>OY997274.1:188039949-189239949 GCA_963921465.1 Triticum timopheevii
CCTCTCCTCCGAGCTACGCCACAAGTACAACGTGCACTCGCAAGGAGGACGAGGTGCAGGTCGACTGCTACTCTTTCCTCCGAGCTACGCCACAAGTACAACGTGCGCTTGCACGGAGGACGAGGTGCAGGTCGACTGTTACCCTCTCCTCCGAGCTACGCCACAAGTACAATGTGCCTTCCATAAGAAAGACGTTTTAAAAATCCTACCGAATGGAGAGCAGACCTCCCACTCGGGGGCTTAGCTGCAGCCCAGTGCTCGCCTAAGTTTCGAAAATCCTACTGAGTGGAGAGCAGACCTCCCACTCAGAGGCTTAGTTGCAGCCCAGTGCCTGCCTAAGTTTTAAAAATCCTACCGAGTGGAGAGCAGACCTCCCACTCGGGGGCTTAGCTGCAGCTCAGTGCTCGCCTAAGTTTTAAAAATCTTACCGAGTGGAGAGCAGACCTTCCACTCAGAGGCTTAGCTGCAGCCCAGTGCCTGCCTAAGTTTTTAAAATCCTACCGAGTGGAGAGCAGACCTCCCACTCGGGGGCTTAGCTGCAGCTCAGTGCTCGCCTAAGTTTTAAAAATCCTACCGAGTGGAGAGAAGACCTCTCACTCGGAGGCTTAGCTGTAGCCCCGTGCTCGCCTAAGTTTTGAAATCCTACCGAGTGGAGAGCAGACCTCCCACTCGGAGGCTTAGCTGCAGCCCAGTGCCTGCCTAAGTGAATTGGGGAACAAGTCGATTGCAATAAGCACCTCGCTTTAACCTGCAAAAGATACCTCAAACCAAATGCAAGAATATTTAAACGTCGAATCCAAATTCGGATAACACCTAACGGAACCGAAAGTGCTCAGGCGCTAAGCCTGTTAAGGTTTATCGGTTACAAAATCACTCGGCATACCGATGCAAATTTAAAGTGTCGAGCTCAAGAAGTTTTTTACCCCTCCTGTGGAGGGCTGGAAGGTGCAACAAACTCGTCAAGGTCGATTCCACCAGCGACCCGAGTGCCAGCGGCGATGAAAGTCTCCATGAAAGACCGGAAATCATGCTTCTTGGTGTTAGCCACCCGAAGAGCCGCCAGCTTGTCCTCTCGTGCATCCTTGCAATGGACTCGGGCCAGAGATAAAAGCAACATCCGCACCGCACCTGGCAGAAGACTTCTTCCACTCCTGCACTCGACTTGGGACTGTGTTCAGTCGAGTCATCAGAGACTCGAGGTCATTCTGGAGCATCTCCCTGGGCCAGAGCGTTGCGTCGATGCGGGAAGTGGCGGCCTTCAGCCTTGCGAGATAGTCAACGACGGCAGCAACACGAGACTCGAGCCGGAGCACGTTCATGGTGACTTCATCATTAACTGGAGAGTTGATGGGATCCAAGTTGGGCTCCAGTCGACCAGTCTTTTCTTCGAAATTTTGGCAAAATTCTGCAAAACACAACTACCGAGTCAAAACAACGGTCGAATGGAAAGATCACAGTTAAAATACTTGTTTGGTGCAAAAGATTACCTTCAAGCATGAGGAACAACTTCTTGGCGAGTCCGCCCAGATAAGCCTCCAGATCATTCTTCTTCCCCACCAACTCACTGGCCTTGTCACTCAGGGCAATCTTATCACTTTTCAGTCGACTAACCTCTTTGTTGGCAACATCAAGAGCAGCTTTCAGATTGGTGTTTTCTTCTTCAAGCTTGGCGACCGAAGCCAACTTCTCGTCTGCGAGCTTGGTCTTCTCTAAAGCTGTTTTCTGCATTTCAGCCAACTCAAGGTCTTTCTTCTTCCGTGCATCCTTTACTTTGCCTGCAAAGTTACGGCAAGGTCAGACTTTGAAACAAATGAGGAGCAAAGGCAGTCGTCGAAAGCCTCACCAAACATACCTTTAGCTTCTTCCTTTGCCTTCGCCAAATTCTCCTGGACCAGCTTCAGATCAAGCTCGAGTTGGATATGTTTGTTCTCCAACTCGGTGTAACGAGCCGCAAGGTCGCAGGATTTCTACGAAGAACCAATCGACAGATGTCAAAGACAATTCACTTCCGAGCGACTAAGGAAAAACCATACGTTTCTAAGACTACGGCCGAATGCAAACATTCGACCATAGTCTCGGGGACTACACCCAGTGGGTGCACTCAGCGTGCCCCCACTAGTTCTATCAAGATAGAGTCGACCAGTCGACCAACAAAAAAAAACAGGACGTGTTCTTCAGACTGTAGTCAACTGCCAGCAGTCGACCACAGTCTCGGGGACTACACCCAGTGGGTGCACTCAGCGTGCCCCCACCGGTCTGAAAATCTGTTCGACCTAATCGAATGAAGGAAAAAGTTCAAGACATAAAGACTATTGTCGACTGCCAGCAGTCCACCATAGCCTTGGGCACTACACCCAGTGGGTGCACTCAACGTGCCCCCACTAGTTCGGAATTTCAATCGACACACCTAGTGGGTGTAGGAAAACCACTAAGAATTTCGGAAAGAAGAATCTTCAGACATCATATCCTAACAGAACAGGCGGTGACCGACTGACCTGAACGTTACTCTGAAGAGCGGAACTGGCGTCATAGGCTGCCAGGCTAGCTTCCTGGATGGCCTTCACCTGCTCCATCATGACTCCCGCCTGGCGTATTGCTTCTTTTGCAGCACTGGCTTGGTCCTCTGGGACGTAGTGGGTCGAGAAAAGTGAAGGCTGTGCAGCACTCGACGACGCGGGGTGAGCACTCGCCAACGGCACCGCAAAAGATACGGTAGGTCAAGTGATGTTTCCTCCCTCCGCGACCAGTGTCTCGGGCGCTGGCATGTCCTGAGTCACCTTGCCAGCAGACGCTTTCCTGCTCCTCCTTTGCTTCAACGGCTCCTCATCGTCATCGTCAGGAAGAGTGATAACGACATTAGACGGAGCTACAGAAAAGAATCAAAGTTAGAGACCAAGAGCCAATCGACTAAAGACGGAACTATGAGAGTAATACCAGGTTTTGAGGTGACAGCATCTTCCATCTCATGATCGTCAGCCCTGGCCGAGGTATCAGAAGTAGCAGCGCTGCAATTCCAAAAGTCAGCCGGTTGATTCATGAGTCGACCAAGAGTAAGTTTATAGGGAACAGAAAAACTCAAATAGCATCATTACCCTGAGATAGTGGGGATCACCATCTTCATCTTCGGCAAGACCTTGGCCAGCTTCGATGGTGCCACCCTGGATTGCTTCGGAGCTTTCTCGGTCGGCACCGGAGAAGTGGTTTGAGGGCGCTTGGTCGACTGAGCGACAGTTGCGACCCCCTTACCACGCTCGGTTGCAGGGTCATGGATGAGCTTCGAGCGTCTTTCCGAGCGAGGCGGTGCAACTTCCTCCTCCTCCTCCTCCTCTTCTTCCTCCCCATCAGAGTCATCACCTTCATCATCATCAGCGGCATCCGAATCCCAGTCCTCCTGGCTTTCACCCCCACTTCCTTCCTCCTCCTCAGTCGGCGTCTGAGCTCCATTGGGAATCGAGTATAATTCAGTGGTGGCCTGACAGACGACAAAACGAGGGTCAATCGACCAATTTGCAGCAAAAGCAGAATGAGTATAGCAAGACTACAAGTGAAGATAAAGTGGGTGTACCGGGTCCGGAGTATAGGAATGGTCGAGTGGTGGAATCCTCCTGGCTCCTCGAGGGTTGTCCTTATTCCCTGTGACCGCGGCCATCCACCTCTCCAGGGTGGCATCGTCGACTGCTTCTGGATGGACCCGAGTTTCATCCTCGGTTCCACAATACAACCACATTGGGTGGCCTCGGTACTGAAGTGGCTGGATGCGCCGCCTAAGGAAGACCTCCAGAAGTTCCATGCCCGTCACTCCCTCCCGAACTAGCTGGACTACATGCTCCATCAGCATTTTTACTTGGGCTTTCTCCTCAGGGAGCACTTTCAGAGAAGAGGGTTTGTTCACTCGGTCCATGGAAAACGGAGGGAGACCACTCGACTGCCCCGGCGTCGACTCGTCTTGGTAGTAGAACCAAGTCGACTGCCATCCTCTGACCGACTCAGGGAGGGTCATGGCCGGAAAAGTGCTCTTGCTCCTCATCTGAATCCCCAGACCCCCGCACATCTGAATAACCTTAGTCCTATCGTCATCTGGACTCGCCTTTTTCACTGTCTGAGAGCGACAAGTGAATATGTGCTTGAAGAGACCCCAGTGCGGTCGACAGCCCAGGAAGTTCTCGCACATGGACACGAAGGCAACAAGGTAGGCGATGGAATTTGGATTGAAATGGTGGAGTTGCGCCCCAAAGAAATTCAAGAAACCACGGAAGAAAACACTCGGAGGCAGGGAGAACCCACGGTCTACGTGAGTGGTTAGAAGAACACACTCACCCTCCTGCGGCTGCGGTTGCCACTCGTTCCCCGGGAGCCTCGCTGCCCCGTGAGGGATCAAACCCTCGTTGGCCATCTCGGTGAGATCCTTCTCGGTGATGGTCGACGGGATCCAATCCCCTTGAACCCAGCCGTGCGGCAGGCGGGACCTTGACGAGGATCCGCCCCGACTGGTCGCTCTTCCTTTCGCTTTCCCCGTCGCCGTCGCCTTCTTCGCGCGCTCCAGAGCCGCCGTCTTCTCCTTCACCATTGTTGCCATTGAAGCGCACGAGGAGTGGTTGGGCGGAGGCGAGAGCAGGCGCTGCGGGCGGAGGTGGAGAGGACAGAAGGTAGAATGGGGGGGTACTGTTCAAAAACCCTCGTCCGGCGCATTTTATAAGGACACTTCCGAGTGAATGACAAGTGGGCCCGGGCGATCCTATCACATCCCGAAACAGTCGCGCGCGCGTGATACGTGGCGAAAAAGGTGGCGCAGAAATCGAGGCGTCTATGCCCTATCCCGTCCGAGCACCGCGGTCCGCCCTGCTTTGCGCGCTTCCGAAAATTCGGATCCCACAATATCCGCTAACAGCAGATCAATCTGTCAGACGATGGATTTCCTGCGATCCGTCGCTCGGAAGTTTATTAAGTGCAAAAGTGCACTCGACATAAGAAAGGAATGGATCAAGGCGACTAAAATAAAAGTTGCTGTCATCAACAAAAGATTATTGGTCCAAGATGAGACATGTTCAGAACACGAAAGTAGGTCGGAAATATTATCAACTCCTTCACTCAAACCTCGATCCATTCGGGGGCTAATGATGAAGTCATGTACCTGGGGTAGGGTCACGAACCTGTCTTAAGTACCCTTCCCTAGGACACCTTCAGAAGAAACTGCATTCGAGTCGACCAAGAGAGACTTCACTCGACAGACTCGAAGGACTCGACCATGAAGACTCACTCGACCACCAGGAGATCAAGAGTCATTCTGCATCCAAACGGTCTGCAATTAAGTAGTCTTTATGGCATTTAGGACACTTTATGTAAGGCGTTACCAGTAACGCCTAGCCTTAATGTACTTTAAACCCTGTATAACTAAGGGCCGGAGGGGTCTGGCAGACACTATATAAGCCACCCCCCTCCTCAGTGTAAGGGGTTCGCACCCCTGTAATCTATACACACATAATCCAGTCGACCGCCTCCGGGCTCCGAGACGTAGGGCTGTTACTTCTTCCGAGAAGGGCCTGAACTCGTACATCTCTTGTCTTCACAACTGCTCCATAGCTAGGATCTTGCCTCTCCATACCTACCCCCCATTCTACTGTCAGACGTAGAACCATGACAACTCCTACTCCAAATCAGCATATTGTTCCACCCAGTTGGAATCTCGCACGTGACAGAGTTAGACGGGGTATTAATAAACCTGACAGGTTAATTGAAGAGTGCAATATTGTTTCTTTTGGTTTATCTGTTGCAGAAGAAATTGAAGGTAATGCTGAGCCTTCTTCATATTCCGAGGCTATTATTTCTGGTGATAGTAATAAGTGGATGACCGCTATGCATGATGAGATGGAATCACTTGAAAAGAATGGCACATGGGATTTTGTAAAATTGCCTAGAGAGAAGAAACCTATTCGTTGCAAGTGGGTTTTCAAGAGGAAAGAAGGTGTTTCTCCTAATGATGAGACAAAATATAAAGCAAGGTTAGTTGCTAAGGGTTACAGTCAGATTCTAGGTATTGACTATAATGAAGTGTTTTCTCCTGTTGTGAAGCATAGCTCTATTCGCACTTTACTCAGCATTGTTGCCATGCATGATCTTGAGCTTGAACAATTGGATGTTAAAACTGCATTCTTACATGGAGAACTAGAAGAGGATATTTATATGGAACAACCTGAAGGTTTTGTTATTCCTGGAAAAGAAAAGCTTGTCTGTAAGTTAAAGAAATCTCTTTATGGATTGAAGCAATCCCCGAGACAGTGGTACAAGAGATTTGACACCTTTATGCTCTCTCAAGGTTTCAAAAGGTCTAATTATGATAGTTGTGTCTATTTGAAAACTGTCAGTGGTTCAACTATTTATTTGCTCTTTTATGTTGATGATATGCTTATTGCTGCAAAGAGTATGTCAGAGATTGATGAACTAAAGAAGAAATTGAGTAATGAATTTGAGATGAAGGATTTGGGTGCAGCAAAGAAAATTCTTGGCATGGAAATATCCAGAGATAGACCGTCTGGAAAAGTATATCTAAGTCAGAAGGGATATATTGATAAAGTTCTTCGTCGTTTTAATATGCATAATGACAAGCCGGTGAGTACACCATTAGCTGCACACTTCAAATTATCATCAACTTTATGTCCTAAGTTAGATGCAGATATTGAGTACATGTCTAGAGTTCCCTATTCAAGTGCAGTTGGTTCACTTATGTATGCCATGGTTTGTTCTCGTCCGGATTTATCATATGCATTGAGTGTTGTCAGTAGATACATGGCTAATCCTGGAAAAGAACATTGGAGAGCAGTTCAGTGGATTTTCAGATACCTGCGAGGTACTTCTAATGCTTATTTACAGTTTGGGAAAACTGGAGATGGACTTGTTGGTTTTGTTGATTCTGATTTTGCTGGTGATTTGGATAAAAGAAGATCACTCACAGGTTATGTTTTCACCATTGGTGGTTGTGCTGTGAGTTGGAGAGCAACTTTGCAGTCTATTGTGGCTTGTTCCACTACTGATGCCGAGTATATGGCTATTTCTGAGGCATGCAAAGAAGCTATCTGGTTGAGAGGTTTGTACACTGAGCTTTGTGGAGATTCATCTTGCCCTACCATATTTTCTGACAGTCAAAGTGCTATTTATCTTACAAAGAATTCAATGTATCATGAGAGGACAAAACACATTGATGTCAGATTTCATTATATTCGAGATGTTGTTGCTGAAGGCAATTTGAAGATATGCAAGATAAGTACTCATGATAATCCCGCTGATATGATGACAAAGCCAGTTCCTACCAATAAGTTTGAGCTTTGCTCAGGCTTAGTTGGTATTTCTCACTAGTCCTATGGACTTTGACGCACAAGGTGTTTATGCTGATTTGGATGGAGTTATCTACTTTCTTCGACTACTGGAGGGAATTTGGATCAAGGTGGAGATTGTTAAATTGTGATCCAAATTATACTGTGTTGGACTTGACGTAGTACAACCGGTGTGGGCCTTTGCGTTGACGTCGACGCGTACGAGTACTACTCGTTTACTTGTCCTCCAAGGACTCTCATGTATTGCCCTCTTATATACCCCATGTAGTCGCACCTCAGATGGCCTGTCGTCTCGTGCTTGTAATACTCCTCCTCATAGTGATTGCGCCTTCGTGCGTCCGTGGTTTTCTCCCGCAAGGGTTTCCACGTAAAAATCTGTGTCTCTCGTGTCTCGTTTTATCTCGTTATTATCTAACAAATCGGAAACGAAGGACAAGGAAGAGTGTTTTTGCCGTTCAAATTGAACCGTAAAGAACAGATGTGTAGTTTTTTAAGAATTAGTTTTTTAATTTTATTTTTGAAAGAGGAAAAGAGAGGCATGCACCTTTACTGTGACGAGTTAATTGCCACTTTGCCAGTGGTCTTGATTGCTCTACAGCAACCTGTTAGGCCTTGTACAATGGGAGATGCTTAGGAAGGTGCTTAGAAAAATAAACCGAATTTTTCTAAAGCACTGGTGCCTATTTCTACAGGAGAGACGCTTATGAAAAACCTGGTTTATTTCTCTAAGCACCTCCCTTAAGCACCCTGCATTGTACAAGGCCTTACGTGGTTATCTTTTACTTCAGGTGTCTGAGATGGGTAAGCGTTGCAAGGCTAACAACCATTCTTTCAAGTCATAAGTTAGAAGGGCTTGTGTTTTAAATTGCATACTACACCAGAGAGATTAAGATACAAAGATTGTTCCACAATTTTTCTTTTTTGGAAAAGGAGGATTACCTCTGGCCTCTGCATCAAACCAATGCATGCAGTCATATTATTAATAACTAACAAAATATTGTCTTAAGTTCCAAGGAAGCTCAAAAACTGATCAAAAAGTAAAAAAAAGTTTGTAAGAAGCCATATCAGGCAATAAAGCGTCACATCCGGCGATAAAAAACAGGCGAAGATGCCTACACACCTAACTTATTATTAGCTCGACATCCAAATCGGCTGAAGATAGCCCGTGCTACCGTCTCCTAACGGTTGCACCCAGTAACCATAAGCTCCCTGTAGTCTGCATGAGTTAGTAACGACCACATACAGATCCAGGATGTAGCTCTGTAGATAACCTACAAAAAATTAGTGAAATTTGTTCCATTAAAAATCATGTCATCTCGTGTGTTCCATATAGCCCATAATAGTGCACATATCCCTATCCGGATATGTTTAGCTGTGCGTATGTCTACTCCATTAAGCCACGTCCCAAATAACGTGTTTATACTCATTGGAGGGTGAACATTAAAGGCTATATGAATGGATCACCATAACAATTTTGCAAGTGGACATTCGAGAAAATGGTGTTTAATTGTTTCGTTTTGATCACAAAAACAACACCTGGGGCTACTGACCCAATTCCTTTTCATCAGATTATCAAGATTACTCCTTTGTGGACGAACCACATAAAGATCTTGATGCGTAATGGGACTTTAATCTTCCATATGTGTAATGACCTCCACAATGGCCCCGAATTAATTAAATCTGAAAACATGGATTTCACCGAGAATAATCCATCCGTGGTTAATCTCCAACTAATTTTATCCGTCTGGTCTGAAAGTTCAACATCCATCAACCTACGTACCAGGTGTAACCAAGCATTCCAACGGTCCCCTACAAGTGATCTCCTAAATTGAATATTAAGTGGTACTGAATTTAATACTGTAGCGACATAATCCTCCTTACGTTGCACAATATTATATAGTCAGTGGCGTCTCCCCTAGCCATATGTCCTCCCAGAACCTAGTAGTTGTACCACTACCAATTAGGAATTTCACCCGCCGGAAGAAAAGTACTTTTGTCCTCATTAACCCTTTTCAAAAGGGCGAGTCTGTTGGCCTTGCATTCACTTGGGCCATTGTCTTAGTATGTAGGTATTTATTCCGTAAGATTTTTACCCACATGTCTTCGGTCTCAGAAGATAATGTGTAAAGCCATTTGCTATGCAGGCATCTATTCTTTACCTCTAAATTCTCGATCCCTAACCCACTCAGCTAGTCTTTTTGTCTACACATGATATCTCATCTAGCCAATCTATATTTCTTCTTGGCCTCATCACTTTGCCAGAAGAAATGGGATCTGTAAAAAAGTCCAACCTTTTCCATACCCCTACTGGTACTTCAAAGAACGATAGGAGGAACATTGGCAAGCTTGTCAGAACCGAGTTAATCAATACCAACCTTCCTCCGTAAGACATTAGCTTGCCCTTCCAGCTGCTTAATATTTTTTTCAAATCTATCTTCTATACTTTTTCATTCTTTGTTGGTTAACCGTCTATGATGAATTGGTATCCCTAGATAACTAGTCCCTCCGTAAACTAATATAAGAGCGTTTAGAATACCAAAATAGTGATCTAAACGCTCTTATATTAATTTACAGAGGGAGTAAAAGATAAAGATCCCATTTCACAACCAAACAAGTTTCTGTAATTGTCCTGTTCTTCTTTAGCTTTCCCAAAGCAAAACCGTTCACTTTTATTGAAATTGATTTTGAGCCCAGACAGTTGCTCAAAAAGGCATAGAATAAGCTTCATATTCCTAGCTTTTACAAGATCGTGTTCCATGAAAATAATAGTATCATCCGCATATTGTAGGATAGACGCCCCCCTCTACAAGGTGTGGAACGAGACCTCCTACTTGGCCATTCTGCTTAGCCCGACTAATAAGTACTGCCAACATATCCACTACGATGTTAAACAGCACAGGAGACATTGAGTCTCCATTCCACAAATACTTGCTTAAGTTTGCTCAAACGAGAGTACAGAGCAAAAAACCCTCACCAAACTGCTTCAGACTTGATTCATATAGAACCAAACGTGCGTGCGAACAACTCACAACATCATAGGGACGCAAGATAGTAGTACATGGATCACAAGATCAGAATCCCATAGAAAGTTACTGCCATATCTTAGTACTGGAACATGAATTAACATTGACCAAGTTCTGACTAAAAAGTTTGGAACTGAGACATACTGCAAAATACTTATATAAGTTGCAGCGTGGATATATCAAAAAACAGCAAACACGATGTTCAGAACATCGATAACAGGTGCAAGAACAACAACTGTTTTAGTTTGCTTGAACAAAGTGGAGCAAATTGCTCAGAGGTACTCCGTACATCCGTGGCCATCCTACCAGCGACTGAGTATCCTCATATACACTTGAATGCACTAAGAATTTCAACATCAGATTCAATATACAGTTGAAGACCAGAAGAAGTCGTTGTGTCCCCCAAGCGGTCCAGCCTGAAGATTGGCCGCAGCATTGTCGTTCTGGAGTGCCTTTTCGGCCCGCCACGCTGCTTCAAATGGATCGGAGAAGCTCGGCCGCGAGTTGAACAAGTGGTCGTGTCCATGAAGCGATGGAGCGTCAAGATCGGCTGCGGCAATTGTCCGCCTGCGACTGTGCTTCAGATGGATGGAGGAAGATGGGCTTGTCTTGGACCATGGAAGACTCCTCGTTCGTCGAGACGGGCTGCCGCTCCTGCTCTGCTTCGGCTTCATCCATTATAGCGAAAAGCGCCTCCATGCCGAGCGCCTCGTCAGCTTCAGATGGGTGGAACAAGATCGGCGGCGGCTTGTCTTGGACCATGGAAGACTCGCCGTTCGTTGAGACGGCCTGCCGCTCCTGCTCTGCTGTTGCTTCATCCATTATAGCGGAAAGCGTCTCAAAGTCGAGCGCCTCTTCGGCCTGACACTCTGCTTCAAATGGAGCGTGATGATCGGCCGCGGCATTGGAAGTCCCCACGATTTCCTCTGCAGCATCACCGAAAAGTTCTTCCATTGTGCAAGAGAATCGGTCGTCCGCTTCAGGCATGCCGGGACCTTCCATGAACGCAGCCGGCAAGGAGACCGGTGCTGCGGCGGTGAACGACGGTGTGGCGGGTTCCGGGACGGGGACGGCAACTCGAATCCTCTTCATAGGGCGCGGCGGATGAGTATCGGCGGCGGCAGCGGGCGCTGACCTCTTTCCTACGTGCTCTGGTTGGGGCGCGGGTCGTGGCACGGGCTCTGCTCTTCCTTGAAGCTTGTACGCGGCCGATTCACGGCGGGCCTCGTCAGGAGCGTGCTGCGACAAGTGAATCTTGCAGAAGACCTTCTCCTCGTCGGCGACGACGGCCTCTGGCCGCAGGAGCCGGTACTCCTCCATGACCCAGCCGGTGGACTTGCCCTTCTTCTTGAAGGACAGGTTCTTCCTCTCGCCGACCACGACTCCCTCGTGCGTGACCACCGTGGTCGTGTTGACGGTCCAGGTCCCGCCGCCGGCTTTGCGCGCGCAACGGGTGGTCCTTCCCTTCGCGCGCTTGCACGTGGTGAAGAAGAAGCGGTCGCCGCTGCTCTCCGCCTGCGGCACCGGCTCGTACTGCGCGGCGAGATCCTTGGGCTCGTAGTCGTAGACGTGGGCGTCGTGGATGAGCTTCTCGGCGCCGTGCGTCTCGCCGGCGATGAGGCGTGGCAGGTAGTAAGAGACGGCCTCCACCTCTGTAGGGTTCAAGCAGAAGTGCTGGAAGACCTCGTCGACGTTGAGCCCTTCCATGCCGGCCGGCGGCTGCTCTGCTGCTTCTAGATGGGAGGGGGTTGATTGATTCGTCGCCGGCGATTTGGGGAGATTGGTTTGAGAGATGCACGCGCAGGGCGTAGTTGTATTTAACCACGGAGCGGAGAACTTGTACTGATCGCGTCCGGTTACCAAACGGAGCGCTTGCCGGTCCGTTTGAAACTCGGCAGCTCGACTTTGGTGGCAAACTCTACGCTCTTCCGATTGTGTATTTGAAATCGGAATCCGACTCTGTGCATTATTCGTTTGATTGATGAAACTGAGTTTTTGCACATCCTTTTGCTTAATTTCTATGTGCTCATGGAACTTCCGCAAGGTACTACTAGGTACTGAATCCTTTTTCATTTCAGAGATAAGTGGTTCATCAGCTTGCTTAACGGTTCAACCTTTCTGTGTACAAGACACAACAAATGTGGTACCTCGCCTAAGTCAGAACGGTTTTATATGAATATGTGGGCATGATTTTCCACCGGTTTCCTTGACCTTGTTTTCCTCTAGGGGTTTTTTTGCTCATTTTTTTTCATTTTTATGTGTTTTCATTTTGCCCGTTTTTCTGTATCTTTACATGTTTCCTTTTTTTACAATTTAGATAATATTGCGTTCAGACACTTTTCAGAATACATGATTATTTTTTAAAATTTAAGACCTTTTGTAATTTGTGAACATTTTTCAAAAAACATTATTATTTTTTAAGTTGTGAACATTTTTAGTGTTCATGAATATTTTTAATATTTTATGAATTTTGAAAATTCTTTATAAATCATGCAAATTATTTAAAATGCATGAACATTTTTGAATATTCATGAAAAAAACTAAAATTCGTTAGAATTTTTGTAATTCACAGATATTATTTAATCTATCATAAAAATTATAAAATGCATGAACATTTGTTTTGAAAAGTGTGCAGACATGAGCTTTTACAGCAGTCACGCGTTTAGATGGGAGCATTCGTTCGTGCTAGTAAACATGAACATGAACGAACGAGAATTACGCTGATGAATTGGTGCGTCTCCACTTTAAGTGGGTCGCCGGCGGGTGAGCATTTTAGCAACCGGTTGTCGCTTAATAACACGATAAATAGGAGCAAACCCCATATGAGCCAGTTCACTATATGGTGTCGTGGGGTACGTTACGCGGCTCATCCCACGAGAAGGCCTGGTCCAGTTCACTAGCCGATCTTTGACTTTGTAGACCACAAATGCTTGATAAGTGGAGCATGCTCAATTATGCATTGTAGCTGTTTGGATGTACTGCAATTTAGTGGTATCAGGTTGTATGTGTAAGATAAAAATGATAATAAACGAGAGACACACATTTAACGTCGAAAACCACATACGCATGAAGGCGCAATCACTATGACGAAGGAGTATTATAAGAACAAGACGACATGCCGTCTTTAGGTGCGACGGCATGGTCTATATATGAGGGGCCATACATAAGAGTCCTTGTAGGACAAGTAAACGAGTTGTACTCGTACGATTCGATGTCAACGCGACTTCCCACACCGTGTGTACTAAGTCTAGTCCAACACGGTAGAATTTCAATCATAACTTAACAATCTCCACCTTGAGCCAAATTCCCTCTAGTAGTCGAAAAAAGTAAATATCTCCATCCAAATCAGCATTAACACATTATACGTCAAAGTCCATAGTACTAGTGAGAAATACCAACTAAGCCTGAGCAAAGCTCAAACTTATTGCTAGGGATGGTGCTAGGGAGACCAACCGCATTGAGAGTCCGTCGAGTATTTGCAAGCGTGTCCTTCACTTAACTGAAGAATGGAGATTTATCCATGTGGTAACTACCAACCATTCGGGCACCGCGCATGTCAAGGCGAATGCTGACGGTGCATTGGATAAGCACCAAGGTACGGGAGGGGAGGTGTTGTCCTTACAGACAAGAGACAACCATGGCATTTTCATTGCAGGATCCTTTTTTTTTTCTTTCTACTCATGACGCGGAGGTGGCTGAGCTAATGGCGGGCCGGCAGGCCTTATTCCTTGCTCAAGAGCTTCATGTCCACAAGGTTATCCTCGACACGGATTCTCAAGTGGCAGTGTGCAAGATTATGAATGTGCAAAAGGATCTCTCAGCTAATGGGCAACTAGTTGGGGAGTTTATAGGTTTGAGGATCTCGTGGCTGGGCAGTCTAGAAAAATGGGATCCGGCTTGCCTGCTCCCTTTCCATGCTCCCATCCGTGCTCCCACTTCATCCTACGGCTGTAATTTTTTCTTTTTCTTTTCTAATCTAATCATCTCCCCCCCTGATTTTTAAGGGGTGGGGCCGGGCCTTATTTTCTTCCAATTAAATCAAGCCACGTACGTGGGAGCACGGATGGGAGCACGGGAAGGGAGCAGGCAAGTCTCGTCCAGAAAAATGTCCCATATCGGCCCCTCCCCCATGTGCCAAAAAAGGAAGGTTCATGTCTCCGCGAAAGAAACAAAAGGGAAACAGTGACCCTCCCGTCATGTGATCTCTTCCCCCACCACCACTAGGAAAACCCTATGCCCTCAATCCCCCGCAACAACTCTCTTCTTCCCCCAGCCGCCGTCGCACGCGATGTCCTAGCAGTGGGCAGTTCCCCCTCCCGCAACAAAAATCACAGTAAAAAGGGTGTGGAAAATCAAAAGCCAAAAAATGTCGGACAATCCGGAAGAGTATAATTTTATCTGCAACTCTTTGTGCTGATAAGGCAATAATCTAGAGAAATCGTGGGCAAAAAATTCGCCAGAACCGACAAATTTCCCACGGTGAAAACAACAAAGGTAACAGGGCCCTTCCAATTTACCATGAGATTCTTTCTATTGAAAATATACCCTAGAGGCGCTAATAAAGTTGTTACTATCATACTCCCTCTATTCCTAAATATAAATCTTTTTAGAGATTTCACTATGGACTACATACCGAGCAAAATGAGTGAATCTACGTTCTAAAATATGTCTATATACATATGTATGTAGTTTGTACTAGAATATCAAAAAAGACTTATATTTAGGAGCGGAGGGAATATTTCCTTGTACATGATAAAGATTTATTATCCATGCAAGACTGTATTGACCGGAAACTTTTTTTTTTGAGGGAAGGCCATCATGGCTAGCTTTATTGCTTTAAAAAGGAATTACATCGTCCACAAGGTCTGAGACCAGACAGCCCAGAGGCTCATCCGTCCAAAATCTAGAGAGTTTATTACAATAACTATGTTTAGCTAGTACATGAGCCGCTTTATTTGCATTACGAGGACAATGCTTAAACTTGACCTTCCCAATCAGAGTCGAAACATCAACACACTCCGAGAAGATAGCAGTAGCTTCATCCCACCATGTTGCTTGGCCACCGCAAGAGTCAATCACTGTTAAACAATCGGATTCCGCCTCTACTCGCGGGAAACCTAAAGAGTTTGCAAATCTCAGTCCATCTCGCATTGCCAGTGCCTCCGTCGTGACCACACTTGATGCCACGGGGATAAAGATACATTGGGCTGCAAGAAACGATCCATCTGCATCTCTGATAACCACAGCAGTAGCTCCCACTCCTTCATCGACATAAAAAGCTGCATCAACATTTAGTTTGACAAATCTAGGCTCCGGCTTCTCCCATCTTTCTTGCACTGAACCAGTTCTCTTCGCATTTCCCTGATCGAAGTTATTATATATAGCAAGAACCGATATAGGCCACTTGAACGCTGGTGGAGGATTACCATTATGATTGTACCGACGTCTGATCCACCACAGGTACCATCCCCCCACCGCTATGATCTGTTTCACATCCAAGTTCGGTTTGGCGGGCACTTGTCTCGGTTGGCTGACCAGGATGTGTTCTAGTATGATTGACCCTGATCTATCAATCCTTTTTGCTTCATTGATGATATCCAGGATTCCAAGCCAAGTCCACATCTCCGTAGCATGGGAACAATCAAACAACAGGTGCCTCACATCTTCGGCCGCATTGTGGCATATGGGGCAAGCAGCCTGTATGCCAACGTGCCTGTTAGTAAGAATGAATTTTAAAGGTAGGATTCCATGTAGTGCCCGCCAGCAGAAAATTTGAACTTTTAGTGGGATTTGAAGTTTCCATAGAATACTCCAAACTGGTGGTGTGACAGACCTCCCTGGCTGCGCTACAGCATTTGCATGTGTCCTGAAAGTCCGAATCCATTGAGTATGGTAAGCTGATCGTACCGAGAAGATGCCTCTTCGGTCCGGGTGCCAAGCTATGAAATCTTCAAAAGCATTGTGATTCAACGGGATTTCTAGTATCCTTCGGACATCGATAGGATTAAAGATGGCTCTGATCAAATCCTCGTCCCAGTTCTCACTTATTGGGTCAATGAGATCGCTAACTGTAGACAAGATAGTATGACCCCGCGGCGTGATCACCCTTCTGTTGGCACTGCTTGGAACCCATGGATCGTTCCAGATATTCACTTTCTCCCCCGACCCAATACGCTAGATATAACCCAGTTTGAAAGTCTCCAAACCCTTCATAATGCTCTGCCAAGTAAACGATGCACCATTCTTTAACGTGGCTTGAAGTAAACTACCATTAGGGAAGTATTTCGCCTTCAATACCTTTGCACATAAAGAATCAGGATTGTTTAGCAACCTCCAGCATTGCTTTGAAAGCATTGCTAGATTAAATGAGTATAGGTCTCGGAATCCCATGCCGCCTTCACTCTTCAGATAGCAAAGTTTCCACCAAGAATACCAATGCATTCTCTTATGTTCCTCATCATCTCCCCACCAAAACTGGCTAATTAAATCAGTAATCTCTTTACATATTCCTTTTGGTAAGCAGAAGACTGACATAGCAAACACCGGAATTGCTTGTGCCACTGATTTCTATAGGATCTCCTTACCTCCAGTGGACAATTGTTTCTCCATCCAACCTCTGAGCCTTTCTCTGATCCTCTCAATAAAGTGCTTAAAGCAGTCGCTTCTATCCGCTCCCACCATTGCGGGTAGGCCCAGGTATTTATCAGAAAGTGCCTCTGTATCAATGTGAAGCTCCTGACATATTTCAGCCCTAGTGACAACAGAAGTATTAGGACTAAAGAAGACACTTGATTTAGCAAAACTCACCATTTGCCCCGAACTTTGACAGTAAGTCTCCAGAACATGTTGTAAGGAAGCTGCATTAAGCGTGTCTGCCTTCATGAGAATTAGAGAATCATCAGCGAATAATAGGTGTGATACTGATGGTGCATTTCTGCACACTCTAATCCCTTCTATGCCACCAGCTTCTTCTTCATACTGCAGTAGACTGGAAAGACCCTCTGCACAAATGAGTAATAGATAAGGGGATAGAGGATTCCGCTGTCTAATTCCCCTTGTAGGGTTAAAAACATCTGTTTCTTGTGAGTTAAATCTCACTTTATAACTAACTGAGCTCACACATTCCATAATCAACTCTACCCACTGTTCATGAAATCCCAATTTGATCATCATATCATGCAAAAACGACCACTCCACTCTGTCATAGGCTTTATGCATATCAAGTTTTACTGCACATAGCCCAGATTGTCCTGTCCTTTTATTCTTTATATTATGCACACACTCATATGCTATCAAGATATTATCCGTGATCATTCTTCTGGGAACAAAGGCGCTTTGAGTAGGAGAAATGATATCCGGAAGTATACTCTTCCGACGTAGAGCTAACATTTTCGAAATTATTTTGTAAAGGACATTGCAAAGACTAATGGGTCTGAATTGCGTTACCAACTCCGGAGCATCAGTTTTGGGAATCATCACAATTGTTGTGTCGTTCCAATTTGATGGAATTTTCCTCAAGTTAATGGCCATCAAAACCTCTTGAGTGATCTCATCACCAATGATGTGCCAATATTTTTTGAAGAAAATTGCGTGCAAACCATCAAGACCGGGTGCTTTTATATCTCCAATACTAGAGATCGCTTTCTTCACATCCTCCGCTGTATATGGGGCCATGAGGATATTATTCATCTGGTCTGACACCTTCCGCTGAACTCGCTCCATGATCACCGGATTAGTTTGCTGAACTTCAGAGGAGAAAAGGTGAGAAAAGTAGTTTAAGATATGGGCATTTAAATCATCAGTACCTTCTAGCCAATTCCCAGCCTCATTCCGTAATCTCTTGATAGAATTTCTTTTCCTCCTCGCCGAAGCGAAAGCCTGGAAAAAAGCAGTGTTACGGTCTCCAGCTTTAAGCCAAGTTGCCCTGGATTGTTGCCTCACTTGTATCTCTTCCAATTCCAGCAAGTACTCGATGAGTTTAGTTAATTCTCTCCTCTTTTCTTCGTTCTCATCATCCATAGGTCCCGCCATAACTCTCTCAAGATCTCGCTGTGCTTTACGAAGAAGCTTTTTTGGCTTTTTGAGAACTCTATGATCCCAGTCATGGAACTGGTTATGCATTTTATTCAGCTTTTCATAAATATTGGTCGCAGTTGGATCGGCTGTAACATCATTCCACGCCGCCGTCACCGTCTCCTCAAAACTCCTCTCCCTCAACCATCGTGCCTCAAATCCTTTTACTTGCACGTTGTTTTGTCCGGCGGTTGGATGTGTATAGAACTCTGTATCCACAAGAAGGGGTCTGTGGTCAGAGTGGTTAAATTCCAAATTCTGCAACGCTGCATCAGTAAACAAGTTCGCCCATGCATCATTCACCAGGCCTCTGTCTAGCCTTTCTCTTATTCTTCCACGTCTCCATGTGAACGGGTCCCCTACGAAGCCCATATCATGCAAACCACAATCATCAATTGCTTCTTGAAAAGCCTGCATATATTGTGCCGGGCGTGGATTGCCTCCCTCCTTCTCATGAAGAAACTGGATTTCATTGAGGTCGCCAATCAAGAGCCACGGCAAGTTCTGACTCAGGTGGAGTTGCCTCATACGTGACCAAGTAAGATGCTTATTCTCCCATCTAAATTCGCCATACATCCCCGTCAAACGCCAAACTGGATTGTTATTATTATCCTCAATTATTACATCAATGAACATAGTATCTAGGGCAACCCTACGTACATTGATGTGATTATTCCAAAAAAGAACTAAACCGCCACTTCTTTCTTTACTTGTGCATACAAGTTTCTGGTCCATCTTCATCCTCCTCCTTAAACACTCTGCCGGATAGCTATCAAGGTGGGTCTCCGACAAAAACACCACATCAGGGGAACATCTTCGCTGGACATCCAGCAGGGCACGCACTTCCGGGGCGTTCCCAAGACCCCGACAGTTCCACGCTAATATTTTCATTGTGTCCGGTCATCCCCCTCTAGGGAGGATGCCGATATCTCATTGGTTTGCTGCCCTGCTGAACTGTCTATTGCTTCTCCATCAACTCCTTTATATTTCTTCCTGTTTGCATTCTTCTGAGGTGTGCTTGCAGCCTCCACTGTAATCCCTGGCATTGTTTCTCCCTCAAACTGATCAACTATCGCTGCCACACTCGATGTCTTAGCTGTACTTTGGACCAACGCCAAAGGGTTAGGCCCTTCTGACAATACCTGTTGTGTATCATCTGCTATCCACTTTCCCAGAACTTGAACCTGACGCATATCTTGTTCCTCCGTTTCCTGTCCTGATCCTTGCCCCGATTCCATATGAGAGGGAATCGGATTGAATATTGCATTATGACGCCAACTCTGCATGGCATCCCTCCCCGTTGAAGCAAAAGGAGGGGTTCCTCGACCACGTCCAGGTCCAAAAGTAGGTTCATCTCTTCCTCTTTCACCTCTCCCGCGCCCTGGGTTCTTCCCTGCACCGCGGCCTCTACCTCGGCCTCTTCCTCCGTCAACCAACAGAAAATCACCCCACTCCAACTTGGATACATCATGTTCCCCAGTGGCACAATCCTCATACTAATGTCCCATTAAACCACAATTGCCGCAGAAATGTGAGTTTCTCATACTGAACTTGGTAGAAATCTGTTTGATCATTCTTGGTAATTGAAACAAATCTGATGAGCTTCTTTGAGACCGTAAGCTCAACTCTAACTCTCACAAACTCCCCTATAAAGCCAACATGCAGAGTTGTTTGAACCTCTAGCACCTTGCCCATCCTGCGACACATACCTTTGATTGCTGCAGGAAACAAGTAATTATCTGGCAGTTTCAGGATCCTCGCCCATACCACAATCTTATCCAGCACTACCGATTCCGGCTTCGTGAACCCATCATACTCCTCTATCAGCACCCCCTGGTTCCTGAACAGCCATGGCCCCTTCTGAGTTGCCATGTTCCAGTCCCCCAAACAGCCGAACTGTACTGTGAACAGGTTGTCGTCAACCCTGCGCCATCGGACCTCCCTAGCTGGGTTCCAGGCCGATCTCATATCAGCGTATAGAGCAGACGGGCTGAACCCCTTATTGGTATGCACCTTCGCGATCGCAAGCCACTTGGCCTCTGTCTTTTCCTCCTTGAATTCATCTTCCCAAACAAATTGTTCCTCTTCATCTTCCTGAAGCTCCAAACGACTCAGCAGTTCCTCCACAGGCTCCTTGCCCCTGCGGGTTCTGCCTGGTTCTTCCTGCGTCGCCATGACGACCTTGATCGCAAAACCCTAACCCTAGATGGGCGAGGCTTCAAAGGTCAAAACCCACCTCAACCTTCCGCGCGCAGCCTCCCAGGGATCAGATCCGAGGTAGGGGACAGGGAACAGGGCGGGGATGATCGACGGGATCGGCGGCAATAGGCAGGATCAGACTCTCGACGGCCGCGACGCTAGAGGACAACGAAACCCTAACGGGGACTTTCTAAATGGATAAGATCCGTCAGTATTGACCAGAAACTTAAATAGATATGTGGATACATAAATAGACACCGTGTCCCTAGTAAGTCTCTACTATAGTAGCTCGTTCATTAAAGATGGTTAAGGTGACATGAGTTGTCATTCAATAGCGGGATCATGTCATTAGAAGAATAATGTGATGGACAGACGCAATCGTAAGCTTATCATCAGATCGTATTACTTATTAGTTTAATTGCTACAACTTTCATCATATCAAGTATCTGTTCCTTAGATCATGAGATCGTGTCACTCTCTAATACCGGAAGAATACTTTGTGGGTAATCAATCGTCACTTCATAACTGGGTGATCGTAAAGGCGGAAAGTATTTGTTGGGTTGCATGGATAAGGACCAAGATTTGTCACTCCATGTGACGGAGAGATATCTTTGGGCCCCCTCATTAATACAACATCATGAATAGCTTGCAAGCATGTGACTAATGTGTTTAGTCACGGGGATCTTCTATTACTGAACGAGTAAAGAAACTTGCCGGAAACAAGATTGAACTAGGTAAGATGATACCGATGAACGAATCTCGAGTGGCGATTGGGTTGTGAGACACATACACGCAGGGTGTGGTTATATTTAACCACAGAGAGCTTGTATTGATCGCGTCTGCTTACCAAACGGAGCTCTTGCCGGTCCGTTTGAAACTCGGCAGCTCGACTTTGGTGGCAAACTTGCCCGTCCCGTCTCTACGCTCTTCCATTTGTGTATTTGAGATCGGAATCTGACTCTGTGCATTATTCATTTGATGAAACGGAATTTTTGCAGCTCCTTTTGCTCGATTTCTATGCTCATTAGACTTTGGCAAGATATCACTTTTGTAATTCATAATATTATTTAATCTATCAAATGCACATGCAAGTTTCTTTTGAAAAAATGTGCGAACTTGAGTATCTGCAGCAGCCACGCATTTAGACAAGTCTATTCGTTCGTTTTAGTAAACGAACGAGAACGATGCATGATGAATTGGTGCATCTCCACTTCAAATGGGGCGCCTATCAAGACGACATGTGCGCATTAACGCCCTTCCGATATGAGCCAGTTGTCGACATGGAGGATGGCGGCCACCGGCCAAGGCCGCTACATAAGGGCATTCTCTAGGAGGAATGTAGGACTTCGTCGACTCCGTAAGGTAGAGAACTATAGAGATAGTCCATTAGTAGATCGTTAACATGTCCCATCTAGATTCGTCCTCCTTCAACTCCGGCGACTAGACATCCGACTAACCAGATGTTGCCATTGGGCACCCGTTGTAGTAGTTGTTAACTATAAGAATCAATAGAGTCATTTCTCGCCATGTGAGGGCCTGAACGTGGGTAAAGCTTGTGTCCCATGCATGTCCATGTGATAATCTGAGGTGATCACCCCTATCACCGTAATCCACATATATTCATTGTATTGTCATTAGGTATTATGTGAGGACTCATTGGGGCTCCTAGGGCTCCCCTAAAGGTTCCATCCGCATTTGTACCACCCGTATTTCTAACCACTCAAATTTTGGATTAATTTTTGGGCCAATCAAGTAGCATATTATCCATCGTCATGCTCGTCTTGAACTTGCATTTTTGAACATTGCTGACCATCCCCACTGAAAGTCATCCTCACATGGTCTATTTTAAAAAAATATTTTGATATAAGTCATCAGCTTCTCCTAACCCACATAGGCATAGAAAACACATAGTATGGGTGAGTTCATGAAGTGCAATTCACAATTTCTTAACATACCACTAGATCATTTGATCCATGCCGTACATCATTTACTATTATTTGTGGACCATCTATAGTCCAATCACCGGGCTTCATCTTAGTCAACCTTTGAGTTCAATTTATGTTCTACCTTAGTTTTTCAAAGCCACAAACAACTCTTTGGTTTACTTCATTGCTTCAAGACTTGATCACCAAAGGATCAATTCTCTCGTGAAAATATTGAGTTTCTCCATGAGTATCATACTGGTCATCACTTGCGCTTCTAAATACTCCACCACAATATCTTGAGAGCCTTTATTTTTTCAGGTGCTCCTCCACATTGGCCCAATTCATGAGCTCATTAAACATCATGACCTTAATTATCTTCAAGACATGTCTAGAATTATTTTCTTTAATCATTCTCTCAAGAGCTCGATCCTTCATGGCTCAACTCATAATCCCACACACAAAAAACGTTTTGTTTTCTCCAATGAACTCTATCTTGGTCATATTTGATTTACTCACTGGAATCAATCTTGATTCATCTTAGTCAATTTTTTGCATATTCTTGACCATAACATATTCATCTCTATAGCTAAATAATCTTGATGCATACCCTCATTTTAATGCCATTCTTCCCAAATACAACCGAACCCATATACTTATGAAACACATATGGAACATTCCTTCGTATATAACTCAATGCAACTGTTAGTCCATGCAAGTGCAATCATACCAAATCTCAATGCATATGTTTATGTTGATGGATTTCATCCTTGAACCCATTCAATGTTCTGCATGGATTGGCTATGGAACCCATCTCTGATTACCTATGGAACCCATCTCTGTTAAATCATTACTCCATAGGATTGCTATTAATTATGAAAACCACACGTGGGTCGGGGTATCTCTGGGGTTCTTCTATGCGGACGGGCGACAGGGCGGGCGTCTCCGCGGGCTGTCGGGCATGTCCGCCGGCCAGCGGTGCGGCGGTCACCGGGCCTCTGCCCTCGGTGTCTACGGCTCGCCCGCGGGTTGGCGGTCGGTTTTGGGCATTCGCCGGATCCGATGACGACGAGGCGGAAGGGGATGGGGATGATCCGGCGGAGTCTCCGCCGACACCGACCCCTTCTGATCTGTTTTGTGAGTTTTTTCATTCGGGTTATGATGAGGATGAGGTTGCCTCAATGGTGGACAAGATCTTGCCGGTGGACGTTCCGGCAAGGGTTGGGCTGCACGCCAGCGAGAGGAAGGAGATGGTGCGTTGCGTCGTGCACCGGAGAACGGCGGCGACGGCTGTCAGGCCATGGAAGGGACCTCTCCCGAAGGTTAGCCTTCCAAACCTTACTCTTTTTGATTTGATTAGTGTCGGTGTCAAAACCGGCGGATCTCGGGTAGGGGGTCCTGAACTGTGCGTCTAGGCAGATGGTAACAGGAGACAAGGGACACGATGTTTTTACCCAGGTTCGGGCCCTCTCGGTGGAGGTAAAACCCTACTCCTGCTTGATTAATATTGATGATATGGGTAGTACAAGAGTAGATCTACCACGAGATCAAGGAGGCTAAATCCTAGAAGCTAGCCTATGGTATGATTGTTGTTCGTCCTACGGACTAAAACCCTCCAGTTTATATAGACACCGGAGAGGGCTAGGGTTACACAGAGTCGGTTACAATGGTAGGAGATCTACATATCCGTATCGCCAAGCTTGCCTTCCACGCCAAGGAAAGTCCCATCCGGACACGGGACGGAGTCTTCAATCTTGTATCTTCATAGTCTTGGAGTCCGGCCAAAGATGATAGTTCGGCTATCCGGACACCCCCTAGTCCAGGACTCCCTCAGTAGCCCCTGAACCAGGCTTCAATGACGACGAGTCCGACGCGCATATTGTCTTCGGCATTGCAAGGCGGATTCCTCCTCCGAATAACTCATAGAAGATTTTGAACACCAGGATAGTGTCCGACTCTGCAAAATAAGTTCCACATACCACCGTAGAGAGAATAATATTTACACAGGTTCAATCTGCTGACGTATTTTGTGGCATGACGTCACACCATGGCCAAGCCTTTATTCGAATTGTTTTTATTGTTCCACCTCAGCGCGTTTAGCGAAGCGGTTTCCTTGGCACGTCTTGTCAAAGCAGAGGTCGTGTCCCCTTATTCCGGGATTCTCATGAATACGGGCGTGGGTAACCCAACCGCGCCCGTTGGCACGCCCCCTCTACCGAAGGCGAGTCCCAAACGGTCATGGGGAGGGCTCTTGGTATTCAACCTCTTTATAATGAGACCAAGGCCTGCTCCTTTCTTTCAATCTCAATCGAATCCGCCCCTCGCCTCGAGTTCCAACACCCATGGCTCCAGATTCAGGCGCTTCGGACCTTCGACAATGTTCGGCTCCGACCTACGAGGCTGGTGGATGCCTTCCTCCGTCATGGAAGAAGACGTGCTAAAGCTGAGAGAAGCCAGGTATCTAACCGGCGAAATTCCGCATAGGCTGCCCGCCCAAGGGCAAGTTATTCCTACTCCCGAGCCTGGTGAGAGCGTGGTGTTCGTGTCTCACTTCCGTCGGGGTTTAGGTTTCCCGACGGACCCCTTCGTGAGGGGGCTTATATTTTATTATGGGCTGGAATTCCACGACTTGGATCCGGAGTCCATCCTCCACATCTCATCGTTCATTATTGTATGCGAAGCCTTCCTCCACACTACCCCTCACTTCGGATTGTGGCTCAAGACCTTCAATGTGGAGCCGAAGATGATCGATGGGCAGCAGGAAGAGTGCGGAGGGGCTATCATAAGCAAGAGTGCTGATGCTCCCTGGCCCGAGGGCTCTTTTCAAGAGGAGCTTGGTTTGTGGCAACAGGAGTGATTCTACATCACCGCTCCCCGGGGCACCAGATGGGTGGCGCCACCTGCCTTTCGCTCGGGCCCTCCACAACGGCTGGCGTCATGGGTCAACAAAGGGCTTGACTGGGGGCCGTCCAAGGACGTACCTCTGTTGCAGGGCCGTATTCGAGACCTCCAAGAGAGAGAGATCAATCTGGTTGAAGTGGCACAGGTCATGTTGATTCGGCGCCTTCTGCCCTGCAAACGTCGCCCCTCCGCCTGTGAGAATTCAATCCAGAGGGACCGCGAGCTCTCCAACACTTCATGGGTGCGTCGCCCGTGGAGATGTATAAACTGTTCTTCGGATCACAAGAGATGTGTCCGGACTTGACCGAGGACGCAGGTCTGAGCTGCAATCACCCGGATACTCAAGTAAGTAGTCATGTGCCCGGACACGCTATCCGTACATTTATCATAAACTTGCCCTTTAAAGAGTTGTCCCTTGAACAGGAATGGATAGCAAAAGCGAAACTAATAAGGTGTCCGGCCCCCCTCCCTGAGACCACGCCGGATCCTGTGTTAACCAAGATGCTGGAGGCTGCGCCTTTGGAAGAGGGCGAAGGGGGGAACAGGGAAGCTACCGCCTCCGCTGAGGAGGCTCTCAAGAAAGGGGGGATCAAGAATCCCTCCCCTCAGGGGGATAAAAGGACCGCTTCTGAAGATCCGGAGGCCAAGGCCTCAAAGTGGGGGAAGAAATCTTCACCAGAGGGTCCTGCGCCGGGAGAAGCCCCGGACGCACTATTTCCCCAAGGAAATCATCCCTCTAGCGAGCCGTAAGTAGAAAGGGGAGTTTTGTAATAAGGGACATCCCTATTTTTATTTCTGAAGATAAACGAAGTTTTACCTTGTAGTTCGGATCTCAGGCCTTCTCAGCAGAGCTCATCTTCGGGGGATCTTCGTCCGGAGATGATGGAGAGTGAAACGCCTCCGTCTGCCGCACCGTCAGGCGAGGCGGACGACCCTGAGGTGTCGTCGCGGAGGGTTTCCCCGAGTCCGGCGGGACCGGAAGGTTCAGCACCAACTGGTGTACGGTCAGAGGAGCTGAAGGATCTACTCGAGCGAGCGTCTATCTCAGAAGATCACCGTACTTTAATGGGTACGGTGATTGAAAGGATCTCATCCGCTGAGAGCGGATTGCATGAAGCCGTCAGAAGTTTACTGACGGGGTTTGAGGTACGCAAAAATGATATACCTTCTGACAGTTTTGCATATAAAATGCGCCCTGTATAGATAGTAGCCCCTAAGACTCGGTACGTTGTCGAAGGCGACAGCGTGCCGATGATCATAATCTCAGTTATAAGATGTCGCCTTTCCTATATAGGTGGCGGAGCGTTCGGTGGCCAGCCGGACTGATGGATTTGCTGAACTGAAGCGGCAACTTGACGTTGCGGATGCGGACATCACACTGGTCAATAAGCGACTTGATGAGTCACAAGGTATGTGGCTTCTCCGCGGACACCTGGTAAGGGAGCTTGATGCCCGTGCCTTACAACATGTATGCTTAATGCAGATGGTGCCGCTGCTATGGAGGACCTTCGGGCGGAGCTCGCCCGAGCCAAGGAGCAAGCCAGAAAAAGTAATGTGGCTGCCTTGAAGGCGGCCGAAGAGCTAAAAGCCGAACAGGCTGCTCACTGCCGAAGCAAGGAGGAAATGGCCGAGATGGCCATGAAGGTGAAGAATGCTACCGACCGCTGCAAGTTTCTTGAAAAAGAAGGCCGAGCGGAGCAAGAGGACCTAAAGAAGGCCACCGCCGAAGCCAAGGATGCCCGCTCCGCGATGAGAGCTGTAAAGGAGGAGCTACGTCAGGCCGGAGATATCGTGGCTGGAAAGCCCTTTCTGCTGCGGAGGAAGTTCATGGATCCAAAGTATGCTCAGTTGGGTCAGCTGTGGGGTGCGGAGGATGCTTATCTGGATTTGGCGGCGAGTGCCGCAGACGCGGTCGCACACTTCCGAGGCCAAAAGGATCATAGAATGAAAGACCTTTTTTGGTCGCAATTCCATAGTCCAGAGCGTCCACTTCCATTAACCGATCGGTTAGCCGAATGGGCTGAGCTGAATAGGTTGTCCGGACTTGACATGAAGGATGTCGTGACTCATTTGTGGCCAAAAAGGCCCGAGCCGAAGAGTTATTTTGGCTTGGTGCAGCAGTTCCTTGATGTGGTGCTATCGATGCCATGAAACGGTCGGCATGCATAGAGGGTGCACGGATGGCTCTTGCCCGTGTCAAAACATAGTGGGCAGAGATGAAGGTCACCGACGTTGCATCCCAGGATTCGGACAGAAGCCGAGTACCTGCCGAGCACTATTTTGAGGAAGTCCTGCAGGGCGCTCGTTTAATAGAGATGCAGTGCTCGAAAAATGTTATGTTCAAATGACATGTATGATTTGTGAAACCATGTTTCAAATATAATATAATGGCTTTTTATACTTGTGCGTTCAAGTATTGAAATACCTCCTGTGCGGCCGTTAATGTATATGTGTATATAACCTGAAAGATGGCAGTCTTCGGCTTCAGCCCCCACGCACATAGGGCGGGGGTGTTTGCAAAAAAAGCGCATTTTCACACTTAATCCAACATCTTGGTCCTGTGAAGGAGGTGATAGCGTAGCAAACTAGGCAACCAGACTATAATGCTTTATCACTTTCACTTAGCCATAGGAGTTCGATGGTGGGGCTACTATATAGCCCCTAGGGGCACCGCGCTCTCCGAATTCGGGGCGCGTATGTGCTTGACCGGGAAACGGTCCTTCGTTAAAGCGGAGGAATTCTAAACATTCCAGTGGTCGATCAAGTGGTTGACCAGTCTCTCGCTATATCATGACAGTCAGTTTTCGGCTTTCTCTACTGAGGTGCTCACCTGGACGAACCGGGGCACAATCACAGTAGTTCTCCTGGTGCCGCGTTGGCCGATAGAGCGGAACATAAGGCAGCAAAACACAGGAGCCGGACAAACCCAACATTTGACCAAAGACATGATCCGGAGCTGATGCATATAAGGCCTAACTCGAGATGCCGAACACTCCCTAAGGTATTCGGTCTTTATGAAAACGGGCAGAACAATGCCCTAAGCCCCTAATGTCCAGGTACGCGCAAAAATTTCTGACGCGGCCGATGCCAAAAACGCCAGCCTCCTCCTTGGTTATAGTAAGAAACCGGGGGATTGTATCAACAAGAGATAGTAAGAAAGGTTTACGCAGGGTCTTAATTCGAAAAGAATCCTTGCAGCGGGTCCCTACTGCACGTCTGCGCCTGTGTCTCCGTTGTGCCGTATCCTGGACGGGTGTAGCACGGTATTCATCTGTAAAAGAGAAGAACTTAGTTGGAAAAAAGGATCGTGTGAAAAATGTATAAACAGAGTATAATTCAAAAAATGAATAAAATTGAGCTTTAGTGTCTCTTATTGTACATGCGTGCAGCCCCTTGTAAGGGGGTACGCGGCTAGTAAGCCCCTTGTTTATTTATGCTGGACTCGCCTAACCGTGTCCGGGATCTGAATGACCTATTTAGGTGCTTTGATCAGCAAAGCCGGATTAGTGTGTGGCTGTCAAGGCATTCTCATTTTCTTCCGAATTCAAGGAACACTCGAAGTTTCCCTTTAATGAGATGATGCCGCGTGGACCGGGCATTTTAAGTGTAAGAGATGCATAATGCGGTATTGCGTTAAAGCGGGCGAAAGCTTCGTGTCCCAATAGTGCTTGATAGCTACTTTTAAATGGGGCGATGTGGAAGACTAACTTTTCGCGACGGAAGTTGTCGGATGAGCCGAACACAACTTCTAGTGGTAGAGAGCCCGTACAATGGGCATATGGGCCTGGCATCACTCCTTTAAAGGAAGTGTTGCTATGGCGCATTTTGGTTGGGTCTATCCCCATTCTGCGGATTGTATCCTGATATAGCAGGTTTAGATCACTGCCGCCGTCCATTAGGACTTGTGTAAATTGTAGTCCGTCGATTATAGGATCTAATATCAAAGCAGTCCATCTTGCATTCCGGATACTTCTGGAGTAATCCTGATGGTCGAAAGTGATTGGTTTTGACATCCAGTGCCGGGACTCCGCTGGGGTGGACCGTGCGGCGCGTACTTTAATGGGCACCGCTCTATTTTTTCATGTTGTCACTTGAAGTGAGTTTACTGTTTTGACCTCTTGTGGGAAATTCCTTTGTTTTCCGGTGCTCTGCTTGTGGGGTTCGTCATCGTCCTCACTTGGTGTGTCGAGCCCCTCATGTTCGGCATTAAGTCGGCCGGACTGTTTGAAGACCCAACAATCTCTGTGGGTGTGGTTTGCAGGCTTCCCGGAGGTACTTTGGATTTGGCATATCTTGTCCAAGATTTTGTTTAGGTTGGATAGCTCGTCACTGTTGTCCTTGAGAGACAGTTTTTTGTTGTTCTGCCGAGAGCTTCTGAATCCGGCTTTGACTGCCGTGCTCCTTGGACCATTTCCCTTAGTCCGGCGCTAGTCCTTGATGTGTCGTGGTTTCCCATTTCCATCCCTGACCTCGGATGTACTTGGGTCGCTGGTGCTGCATCTTGCCAGCCAGCTATCCTCTCCCGCGCAAAAGCGGGTCATGAGGCTTGTTAGTGAGGCCATTGTTCTTGGATTTTCCTGGCCGAGGTGTCTGGCGAGCCATTCGTCTTGGACTTTATGTTTGAAGGCTGCTAAGGCTTCGGCGTCCGGACAGTCAACTATTTGGTTCTTTTTGGTGAGGAACCTGTTCCAAAATTTGCGGGCTGACTCTCCGGGCTGTTGAGTTATGTGACTTAAATCGTCTGCATCCGGAGGGCGGACATAAGTCCCCTGAAAATTTGCCCGAAACGCATCCTCGAGCTCTTCCCAACTTCCAATGGTATTTTCTGGGAGGCTTTTGAGCCAATGCCGGGCTGGCCCTTTGAGCTTGAGGGGTAAGTATTTTATGGTATGGAGGTCATCTCCTCTAGCCATATGTATGTGCAGAATGTAATCCTCAATCCAGACTCCAGGGTCTGTTGTTCCGTCGTATGCCTCTATGTTTACGGGCTTGAATCCCGCTGGAAATTCATGATCCAGCACCTCAGCAGTGAAACATAGGGGGTGTGCGGAGCCCCTATATTTGGGTGTGCCGTGATGTTCGAATACTCGACGTGTTGTATTGCTTTCTAGAGCTTGCTTTCTTGGCCCATAGATGGACCTGACCGGGTCATCCTTTTTGTGAGGATCCTTATGCGGATCGCGTACCGGCTTGTGTGCGGCGCCGCTTGCCGCTCTTTGTTTGTCATGTGGTCGTCTATCCGACCGGGCGGCCTCTTTGTTCTTTGATTGTGGGGGCTCTACGGCCTCTTCGTCAAATTTGGGCAGTAGTTTGCGCTTCGGGTAGCTCTTTGTTTGGCGACTATCGCCGTATTTGTCCGCGGTTTTGATTACTTTGCTCCATCTCATTCTGAGTATGTCTTCCACTGTTTTGAGCTTCCGCTTCTGCTTCTTCAGACTTCGTGCAGTGGCGACGAGCCTTTTGTGGAGGTTCTTCTGCTCCAACGATGTGTCCGGCGTGAGATCGTCCGGACTATTGTTTTCGCCGGGGACGGATTGTTTATCCAAGTTATCCTGTTCAGATGGTTGCTTGAGGGCATGTTCGTCGTCCACCGGTTCGCCCTGCTCTATGGCTGGGTCTGTATGGGTGCTATCGTTGTCGAGGCGGGACTTTGAGCGGCACTTACGGCGCCGTTTTGACTATTTTTCGAGGGAATTATCCTTCGCAGCGTCCCATTGTTCCTCGTTATCGCTTCTTTTAGGTGTATCCACCATATATACATCGTGGGTTGAGGTGGCCTTCCAGTGCCCTGTAGGCGCTGGTTCTTGGTCGTCTCCAGCATCGTCGTCCATACCGTCGATATCTTCGGAGTCGAAATCTAGCATGTCGGTTAAGTCATCGACAGTGGCTACGAAGTGGGTGGTGGGTGGGCATTGGATTTCTTCGTCGTCCGCATCCCAACCTACCTGACCATAGTCCGGCCAGGGCTCTCCTGATAAGGAGAGAGACTTTAGTGAATTCAGGATGTCGCCAAAAGGCGAGTGCTGAACGATGTCCGCGAGAGTGAACTCCATGATCGGCGCCCAATCGGATTCGAATGGCAGGGGCGCGGAAGGTTCGGGATCCGGAGAGGAGTCCGGCACCTTGGAGTCACGAGCTTCACAAGGGACAGGGTCGGTATTCGGCTCTATCGCCGTAGAGGTAGCAGCTCCCGAGGCGGTGTCCAGCCACCCATCCTCGATCGGCGTAGTCGGCTCCGAGCTAAGGGTCGGAGCGGACTCTTGTGCGGCTTCCAGGGCACTGTCAGGCAGCAGAGCTAAATCATGCCCATCGTGACAGTGCGGCGCGCTCGGCTGTGGCTCGAATCCGTCGAAGATCAAGCCTCCGCGGATGCCAGCCGTATAGTTCAAACTTCCAAATCTGACCTGATGGCCAGGGGCGTAGCTTTCGATCTGCTCTAGATGGCCAAGTGAATTGGCCCGTAGTGCAAAGCCGCGGAATACGAAGATCTGTCCGGGGAGAAAAGTCTCACCCTGGACCGTGTTGTTGTTGATGATCGAAGGAGCCATCGGGCCTATAGGTGACGACACAGAGGAACTCTCAATGAAAGCACCAATGTCGATGTCAAAACCGGCGGATCTCGGGTAGGGGGTCCCGAACTGTGTGTCTAGGCGGATGGTAACAGGAGACAAGGGACACGATGTTTTTACCCAGGTTCGGGCCCTCTTGGTGGAGGTAAAACCCTACTCCTGCTTGATTAATATTGATGATATGGGTAGTACAAGAGTAGATCTACCACGAGATCAAGGAGGCTAAATCCTAGAAGCTAGCCTATGGTATGATTGTTGTTCGTCCTACGGACTAAAACCCTCCGGTTTACATAGACACCGGAGAGGGCTAGGGTTACCCAGAGTCGGTTACAATGGTAGGAGATCTACATATCCGTATCGCCAAGCTTGCCTTCCACGCCAAGGAAAGTCCCATCCGGACACGGGACGGAGTCTTCAATCTTGTATCTTCATAGTCTTGGAATCCGGCCAAAGATGATAGTTCGGCTATCCGGACACCCCTAGTCCAGGACTCCCTCAATTAGGCCAGATTCTTGGATTAAGGTCCAGAGGAAGAAGACATCGGTCCGTTTTGCAAGTGATTCCAAGTGGCCGGCGGCGGCCGTGGCGCCGTTTCCTGCGGGCTCCCGATCGGGATCTCGCAGGTGCGGGAGTTTCGTTTGAATGCACTCCGTGAGCTGGGTGCACCAGGGGGTGGGCCGGTTCTGAGTGAGCCGGGGCCGTGCATGGTTGGGCCAGTGTTAACTTGGTATGAGGCCAAGTCTAACCAGGCACCTACGTTGATCTCTCCTACACCCCCATGCACATTCGCTGTTCCTCCTGTGTGTTTCCGATCGAAACGATCTAGGGTTCTCGGGGCGAGCCGACCGAGGTTTTGTGACCGTGTTGCAGGGCGGGCGAGGCGCATCCCCCCACTCCACGCCATGGCTGGTCGAGGTGCGCCCCCTGGCAAGATTGTCGCCCTGGGCGGTGCTGGCCGCGGAGGGCAAGTGTCGCCGTCGGGGGGGGGGGGGGGGCGGGGGCGGTCCGCCGCCGGGAACGGGCTGCGGTGGAATCGGCCTGCCTCCCGGGTCTGGCCGCGGTGGGGCTGCCCCGTTGCCGGGTGCTGGGACCGGCCGGGCGGCGCAGGAGGCTAGCGGCCCTAGGCCGCTACCAGCGGGCGGGGCGCTAGGGCCTGGCACTGCTAGCCATGGGTCACTTCCGGCGGGCGTTCGGCCACCGACGCTGGTGGTTGTTCCGCAGCCGGCTCTGGGTAGGGGAGGTCCTCGACCACTAGTGCCGAGCCCGGCTGCCGCCGCGGGCCAGGGCACTCCGGCTCCGAGGCCACCTCCTCCTGTTTCTGGTATCCAGCCACATCCGGTGACAGTGCAGCCCGGTGCCAGGCCGCCGCATTTTGTGGCCCGGCAGTCGCAGAATTCGGCGGCGCCGGTGCTGACGCAGGCACAGTTGCCGCATGCTTCGGCTGGTGGGGGTGATTCGACTGCGCCTCATGGTGAGTGGGGCGACGATGGGTAGAACATTTATGGTGATGGACAGCACCGGGGATCCTCGTCCACGGGTGGTGGTCGGGGGTATTCCTGGCAGAGCGATGGCTCGGCTGAGAGGCCTTTCCTGGGGCCAACGGGAGGCTTTGTCGAAGGGGCATCTGGACCGGCACATCTTCACCGCGGTGGTTTCCGTGGTCATCATGGTTGCCAAGGCGGTCGAGGTGGCCGCTATCGTCCACGGCAGCATTCTGTGGTTGGTGACCAGACGGCTGTTGGCGGGGCTACTGAGGAGCGTGGGTTGTCTAGCCAGTCGATGGAGGTGGTGACGGCATTTCCTGAGGTGGAGGTTCCTGGTAATGTTGAGGTCGGGTCTATGGCGGTGGAGACGTCTAACAGGGCTGATCTGGACAGGGCGGCTAAGTATGCGTGCAAGAAGGAAAGAATGTCGTGTTACCGCTGTGGCAAAAAGGGCCATTTCATTACTGAGTGTGCAGCAGTTTTATGCGATACGTGTGGGAAACCAGCCCATGACTCGGAGGCATGTCCGCTTTTGAGGGAGCAGGCACCGACTCTTATGATGTATGGAGTGTACTATGCTGAGCTCACATTTTTTGAGTCTCCGACCGAGGGGGAGGTTCCTGATGAGGCTCGGAGTGTGACCACTGGGGTTGTCAAAGTGACCAAAGGAGAAGTCTCTAAGACCCAGATTGTGCAGCGGCACCGGGAGCTTGCTCCAGGAGATTTCCACTGGGAGCTTGTCAGTCTCGAGGCAAGTTCGTTTAGGGTCGAGTTCCCGACAGTGGAGGATTTGCAGAGGCTGCTGAGTTTTGGGATGTGCAAAGTGCCAGGCACTGAGGGCATCCTTGAGATCCAAGAGTGGAAGTTGATAGAGCCTCAGGGTAAACCACTTACCCAGGCCTGGTTGCGTTTTTCGGGAGCTCCTTCGAAGCCTATGCAGGATGCTAGGGTCGTTGCTAGCTTGGGCATCATGGTGGGAAAGCCTGAGCGAGTGGATATGGCTTTACTAGAGCTCATGGGGTTGCTCGCCTACTGGTTAGTATCTTGGACATTGAGTTTGTGCCTGATGTGGTCAAGTGGGCATATCGAGGCCAGATTTACAACCTTGAGATTGAGTTTGAGGATGAGAGCCTGTTTACTGAGGCACCTATCGTGACTGACGTTGATATGCACGAGGGAGATGACGGTGCGGGAGTTAAGGAGACTCCGGTCGCTGATCCTGGACGAGAGATGTCCGAGGTACCGGGGTCTGTTGCTCAGACGACCGGTGATGGGACGGCACCTCCATCCTCGGTGCCGTCGACCACTCTGAGATTTGGGTCTATCGAGCCTGCTACTGCACCTCCGAGACTATGGAGCGAGCGGGTGGAGTCTTTTGAGGATTTTGAGCACTCTTTACCTGCGTTGGACTTTGAGGGCCTAGGCATGGAGGGTTCTTGCGTGGAGGGGAGTCCGGAGCTAGTGTGCTCACCTCCCTCGGATACTATTGAGACGACGGAACTGCAGGTGGTACTTCCGAGCTATGAAGGGGGGTCGAGGCAGGTGGCCTCGGCGCCCCCTTCTACTCTCGCTACGGTCGGGGCTGCCGTGATGGAGGCTTTACCTTCGGGAGGGGGGCCGGGGCAGGTGGCCTCGACGCCTTCTTCACCTATCGCTGGGCCGGGACTGCAGGTGGCAGGTCCGGCCTTTGAAGGGGGCTTGGGGCGGGTGGCCTCGGAGCCCTCATCACCTTCCGCGCCTGGGGTGGCCGCCCCACCGTTGGCGCCGGCGAGCACTCTTGGCCAGCGGCCTGGGGTGGATGGGGAGCGTGGGCAGGAGGCCCATGGAACCCCATCAACTGACTCGACGCCTTCTTCCGGTCGTGGAGACCGGTTCAGTGCTCAGGGGGTGACAGGAGGTCACTCACCGGGCAACTTCACTCGGGAGGAGGTGATTGCGTTCGGCGGGATTCCGGACCAGGTGTCTGAGGGCCGACGGTTGAGTTACCGTCTTCAGGGTCGTTCGGAGGTGGACGACATGCAGCAGCGGTGCGCCATGAGGGCGGCCAAGCTTCATGACGTCCAGGTCACTACTGGTATGTTGGTTAATACTTCTAATTCCATCTTGCATTTTTCGAATGATGAGATTGTTGATAATGCAAACCAATTAGGGATTTCACTAGGTAGTAATGAGGGTGAAATTTCTAATTCCATAAATGATTTGCTAGATCTAGAGGCCGAGAGGGCTTTAGATATGATTCCTAACTTAGTTGTCGTCAAACCCATGAATGACTCTAAGATTGATGCTTTGGGGGTTCGGGTGCTGGATGATTTTTGTGCCGATCTCGCTAATCCCCTCCCGGAGCCGGAAGAGGAGGATGAGAGTGTCGAGATTGATGTATTAAGACCTCCAGAAACTGGGAGTGAGGACCGGGTGGACACGAGGACTAGCCCTAAGCGCAAATGGAAGAGCAAGATTTACCCGACGTCCGTGGTACGTAGGAGTGCTAAGATCCGCACGGCTAAAAAATTCCATGACGAGATATGAGAGGAATCTTTTGGAATAGCAGAGGTCTTAAGGACTTGGCTAAAAGAAGGTTTCTTGTAGAAGCATCCATCGAGCATAGATTGGACTTTATTGCATTGTCAGAAACTGGTAAAGAAAATTTCTCACCACAATTTCTCAATACTTTATCGGGTGGTATTGAGTTCGACTGGCACTGTCTGCCACCGAGAGGAAGATCGGGAGGGATCTTACTCGGTGTTAGATGCGAGTCTCTCGAAGTTCGAAGTGTGGTCATGGGAGATTTTGCTGTTAATTTCAGGGTGAGGTCCAAGGTTGATGGACTTGACTGGGCTCTGGTGGCGGTGTACGATGCTGCGCAGTCAGAATTCAAACTGGATTTCTTGGCCGACCTTGTTAGAGTTTGCGGGTCTGAGCAGCTCCCAATCCTGGTTGGGGGAGACTTTAACATTATTAGGAGGCGTGATGAGAAGAACAATGATAATTTTACCGGGAGATGGTCGTTCATGTTCAACACTATTATTGAAAGCTTGGATCTGAGAGAGATTGAGCTTTCACGTAGGAAGTTCACATGGGCTAACGCCATGCCAAATCCAACGTTTGAAAAGTTGGATCGGGTACTTGCAAGTGTCAAATGGGAACAGAAGTTTCCCTTTGTAATAGTTCACGATCTCTCTCGTGGGATTTCTGATCACACGCCTCTTTTTCTTGACTCTGGTGGGGCCTCCTACGTGGGCAACAAGAATTTGTTCTCGTTCGAGCTTGCGTGGTTCGAAAGAGAAGGCTTCCTGGATCTCGTAGACAGAGAGTGGGCTAAGGATGCAGGCGGTAGGAATGCGCTTGAGCGCTAATAAGATTAGGCACCTGAGAAGTTTCCTACGTGGGTGGGCTAAACATCTTAGTGGGATTTATAAGGTTGAAAAGGAACGGCTCCTTGCCCTTATTCAGTCCTTAGATGTAAAAGAAGAAACCACGGTTTTGCCAGCCGCAGAGCTTCATACCAAGCTTGATTCTGAGATGAGGCTGAAAGAACTCCTTTGTGAAGAAGAATTAAAGTGGACACTGCGGGCCAAGGTACGAAGAGTGGTCCAGGGGGACGCGAACACTCAATTCTTCCACATGATAGCCAATGGCAAGCATAGGAAGAAGAGAATCTTCCAGCTTGAGCAAGATGAGGGTACGATTATCAGCCAGGAAAACTTAAAGCTTTACATTACTGAGTACTACAAACAATTGTTTGGACCACCAGAGGAGAACTGTGTGTCTCTGGATGAATATAGGGTTGAAGATGTACCTCAACTTACTGCTGTTGAGAACGACATTTTAACCGCTCCTTTTTCGGAAAAGGAGGTATTCGAGGCCATCTCCCAGATGAAAAATAATAAGGCACCCGGTCCGGATGGTTTCCCGGTTGAGTTTTATAAGAAGTGCTGGCATATTATTAAAGGGGACCTGTTGCCGATGTTCCATGATTTGTTCTCGGGACAATTGCAGCTTTTTCAGCTAAACTTTGGAACAATAACCTTTCTCCCTAAGAAAACAGAGGCCGTGAGAATCGAGCAATTCAGACCTATCTGTCTTCTGAATGTCAGTTTCAAAATTTTTACCAAGGTTGGGACGATTAGGCTCACACACATTGCGCATGCTGTGGTGCAGCCTACTCAAACCGCTTTCATGCCGGATAGGAACATCCTGGAAGGGGTTGTGGTCCTTCATGAAACGCTCCATGAGATTCACACGAAAAAACTTGACGGAGTTATTTTCATGGTGGATTTCGAGAAGGCGTATGATAAAGTCAAATGGCCATTCCTTCAACAGGCCTTACGCATGAAGGGCTTTGATGAAGCTTGGCGACTCCAGGTCGAATCGTCCATGCAAAAAGGGAGTGTTGGCATTAAAGTGAATGGTGATATAGGTCATTATTTCCAAATGCATAAGGGTCTGAGACAAGGTGACCCTATGTCTCCAATTTTGTTCAATATTGTGGTTGATATGTTGGCGATCCTGATAGGGCGGGGGAAGGAGGCAGGTCAGGTGGATGGCTTGGTGCCTCATCTAGTTGATGGTGGTGTGTCCATCCTGCAATACGCTGATGATACAATCATCTTTATGGAGCATGATTTGGCAAAAGCAAGAAATATGAAGTTGGTGTTATGCTTGTTTGAACAATTGACTAGATTAAAGATTAATTTTCAGAAAAGTGAGATGTTATGCTTTGGTAGAGCCAAAGATGAACAAGAGGCTTATAGACAATTGTTTGGTTGTGAATTGGGGGCTTTGCCTTTTACGTATCTAGCTATTCCCATTCACCATCGTAAGCTAATAAACATAGAGTGGAAGTGGATCGAGGATTGGTTTGAGATGAAACTGAGTTGCTGGAAAGGAAAACTCATGTCTTATGGAGGCCGATTGATTCAATTCGGTGCTCACGAGTATGCCTATGTTCCTCCTTTCCTTCTTTGAGGTCCCATTTGGGGTTAGGAAAAGACTGGACTTCTATCGATCCCGATTTTTCTGGCAGAGTGATGAACTTAAGAGAAAATACCGACTTGCCAAATGGGATATTATCTGTCGACCAAAGCACCAGGGGGGTCTTGGTATTGAGAATCTTGAGTCAAGAACAGATGTCTTCTCAGTAACTGGCTGTATAAGTTGTCAGTTGAGACGGAGGCAACGTGGGCGCAGATTTTATGTAGTAAATATCTGCAGTCCAAAACCTTGTCCCAGGTCACACTAAGACCAACTGATTCGCCGTTCTGGAAGGGGCTTATGAGAATCAAAGCTACCTTCTTTAACAGAACTAAGTTTTTTGTCGGTAATGGCAACAACACTCGATTCTGGGAGGACACGTGGCTTGGGGACGCGCCTTTGGAAACCCAGTATCCATCCCTATATCGTATTGTTCAGCGTCTTGAGGCTCTTGTTGCCACAGTTATGCAGTCCATTCCACTCAATATTTAGTTTAGGAGGGTGCTTGTGGGCGATCGATGGGAAGCATGGCTTCACTTCGTGCGTAGACTGATGGAGGTTTAGTTAGCCCCTCAGCCCGATCAGTTGTGTTGGAAGCTTACTAGATCTGGGGAGTTCACACTTAAATCGATGTATATCGATATCATTAACTCTAGTGTTATTCCTAGTTCCAAACATGTTTGGAAAGTTAAAGTTCCTTTGAAGATTAAAGTGTTTATGTGGTTTGTCCATAAACAAGTAATTTTAAGAAAGGATAATTTGGTTAAGCGCAACTGGACATGTTCTACTAGGTGTAGTTTCTGTGATCGGGACGAGACTATTAAGCACCTCTTTTTTGACTGCCCGTTGGCAAGATTTTTGTGGCGCTCTGTGCAAATTGCCTTTAACATTACTCCTCCGACTTCGGTCAACACGTTATTCGGGACGTGGCTTGCTGGGATAGAGTCCGAAACAGCTAGACACATTCATGTAGGAGTTTGTGCGTTGTTATGGGCAATTTGGAATTGCATAAATGATTTGGCTTTTAACAGAATAACAACTATTCATTTTTTGTAGGTTTTATTCGGGCTACTGCATTGATCCGTATGTGGTCCTTACTCACTCCGACGGAGGCCAGGGAGCGTTTGGTTACTGGATCTGTCCGGTGGGAGATGGTAGCGCGGGATATCTTCAACCGGTTTTGATGGCGGTCATGTAAAAGGATAGGCAATTAGTTTACCTATCTTCTCTTTTGCCATCTGGTTGTGGCTTGTTGGGCATTTTGTATTGGCGTTGACGCTCTGTGTGAGCTAGCCGTTCTTTTTGTTTCCAGACTTTAAGACCTTGTTGAACCTTATTTACTTTTTTAATAAATGTGGCCGTATGCATCATTCTGATGCAGAGGCCGGGGAGTCCCCCCTTTTCGAAAAAAAACACGTGGGTCAGGGTTTATGCACTTTCAGTCACCCACAAAGATCCCACAAAGCGCATGACCATGTATTCCAGCATGTCTTGCTACCAAAAAGTCAATGTCTCACTTGGGGTTGTGTAAGATCGAACTGACTCTAGAAGGGGTGAACAGACTACTAAAACTGATTATATCACAACCTAGAGGGGTTTCCCAATTTTAGTTGTTGGCAATTTTAAGCTTATCTAGATATTTCCTAAAACACCCTAGACATGTAAATCTAATAAAGAGTAAAACACGAAAATAAAACTTACAAATAAGTTAAAGGGAGTCAGCTTAGTAGATTGCAAATATAAGGAGGCTCAACAATGTTTTTAGGTGCTCCTCCACATGCGTTATGCAGTCAAACCCTCCATACATATAACACAAAAGATAAGGAGATAGGGGGTCTCCCTTCCTTAACCCCCTCAAAGGCTTGAAACTCTTACTTTCTTTTGGATTAAATCAAACTTGGTACTCAATAATGGATACACATAGCATAATCAAATTTACCAAGTTTTCTCGGAAGCCTAGTTTCAGCATAATCTCCTTCAGGAAGGACCACTCAACCTGGTCATAAGGTTTATGCATATCAAACTTGATGGCACATAGACCCTCTTTACCTTCTATCTTATTTTCAATTATATGAAAGCACTCATAAGCCACTAAAACATTTTCCGTAATCATTCTTCCTGACACGAAAGCACTCTAATTCAGAGTAACAATTTTTGGGAGAAAAACCTTCGAACGACAAGCCACCATTTCTACAATACTTTTATACACCACATTACACAAGCTAATCGTCCTAAATTAGGTTACCTTTTCGTAGAATTAACCAGGGGTCATCACAATAGTAGTGTCAGTCCATCTCGTTGGAATAGTACACGTATTATCAGCTTACAAAACCTCCTCGACCAGATCGTCCCCTAACATGTACCAAAAATTTTTATAAGAAATAGCATGTAGTCAATCCGGCCCCGGAGCAATTAAATCACCAATATCAAAAAGATCCTTACAAATATCTTCAGCTATGTATGGGGCAAGGAGTGCATTATTCATCTTAGCCGACGCCCTTCTACGTACCAGTGATAAAATCTCCTGATCCGGTTGCAAAACATCAGAAGTGACAAGATTTCAAAAATAGTTTGTGGGGTGATCCTTCAGTTCCGTTCATTGTTGTCAGACCCCAAAATTATCATGGAGTTGCTACGTCTCGAGCTTGCGTTGGTTTTCCCCGCAGAGGAGAGGATGATGCAGCACAGTAGCATAAGTATTTCCCTCAGTTTTTGAGAACCAAGGTATCAATCCAGTAGGAGGTCACGCGCAAGTCCCTCGTACCTGCACAACAAGATAGCAACTCGCAACCAACGCTTAGGGGTTGTCAATCCCTTCACGGTCACTTACGAGAGTGAGATCTGATAGAGATAATATTTTTGGTATTTTTGATAGATAGATGCAAAGTAAAAATTAAAGGCAAAGTAAAAACAAAGCAAGTAAATAAAGTGATATAGATTGATATGATGAGAATAGACCTGGGGGCCATAGGTTTCACTAGTGGCTTCTCTCAAGAGCATAAGTATTCTACGGTGGGTGAACAAATTACTGTTGAGCAATTGACAGAATTGAGCATAGTTATGAGTATATCTAGGCAATGTTCATGTATATAGGCATCACGTCCATGACAAGTAGATTGAAACGATTCTGCATCTACTACTATTACTCCACTCATCGACCGCTATCTAGCATGCATCTAGAGTATTAAGTTAAAAACAGAGTAACGCCTTAAGCAAGATGACATGATGTAGAGGGATAAATTCATGCAATATGATAAAAACCCCATCTTGTTATCCTCGATGGCAACAATACAATACGTGCCTTGCAACTCTTTCTGTCACTGAGTAAGGACACCGCAAGATTGAACCCAAAGCCATGCACTTCTCCCATTGCAAGAACTACCAATCTAGTTGGCCAAACCAAACGGATAATTCGAAGAGACTTGCAAAGATAACTCAATCATACATAAAAGAATTCAGAGAAGAATCAAATATTTTCCATAGATAATACTGGATGATAAACCCACAATTCATCGGTCTCAACAAACACACCACAAAAATAAGATTACATCGAATAGATCTCCATGAGAGAGGGGGAGAACATTGTATTGAGATCCAAAAAGAGAGAAGAAGCCATCTAGCTACTAGCTATGGACCCGAAGGTCTGAAGTAAACTACTCACACTTCATCGGAGGGGCTATGGTGATGATGTAGAAGCCCTCCATGGTGGATGCCCCCTCCGGCGGAGCTCCGGAACAGGCCCCAAGATGGGATCTCATGGATACAGAAGGTTGCAGCGGTGGAATTAGGTTCTTGGCTCCTGTTCTGATCATACGGGGATACGTAGGTATATATAGGAGGAAGGAGTACGTCGGTGGAGCTCCGAGGGGCCCACGAGGTAGGGGGCGCGCCTAGGGGGGGCGCCCTCCACCCTCGTGACCTCCTCGGAAGCTTCTTGGAGTAGGGTCCAAGTCTCCTGGATCACGTTCTGTGAGAAGATCACGTTCCCGAAGGTTTCATTCTGTTTGGACTCCGTTTGATATTCTGTTTCTTCGAAACACTGAAATAGGCAAAAAAAACAGCAATTCTAGGCTGGGCCTCCGGTTAATAGGTTAGTCCTAAAAATAATATAAAAGTGGAAAATAAAGCCCAATATAGTGCAAAACAGTAGATAAAGTAGCATGGAGCAATCAAAAATTATAGATACGTTGGAGACGTATCAGGCATCCCCAAGCTTATTTCCTGCTCGTCCTCGAGTAGGTAAATGATAAAAAAGAATTTTTGATGCGGAGTGATACTTTGGCATAATTTCAATGTAAATCTTCTTAATCATGGTATCAATATTCAGATCCGAAAGATTCACGATAAAAGTTCATATTGACATAAAAATAATAATACTTCAAGCATACTAATCAAAGCAATCATGTCTTCTCAAAATAACATGGCCAAAGAAAGTTCATCCCTACAAAATCATATAGTTAGGCTATGCTTCATTTTCGTCACACAAAGATGTTCCCAACTTCTATACCGCCGATGACAAGCCAAGCAATTGTTTCATACTCAAATAATCTCAAACTTTTTCAACCTTCACGCAATACATGAGCGCGAGCCATGGATATAGCACTATGGGTGGAATAGAATATGATGATGGGGATTGTGTGGAGAAGACAAAAAAGGAGAAAGTCTCACATCAACGAGGCTAATCAATGAGCTATGGAGATGCCCATCGATTGACGTTAATGCAAGGAGTAGGGATTGCCATGCAACGAATGCACTAGAGCTATGGATGCTCAACAAAAGAAAACTAGTGGGTGTGCATCCAACTTGCTTGCTCATGAAGACCTAGGGCATTTGAGGAAGCCCATCGTAGGAATATACAAGCCAAGTTCTATAATGAAAAATTCCCACTAGTATAAACAAGACAACTTATGAGACTCTCTATATGAAAAACATGGTGCTACTTTGAAGCACAAATATATGAGACTCACTACATGAAGAACAAGGTGCTACTTTGAAGCACAAGTGTGGTAAAAGGATAGTAACATTGCCCCTTCTCTCTTTTTCTCTCATTTTTTTTATTTTTTATTATTTTTGGTGGGCTTCTTTTGGCCTCTTTTTTTTATTTGGGCTTCTTTGGCCTCTTTTTTTTGTAAAGTCCGGAGTCTCATCCCGATTTGTGGGGGAATAATTGTCTCCATCATCCTTTCCTCACTGGGGCAATGCTCTAATAATGATGATCATCACACTTTTATTACAACAACTTGATATTACAACTCAAAACTAGAACAAGATATGACTCTATATGAATGGCTCCGGCGGTGTACCGGGATGGTGCAATGAATCAAGAGTGACATGTATGAAAAATAATGCATGGTGGCTTTGCCACAAATACGATGTCAACTAAAAGATCATGCAATGGCAATATGACAAAAGTAAAGTATGTCATGATGAACGGAACGGTGGAAAGTTGCATGGCAATATATCTCGGAATGGCTATGGAAATGCCATAATAGGTAGGTATGGTGGCTGTTTTGAGGAAGATATAAGGAGGTTTATGTGTCAAAGAGCGTATCATATCACGGGGTTTGGATGCACCGGCGAAGTTTGCACCAACTCTCAATGTGAGAAAGGGCAATGCGCGGTACCGAAGAGGCTAGCAAATGCGGAAAGGTAAAAGTGCGTATAATCCATGGACTCAACATTAGTCAAAAGAACTCATATACTTATTGCAAAAATTTAGAAGTCATCAAAAATCAAGTACTACGCACAATGCTCCTAGGGGGATAGATTGGTAGGAAAAGACCATCGCTCGTACCCGACCGCCACTCATAAGGATGCACAAGCTAGGTACACTTCATGCTTCAAATTTGTTACACAACTTTACCCATACGTGCATGCTACGGGACTTACAAACTTCAACACAAGTATTTCTCAAATTCACTACTACTCAACTAGCACGACTTTGATATTATTACCTCCATATCTCAAAACAATTATTAAGCATTAAATTTATCTTAGTATTCAATTCACTCAAAAGAAAGTTTCACATATCTTGAGCACTAAGTATATTAACATTAAGCAAATTACCATGCCATTAATGACTCTCAATAATCTAAGTGAAGCATGAGAGATCAAGTTTCTTTAAAACAAATCCACCACCGTGCTCTAAAAGATCTGAGTGAAGCACTAGAGCAAAAACTATCACGCTCAAAAAGATATAAGTGAAGCACTATGAGCAAAACTATCAAGCTCAAAAGATATAAGTGAAGCACATAGAGTATTCTAACAAATTCCAAATCATGTATTGCTCTCTTCAAAGGTGTGTACAGCAAGGATGATTGTGGTAGACTAACAAGCAAAGACACAAATAATACAAGACGCTCCAAGCAAAACACATATCATGTTGGTGAATAAAAATATAGCTCCAAGTAAATTACCGATGGAAGTGGACGAAAGAGGGGATGCCTTCCGGGGCATCCCCAAGATTTGACTTTTTGGTGTCCTTGGATTATCTTGGGGGTGCCATGGTCATCCCCAAGCTTAGGCTCTTTCCACTCCTTGTTCCATAATCCATCAAAAATATTCACCCAAAACTTGAAAACTTCACAACACAAAACTCAACAGAAATCTCGTGAGCTCCGTTAGAGAAAGAAAACAAAAGACTACTTCAAGGTACTGTAATGAACTCATTATTTATTTTTATTGGTGTTAAACCTACTGTATTCCAACTTCTCTATGGTTTATAAACTAATTTACTAGCCACAGATTCATCAAAATAAGCAAACAACACACGAAAAACAGAATCTGTCAAAAACAGAACAGTCTGTAGTAATCTGTAACTAACGCAAACTTATGGAACTCTAAAAAATTCTACCAAAATATGAAGTCCTGGAATTTTTTTTATTGATGATCAGAAAAAAGAATCAATGCAAAATCACTCTCCAGTAAAAAATGGCAGCTAATCTCGTGAGCGCTAAAGTTTCTGTTTTTCAGCAGAATCAAATCAACTATCATTGTAGGTTATCCTAAAGGTCCTACTTGGCACAAACACTAATTACACAGAAAACCACATCCAAACAGAAGGTAGATGGATTATTTATTCCTAAACATAAGCAAAAACAAAAAACATAACATAAAATTGGGTTGCCTCCCAACAAGCGCTATCGTTTAACGCCCCTAGCTAGGCATAAAAGCAAGGATAGATCTAGGTGTTGCCATCTTTAGTAGGCAATCCATAAGTGGCTCTCATGATAGATTCATATGGTAATTTTATTTTCTTTCTAGGGAATTGTTCCATACCATTTTTTAAGGGAAATTGGAATCTAATATTCCCTTCCTTCATATCAATAATTGCACCAATCGTTCTAAGGAAAGGTCTACAAAGAATAATAGGACATGAAGGATTGCAATCTATATCAAGAACGATAAAATCTACGGGCACATAATTCCTATTTGCAACAATAAGAACATCATTAATTCTTCCCATAGGTTTTTTAATAGTGGAATCCGCAAGATGCATGTTTAGAGAGCAATCATCAAAATCACGGAAATCTAGCAAATCACATAAAGTTTTGGGAATAGTAGAGACACTAGCACCCAAATCACGTAAAGCATGAAACTCAAAGTCTTTAATTTTAATTTTAATAGTAGGTTCCCACTCATCATAGAGTTTTCTAGGTATAGAAACTTTCATCTCAAGTTTTTCTTCATAAGATTGCATCAAAGCATCAACAATGTGTTCGGTAAAGGCCTTATTTTGACTATAAGCATGAGGAGATTCTAGCACGGATTGCAACAAGGAAATACAACCAATCAAAGAGCAATTTTCATAATTAAATTCCTTGAGATCCAAAATAGTGGGTTTAGCAACATCACAGTTTTTATTTATTTCAATCCCACTTTCATCAATTTCATCATCAAGATCTAGAAACTCCGAATGCTTAGAACACCTTCTAGGTAAGGGAAGATAATCTTCAGATTCATCAAGGTTCATATTGCAAAACAAAGATTTAATGGGGGACACATCAATAACTTTTAGATCTTCAACTTGATTTTCATAGGGATTAGAAGAACACGCTTTAATAAAGGCATCTTTGGAAGCATGCATCCTAGCGGTTCTTTCTTTGCACTCATCAATGGAAATTCTCATGGCTTTGAGAGACTCATTGCTATCATGCTTAGGAGGAATAGATCTAAGCTTTAAAGAATCAATCTCAAGGGAAATTCTATCAATGTTCCTAGCCAAATCATCAAATTTAAGCAATTTCTCTTCAAGCAAAGCATTGAAATTCTTTTGTGAATTCATAAACTCTTTAACACTACTCTCAAATTCAGAGGGCATCTTATTAAAATTTCCATAAGAGTTGTTGTAGGAATTTCCATAATTATTAGAAGGATTGCTAGGATAAGGCCTAGGATTAAAATTCCCTCTATAAGCGTTGTTTCCAAAACTATTCCTACCAACAAAATTCACATCCATAGATTCATTATTATTCTCAAGCAAGGTATATAAAGGCATATCATTAGGATCAAGAGGAGTATTTTTAGGAGCAAACATCTTCATAAGTTCATCCATCTTTTCACTCAAAACATTGATTTCTTCTATAGCATGCACCTTTTTACTAGAAGATCTTTCGGTGTGCCATTGAGAATAATTAGCCATAATATTATCAAGCAATTTGGTAGCATCCCCTAACGTAATTTCCATAAAAGTGCCTCCCGCGGCCGAATCTAAAAGATTTCTAGAAGCAAAATTCAATCCGGCATAAAAATTTTGTATGATCATCCATAAATTCAAACCATGAGTAGGGCAATTGTGAAGCATTAATTTCATTCTTTCCCAAGATTGGGCAACATGCTCATGATCAAGTTGTTTAAAATTCATGATATCGTTCCTAAGAGTGATAATCTTAGCGGGAGGAAAATATTTAGAGATAAAAGCATCTTTGCACTTGTTCCAAGAATCAATACTATTTTTAGGCAAAGACGAAAACCAAACTTTAGCACGATCTCTAAGTGAAAACGGAAATAACTTCAATTTGACAATATTGTTATCCGTATCTTTCTTCTTTTGCATATCACACAAATCAACAAAATTGTTTAGATGAGTAGTGGCATCTTCACTAGGAAGGCCGGCGAATTGATCTTTCATAACAAGATTCAGCAAAGCGGTATTGATTTCACATGACTCATCATTATTAAGAGGAGCAATAGGAGTACTAAGGAAATCATTATTATTGGTATTCGAGAAATCACACAATTTGGTATTATCTTGCGCCATGGCAACAAGTAATCCAACACACAAGCAAACAGAAAGGACGAGGAAAAGGCAACGGAAAGAGAGGAGGAGATTGGGAAAGAGAGGGCGAATAAAACGGCAAGGGTGAAGTGGGGGTGAGGAAAACGAGAGGCAAATGGCAAATAAAGTAATGCGAGAGATAGGGATTGTGATGGGTACTTTGTATGTTGACTTTTGCGTAAGCCTCCCCGGCAACGGCGCTAGAAATTCTTCTTGCTACGTCTCGAGCTTGCGTTGGTTTTCCCCGAAGAGGAGAGGATGATGCAGCACAGTAGCATAAGTATTTCCCTCAGTTTTTGAGAACCAAGGTATCAATCCAGTAGGAGGTCACGCGCAAGTCCCTCGTACCTGCACAACACGATAGCAACTCGCAACCAACGCTTAGGGGTTGTCAATCCCTTCACGGTCACTTACGAGAGTGAGATCTGATAGAGATAATATTTTTGGTATTTTTGATAGATAGATGCAAAGTAAAAATTAAAGGCAAAGTAAAAACAAAGCAAGTAAATAAAGTGATATAGATTGATATGATGAGAATAGACCTGGGGGCCATAGGTTTCACTAGTGGCTTCTCTCAAGAGCATAAGTATTCTACGGTGGGTGAACAAATTACTATTGAGCAATTGACATAACTGAGCATAGTTATGAGTATATCTAGGCAATGGTCATGTATATAGGCATCACGTCCGTGACAAGTAGATCGAAACAATTCTGCATCTACTACTATTACTCCACTCATCGACCGCTATCCAGCATGCATCTAGAGTATTAAGTTAAAAACAGAGTAACGCCTTAAGCAAGATGACATGATGTAGAGGGATAAATTCATGCAATATGATAAAAACCCCATCTTGTTATCCTCGATGGCAACAATACAATACGTGCCTTGCAACTCTTTCTGTCACTGAGTAAGGACACCGCAAGATTGAACCCAAAGCCATGCACTTCTCCCATTGCAAGAACTACCAATCTAGTTGGCCAAACCAAACAGATAATTCGAAGAGACTTGCAAAGATAACTCAATCATACATAAAAGAATTCAGAGAAGAATCAAATATTTTCCATAGATAATACTGGATCATAAACCCACAATTCATCAGTCTCAACAAACACACTTCAAAAAGAAGATTACATCGAATAGATCTTCACGAGAGAGGGGGAGAACATTGTATTGAGATCCAAAAAGAGAGAAGAAGCCATCTAGCTACTAGCTATGGACCCGAAGGTCTGAAGTAAACTACTCACACTTCATCGGAGGGGCTATGGTGATGATGTAGAAGCCCTTCGTGGTGGATGCCCCCTCTGGCAGAGCTCCGGAACAGGCCCCAAGATGGGATCTCGTGGATACAGAAGGTTGCGGCGGTGGAATTAGGTTTTTGGCTCCTGTTTCGATCATACGGGGATACGTAGGTATATATATAGGAGGAAGGAGTACGTCGGTGGAGCTCCGAGGGGCCCATGAGGTAGGGGGTGCACCCAGGGGGGCTCCCTCCACCCTCGTGACCTCCTCGGAAGCTTCTTGGAGTAGGGTCCAAGTCTCCTGGATCACGTTCGGTGAGAAGATCATGTTCCCGAAGGTTTCATTCCGTTTGGACTCCATTTGATATTCCGTTTCTTTGAAACACTAAAATAGGCAAAAAACAACAATTCTGGGCTGGGCCTCGGGTTAATAGGTTAGTCCCAAAAATAATATGAAAGTGGAAAATAAAGCCCAATATAGTCCAAAACAGTAGATAAAGTAGCATGGAGCAATCAAAAATTATAGATACGTTGGAGACGTATCTGGAGTCTCTTAATATTATTTCTCTTTTTCGTAGTTGTAGCCGCATTATGAAAGAAAGAGGTATTACGATCCCCATGCATCGACCAATTTGCTCTGTATCTAGAAAATTGCTTCTTGATCCAAAAGATTTTCAATAAGCACTACAACTTCCTTTTGTCGAGATCAGGACTCTGTATTTAGAGGACCACACCACAGTATCTCTAATTCCTTTTTTAATTTGTTGATTCTGTGTTTTGGACCCTTCAGAATATCGCGATCCCGAGTATGTATTATGCATATTCGCATGCACCGCTCAAGTCCGAGCCACGAGAGATGGACCAATACTTGCAATCTTGGCCTTTTCCCAAGCTGACTTCACAATTTCCTCAACTATCTATTCTTTGAGCAATCTTGCTTCAATTTGTTTTACATGGCCCTTCGGACAACTAAATACATTACCGTGAAAATAATCCATATCCGGAATCAAAGGATGGTGCTCCGAGCATAGATGTTACTAATTGATAACCGCAACCCAAGTTAATTTATTTTCCCATTCCGCATTACAAATAACCCGGTCAAGTCTTTCCCTGATATCCCCTCTTCTGCAAGTAATGGGATCGCCAATGAAACACATATCATCTAAATCGCACTATGTAAGACAATCATGAAAATATTTCATCATAGCATTAGGTCTCATATTGTTGCCCTCTTCTTCCGAATAGTATACAATTATAAAATCCCCTAAAACCATCCAAGGATGGCACCTTTATGATGCAAATTACAGATGTCATTCCAATATATATGACGATCACTCCAAGACAAATAACCATAGAAACTCGTAAAGTGCCATTGTACAACATAAGCATGCATATAAAAACATAAAAAGCTGACAAAAAAAACACGAGTGATAGTTGCTAGTGTGGTGGTGCATGCCACGACGAACATCGGTGTTGACAATGAGGGCCGACAAACGAAATAACATGTTGCACCCTAGGCCATTGCTCAGCTCGTGCGTGCAAGAAAAAAACAACCATCACGAATATCCGGCCTTTAGATCCGACGGCCAGTGAAGTGAATGAGACCAATTTATTTCTCGGCTACTAGCTGAGTTCCAGCAAAACAGATACATTTGTATCCTTTTTATGGTTTTTATTTATCGATAATGTTTTCTAGGGAACGTCAGCTAGGAGGGGGATGACAAAGTGAATGTTTTTCCCTGACAGTGTTAGTTGATTCGGAGATTAAACGACGACAATTTTAATTTAAAAATGCCTTCTTCTAAAGAAACAATCATGTTGTTCTGAAGGGTTTCCATCACCTCACAACTATAACTAAGATCAAAACTGTTTGAAATGCCACCCCTCTTAGCGAATGTTGGAAGCTCATTTTTACAATATAGAAAATCCAAAGTCTTTTGCTCGCCATATGGGAAAGTGACTTAAATAGATCATGGAACATTGGCATTAGATCAGCTTAATTATATCCCAACATCTCTTATAAAATTCTACTGGAAAGTCATTCGGGCAGGTGGCTTATTATTATTCATTTGCGAAATCACCTCGAAAACCTCCTTTTATGTGAAAGGAGTAGTGAGTAACTCGGTCTCATCCTCTCCTAGTTGTGGTGCATCCTCAACCATATCCTCGATGCGTCAAACAAAATTCACCACTGGTACCCCAAATAGCTTTTTTATAAAAGTTGGAAATGTACAAGTTTAGGTTCTCATGCCCTACTATTGTACCCTCGTCCTGTTCAAGTTGGATAATCTTCTTTTTTCTGTATTTCCCATTCGCAACCATATGAAAAATTGAGTATTATTATCCCCTTGAACCACCTGACGCACTTTAGCTCTAAGTGCCTATCTGATCTCCTCTTCTCTAAGAATCTTCGCCAAACTAACCTCAGCCTCACATTTAGCTCCTCGTTCACTTGTATCAAGCGAATTAGTCTCAATTTTAAAAATTGAGATAATTAATGAAATTAAGTAACCTTTCTTTTGCTGCTTGTAGATACCATTTTCATTTTTAGCCCATCACCTCAAAACCTTTCTCAGATGTCTAATTTAAATTTCCATCTGTCAATGTTCGAATCTCCCCTCTGCTCTGAGGCCCATTCCATGGCTATCAAAGCAAGGAAGTCATCCCTCTTGAAATAACATGCGATGCCCCAATGTTTGGTTTTGGTAATTGATGACAATCTCTATGGACTAATGGTTGCCTTGAGTTATATTTGAAGGTTTTGTCCATAGGCCTTTCTTGAAGTCCATGTGTTGGTTTCAAGGAGTTTATGAGTTGACCAAGGTGCTATTAAGGAATTATCCAAAGATTGGTCATGTGAGTGTTGAGCTTATTGCAAGCATGTCTTGAAGAAGAAGATTGTGTGATCATTCATATTTACCTTCAAGACATCATCCAAATTAAGAGAGTTGGAAATATTCAACGTTGGTCAAGACTAAGTCAAGAGTGAATCAAGTTGATCAACTCACAAAGCATAGAAGATGCACTGAGTGGGACCAAGTGTTCCCATGGTATGGTAAGCATTGTCCATTACGCTTTGTGTACTAACCCATGGTATACGTGAGAGTTCTTTGTGGGGTTAGGTATGTTTCCATGGTCTTGCGTCAAGAGGAAGATCTCATACAACCCATGGAGGATGACATCAAGTGGTGATCGTCATCAAGTTTGCAGTGTGCAAGTTCAATTGGAGCAACACAAAGAGTGGCTCACCCATAATGGAGTATGGGGGAGCAATCAAGTTTGAATCTTGCCATCCATTGTGGTGTCAATGGACTTGTGAAGATGTGCTGAAGAGTCGCACACCCATAGTGGACTATGGGGGAGCAATCATCTAGTCTTCATCGAGCCAACGCAATCAATAAAGGTGGTCCAACTTGAGGGAGTCAAGATCGTCATCGTCTAGCTCAAGTGGAACATGTGCAAGGCAAAGGTTTGCCCTTGATAGGTTTTCTATTTTACCGGTCTCGTGGTGGTAGTTGGGAGACCGGGTTATAGGATCGTTTGCCGTACTATCAAGGGGGGCTCTCAAGTTGGTAGCTTGATCGTGTCGTTAGTAGAGAGCTCAAACCATTGCATCCTTGCATCCTTGCATCATGTTTCTTGGTTTTTGTTTGGTTCTCTTTATGAGTCTTAGAGCTTATGGTCATCTTGATGACAAGCTTGAGTTCATCGAAAACGGAGTTCGCATGCGTCTTCTATGATGTTTTCGGTGTTGGAGGTTTTACCGGTCTTATCCGAGGAAGGGTTCTCACCATTTTATTTTGGGCCTTTTCTGTTTTGAATCTTATTGATATTTCTTTCAAGATTGTGTTAGCCCTTGTCGCTAGCTTTCCAACAAACTTGGTTTCATCGAATTCGGAGTCCGTTTGCAAAAGTTGTGGCCGTTTTGGTGTTCTGAAAAGGCTGCAGCGGTACTACCGCGAATTGGAGCGGATGTAATTTTTTACTACCACTCCAGAGCGGTACTACCGCGGCTCCTACAGAGGTAGTACCACTCCGGACAAAAAAACTCGTCCCAAGTCCTGCGAAGGAAGGTACGGAAGTATTTTTTTTGTACCGCAAGCAGTAGTACCGCGATCCCTAGCGGTAGTACTGTGAGGACGAGCGGTAGTACCGCTCTGTGCGGGTTGTGAGCATAACAGTTGGATTTTCCCCCACCTATAAAAGGGGGTCTTCTTCCCCATTGAACCTTATCCTTTGAGCTCGTGTTCTTCCCCCATTGTTGACCTTCTTCGAGCTTGCTAACTCTCAATCCCTCCATGGATTCTTGCTAGTTTTTGAGGGAAAAGAGAGAGGAGATCTAGATCCACATTTCCACCAATCACTTTCTCCTTTTTGTGAGGGGAACCTTTTGGATCTAGATCTTGGAGTTTTTCATGTTCTTCTTTCGTTCTTCCTCTCATTTTCCTCCCTAGCATTGGTTGCTTTGGTGGGATTTGGGAGAGAAGGACTTGGGCACTCTGTGTGCCCTTGCCATTGCATTTGGTGCATCGGTTTGAGTTCTCCATGGTGATACATGGAAGTGAAGTTTGAGAAGCTTATTACTCTTGGGTGTTTGGGCACCCTAGAGCTTGTTCCTCTTGGGTGCCTTGGCGCCCTAGACGGTTGGTGGTGTTCGGAGCTCAATCATTATGGTGTAAAGCTCCGGGCAAGCATCGGGGTCTCCAATTAGGTTGTGGAGATCGCCCCGAGCAATTTGACGGGTTCCGGTGACCGCCCCCAAGGGTTGCCAAAGTGTACGGGTTTGGTGACCGCCCCCAAGGGTTGCCATTTGTACGGGTTCGGTGACCGCCCTCAAGGGTCCCTCAGTGGAATCACGACATCTTGCATTGTGCGAGGGCGTGAGGAGATCACGGTGGCCCTAGTGGCTTCTTGGGGAGCATTGTGCCTCCACACCACTCCAAACGGTTATTAGCATCCGCAAGGGTGTGAACTTCGGGATACATTGTCGTCTCCGCGTGCCTCGGTTATCTCTTACCCGAGCCCTTTACTTATGCACTTTACTTTGTGATAGCCATATTGTTCTTTGTCATATATCTTGCTATCACATAGTTGCTTATCTTGCTTAGCATAAGTTGTTGGTGCACATAGGTGAGCCTAGTTGTTTTAGGTTTTGTGCTTGACAAATTAACCATTAGGTTCATTCCGCATTTGTTCAAGCCTAAACTGTAATTATTTTAAAGAGCCTATTCACCCCCCCTCTAGGCGACATCCTCGATCTTTCAATTGGTATCAGAGCCTCGTCTCTCTTTTTAGGGCTTAACCGCCTAGAGAGTAAAGATGTCGACTAGGGGATTAGGATTCTCCGACACTCTTAGTTTTGATGGCACAAGTTTTGATATTTGGGTAATTCGCATGCTTAATCTCTTTAGGGTCATGGACCCAAATTTAGAGCGAATTGTAGATATGGGTTTTTCTCCTCCAAAGGATCCCCAAATATTATCTTTAGATGATGAGAAAAACTCTTATCTCAATGCTCAAGCTTCTAATGTGCTTTTCGATGCTTTGAGCAATGTAGTTATATTTCAACTCATGCCGTTCCGAGATGCTCATGAGTTGTGGATGAAGCTTCAAGATAGATATGGTGTGTCCAAGAATTGTAGGGATGATTGTTCTCCCTCCACCTCTGGCCGTATAGTCTTCTCAACTTCTTCTACTTCACCTATACGTGGTTTGCCACAAGGTAATGATATGGTGAGTAGTGTTGGTCATTGCAATGATGATAGTATGCTTATTGTGGATGATTCTTCATCACTATATTATTGCAATGCTCCATCTTTTGGCTTTAACACTTCGAGCACTCCAAATGTTTCACATGCTTGTGTTGATAGTCCTTGCATATCATGTAGAAATTGCTTGACTAAATCTCATGATGATATGCTTGCTATATCTTGTTGCCATGATAAAAATGCATGTATTTCCTCGAGTTGTTGTGCTAACAATGTAGAGGAAACCCAACACTCCATGGAACAAGATGTGGTCTTGAATGGTGCTTCAAGGGATCCTACATCATCATCTATTGCTTTTTGCCTTATGGCCAAGGCTTCAAAGGTATCTCCCACTTTGAATCCCAATATATCTTGTGATGATATTGATAATGGCAAGAGTGATGATGATGTCGATTATGATGAAGAGAATGATGATGTTGCCTCCTTAAAAATTAAGGGGGAAATGATTTTTAAAGCTCTTCTTAAGAATAAAATTGCTCGTTCCAACTTCATGGAAATAATGTCCATTGCCATTGATGGCAAGAAATACATTGAGGAGTTGGAATCTCATCTAGACGAGCATGAGGTCACCATTGAGAAAATGGAAGCTCATGGGCGTGATTACGCAAATGAGATCGCGAAGCTATCTCAAGCTCTTGAACATGAACAAACCACCTCCGAATCTCTTGAGGAGACTTTTGCTTTAGAATTATCTAGAGTTAAGGAATCTCATGATAGAGCTCTTGAGGTGTCCAATGATTTCAAAACTAAAAATGCTAAGCTTGAAGTTTCTCATGCTAGACTCCTTGAGGATTTTGAGCACCTCCAAAATGGCTCAAGGGTCATCAAGGGTGAGCTCATCAAACTCACCGAGTCTCATGCCCAACTTGAAGCTTCTTATTTAAAAGAGCTTGCCAAGTTGTCCTCTCCTATTGTTGTAAATGATGATGCTTGTGCTACTAACTCTATTACTTGTGAAGCATCCATTTTGAAGGAGAATGTTGAGCTACGGGCTCAACTTGAGGTGCTATCTAGCAATTATGGGAAATTGGAAGAAATTCATGAAAAGCTCTCAAGCTCTCATGATGATCTTCTAGTATCCCATAGTGTGCTAAAGATAGCTCATGAGGCCATGATTGCTAAGGTAACATCTAGTGAGCCTCATGTGGATACCAGCACTACTGCTAGTCAAAATAGTATATTGCCATGTGCTAGTCCTTGTAATTCATCTACTCACAATGTTGGTACATCTTGTGATGAATTGCTTTCCTTGCCTTGTTGCTCTAACGATGAAGCTTATACTTCCTCTAGTACTTGTGTTGAGACTAACCATGTAGAGGAAATCAAAGAGCTCAAGGCCCAAGTCACTTCTTTGAAGAAAGACTTAGAAAAGTGTCATGAAGGAAAATTCGCACTCAACAATATCTTGAGTGTGCAAAAATCCCACAATGACAAAGGTGGACTTGGATTCAACTCCAACAAGAAGAATAAGTCCAAGATCAACAAGAAGAAGGGCAAAAAACAAGTCAAGAATTCGGCCAAGATTATTTGCTTCAAGTGCAAAATTGAAGGGCATCATGTTAGATCTTGCCCATTGAAGAAGAAGGCTATTAGTGACAAGCAACAAGGGAAGCGGCTACAAGTGCATTCTCATGCTCAACCTCAAGTTGAAGAAAGGCCTCTTCCCAAGAAGACTCAAGCTAATGCTTGTCAAGTTGAGAAATCAAGCGAGAAGAAAGTGAAGAGTAGACGTTGCTACTTATGTCGTGAGAAAGGTCACGTCGCTTCTTCATGCACTAGTGGTAACTTATCCAACCCAATTATTATTGATGATATCTATTCTCTTGGGAAGGATAAGGTTGGCAATGTGTTTGCCAAGTTTGTTGGTACTCAAAGTGGTGTCAAGAAATGAACCATTTGGGTAGCCAAGCCTATTGTGACTAACCTCTTAGGACCCAACTTGGTTGGGGACCAACAAGCTCAAACTTGATCAATAGGTGTTTTTGGAGGTCATTGGAGACTTGGCTACATTATGAAGAATTAAGGGGACTTCATCTTTCTTGTTGTCTCAAGCCAAGTCAATTGGGTTGTCAAGCTTCTATCTTATATCCAATGTGCCTCCTTGTGGTAACTTGTACTTAAATTGTTTACATTGAAAGTTACTTCCCCTTTGCATGTTTTGGTCTTGTTCCTTGCATGTGTTTGTATATGTTGTGCTTCCAACTTTCTTATCTTGAGCAATCAAGTATGTGTGTGTTGGTTTGCACATCATGTACATGTGCGTCGTGGTTGAGCCTTTGTTGCTTCTTGTTTGTATCCTAGTTGGATCATGTGAGAGATTAATGGAACATCCCATTTTGGGGGAGTGATGTGCTTTGTGCACCTCACAATCCTATAAATGTGTGTACGTGAGGAATACCATCTAGTATTGATATTACAAGATTATCTAGTCGCTTGGTGGTATATCTCTCATGAGAAATTCAAATTCTAAAAATTCCATTGATTATATCTTGTTGGTTCCTCTTATTGCCTTTTTGTTAAAGTTCTTTTTGGTATCACATTATGGGGGAGTAATATGTTATGTGCATATTACAAGCCTAGAAAATGTGTACATTTGAGATATTGTCACCTAGAATTGATATTGTAAATTATCTTGTTCCTAGGTGGAATGTTAGCTCTACAAGTGGCAATTTCCTTGTGTGCGTTGTGAAGATGATGTTGGATATCCTTGTTATCTACCACCGGGAATTATTTCCAAATACTTCTTGTCTTTTGACAATTGGTAGTCACTTATGTGTGGTAGAATTTATTGATCATCTTTACATTGGCTTTTGTTTTTATTTGCCTTTTCTCTTGCCAAGGTTTGTGTGAACTCCCGTTGTCTTCCATACCACTTGTGGATCTTGTTAATTTCTTGTTCTTGTCTAGTGTTTTCTAGATATAGTGAAAGTGGTGATCCACCTTGTGCATTTTGTATTCAAAAGCAAATTCTCTATAGTGCACAACTCGTGGGGGAGCTATCCTATTTTCTTTAGAAAACTCTTCTTGTGATCCTTATCAAGTGTGTGTGTTGGTGGAAGGCAAGCCGTTTTCCTTTGGTACCTTGTGCCTTTGTTGAGAGCTTAGTTTGTTTGGAACCATCCTCTATTTGGGAGTTTGACATCTTTAATTTAGTGTGTATCAATGGATATCTCATTCCTTGATGTATCTTTAATGATATCTTCCAATTGATGATTTCTCCATTTGGTATCCTTTTCACTTGGCATTTCTTTGTCTTTTGGTTTCGGGTTTTGAAAGTCTTGAGCATGCATGTTTACTTCATGTATTTTATTTGGCTTGCTTTATTTCTTTAACTCAATATATAGGGGAAACTCCACCTAGTCTCAATTTGGATGAGATGTGCATGAAATTCATTTTCATATCTATATGCACATATATATGTGGAGTTTGTCCTATGTATTGGTGTTTCTAACTATTTGGTCCCGATAAGTTTGGGTACCGTTTAGTTTGTGTTGTTCTTCTAGGAACATTTGGAGATGCATTGGATGCTCGGCTCACTCACAAGGAAGGTGTTGTCACCATGTGCATATTGGAGACAAGCTAGGATGATCAATGAACTACTATCTACCTTCAATTGGTATCTACTATATCCTTCCAATGGTATCTCGGTAACAAGTATCATCATCTACTTCATGCACACATTTCTTGCATCAACCTTGTGTAGGTTGTATCATGGCATGTTATTCATTCTTTCTTGTGTTACTTGTTTCCTTTCTCAAAGCATCCCAATAATGATCTCTTGTTGCTAGTTGTGATGTCTTTGATGTTCGTGTGGTTGGAATTCATTTATATACAATAAGACCATATCAAGCCAAGTGTTATGCTTCCAAGCAAATATCTTATTGGTATATTTATGACTTCCTTGTGGATATCTTGTTCCTTCGTGTTGTAACTATTTCGGGTGTACATCCTTCTTTGTAGATATATATATATATATATATATATATATATATATATATATATATATATATATATATATATATCATGATTTCATCTACATAGAACCTTATACACTTGAGAGAAATTACATCTCTAGTTGATATCCTTTCTTTCACGTCCACCTTGTCTTTCTTATGTTATTTCTTTGGTGGCTCCGTGAAAGCTTTTGCCTTGAGCGTGTGTCCTCTATCATTGCATCTTGTTGCACTCTTATGTGGTGAAGATTATTTTCCTCTTGCTTATCTTTACGAGGCTTTTGCCATCTTTTTTGGTATCCCTCGTCTTGATGAGCCTCTCATCTTCTATCTTCACCGCGGGTTGTCACAAGCATAGGTTCTCTATATGCTTATTAGTAAGCTTGTGAACCCATTCGCTAGTTGTGTGTGGGAATGATAGGCCTTGCACCGTGTGCCTCATTCTTTGAAGACTTTATTGATGCTTAATGCTCTTCTGTACATTAGTCTTCTCAAGTGCATTGCCTAGAGTCACACACATCTTTTTGGTTGAGCCCACCCTTAAGTTGCCTCTCTTACTTGTTGCTCAACCATGTGTTTGTTGCAAGTACTAGGCTTAGTTTCCTATATGATCACTTGCACTTGTTGTAAGTTTCTATTGATTTTGGGGGAGCTATGATCCTATTTTGTGCACTTTGTATCCAAATACAAAAATTCTTGATGTGCACAAATCATGGGGAGCTTCTCTAGTTTCTTTAGAACACTGCTCCGCTCTTATCATAATATCCTTTATTCATGTGGCTCGTAGGATCATTGGCCTAGTTGGTTCAATTGGTATCTTTTGATAGCTTGCTTCAATTGGTATCTTTTGATTGCTTGATTGCTTGTTTCTCTCTTTGATTATGTCTTTGTGGCATATCTTCCTTTTGCAATCTTTGGGCCTCAATATAGTTTGTCTTCCTCCAAGTATTTACCGTTGGATATGTGTATTGCATTCCACTCTCTTGTTGAGAAATACACAATTTATGGAGGAACAAATTTTATATTGGCGTTCTAAGCTTTTAGCCCATTTTGGCAATCGATGCCAATGGGGGAGAAGTTTCAGAGAGTTTTGTGGAGAAGTTTAGAGAGTTGTCTCCTCTTGCTTTGGTTTTGTTCCTTAGCATTTGCATCTCATTCGCATGTACTATTGGTTGTTGCATTGCATGGTGATGCATAATTCCTTATATAAACTCTCTTGAAAGTGATTGTCATCAATTACCAAAATGGGGGAGATTGAAAGAACATGCGATGCCCCCATGTTTGGTTTTGGTAATTGATGGCAATCTCTATGGACTAATGGTTGCCTTGAGTTATATTTGAAGGTTTTGTCCATAGGCTTTTCTTGAAGTCCATGTGTTGGTTTCAAGGAGTTTATGAGTTGACCAAGGTGCTATTAAGGAATTATCCAAAGATTGGTCATGTGAGTGTTGAGCTTATTGCAAGCATGTCTTTGTAAGTGCATCTAGTGCCCCTTAGTAATTTTGGTGTATTGAAGACTTATAGGTTAAGGGACTGATGCGTTTGTGAGTGTACACAGGTCTATAAGTCTATGAGGAGTTTGATATTTACAGAGAAAGTCGACCCCTAAAAATGAAGTTCTTCAACTGAAGACTTTGATATTCTAAAGACTTTCTGAAGACTTTGAAAGTGAAGAAATTGGTGTGACCTTGAAGACTTGGTATTCATTTGAGGAACATGAAGCGTGAAGACTTTTGTTTTTGTAGTTTCATTTTCTGTTTCTTGAGTCATAGGAAACACCGTACTGTTAAAGGGGGTCGAGGAAATACTAAGGAAAAATTTCCATGTGATGCTCAACTCAAAATCCTACACCTACCAATCCCTTCGAGTGAAGCCATTGGAAACCTCATATAGTCCAGTCAATTTCTTCAGTGACAGAGACGCAGTTCTTCTGATCACTGAGGACTTTGTTCTAACTGAGGAGTTAGGAATTCGCCAGTGCGAATTGCCTACACAGTGAGGAAGTTGATAGCCCTGAGGAATTTGAGAGTCAAATTTCCGACCGTTGCTGTGCTGCGCGCCGGCTGTCCAAAAATATCTTATCCACCTAACGGTCATATCATTGAAGGGCATTTATGTCTTATCATGTCGGGCTGCTCCCTAGGCTATAAATAGCCTCCCCCTACAACCACTAGCTGGTTGGCTGCTCCGAGAGAACTTGACACTTGTCATTTGAGAGCAACCCATCCTCCGAGGACTTTGAGCGAAAATCATCAAGTGAGGAAAACCCAAAACCAAACCCCCACAAACCCAAAGTGATTGAGCATCACTGAAGAAATTGATCCTGCGTGGATCCGACGCTTGTTACCTTTGAAGACTGTGCTTCTTCCAGACGGTTAGGCGTCAAGGTCTAGAGCATCCAAGAGGAATTGTGGATCGCTGAGTGACCAAGTCTGTGAAGGTTTGGAAGTCACCTGAAGACTTACCACGAGTGATTGGACGAGGTCTGCGTGGCCTTCGTTCAAGGATAATACGGTGAGGACTGGGTGTCCTGAGCTGCGTGCTCAGTGACTGGGTGTCCGGGACTGCGTGTCCTCGAGTTTAAATACTCAGCCGCTCCAACCAGACGTACAACTGAGACAGCAGTTGGAACTGGTTTACCAAATCATTGTCTTCACCAACTAACTGGTTCTATTTCCTCAACTCTTTCATTTCCTCATTACTGTATTGAGTGTTTGTTCATATCTGTGTTTGAAGACTTTCTCAATTTCCTCAGTTCAGTTTCTTCAGTCTGTTTGTCTTCATCTTGTGTTATCCTGTGATTACGCTTTCTGTACTCTGTGCTTGTCTTCATTTCATCATGATGACCATGCTTGTATTCTGCTATGTCTACTTCTGAGTACTTATTCCGCTGCAAGTAGTTCTTCGCTAAGGAATTTCCTCACCAGCAAATTCCTCAGTGAAGAATTCATAAAAATCGCCTATTCGCCCCCCTCTAGTCGATATAACGCACTTTCAATTGGTATCAGAGCAAGGTACTCCCTTGTTCTGTGTGATTTTGGTTTAACCGCCTGGAGTTTTAGTTATGTCGACCGCAGGTATGATCAAGGTCTCGGCTGGGTCCTACCTTTGATGGGACGGACTACCCCTACTGGAAGAACAAGATGGGAATGCATCTTGAGGCAATTGATAACGATCTCTGGTATGTTGTGGAAAATGGTGTTCCCTCTGTCTCACCCTCACTGAACGCTACCGATGTGAAGAGATTCAAGCAACTCGATTCTCAAGCGAAGAATATCATATGTGGCCATCTGAGTAAAGGACAGTATGGAAGAGTGAGTGCTTTGGAAACTCCTAAGCTTATCTGGGATAGGCTGTCCAAAGTAAATGAAGGAGTCTCAACTCAGCGTGACTCTCGAGTTGATGTTCTTCGGAATCTCTTCAACCGCTTCAAAAGACTCAACAATGAAAATGTTCAACAAACCTTTGATCGCCTCACTGACATCTCAAATGAGCTTCAAGCCCTCGGTGCCACTGACATCACAGACCATGAGGTGGTGAAGAAACTGTTGAGATCGCTTGATTCCTCATTTGATACTCTGGGACTGATGATACAAGAACGTGCTGACTACAAGTCTCTTGATTCGGCCGATGTCCTCGAAAGGCTAAATACTCACGAGTTCCAGCTTGCTAAAAAGAGAGACCTCTATGGTTCAAGCTATGGCAAACCACGTGCCCTGAAGGCCAAGGCTGTGTCTGACTCTGAATATGAGGATTCTGGTAGTAGCCTTGGTGATCCTGAAGAATTGAGCCAGGAGCTAGCACTGCTTGTGAGGAAATTCCAGAAGTTCTCAAGACGTGGTCGCTTTGGAAAATCCTCAAGAAGCAGTGATTCCTCATCAAGTGACTATAAGAGAAGGCTGTGCCACAAATGCAAGAAACCTGGTCACTATATTCAAGATTGTCCTCAGTGGGAAAAGGAAATGAAGAAGAAGAAATACAAGGATTACAGTTCTGATGATGCAAAGAAGAAGAAGAAATCGTCAAAATCTTCATCATCAAAATCCTCGAAGTCTTCATCTCACAAGAAGAGCAGCTCCAAGAAGGCTCGGGCATTCATTGGCAAGGAAATGGACTCTGAAGCTGAATCTGAGGAAAATGATGAAGAGGAGGCGTGTGAAGAATCTGAATCTGGTGTGGCGTGTCTGGCCTTCGCTACTGCTTTCGTCAGCAAGTCCATCTTCAACACTGAAGAAACTGACCCCACCGACAAGCCTAATGAAGATAATGATGGCTACGCTCCCACCTATTGCTTCATGGCGAAAGGTGCAAAGTTACTCAAATACAACTCCTCTAAATCGAGTGAAAATGAATCTGATGAGGATCTCAAGCCCAGCTACTCTAAACTTGCTAATATTGCTGTAAAACAACAACGGGCTTTTGAAAAGGTTCAAAACATGCTAGACAAAAGTGATGATATGTTGGGTGAAGAAATGGATCGCACTAAAGCCCTGACTGAAAATCTTCAGAGACTTCAGTCTAGGTTTGATAACCTTCAAAGTCATCATAACACTCTCTTATCTGATCATGAGAAACTTTCTTATGAATTTCTTCAAGAAAAGCAAGATCATGAGAAGCTTTCCTCTGAATCTCTTCAAAGAAAGGAGGATCTTGAAAAGCTAAGAGTGTGTTATGAAGATCTTTAGAAGGAGCGTGATTCATTACTAGCTCAACAAATCAGCGCTTCTCAGGAAGAATTTGTTCCTCCATGCCTAAAGTGCATTGAACGTGAATCTGCTAATTCTTCACCTGAATGTTCAAATGCTTCAACTGTTACAAATTCTTCATCTGCCTCTGCTATCACTGATTCCTCATCTGAGGACATTGCTAGTATCACTAACAATGCAGGGCTGAAGGAATTGTACATGACAGGCATGTACAAAAGCCTCAAAGGGCATCAGACTCTTTGTGATGTGCTCAAAAAGCAGATCCTCAACAGAAACCCTAGGAAAGAGGGTATTGCCTTTGAGAGGAAACTCAATGCTGATGGAACATATTGGAAGCCTGAGCAGTACCCCAAAACCTCATGGGTTGCTGCAAAGGGACCTCCAGTTGATCCATCTAACTTATCTAGCTTTACATGTGAATCTCCTCATTCTTCTGATGAGTCATTTGACTCCAACTATAAACTGTTCAAAAATCAGAATGGTGAAGTATTTGCTAGATATGTTGGCACTAACTGCAGGAACGGTTCCCCTATGAAGAAAATCTGGGTTCCCAAAAGTTATGTTGAAAGTCTTCAGGTGAATGTCCTCATGACACCACCTGTGAAGAACAGGAACCCCAGATCAAGTTCTTCATATGGACCAAATTCTTCATATGGATCCAAGTCCTCATACGGACCAAATTCCTCACATGGATCAAATTCCTCAAAAGGATCAAAGTCCTCATATGATTATCATCGTGCTAACAACTCTGTCTCGCAGGGTAGAGCTAAGGGCTATGAATATGTGCATTATTCTTCAAACCATTATGTTCATAAGTCCTCGAAGAATTTCTCTACTTATTCATATGCTTACCCTAACCCCTCTTATGTGAAACGAAATGGTTTGGCATCTTTGCCACCTTTTTCATATGGTGCTCGCAGAGTGATGAACTCTTTGCCACCCCTCCAGATGTGGGTGGTGAAGAAAAAGAACTAATCTCTTCTGCAGGGTCAGGTCTCCAGACGTGCTTTAACGTCTGAAGAATTTGCTGGGGACCTGACAAAATGCCTGAAAGGACGCAGGCTAATCATGATGAAATGAACCTTCATTTCACACGTCCTCATACTGCTATATTTGTTTACTTCTTGATGAAAATCATCTAATGAACTTGATATCATATTCTTCACTGATGAAGCATATGAGATTGTAAGCTACACTAATTCATCTGCAGGATGATCAACCCAAAACTACTGAATGGGTCCTCGATAGTGGATGTACGAATCACATGACTGGTGAAAAGAATCTATTGATGGATGCTCCCTTATCACCGTCACCTCTGAAGCATGTCATCTTTGCTGACAAAGGCAAAAGTCAGGTATTGGGTCTTGGTAAGGTTGCAATCTCTAAGGATAAACACATGGACAAAGTCATGCTTGTTGAGTCCTTAGGATACAACCTCATGTCAGTCTCAATGCTTTGTGATCTTGATATGGTTGTTGTCTTTGGCAAGTATCGCTGTGTTGTGATTATGGAAGCTGACAATTCCAAAGTCTTCGAAGGCTTTAGGAGAGGAGATCTGTATGTTGTTGATTTCTCTACAGGACCACAACCAGCCGTGTGTCTACTTGCAAAATCTTCAGAAGGCTGGCTATGGCATCGATGACTTGGTCACGCAGGCATGAGGAATCTGCACATGCTTGCGAAGAAGAAGCATGTCATTGACATTGAGAATGTCAAATTCCTCAAGGATCACTTATGCGGAGCCTGTGAAGCTGGAAAAATGACCAAGGCCAAGCACCCAGCAAAGACTATCATGACCACTACTCGTCCATTCGAATTGCTTCACATGGACCTCTTCGGACCTAATCATTACTCAGCAGTCACTAATGATGCATCTCTATATGGTTTTGTCATTGTTGATGATTATTCTTGATATACATGGGTACACATTGTTACTTACAAACATGAAGTGCAGGAAGTCTTCAAACGATTTTCCTCGAGGGCTTCAACCAACTTTGGTGTGAAGATCAAGCACATCAGAAGTGACAATGGAACTGAGTTCAAGAATTCCGGTCTTGATGCCTATCTTGATGAACTTGGTATTACTCATGAGTTATCTGCTCCCTATACTCCTCAACAAAATGGCGTCGTGGAGCGCAAGAACAGAACTCTTGTTGAGATGGCCCGCACTATGCTTGATGAATACAAAACGCCTCAGCGTTTTTGGATTGATGCAATTGATACTGCGTGCCACATCATCAACAGAGTATATCTTCACAAATTCTTCAAGAAGACGGCCTATGAACTCCTCACTGGCAAGAAACCCAATGTGAGTTATTTCAAAGTCTTCAGTGCTAAATTTTGGATTAGAGATCCTCACAACAACTCTAAATTTGCACCGAAAGCACATGAGGGTTTTATGCTTGGTTACGGAAAGGACTCGCACACCTACAGAGTCTTCAACATTGTTCTTCACAAGATTATTGACACTGTAGATGTGCGGTTCGATGAAACTAATGGCTCGCAAAGAGAGCACCTACCTTCTGTGTTAGATGAACCAGCACCTGAGGATTCTATCAAGTTCAAGGCAACTGAGGATGTCATTCCTACTGAAGAATCTGCTGAAGAATTCATTCCAATTCATGAAGAATGTCGAACTGATTCACCTGAAGAACATGATGAGGAAAATGGTGCTGAAGAAAATGCTGATCAAATTCCTCAGCGACAACCAGCTCATCCTCGCATTGCAAAAGAAGTGCAAGTGGAAAAGATCATCGATGACATTAGCGCACCAGGTCCTCTCACGCGCTCAAAAGCTTCACACTTATCTAACTTTTGTGGGAACTATGCTTTTGTATCTATCACAGATCCCACTAAGGTAGATGAAGCATTTCTGGAGCCGGAGTGGATTCAGGCTATGCAAGAAGAACTACATCAGTTCGAGCTCAACAATGTCTGGGAACTGGTCAATCATCCACATCCTCGCAAGCATAATATCATTGGCACAAAGTGGATCTACCGCAATAAGCAAGATGAAAATGGCCTTGTGGTGAGGAATAAGGCACGACTGGTAGCTCAAGGCTACACACAGGTTGAAGGAATTGATTTCGATGAAACTTTTGCACCTGTTGCTAGACTTGAGGCTATTCGCATATTACTTGCTTACGCTAACCATCATGATATCATCTTATATCAAATGGATGTGAAAAGTGCATTCCTCAATGGTAAGCTTGAGGAAGAAGTATATGTTGCTCAACCCCCAGGTTTTGAAGATCCAAAGAATCCTGACAAAGTCTTCAGACTCAATAAGGCTCTCTATGGCCTCAAGCAAGCCCCTCGGGCGTGGTATGATACATTAAAGGAATTCTTCGTGAAGAATGGCTTCACACCCAGTTCACTCGACCCTACTCTCTTTACTAAATCTTATGATGGTGAACTGTTTGTGTGCCAAATATATGTTGATGATATTATCTTTGGCTGTACTGACCAACGTTATACTGATGAATTTACCTATATGATGAGTGAAGAATATCAAATGTCTATGATGGGAGAATTGAAATTCTTCTTAGGTCTTCATATTTGTCAGCAGTGCAATGGCATATTCATATCTCAGGAGAAATACCTCAAAGATGTACTGAGGAAATTCGGCATGCAAGATTGCAAAGGCGTCAAAATTCCTATGCCCACAAATGGCCATCTATGCACTGATGAAAATGGTATTGACTTCGATCACAAGGTATACCGCTCCATGATTGGTTCTTTATTGTACTTATGTGCATCTAGGCCAGATATAATGCTTAGTGTTTGCATGTGTGCCCAATTTCAAGCTGCACCGAAGGAATCACACCATAAGGCTGTGAAGCATATTCTTCGATATCTAGCTCACACACCAACACTAGGATTATGGTACCCCAAGGGCTCTGCTTTTGATCTCATTGGATATTCTGACTCTGACTATGCTGGTGATCGTGTGGACCGCAAGTCAACATCAGGCACTTGTCATTTCCTCGGACGATCTTTGGTCTGTTGGTCCTCGAAGAAACAGAACTGCGTATCACTGTCTACTGCTGAAGCTGAATACATTGCTGCTGGCTCTTGCTGTGCTCAACTGCTTTGGATGAAGCAAACCCTCAAGGACTATGGCGTCAACGTGAAGAATGTGCCTCTCCTTTGCGACAATGAGAGTGCCATCAAGATTGCTCACAACCCAGTTCAGCACTCGAAAACAAAGCACATTCAGATTCGTCATCATTTTCTTCGTGATCATGTGTTGAAAGGCGATATCTCCATCGAGCATGTGAAGACTGAAGAACAGCTAGCTGATATCTTCACTAAGCCCTTGGATGAGAAGAGATTTAGCAAGTTGCGGTGTGAGCTAAATATCTTAGAGTCTTCGAATGTTCTTTGAAAATGACACACATCCTAACACTTATGCAAAATTGATGACTTGGATGTGCAACACATGAAGAAACGTTTTTCTTCAATCAATGAAGACTAACACTCTAAGTGTGAAGAAATTAATGAAGAATTTGATTCTCAGAACCCTACGACAATTGTACGCGGTGTCTGAAATCATCATTCTTATACGGTGGGTCACACCACCACAAAAAGTTGAAAATCTTCAATTTGAGTTTTTCCTCATTTTTGAAATTCTTCAGTTTTTCAAATTCTTCAACTTTGCAAAATCTTCACTGGTTCCGTCGTTTTTGTTCATTGGCTATATAGATATATGAGTTTATGTCCTCTACAGCATTCACTTATGGCTATTTCTTCAAGTTGTGTTTTCTGCTAAGTGAATGTGATCGGACCCTTCCCCCTCTATGCTATACTCAACCCAATCTATTCACAAATTCTTCATGTGCGTTCTAGTTGAAACTCATTCAAAATCTTCACTGTGTCCTTGTCAGCTGAAGAAATTGCGAACGAAACTTTAAAACAAATCTTATCCAAAATTTTCGTTTTTACCGCTCAAACCGTTCCACATCCCATGATGCATTATTATATTCACCCACGATCTTACACGATCTCATCTGCACAGTACGTGGGTGACACATGTCGCATGAAGGAGAAAGGGCAGGGGCATGTTCGTCCCAAAATCTTCGGGCGAACAGTTTTTCACCGTGGCTATAAATAACCCTCTCCCCTTCCTCACTTCATTTACTCCGCTCGACCGCTGTCTCTCGCTCGAGCTTCTCAAACCCTAGCGCCGCCGCTACTCCATCGTCGCCGGTGAGGAAGAGCTTCGCTGCCTCGACCTCGTCGCCGTCGTACTCGCGCCGGTTGCGGAAATCTTCACTCCGCTGCCGCTGTATAGCTGTTTCCCTCTGCCAAGTTAGGGCGTGGGAGATCTAACCTGACGAACTTCTCAACTGTTCTTCTCAGTTCGTCGTGTTCTTCACTTCGGGTAATTAAAAGTTACTTTTATTACTCACTTTGATTCTTAAACTTTCTTGAAAATCTTCAAAGGTGTTTTATTCTTCAAATCTTCACACATAGGAACACCTCACACATTGTATGATCTTGATTCATTTCTCTAAGCAATCATTTTCTTCAAGATTCCTCAATTGTGTGGATCTTCGGTCTGTACAACTCTGGAACCTAAGACAAAGAACGCTTAGTGAAATTCCTCAAGGCTCATCTGGTCAAATTCCTCAAAACTTGTCTTTTCGAAAAACCTTCTGAGAACGCATATGACCTCTCCAAATTCCTCGCACCTACACTCTGTTCACAGGTACTCATGTCCGCTGCTGAATCACTAGGTTCTCATCAACTTAACTCATTTGCAGCGTTCCTCGAAGAAAAACTGCATACTTCTTCAGAGTGTTCAATTTTTCAAATTCCTCATCTGAAGAATATGGCCGAAAGAAAGAGACCGTAGAAAGGAGGAAAGAAGCCTGAGGTCATGACTGCTTTCGAGATCCCTGATGACATATACAAGGACTATTGCACACCTGATGAAGCCAAGTTTGGCAAAGAGAACAAAAATCAGCGTAAAGTGCGCATTCAGAGAATTGAACGGAGATGGGCAAGGGAATGGAGGGAATACCGGTATGTTACTCCAAAGTACATGAAGAAATTCGCCCTCAATCCTCCATGCCCAAGAGCTCCATTGGCACCTGGCCAAGTTGCTGATCCCACTAGCATCAAAAGTGGTGAGGACTTTCCTAAAGAATGGGCTAAGCGCCAAGCCAAATTGGCAAGACAAGCCAAGGAGGCAGTGAAGAAATTCAATGAGGATTCTGCCGCTGCTGCTACTACTGCTGAGACCTCGGTCAGACCGAGGAAATCAATGCCAAAGAAGCCTGCTCGTAAGCCAAGTGCTTCACGAACAGCGCCCTCACGGCCAAGTTCCTCAGCTACGCCCTCACGGCAAATTCCTCAGACTGCTACTGCTCCACCAAAGTCCTCAGCAGCTCCATCAAAGTCCTCAGCTCCTGTGCATCTGGCTACATTTCAAAGGACTACGGGTTTTTCAATTGCTTCTGGAGTCTCAGCAAGTTCCTCAGCTGCACCAATGTCCTCATCAGGCCCCACACTGTTGAAGACTAAAGCAACAGCTGGACGCGGTCCTCGGCCAAGTCCAAGGAAGAAACAGGTCGCATTCCAAGTGCCCTCTGATGATGACGCTTCTGATGATGAACTTGCAGAAATCATCAGAGATAGACAGGTGAAGGCCGCTAGAGCCAAAGGCACATCTGTGCCACTGCTTTTGGATCCGAGGAAAATCCTCGACTACGTCGACCTCTGGCACAAGGATCCAAACACCCCAATGCCTGATTTCCATCTGACTCCTGGTCAAAGTCACATGCTAACCCATTTCATCACTCAAGAGAAATGGAAATTTGAGAAGGCAAGAGAGATCAAGAAAGCGCAATACAGAAAGGAGAAGCTCCTGAAGAAAAATGTTGTCAGAATGACACCTGAGGAACTTCTCCGGGCTCAGTCTGAAATTCAAGCCCTCAGCAAAGACTTCGATGCCTACTATGCTGATTGGCAAGGAGCCAAAGTGAGATTCGTCAACCTGACAAAGAAAATGACAAATGTTGCAGCTCCATCGCAACAAGAAAATCTTCAGGCTGCAGACTCTGCTCAGCCTGCTAAAGAACATGCCAGCACCGCTGATGACTTTCAGCCTGCTGAAAAAACTGTAAGTTCCAGGGCTGATGACTCCATTCCAGCCGCTGAAGAAATTGCCAGGGCATCCACTAGTGGTGCGCCTGAAGAAACTGAAGAGATCAGGGCAACTGCATCAGTTGCGCCTGAAGAAAATCAACCAGATTACTCAGCTCCTCCCGCGCCTACACCAACTCCAATTCTTCCTTCTGCTTATGAGGTGAAGAAGACCAAGGCTCAATTTCAGTACCGGATCGACGTCCATTTATTTCTGTGTCCTCATCCGCGTGTATGTCTGTGTTAGATAGGCTCTGGAAGGCCTTACTTTACTAACAGGTAGGGCGCGTTACTTTTATTCTTTTTTTGCTGCTTACCCGCATGTTTAGATTATTTACTTGCCCTTTCACTTTTTCTTCGGCTGTCACCAACTTTGTTCAATGCTAGTCCCTAACCCATGAATAAGGGCTCCGCTGGCTACCGGGTTCAGAGAAGTTTGTAAGCTCTTTCTCTTTTTTCGTTTTTCGCCACCTCCTGTGTCTTTCCGTTTAAGGTCTTTAATTCGGCATTAGCTTCGTTAGAGAAAGCCATGCGTGAACTACAAAGCATGGGATCCTGAACACCACGAAAGAAAGCGTACTACTTTTCAATAAGGTCCGACTTCAGAGAGGAGAGACATGAACTTGTTTTAGGCGTAGAAAAGGCATACGGTATGAAAGATTGATTGAAAAGAGGGAGGGACTGGTCTCGCTGCTAAGGGAGAAGGAGACCTCTGTCGGAGCAAGCTAAAGAGCCCACTTTATATCATCGATTTCAGGTAAGGCACTCGATCAAGCCTATACATCCGGGAATTTCGCTCCAAACCAAAGACGACTTGCTTTGCTGCATTTCTTGGGCCGGGGCTTTACTTGATTTTGGCGAAAGAAAGGCCATATGATCTACTTTCTGGTGCCAGTCCCTTCACAAAGATAGCCCCTTCTTGCTCTTATTCTTATTCTTATTCTTATTCGGTGGAATACAAGAGTTCTGAAGCTCCTTTCTTTCAAGTGAAAGTTGCCTATCTTTCTTGGTTCGGAATCCAATCCAGTTGAAAACAAACAATTGCCCGATGGCAAAGTCAGATGAAAGGCTAGGAGTGTAAACCACGTACGAGCGTGGCGCAGAAAGCGAAATGTTTTGCAGCGAGTCAAGCGTAATACGATCAAAAGGAAATGGGGTCGATGCTAAAACTCAAACAGTTCCCCAGAGGGGGCCCCGGGTTGAAAGAACGAGCTACATTCTTTCATAGAAGACAGAAAATAAGAGGACTGATGCTTTCTTACTTCATCTTAATATAGGGATTATAGCATTGGAATTATGGAATTTGAATGGATTGAGTACATCAAGATGAAGAAATTAACGTAATAAGCGATATTCTCAAAAGATTCGGTCATGCCAGAAACCTCAGTGTGCATGGCACTAAAAAAGGGTACAAAGAACCTGAGATGCAAGTAATGGCTGAATAGCCGGGGAAACACTAAATAAAGACAAGTGTCATCCGGACTTACTTGATTGATTGAATCGAGAGATGGAAATGCCATTGAGAGATTAGAAGGGATAGAGAAAACGTCAGATAGAGGTCGTGCTTCTGCTCAGTCCAAAAGAACAATCTGAGTGAGGATAAGGTGGTTTATGTTAGGGTCCGAGAAAGCAACTTGACATGCCAATCCTAACAAGAATTCCACTCTTTCTGGTCATGTCAGAAACCACCTCTTGGAAAGCAGATCGAAAGCCAATCGTTTCAGAAGATGATGACCCTCTTGTGCTCCTACGTTCCTGCTAGTTGGTGGATGAAGAATAGGAGAGAGCTTGCTTGAGTAGAAGATAACCCGCGAGAAGGATGTTTTGTAGCGCTTTCTCATACAAAAGGAAAAGGCGTCACGACCGAAGATAAGGAAAGATCCCAGCTTTTCATTGCTCTGTCGCGCCACCCCTCCTCCCAGAGCCGGTTCTTATCCATAGATTTTTCAGCTAAAAGATACGGTATATATATCAATGAAAGCTGGCGCCTTTGGTTCTTGGTACGACTGGTACTTTTTCTCATTTATCGGTCTAGTTGGAAAAATTTCCCCTCAAAGAGCAAGTTTGTCTTATATATTATGCTGCGCCCTTGCCCTTAACCTTCCTTTCTCTTCTATAAAAAGGCTGGACGTCAAATGTAACTGATGCTTATATTCTAAATATGACAAGCAAGAAACCTACTATTGCCGTAAACAAAAACCCAAACATTAGTAACTAACAGAGCTTTCCTATTCTAACTATTTCCCTATAAACCATGATTGATATACCAATCAAAAAAGACTTCTGAAACTAAACTATTCTATTGATTTATGCCCGTGCTTCTTCTTCTGTTTTTGTACGCAGAAGGATGTCTAGGAGGAACAGATCACTGAGGTTAAGGATGAGAAGGTGAAAAGTGAAGATAGAGAATAGATGCCATGAACAAGTGTATCAATTCAAGAGTTAAGGAATACTATTGGGAAGATTGGGCATTGGGTTCATCTTGTTATTGACCATCCCTTTTCAACACATATCTTTTAGTATACGTCTTTTTTAGTTGCTTAAAGATTTCAGATATTGCTTTTTCTGTTATAGGAAGTGTTGCGTTCCCCTTTAGGGTGTTTGTCAGTGGCGTCACCCGATAGGGTGTGTGCCCGGAAGAGAGAAGAAAAACATGTTGCTTGCTATTTCTGGTTGAAGAGCTATTTTTTCCTATCGAACAGGAATTCCGAGGGATGTTTTTTGTTGTCGATTTGTAGCAATAGAAAGATAATGGAAGTGATTGAATAAGTTGGGTCATGAGAATGGAAGTTGGGTCATGTTGATACTAGATCCATGTCTTGATTATTCGACTTTTCCATTCCAATGCACAATACTATGCATTCCATTCCAAAGAGCGGTTTCGGTGGGTTGATACGATTTCCACTTTGACGGTCCTAAGTTGGCATTCTTTGCAGATAACTTCCATCTCGCCATAGACGAAAAGTACCCAATTTCATGCCAAGAGACCATGTAAGGGTTGTACGACCCATCCATATGATAAAAAGACTCACAAGCCTAAGAGCAATTCCTTCCTTCCCTATCATTAATTAAGGACTGGCTTGCTTCGAGAGAAAGGAAATCTGAATTCCATAGTCGTCTTCCTCACGAGCTGGAACAACTAAAGGTGTAGGTTGGAAACATACTTTTTTTCCGTTGGATTGTGCTCCAGAGAATGGAATAGTAACACGCGCTCCCGAGAGGCGGCATTAGTTTATGGTTCGAAAGCACGAGTCACTCCATCCAGCTATACTTGCATTGATATAGACGATTTGAGCCTTTGAATTTACTTACTACAAAACAAGCTATGTTCTCCTATATATTTCCTTGGGCTCGCTTTACAAAAGAAAAACAAACTACTCCTCTTGATGTGGTCAGAGCGAAGTACTAATAGGCACAGAAACAGCAGGAATATCTTTCATTCATTTCATCTGTATGGTATGACACGACCTCTTTTTGCTCCCCATTTCGTTGGAACTGAGGCCTCTGTCTACCGGCCCGAAAGGAGGGTCTCATGCTTGTAAACTAGCATATATCTTGCACAGAATGAACCTTCCTTCAGTCACAACGAGAAGCACTATCGGGGTCTGAACGAATAGAAAACACAATCAACACTTCATATCAAAGTCAACCAACGTTTATCATATAGAGCGGAATCTTCATTCTAATTTGATTAGCCAACCCTCCCTCGAGTCGTATGCTTTCTGATCACTCTCCTATGCCGGTTACTTTTCTTTCAAACGTTACGTCGTTGCAGGTCCTCGCCCTTCAGGTTGAAGGAGATGTGTACTCGACTTCCTTTAAGTAAGTGGTGGCCCATAATAGTAGAGATGTATAACAACAGTAGCTTAACCAAAGGGATAGACTTGAACTCTTCCACACCCCCTTGCCAGAGGTTTTAAGAGAACAACCTTTTGGGGATACCAATTCCACCCATTCGCAGCAAAGGAACTAGCACTTTCTTAAGCTTTCCACCGTTCTTGCTTATTCCCCTTACTTACCCAATGAAAGATATAGATTGGAAATTGGAAGATGGTCGTCCATAGTTATCTTGTTGAAAATACCCTCCCTTACTCATCAAAACGTTGGAAGCGACTTGAGATATCTTTTGGGAAGAGAGAATAACTATAGATGCTCGATATGCATATTGATCAATCGATCTCCGCGTCCTGCCAGTTCGCTAAGTAGACTCACTCTACCGAGGGGCAGAAGAAGATCAAGCCGATAAGGGGAAGCGCTGAGAAAAATCTCTCTCTTATCTAAATATAAGAGCACGCTTTATCTCTATGCACACAGAAAAAGGGGATCTTGTGATGATGGAAATGGTACGTATGTGGACCACTTTGGCTCCGCCCAAAAGCCCCTGAGCCGACTATCTCCTGGCACAGCCAAAGCATTTCCTCGCCCGAGGCCTGCTCAAAGCTAACTTGAATCCGAACAGCTTGCTGCTTCTCCGAAACCTTCACCAGCTTGTGTATCCTTGTAAGGTCGCGGACCCGGCGTAAGAACGAGAAACGTGAGTCTAGCATGACATAAACCCAAACCCCGGCACTTTTGATACTTCTCATATCAGGACAAGTCACAGAAGAGGTAAGGCGCTATAGCCAGTGAAGGAACGGGAAAGAAGAATCAGTGGAATTGACCAATAATTTATACCATTACGACTTTGAATAATCGCTAATAGCTGACACCAATGGAATATTTTTGGACCCTAAGGCTCACGTTGACTCCGTCCTTTATTGAATAGCCAAGTCGTCGTGAGTAAGCGTACGATCCATCACACAAACGTCCCTAAACCTCAGTAAGCCTTTCTAGATGATGCATTTCCCTTCTTATCTATCGATGTATTCATCTGAGGCCACAGGCAGGTATATATCTACGAGTGGTTTATATAAAGGAGGGTCCTGATAAGAATGCTGTTCGGAAAAGGCGAAACAAGTTGTGTTGACTGAGGCTCAGAATACGTTCTTGCACCACTCCTTTCAAACACACAGACCCTTTCTTCTCACAAATGTGAAATTCCGGAACTCTGTGTGTAATTGTTGCAACAACGATAGGGACTCTGCCGAGGGCTCCCCGGTAGGTTCTAGTCTCTCTTTATACTGCGACTGGAGCAAGGCGTAATGGGCTGTGTTGTATGTTGATCAAGGAGGTGCTGCATTGGCTGTAGCTGCAAGAGGTCTTGAGACAGAAATTATGCCATTATTGCTTCTTTCATTTAAAAGCTTGAGTCGGTTCTATCTAGCTAAGTTATTCAATAAAGTAGATCGAAGTGTGTGATGCTTGTGAGTTTGGCAACTACTATATACGATATTTATAACAATACTTGATACTTGATTTATGACTTCCTCTACCTAGACCCACACCTACTTTGAATTTCACTTAACGGAGCGGCGGATCCAATAAAAAGGGACTACATTCCAATCCTACTTACCAGAATAAATAGTTGTGTGGCATTCGAACCCCACCTTCATGGTTGTATTCTAATTAGCTGGAAATGTATGACCTAAGCTTCTCAACAGGCATTCACTCAACAGAGCACTTAATGAGTTTTCTAATGGCTTGAAAGACTACTATGTTTCTTTTAAGCTTAGTTGCAAAAGAAAAGCAAAGGGGAATGCGGGTCCATTTCGTAACGCTTACGGTGATAAAGAAAAGTAACTCCCATCCGCGTGAGAGGCATCGCTACTGGGCCGGGCCTCGATTCCTTTCCTTGTCTCCATTCTGATTGATTCGCTTCTTCGCGCAAGCACTTGGTTCGCCCCTTACTATAACCATCCCACTCAATCTTTTACACTGATGTTTCGTACTCTCTCGACCAGGTCATCATAAGAAAATACTGCCAAATCTTTCCGAAATGAGAGAAGGAGGGAAGGCGCGCTACAACTAACTGCTAAAAAACGCAAGATTAGCGCTAAGAAGCAACCCTAGTTTAAGTACTAGCGTCCCACCCCAACGTTCTTGTACTTCAAAATACTCTCCCCCGCTTGCTGCTCGCCTCAGCCAGACGTGGCTTATGTAGTGGTCGGCATTCCTACGTGCTCCGACTGATCCCCACTGGAGATTATATAAGGGGTCTTGGAAACTGTCGTGACGCTTTGGTGACGAAGGTCACCGGGGTGACTATGGAAGGATTCCGTGGTAGTCTCTGACTCCCTCCAACTCAATCAATATCAAGAACATGTCGTGAGCATGGGGTTTGGTTAGGCTTGGTTGAGTTTGTAAGAAAAGATAGTAGGTTGAGGGGCTTCATTGATTAGTAAACCTACGGTGCTGGTAAGGTCGGGACCGTGGTCGTCCGTCTCCGCTTTGCCGGCCGATAAGATCACTGAGATTGACCAGCCAGCTGGGTAGGTTTGGCTATTCCTTTCTATTGAAAAGGAGTCAGCTGTCTGCGCGAGTCACCTTCCTTAGGCTCCGAGTCACCTTCTTCTAAGCTCCGCTGGACGACACGGCATTCTCGTTCTATAGGCCGGCCGTACTTGTGATGGTTCCCCAGGATCCAATAAATCCACTTAGGTCTACGTTGCCGCGATATTGTTCTATGGAAGCGGGTGGGCTGCTTTTTAGAAGTTCGGCCCGGTTTTTCATTAAAAAAATCAAAAAGGGGGGGAGGGATTGACCTTTCTAACGCATATTCTGTCGTACCGGCATGGCCCCACTGATTTGTTTTCGATCGGAGCATCAAGCAGCGCAACCCGGTTCTACTTGACTAAGCCCCGTGCTCGTCCAAGGAGGGAGTTTGCTTTACCCAACTCCCCTTTTTGATAACAAGGCAAAAACCTGCGACCCGACATTCATGAGTTTCGAATGAAGAATGAAGAGTGCCCTGCCCCTCTTTTTTTTCCCTAAATCTTGGATTTGGAAGTTGGTAAAGACCCACCCCTTGTTTAAGTCAGAATGAGTCCCCGAGACATTGGCTTCCGCCAACAGTGAACTATTAAGGATCGCATCCCACGCATATTCTACATTATAGCCTGCAACTAATTCAGCTTCCGCTTCTGGGAGATCAGACGGAGCTCGATTAGTTTCTGCTAGACGAGGAATAAGGAACATAACCAATACGGGGAACAAGGGAATACCGGACCATATCTGCTTTTGCGCCATGACAATCTCACTCGAATTACAGGGACCTACACATATTAGTACAGTATACCGGGGTCCCCGGCCAGAACCACACGTGCAAGTTTCCCTGCATGTGGCTCGTCCGTGCTTTTATCCGAGGCGCTGCCTGCGACTCTGCATGGGAGAAGAGGGTTGAACTGCAAACTTTCGTGTTCAGAGCATTGCATTGTCTAAGGGAGTAGGGTGAGTAAGCTGCGCCTACCAAGCTAAGCTTTCGTCGAAAAGGCGTCACTGCTTCCTTTTCGGCGCCCGCCCTTTATTTAGATGTTGGGGCAAGGCAAGCCCAAGGAAAGTCTAGGTTGGCGCTCCATCTCGGCCGGCATCCTGCTCTCGAGAGGGTGTGGTCCTTGAGCGAACTAGTCATGTGCTGTGTTGCCCCAACGCAGGGGCATTTGGTGAGGAGCTACGGTCCGGTGGTTGACAAGCCACTGATCGGAGGCGACTGGACTGGAGTGCTTTCATCAAATGATGCATGTGGGCTGAGCCATTCCCATCCCAAGTGGTGGCCCGATTCGGCCTGGCCTGGTCGGAAAGAGATTCTAAATCTCGAATATGCGCACCGAGAATAGATATCTATGTTAGCTAGCGGGGGCGGGCTTTCCCCTGGTAGTCCCGCTGCGTCCTCTGACAGTCCGTCTCGTCTCATCTTTGTTTGGCTATACTTGTAGCCAGCCATATTAGCTCCACATTCCACCCTTTTTGATTTCTGACGAAAAAGGCAGTCATCAGTCGCCCCCTTTCCTATTTAGCTTTGCTTGCTGCCTATTATGAGAATAGGTCCCGGTTCAAGCGGCCCGCCTTTCATCATCATCTATACCAGCTGCCACGCACGATCCCATAGGAACGATTTCATCGCCCTAAGAAGCAGAACGCGCCATCACCTACAGCCCTTTCCTCTGCCGAGGACTTTCACGAAATGAAAACGGGCGGCATCATCGTATGCTCGACATTAGTTGCCCTGGTGTATATCCCGGAGTACTCCTATGGCCGATCTGTCACCCATACATGAAGGCCTTGGCCCCGTCCCGTGTGGAGAATGCCCCCCTTACGGCACGGCTTAGTCTGTTATTTTATTTTGTCAGAGTGGATTCGGACCGCCACTTCTCTGAAAGCATGGTTCTTGCCTCCCTCTCTCCTCCCTCCTTGGAGCTCGTCCATTCGTTGGGTGATCCCTTGCTCTCACGTTCGAGTGTTTGCTCGTCGTTTAGGCCGGTGAGTGACATTTTTGCTCATTGCAGTCGCCTCCGGGGTTCTTCGCACCTGGGTAGTACCAGGACCCTTGTGCCCCGGACTGCACTGCCCGCCCTATGACCCAAAACTCAAAATGAGCCTTGCGACGAGACGCGGACATTCCTCATGCTGCGATTCCCTCCGGTCCGTTCCCGGGTTGGGTTAGGGGAAGATCCGAGCGATTGCCTTCGCGGATCCAAACGTGCTCACAAGGCGCACAATAAGAATAAGACCAATAGAGACTTCATAAGGGACCATTTGAGCTGCAGATCGTAATGCTCCTAGAAAGGCATATTTCGAATATAGAGGACGTTCCCAACAATCCACGAGAATATCATACCCAACTATGAACCGTACGAGCACATCCTCTGTCACCCCCACCGCGCTTACGGCTCTATACCCCAACCCAACTTGCTCTGGCCCTGGGTCCTCCCGCATCTCTTCCTCGGTAAGCGGACCGTGGAAGCTGGGGAGTATCCGCTTGGGACTGATAGAAAACAGCATATCTTTTCCCTCCTGACCCCTATAAAAATCTAGTGGAAGTCCGGTCGCGTCGGAGACATCTTTATCTGATTTTGAGGCTTCGTCGTCCGGCTCCTCCAAAATTATGTTAGGATCGGCTGGCTCATCCTCATCATCCGAAAAGAAAACAGAGACAAAACAGATTTGTTTCAATGACATATCTAATCAGACTGAAATTGATGTCGAAGACACGATCATTCACATCAATTGAAGCAGGCAGGAAGGGCGCGGAAGCTACCGTTTAACGAATGCAATGCAAGCAAGGTAGCTTGCTTACTCTCCATCTAGCGTGCGTTGGCGGCAAGGAAGGAGGCATTGGAAAGACTAGACCATACACATTAATTAGTACAAGAAAGAGGCATTCGGGAAGCGACTAGTCGCTTCTGGCGAAGCTTAACAAAGGCCGACTACTACATAGAGACAACTACTACCAGTCATGAGCGATAGTGAAGCCGTCAGAGGCAGAAGCTGTCGCTTGACGGACGAAGCCGAGCCGATACGATAGGCGGGCGAAGTGAGCGAGACCAAGACGGGCCAGACGTGGAGTGGCGAAGGGGGCCTACCATACGTATACGTGATTAGTAAGCGGTTCAAGACATCGAACGAAAAATCAAGTGAACTAATGAACAGTGTGATTGATCAGACAAGTACCAAGGAGCAAGAAAACGTATGCGCTTTAGCAAGGGATGAGCGCGAAATCCGTTGCTTGTTCTTTCGGTAGCCTTCTTTCATTTCCGAATTTGCTTGCGAGCAGTCCTTGCATTAGTATGAGTTCGTTGACCGCGTAAGGGCGATCCATCTTGATGACGAATTCCACGATAACGAGAAATAGAAATTAATCGTTCGATGTCTGCTCGTTCTCCCCTCTTCAATTCCCAATGAACAACATGATCTTGAGCTATCATTTGTTCAATTTGGTCGATCTGATACTTAGTTAACTCATTCATCTTGATGTTCCCACTGATACCTAATCGATAACGAAGCTGAATGGCTTTTTTCGGTCCAATTCCATCCATTTTTGTTGAGGCAATTCTTACTTGTTCATCGGGAAGTGATCTAGCTCCTGAGATATATGACATTCTTTATCCTTATCTTTTCCTGGTCTTCTCGGCTGGAATCTACAATCTACACCTCTCCAAACACAAACGCAATATCTTGAGTACCCGGAACCATGTTCAGTGCTGCAAAAGCGCAGCTGTAGCCCCCTAGAATCTTCGGCTCCTCGTTTTTATTCAATTATGAAATGACTCATTTTGATGGAGATTTGTAGCATCATTCAAGTAAATACAAATTGAGATCGTAGAAACATGAGCTTGTGATATAGCTACACCTAATTCCAGACCGGTTAATGCTAGAACTATAAATAAGGGACCAAGATCTCCTATGAAATAGAAAATATTATTCAGAAATAGCATAGTCCAAGCAAACCCACTTAAAATCTTTACTAAACTATGACCGGCCATCATATTAGCAAATAAACGTATTCCTAAGCTTAATGCACGAAAACAATAAGAGATTAGCTCAAGGAGTACTAAGAAAGGTGCTAACGGCAGTGGGACTCCCGCAGGTAATAAGAAGATAAAAAAATGAAGCCCATGTCTTTGAAATCCAACGATCGTAATGCCTATAAAAATGGAAAATGAAAGAGCCAAAGTAATGAGAAAATGACTTGTCACTGTGAAGCTAAAGGGTATCATACCCTGGGGATTACGAAATAACGAAAAAGTAAAAGTGACCGAGATGCGAGGGAAAAACTTCTGTTTCACATTTCCGGAAAGACCACCTATTTGTTCGTTTACCAGGTTCAGCACGAAATCATAAATAAGCTCGACCAAGGATTGCCATGCATTTGGCACTGACTTTCCACCTCCCTTTTTCGTAACAACAAAAAAAAGAAAAACGACCAAAACGACAGTGAGCAGCATATACAAGACTTCATTTGTAAATGATAAATAAAAGTTGCCCACATGAAGATCAATTATTGGGATAATGGCAAATTGATCCAATGGGGTTTCCGGGTAGGCACCAGGCAGATTCTGGATAAAATTATCCATACCACCACCCGCCCGAATATCCTCTAATATGCCCTGCCAAGTTTCGCCATTTCGGTGGCGGGCTCCCAATACTGTTCTAGCTAAATTGACTGCTCCCTGTTCGGACTCATTTTGGCCCAAATACTCTTCTATTTGTAAAACTATTGTGACGCCGGCAATTCGCTCAGGCGTTGGCGTTATATCCAAGTTTGGCGTTATAGCAAAGTTCTGAGAGATGTTGGTTGGGAAAAAATCATGTAGATCGGGAAGACGGGAACACTTACTACGAATTGGTTGATTCGTTGTAATAGCAGCAAATAGCATATTTCTATCCTTCATATCCGTAGAAAGAAATCTCATCTCCAGGTAACTCCATCTTTTTCAGCTCTGCTCGCTCACTTTTGAAAGGAAAGGAGACTGATCTTGACGTCGGCGTTGGTTTTTCCAACGAAACGAATCTGTTTTGGATTGAGATTTCACATAAGCATTGCACAATGATCCGCATTAGGCGGGGAGCAGCAATGATACCGCTGGCCGGGAATAAGTACCTATCCCTCTACTACTGACGATGTTTTTCGTTCTATTGAAATCCTGCGTCGAGCCGATGTTTCATTGATCGATACCGGGCACATCCATCACATCAACTATTTCACTTTTCATACGCATTTATTGACGGACCGGTAAACTAGACCCGAAAAACTCCTATTTTTAAAACGAAAGACCCATCACAAAATTATGGCGCAACGCTATGACGAGCGTTCTCACAGGCCGGCACCTCGATGCATCCGTCTCAAGAGTTGTACACCTTACATGTGCTTCACGCCACAATCTCTCACTTTCTGCTCCTCCATCTGTCTCCATCATATAATCGATCTCACCTCTCATGTCTGAGTGAAAAAACCATATTTGTTAGTATATATCAAGGCCGAGAGGACACGTTCCTCTCATGTCGAGATTAGTATTAGGGACCCTTAGTATTATTAACCGGTTACTATACGTACATGCAGTGAGACAATCAATCTATGCTCTCATTCACATTTCATTCTAGCACTGACGACTCCAGCCCTATCTATCCCTAGAAGCAAATGGACCCTAGAAGCAAATGGAGTAAGTCCGATGGAACACTCGGATTGGAAAAGATAATTATACTTATAGGCATGGATGAAAAAAAATCTTGGAAACTAGTTCAAATCGAACTCAAAAGCAACTAGGCAATCCAACTTCCATTGAAGCAGCTTCCCTGGAACTAGCTGCCATTGTATCGGTTGGTGCCATTTCTTCTCTTGGAGGCAGGGCAATAGATTAAGATTAGGCGGTAAGCGAAGGAACTGTAGGGCTTAGGGCTGCGGGTGAGCGCAACTTCAATAGGTCGAGGGGAGGAAGAGAAGAAAAAGCAGCTATTTCACCTGGTGTCGTAATAACCACTGTTTTCGGGTTTGAAGGCATAAGCGCAGCAGAGATCTTCTTTCATTTAAGAAGAAGCCACCGTAAAGAAGAGGAAACAAGGCGTTTAAGGGACACCGACTCCCATTATTTTCTCCAGGCCTGCTTTGGCTAAATCGACGGAGGCTTAGCTTATTATGTTTCGGGCGTTTAGCTAGCTTAGAGAATAAAGAAATCTATCTCTAAAGGGGGAGCGGTACGACTATTTTAGGTTAGAGGAAGGTTGAAGAGAGAATAGCTAAAATAGCCAGTCGGGTAGGCAAGTGCGGGTGGCTGTGGTCAAAGTGAATATGTCTTGTTTCGGTTAGCGGTTTCGGCTCTCCGGCACCGAAGTAAACTCTTTCTATTGCGGGGCCTATGGAGTTTGGGGATGAGTGCTGACACTTTACTGTGCAACATTCCTGTTTCTTTCATTCCCCTTACTAGATCAAAGAGGGCATATGTGGGGTTTGAAGATGCCTGGACCTTACCACCTTATTCTAATAGCCCGCATCAATGCCTCTGCCCAGAACATAGGAGCCCCCTGGGTTCAAGATCTCATATCAATTTTCAACTGCTGGGAAAGAATTGGGGTGCGGCAGGAAGAAATGGAATTCTCAATAAAAGTATAAACAGGTCTTCCCCACTGCTGCATAGAATCTGAGCTGGGTGGAATTGAAGTTCGGTTTCGATCAAGACACCCCTGCCTACTTACCTTAAAAAAACGACTAATGATCAACCGATCACAGAGGTCCTTTTCCAGCAACTTCAAATCAGAAAGCCCCGACTCCCATAAAGAATGCTTGCAGATCTTTCTTTTTATTACGATGACGATATGGACCTCATTACTGTCTCATTTTCTTATATTTATATAAGTTCTTTTTTTTGGATTCGACATAACAAGAACAGAATCACGCTCTGTAGGATTTGAACCTACGACATTGGGTTTTGGAGACACACGTTCTACCGAACTGAACTAAGAGCGCTTTCCGGGAGATAAAGCAGTAAAGAAAAGGATGATTTTTGTACCGCATGCATATAGAAAAATGAAACTCTGAATTTTGTCCAATTTGAATCGATCTCAATTGATCCCTCGTTACTGCCCATAGGAGAAGTAATAGGTAGGGATGACAGGATTTGAACCCCTGCCTTGTTTTCCACATCATAATTTATTCCTCCATCTATATACAACTTTCTTGTCATTTCTTCTTTTTGGTTTCATATAATAAATGATATACATCTGAAACCCAACCTAACGTATAAAGAATGAATATTTATCGGTAATGCTCAGGAAGAAAGAAGGGGTCATCTTTTTGATTTTTATTCCACCCTCATGTACCCTTCTTTGCATTTTTTCTAAAGCCTGTTCAACCTCATATCACCTAGAACAAGTCATGGACTTCTTCAATGAAAGAAAGTCTCATGGAAACGTTTTCAACGAAATAAGAACCATACAAAATAGATTTCTTGATCTTTTTATTTAGGAAAATGGATTTTTTCGCAGTTTTTTCTTTTATCCTAAAGATATGCAGAACGAGTGTATTATGAAATGTTCGTTGTCTAGCTTTGCATACATCGCTACTTAATCGTTTAGTGGTTATCGATGAAATTACTTCACCATAGAGAAAATATTATTGAAGTTTATATATATATATTATTGGTTGCTTTTGTTTATGTCCAATTGGAAAAGTTGATCTTCTAAATTCATATGTTTAGCCTAAAGTACATAACTTGTGTTCCTCCCTAGTTCTTGCAAAGCCACCTAATCAAGCCTCACCTCATTTGTAGTTATAACATGTTCAGCTGAAAGCAAACTCCAAATAAAATTGGTTTACTATTAGTAACACATATACTTTTTTACCTTAGCTCTTTCTTTATTGTTCATTGAGCAGTTCAAATGCTTTGATTGCTTATCAGATAAGAGGTAAAAATATTCTTCATTCGTTTATTTTGTTAATTCAAAATTGCATTCAAATCCATTCTTTCTCATAACTTGAGAATATGTACAGCGCAGAACAGAAAAGAAGGCTGATTTGATGAGTTGTAGGGGCGGACCCACTTCCACTGATTTCTTGCGGGAAGGTTCTATAAGGGAAGAAGAATCAGAGCTGTGACCTGGTAACCTTGATTTCTTTCGGAACGTCATTACGAGAGTAACAAAGAAAGAATAACGTAGATAGGAAGGAGCGAGCCGAGCCCCAAGGATAATGAATTGGTATGCCGGGTGCTTACTTGAGCAAGAAGCCAAGTCATCGATAATCAAAGAAAGGTGTGAGTGAACGAGCCCAACTTTCCGATTCAAATATGACTCCTTTCCACTTTCAACAAATAGAGAAATCTCCGCTAGGCTAGCAGTGGGTAACCAACGTAGTGCCCCATTCGTTCCATGACATCCAATCAGTTCTCCTCGGATTCCAATCCAATCTCCCAATCAGTGAGAAATAGACGGTCGGATGAGATCTCGAACGTTGTCCCTACCTACTGAGGAATCAAAAGTGTACGTAGAAAAAGAGAGTGTTGGAAATGCATCGAGGAGAACTTACCTTGTGAGTCACTACTCCGGCACTGGGAAGGAATACTACTAGCGAGGCTTATAGGCGGCTAGTTCTTAAAGAAATCTGTCAGCTATAACCTAGCCTATTGAATCTGGTACGCCCGAAGCACGAAACTAGATAGGTAGCCCTACCTACGACTAGAAAAGTATCGTATTTTTTTCTTCCAGTAAATCTTCCACTCATTCCTTCCATTATGGAATATCATTTGGAGTGTATTTTCCCTCTCAAAAAAGGCTTCGCCCTCACTTCACTGAACTTATTGGAAATGCCTAGGACAGAGTTCATTCACTTGCCCAGCAGCCCTACTCCTCATAGTTGATCCGAATTTCTATCCCTGATTGACTCAATCAGGAAGAGGAAGACTTGATAAAAGATGAAAAGAAAGGATTGATTACCTTTTGAAGTCAAGAAAAGAAAGGAAAGGGCTATTTATGAGTTTATGTAGATGAAGTTTCAGATTCTTGGATGAGCGGAACATCTTTGAGACAAATCATCTCTACCCGGGTACATAGCTTCATCCAAACCATGGATCCACGAATTGTTGACTCGCTCTAGAAAAGAGCTTCGTAGTTGGGAGCTCTGAACCGATGATCGATATGGTTTCCTAGGATGAGAACTATGGTTTACTACTTGACAATAAGAAAGTTGTTTTATCTTTTTTTCACTTTTTGAGGTGTTTTGCCTAGTCTGAATTTCCCCTTCTTCTATTTGATCAAGATGGATAGCAAAAAAGCATGAATAGGCCTACTGGGATGGAAGGAGAGAAGGACTGAACGAGAAAAGGAAATACCTCTTTGTTTACCTTGGAATGAATTGCTCAACTACTTAGGTAACGAAACGAAACGTTCATCTATGATCTTTCTTAAAAAAAGATAGGACTGTACGGCAGTTCTCGTTAGTAGATTCGCAGAACAGAAGAAGAAGTTCACTCTGACTTGCGCACTACAAAAAGGCAGCCAACGACTTCGGACGTACTCCGTCTTTCGAGCCTCTGTTTAGCTTCAAAAGATAAGGCGCTAGTGCAACGAACGCTGCTTTGGTGCGTCCCACCCCAACTAACTAGTGCTTGACTTGACTTTCCCCCGCGCCCTATCCAATGAATAAGGAGAAGGCCGGCCTATCAATGACCGAGCCAGTCTGATCTCCTTTATACTGACCTCAAACAACGAGCGAAGTCGAGATGTTGATGAGAAAGGGGCTTTTCTCAAGGCCAAAGAGTGCTCTTTGAAGGCTACTATGCATCCTTACGAATACAAGAGTGGTTTTTTTTGTTTTGGGTATAGCAGGACTTGAACCTGCGACCATTAGGTTAAAAGCCCAATGCTCTACCAACTGAGCTATACACCCGATTTTACAAGAAGGCTTGGTGCGGAAAAGAAGAGAGGGCGGCCTGGCCCCTTTTCTTCTTATCATATCACAAGGGCGCGGCTCTGTATGGTATAGTACTGTGGAGCAAGTTTGGGAGTCCTTTCCACTCATTGAGGATTCTATCTATAAAAGAAGGTCAACGGGGGAGACTACTTTGAAGTCCGGGCTGAACAAACTACTTCTCCTGCTACCAAAACAGAGAAATAAGGAAATAAGATGGATTCGTCTAATAAAATACCCAATGCCTGTAGTGGAAGAATTGTTGGATGAGTTATCTTGTGCTGTTTGGTTTACTAAGCTGGATCTGAGAGCTGGTTACCATCAGATAAGATTACATGAAGCAGACGAATACAAAACGGCATTCAAGACCCACGTCACTATGAATTTTAGGCTATTTGGGCTCACAAATGCACCACCCACCCTCCAGAGTGCTATGAACACAATTCTGGCTGAGCTGACTAGGGTTTGTGTACTTGTTTTTGTTGATGACATCTTAATCTACAGCAAATCCTTGCAAGATCATGTCACCCATTTGCAGCAAGTATTTGACCTTCTGAAGCAGAATCAACTATATGTGAAGTTGAATAAATGTTCATTTGCTCAACCACAGATAGAATACCTGGGTCATGTCATTAGTGGGCAAGGGGTGGCTACAGACTAAAAGAAGATCCTCACAGTGAAAGAGTGGCCTACTTCCAAGTCAAGCACATTAGAGTTTGGGCTTAGCAGGACAGGCGTTTCATTCACAGGAGCTTAGCTCATTTGACTGCTCAAAGACTTAAAACACCAATGCAGCACAAAGCTTTCCTTTCCTCAAGCTCATGGGATTACAATATACCATCCAATAAAAGGCTCAGAGAATAGGGCAGCTGATGCACCACTATCTAGATTACATGAGCCAGATGAACTCAATGCCATTACTTCCTGTCAACCACAATGGCTCACTGATATTGTTGCAGGGTACAGCAAAGACACATTCACCCAGAATTGACTATCTGAATTGGCAGTCCTGAGCACTCACAAGAATAGCAAATATTCATTGCATAATGGGGTCATTCGATATAGAGGAAGAGTATGGGTTGGTGCAAACTTCTAAATGAAAAAAAACATCTTGCAAGCACTTCATGCCAGTGGTATTGGTGCCCACTCTGGCATTACTGCTACTTATCACCGCATCAAGGCACTATTTGCTTGGACAGGAATCTTTCAATCAGTGGAATCTTTTGTCAACAAGTGTCAAATCTGTCAGCAAGCTAAGGTAGAACATTAAAAACTCCCTGGCCTCTTCGATCCTCTACCCATTCCTGATGAAGCATGGTCCATTATCAGCATTGACTTCATCACTGGATTACCAAAGTCCCATTACTATGATTCAATTCAGGTGGTGCACGAGACAAGCCAAACAAACAGAAACCGAATTAATACCGAAGAACACAAGCTGTGGGCCGTAAAGTGGAAACGGTTGCAGGCCAAAGCTGTCCCCCTTTGCCACTAAGACTTGAATCTTTAACCATCGGAATACCCGGTACTCTCTCTACCAAACAGGCAAGATAGTCTTATCTTGAACTCTGTCCCTTCTCTAATGATTGATAGGTTTAGTGCCTGGTAGTAAGGGTATTTTGTGGTCTATTGTCCTCCTAGGAGGTCACTCTGTAGGCTCAGCAAACAATTCACTGAAGCCATTCAAGACCGGTTGCAGGGCAGACAGACCATTGACTTGACATGACCGTAATACATACAGAATAGGAAGGATAAGCTATAAGATAGAGATCCGGATTGTTGTGCTCCGGAATAAAGAAGAATACCATCTTGTCTAATCAAATACGAATACCATCTTATTGATTTAGTCAGCTTGCATCAACACATAAGATGTGATATGAGTAGTGGGAAATAAACTCTTCTTTGATCACTTGAAACATAGTAGAAAGCATCCAAAACAGAATGAAATGTTGTTCAAAAGAAGAAGCTACCTGGCCCAACCACTACACCATTTTGCCTAATGTGTGACTACCCATATCAGTTACAACATCTTCCGTTTCCAAGTTTTCAGTGCCTTTTTCTTATAGTATACAAAATCGGATTCTGGATTGCTCTTCATTTCGTTCAATTTATCCCCTTGCTTTTCAACGTATATATATTAACCCGCCTTGTTTACCTATTTCTTCTACAATTCACATGACTCATTGAAACCAACTTTCTCCTTCCTACATTTTATCTCTACAGCAGTTATCCTGTATAATGATTTCTTTTTGGTCGCTACTCTCCTAACCGACGAGTCGGAGAGGATATGAATGTCCATTCACCCTACCACCCATCTTCCTTCTAGCTTCCTTGATCAACGACGAGTAAAGATCCCGAAAAAGATCCAAGGGAGTACAATACACTTTATATTCACGTCTTGAATAATGAGGGGGGTAAAGAAGAAAGTTCGATTTCTCTCTCCTTTGTGGATATGCCCTTATTCAGCTCTTGAAAGAAAGAGAGATAGAAAGAGAGAATGATCAAACTCAACTAGACGGCAGTTCCTCTTGTTCAAACCTCTCTTGCCGAGTCTTCTCCTCATAGCGAGTTTCGCTCTCGCTTCGCGTGTCCTAAACATAAAAAAAAGAAAGAATTGATTGTGAAAGACAAGTGTTTCATTCCCCTCCCTAATCGTTGAAATTCGAACTGTCCGCTAGCTCCTCCTTTGTTTGGATTATAGCCCTTCCTTGGGGATTTACTATCCAAAGTAAATCTTTCCAGTTTCAAATGCTACTATTTCTTCGTGGGCAGAAAGTCCAAAATCTTCTTTTTCCGGTACTCCTTACTCTTTTCTCCCGTCGTCCTACTTTCACTTCTATGGACCTTCTATCCATAACGAGTTCCAGGATTGGTGAATCGATGTGGGAATAGATAAAACGATTGTTGAGTACACAGTATAACCGTGTAGCTCATCCAGAAGATCATCAATGACCGGTATCGGGTATTTCTTTTTTACGGTTTGCGCATTGAGTTGCCTATAATCCATAGGCGCCACGAACCTTCTTTCTTCTTGTAAAGAAGAGCCGGTGAGGCATGAACTAGGTTGTAGAGTACCATTCTAGAGTAACTCCTTGATTATGGCTTCAATTTCATCCGGTGGTGTGAATACCTATAAGGCCTTTGATTCACTGGTTGACTATCGTGAGGTGAATCCGATGGTCACATGGTCTTTTAGGAGGGAGGGTAGTGGGTTCTAAGAACACATCAGAGAAAGAGGACCAAACCTGCTTGAGTCCTCTTCTACATCTTGAGTACTTCCCACTCCAATGGATCTAGTTTTTAGAATAGCTTTGATCCGGCCATGTAGAGCACTCATAGAGGTCCGGCTTCACGTCAGTAATCTACCACACCCATGCTAGAATTCAGTAGAGTCCCCACTCGCCAACCGCGATGTCTTGGTTGAGAGGCCCCACCTACCCATCTTCCCACAGTTTCACTGAGGTAGTACCATCCCCAATTCGCCACTTCTTGTGTTGATGTACTAAGAAATTGGTTGAGGCAATCGACTTCAATCAGAGGAAGCACTTGTGCACATCAACTTAGGATATCCCCTCCGTTCTACACCAGATTATGCACTCACCTCTGGTATAATATAGGAAAGGAAGACGCCCTTTCAGTGCACGCCAAAGCAGCTTTGCCTAGAAGGCTTCGAAATACACTACTAGGTCCCTCATTCTCAGTCGGCCTTCACAAAGCGGTTTGCACACCTTGGACCAGCTGGACAGATGTTCCGGCCTTTCTCCTATTAAATGCATCTGCCACCTTATTTTCCATTTTACCCCTAATATTCCGCCTTTTAAAGTCAAAACTCACACTTGCTCATCTTAGCATGTAGCTGATTCCGCAGAAAAAGTGTTAGCTGCAAGTGCTGTTGATGCTCCTTCAGTGTTTTACTGTCAAGAAGTATATCATAAAACCAACACAAATCTTCTGGGCTTGAACACATCATTCATGAGTGCTTGAAACGTTGCAGGAGCATTTGTAAGCCCGCATCACATTGAATTCATAGTTACAGGGTTCTGAATGAAGTTTTGGGCTTGTCTTCCTCTCTCATCCTGATCTGATGATAGCCAGATCTTAAGTCAATCTTGCTGTAATATTTAGCACCACTCATCCAATAGGGCATCTATGTGCCGGAATTGGGTATTTCTTCTTTACTGTACTGGCATTCAGCTGCCTGGTTTCAATGCACATCCTCCATGTCCCATCCTTCTTCTTCACTAACAGCACAGGTGAAGCAAAGGGGCTAGTAGAGGATTGTATCAGTGAATTCTTCAGCAATTCCTCAATTCTCAATCTCAGCCTTTTGCAGATGTGAGTATCCGTATGGCTTCAGATGTTTGGGCTCAGTACCTTCGGGGGTCTATAGTGATCATGGATTCTTTTTTTTGTAAGGACTTAGGTTCTTGAAACACCTACTCTTAAGAGTTCAATAGGGTTGAAATTGGATCAGAGATCAGAGATGTTAGGTTTACTGAGTTGACCATGCACCATTGAGCCATCATGCAGAACTAAGCTTGTTCTGATTTAGTAGCAATCAGCTCTTCTCCTTCCACCTGGTACAGCTTTCCTCCTCCCCTCTTGATTCCTTCCAGCACCACTTAAACACTGCGGAAAGGGTTTTGACCAGCTAGTCAGATTGCCCCATTACGGGTGTGTTACGCCAGAAAGTTCCTCAATCCTGTGCCTGTTCCCGAGCGAGTCAGTCCCATTTCGATGACGAACGACACGATGTGTGCCTCCATAGAGCTTCCCATTTGACATTTCTCCATCGCGAGAGATTCTCTCCAGCCACAGGTTCCCCAGTGGTACGTCCGGGGTCGGTTCAATCAGTGCGCTATCAGTCCAGTACCATTAGCTCTCCAAGGGTCGCAATCCATTCTTTCCGGGCAAGCCAGTTCAGTTCCTTTCTGGTAGCAAGAGATCCCATATCAGATTAAGTAAAGGGATTACCTAGCTAGCGCATATCGAAGAGTTGGAGACTTCCTGCCACTATAGAAAAAGCCGTTGATGGATCAATTTATGTAGGTGGGTCTCAACTCGGATCGAGACATTCGGATTTGCCGATGAAGAGTACTGCCTTGGAGGGCTAGGGGTTGTAGGGGAAGAACCAACCTTTTGTAGGTAGCAAAACATCTCACTCAGTAACTAAATTAGAGTTCGATCTTTTACGTTTGTGTTGTCTTTTTGCATTTTTGTTTCGATCCGACATCAGATCTGAGTTATTGTTCACTGACTATATCTTAGACCATTGCGATCTCTTTCTTTCACTTGGTTTTTCTTCCTTCCCTTCGGTACTCCTTAACTCGGAGATACTCCTTCGGTACTACTTGGCTACTACTTGAACAGATGGGTTTAGTCCCTTCCTTCGGGCAACGTTTTCTCCGGGTACCACCGGCTTACCACCGGGTTGAAAGAAATCCCTTACTATTAGGACATAGTGTTCGGTACGACTTAAGGCTACTGGATTGACTTTCTTTAATGTTGCATCTGCTTTCAACTATTTCATAGCCTCCCGTCCCGAGCAAACGTCGAGAGCAGGGTGTTGAGCCAAAAAGTAAAATCCATAGAGTTGGGGACTAAAGAGACTCTTTTTTTACAGCCAACCATGAAGAGAAGAGAGTCTCAGAGTAGATTCGGTAATGTTGAGTCGATCTAGTATGGAAAATTCCTCGCTGTGCGCTCGCCTTTTGCCTGCTTCTGCTTCATCTGCAGATCGGATTCCTTCCCCAGAGTTCTTACTTATAGGCTTTATAGCCAAGCAATAGAATAGCTGCTTCTTCTAAAGCGGATTAGAGTGCGACGACCAAAGCTACGGAGCGGCCTCTACCGCTTTCCCTACTGTTCTGGTTGAACTAGGGCTTTGGCTGAGCGACCACCTTCTTCCAGTATTCTTAGCTTACTGTCTGCTTCCTGCCTGATCGGTGCTGACTGACTGTTCTTGCTTGTCTTGGGCCTGCTCTAGTTTTGGTGCTGCTAACTAAGGGTCGAATTTCGTGACTTGATGAAGAGGAAGCCGAGTATCTTTGGTCTTGAAGAGTCAGGACAATCCAACCGCTTGCTCCTGCCCAACTCAGTCTCAGTCGTACCATAATGCGCCTGGACTCAACACTTTTCTTGCTCCAAGACCACCCTCTAGCCCTCATGTAAAATAGATGACAGAATTGTAAACAATCATAGAATGATTTAAGCTGAGGAACATAGAGGTCTCTCCCACAATTTTTGTCATATACCTCTGGAATAGTGTTGAAATCACACGCCACTAAGCTGTTTTTTAAACCAAGTGGTTTATCTTAGTGTGCTAGCCGCTGCTTCATTTCGTATAGCGATAACGCTTTCTCTTTCTTAGCGCTCCACCCCGCGGAGAACTCTGGTTGCGCTTTGGTTGGCTTTCTCTTTTTTTCGATTTTCTCTGACTTGACTCAGCTTGACCTACTTGACTCAGCGGTTAGAGTATCGCTTTCATACGGCGAGAGTCATTGGTTCAAATCCAATAGTAGGTAAAGCCGGCCGAAACCCCCGCTTTTGCCAGCATGACAGCAAGCACAGACTGGCATCAAGGAGTAGAATGACCAAAGCATCGGTTGCTTCCACTTGTTTGTTGCCTTCTTCGACCGACAGACAAGGTACCCCCCTCTTTTTCTCTTGCGAACCTACGTTGAGCTTGGGACAACCCGCGACTGGCATAGGATATTTCAAAAGCGCCAGGATCCATCCTTCTTACGAACCAAGAGCACTGGAGAAGCGAAGGGGCTCGTGCTGCGACGAATAATGCCATTGTTCATCATCTCACAGATTTGCTTCTCAATCTCTGTTTTCTGGTGGGGTGCATATCTATATGGCCGGACATTGACTGGCACTGCACCTGGCACCAACGGAATTTGGTGGTCACAGGCACGACGAGGGGGTAATTCCTTTGGCTCCCGGAACAAAGCATCAAACTCCTGTAGCAGTTCTTGAACAGCTGGAGGTGTCTGCTCTGCAGGATCAGCATCCAGAGTAATTGCTTGCAGATCATGCTCCTGGTGAATCTGACGCACTTGCACACACTGGCTAACAGCACCCCGTTTCAGCAATCCTTGCAGCTTACAGACAGAGATTGGACGGCAGGAAGGATTATCTTGAATGCCATTGAGAGTGATGCGGCGCCCTTTGTGCGTGAATTTCATACGACGATGACGCCAATGTACCCACATCGGGCTATGGTCTTCGAACCGCTCTTGCCCTCCCCTTTCACTTCCATAGTGGTCTTCTTTGGCCGGCCCACTCATTTCACTCTCAAGCTCTCTGAGAAGAGAGAATCCGATTCAAGATGTTTCGAATTCAGCCTTTCCTTCATGTTCGTGCTTTAAGTCAGTTCGTACTTTTCAGTATCTAAGAGAATGACTGAACTCGCGTTGAAAGCTACTAAACAACGGCTGACAGAGACTCATAAGAGGGAGAGCGGTAGCAAAAATGAGATCTTTCGTCTAGACAGAAGAGAGATCCTTTCCTTCCTTTCTATAGGAAATGACTGATGTTGCTAAGTCACCTTCCGCTGCTCTTGCGTCATCCCTTTTCCAATTCTTTTTGTATGGCTCGGTTGCATCCGATTGATCGATCCCTAGTCACTGATTACATGCATGAGTTCTTTGATTCACTACTGACTTCTTCTGTGGAGCCGAGTTCGCCGACTGAGACTACTTGAAAAGCATTTTCGACCAACCGATCTCACGACGATGAGTCACCCACATACTTAACAAAAAATGCAAATAGAAGAGCAAGTAAATCAAGCTCAATTACAACTCACTCTGATCAAATAGCACTCAGGTATAGGATTTCCAGCGGAAAGGTAGCCTTGCTCGCTTCTTTACCCTTGTACGCACAAATCTAGCTCATAGCAGCACTTTCGAGTTCGGTTACTTAAGTACAGAGATTGGAACAACTTAGCGCGGGAAGTCCCATATCTTGTCTTAGCCTCGCCTCACCTATTTCCTCATAACGAGATCAGAATGAAATAGAATGGAATCTCAAGTCTTAGCTAGATCAGGGCTACCACGTTCCCTCAGACGAAAAAGAAAAGAATACTAGACCTGTTGGACTCGCAAAGTAGGATCAGGCTTTTTCTACTAGAAACAGAGGAGAGCGAAAACTAAGTCAAAGGGGGAAGAGCTGTTTATGAGCATTTTAAGGCCGGTTGACAACATCCAATGTCTCCCACGAGGGTGCCTGAAACTCCAGTTTTTCTAGGCAGAGGTAGGTATATATATATTTAACACATTTTAGTTTGTAGGAAGATTCCCCGCTCTGAAATTTGTTCTATTTGGAGCTTCTTCCAAAGAGGTTGGGATTCTAGTTTCAATTGGATGTGTCCCGGTAAGATCGTTAACGACTGATATACTGCCTGAGACAGGGCATGCTCTCCCCTCTGCGTATCGAGAGAAAGAAACAACTTCCTGATTCCAGTTTATTTCATTTATACCTACGATATCCACGCTAAAGATGCAAACTTTTGCAGTTCATATCAGCCTGAATGAGGAAGTAGAGTCAGTTTCGTCCATAAACTGGGCCGAAGATCTGACAGAGGTTGACTTGCTGGCTTGTGAGTTGCCAGCTCCGTAGTTGATTGCTAACCAGAGGATAGTGACAGCCAATATTCCTATTCCTGCTTGTGTGCTTGTTTGCTATTCTTCCTGTTCCTGTTACGAGACGACCTCGGCTCAAGCTGACCCCACACCGAAAGTCGTCAAGCAGTCTTGGGCTCCATCAATCAGTGAGGAGGAAACCAAAACCTGTTGGAGTTCCCCGCCATCACCTCGCCTAGATCCGGGGGTTCATACCCTCCTGTAGAAGAGATGTAAGTCGCAAAGGCTACTTGCCTGCCGAGGGGGGAGAACTACCTAGTATCAAATTCACAAAGCAGCACATTTAGTAGTTGACATCTTTCTTTCTCGTTTTCATCGGAAAGGAGAATTTTCACGTTAAGCAAGAAGAGCTACGAGTTGGAGGGCTATTTCACCGACCGTCACTTCTCCTTTGTATCTGCCGAAGACGCAAGTAGCCCAACGACAGGCTTGTGTGGAGTTGAATGACAACACGCAGAGGTCTTTTGGCGAAACTGGGGGCTCTTTGTCTAAAGGAAGGGCAAAGTCAACAGGCCAATCCCAGTTTCAGAATTGGAAGAAGCAGTAGGAGGTTCACCATCAGAAAGGCATGGGACAACAAACTCTCTTAAAGCTTTCTTCGAATAAGTCTTTCGCTTGACTTGGCTCAACGGCTTTAGTTCAGTAAATGCTTTCGTATGAAGCTTGAGTCAAGTCTAGTCTCATGCAGTGAAGATCGTCAAGCAATCATTGCTCGTCTCTCCGAAACCTATTGATAAGGAACGCGTTCAAGTGTATGGAATAATCAAACCTTTCACGTATTTGTTAACATAGCGTTGGACGATTGATTCCTCTCTTTCTCCATGGCCTGCTTCCCATAACTGGCCTTACTAAAACTTACGAAATGCTAATTTGACCTAAATTTCCGGTTAACTGCTTACTTTCTTTGCTAGCTCACCCGAAACTCTGTCTTCAGGAGGAAAGCTTGCTTGAGTACCTTACTTGAAAACAAACCGCTTGAGCTGTAACCAAAACAGAAAGGTTTGATGAGCCGCTGCTTGCTCTCTAACTGCTCTTACCGCTTCTTCTTCTTGACCTCTGCTCACTGCTGCCAATGCTGTGACTGCCGCCCCTATCTCTAAAGCTGCGGATTACAGCTCCTGATTCAAGCAGTTTTTTTTCTGAAGTATGAGTCTTGTTTGTGACATTCAATTCCAAAATGAACATTCAAAGGAAAAGTAGTATGGGACGCTGCTTGCTATTACTGACTGCGGCTGCCGACCGAAGAACTGAAGATCTTCAATCTATGTTTGAGTGCTCTTGCGAAAGAAAATAATTTCGAATGCAAAAATGACTTCAAAAATAGGATAGGATCGCGGATTCCATATATTTTTATAGAAAGAAAGATACTGTACTCCGCATCTTTACACCGAATCCTTAAAAGCCATTTAATGCCTTCTTGCCTGCCTTCAGTTCATGCCTTCAGGCCGGCCTGCTCTTGCCTATGAATGAGATGCCTACTTCCCATTAAGTCAAAATACCTCATAGACATACATATTTTTAAGAATACTTAGTTAGTTAAAGAGAAAGATGGCTTTTGACAATTTTTTTAGTCCCCTCGTTCCCGAGCAAGAAAACGGATGCGCTAACGTGCAACGGCTTTCGCGCTAGTTGCTCAATCCGTTGCTTGTTCGGAAGAATCCGCAAATGAATATTCTTTATTTCCTCTCGGACAGGCCCTCTTTTTTCATTCGAATGTACATCTTTTTCGGTAATGATCATCTACAACTGAAATACTGACGTCTTCCTCTACTCGATCCTTAGTTATACAATCTCCCTCCACCTCAATTTTTATGATCCTCATAGCCTTTTTTATTCGCGTCCTCCCCCTGGATCTATTCCTGCCGCGTCCACGTCCTCTGCCTCCAGCAACTAGAGCTGCATCATCTTGTTCATTATTGAGAATAGGCCTCTTCTCACACCGTACCAGTTCTTTTTGCAGTTGAATCTTCCCGTTCTGGCTTATTGAGTGTATAGATTCTTTTTGAAATGCAATCTATTCCCACGTCACTCTTCTCATAACATATCCTGTTCTCCTCACTTTGATTCTGGATTCACCGGTTGATTTAAGACGGGGTTCTATGCTTTCTAGCCCCATTTGACAAAAGTGAGCTTCCCCTATCTCTTTTGTAGGAATCAGATAGCAATGCTCATTCGTGAATAGCATTTCATGCTTCCGCTACTTCGTCGGAGAGATCCATGGAAACTCAAAAAAGAAAAGCGGACGGCATTGTTCATACGATAGCCGGAAAAGTAAGTTCTCCCGCCGGCTATTCAAAAAAGAAAGACTTACTTATTCATAAACTTCCTTTTATCGAGCATAATAGCTCTTATACGCTTGTACAGAGGAGTATAAAACAATGTATATATATATAGGTGTTTAGTATCCTACAAAAACATTAACATCCAAAGCACCGTAAGCTTGCTTTCTCTCCCGCTGACAGACAAAGAAAAGGTTTTTTTAGACTTTTCTATGGTAGGCCTACGCTAGTGGAATATCTTTTGTGTTTGTATTCTAGCTTAGCTCTCTCTATTCTTTGCTTAAGCTATCGTGTCGTGTAGATGGATGGCATCTCCCTATTCCCACATCCCCGGATATGATTAATGCATGGAAGCTAAGGAATTGGGTCATTCTTCAGCCCAAGATGCAAGCATTTGGACTCCATCCGAATATGGCAGTTGAACTCTTATAATAGGCTTGGCTCTGGAAAATGGGCTTATCTTGGGCAAAAAAACGCAAATAAAGAAGAGCTTCTTGTTTCCAAGCGGAACTCGAATGGGCTGCTAGCAGATTTGTTGGGGATGGCAAGTTAACACCGTGGGTAGGCTTGCCTTTCATTCGCTCTGGCACATTTTGGCGGAACGTCAACGTTATATATAGTGGAATTCTAGAGGTAAGTTAATGTTTTCAAAAATCCAAATGGAAAAGGATTTGCAAAAATATGCAGATTAGAAGCTAGTATCTCCAGTTTTATGAGAGAAAGAAGAGGAAGAATCGGCGAACATCCTAAAAAATGGTACTTTTGTCTCAATCCGATCAAAAACAAACATATTCTATTGTGTGTTGACCACCGGGAAACGAATGGATTAAGATGAAGACGGACGGTTCAATTAGCGAGCATGGGAAGGCTTGTGGAGGTTTAGCAAGAAAAAGGGGATATATGCGTTCTCTCAAGCAGTTAAGAACAAGACCATACTCGAAGTCGAGCTCTTTTGCATCTGAACATGTATTCAAATAGCAGCTGAAAAGGAGTGTCAGAGGATTTGGATTGATTCGGATTCCCTAGTCCTATTCGACCCACTTGGAATTCCCTTATGTGAATCATTCATGTAGCATTGATATACGAGAATTCGAGATTGCTCCACCGGGCCTGACTAGTAAATACAGTATACGGGGAAGAGAGTCTTCTGAACCTGAAACTTATGAAGCAAGGAAATCACTCTACTCTGCAAGCTATTCCACTGGAAAGGACAGGTTTCTAAAGGAATGGGATTAGTACTACTTAATTAAGGAAGGGATGAGTGCTGTCTTCCAGGCGGGGGTTCTAGCAACTAAAGCAGTGGAAATGTTCTCGTTCTCTCATGCTTCAAAGCAAAGGGTTGACGGGTGGTGGAGTCCCATCCCAGGTTTAGTATATAGCCCCTGTTTTCCAATCCGTAAACGGTGGATTGACTTGCTCTTTATCAAATCCACATTAAAAAGGGGTTTTGTCGTTCAATGCTTTGATCCGCGCACCTTATTTCTGATTGAACCACTTCCTCGAAAGGACATCGTATCGGTGCCAGAATATGGGCTAGCGGTACACCAACCTCCCCACCAACTGCTACGCCCCGCGGGGCTTCTTCCTAGCGCTATTGAAATGATATTCCTATTATTGGTCCTAGCAATATCCCTGGACCAGGGCACGGCACCTATCCAACTATGTCTTGTTTCGGTTTCCGGATCCGAATCTTTTGTTATACTTATGTATGGATGATTGTACACAATAGGTGTGGAAAGTGCGATAGAGCTCGAAAATGGATGCCCCTATTTCAATTTAATAAGTGCTTGTGCAACGGCTTGAAAGTGACAGACTGAGTCAAGTGACCTGTTTTTTTCACATGATCCAGAATTGCACGAGAACCTACAAGTCCTGTTACCGTTCTTAATTCGATAGCCACGGGACAGCCGTTTTCTCGTCTCTCAGCCTTTCTTATACCTGCACTGACCTCAACGGTATCCAACCTGCAAAAAATATCTATACCCATTAGCTCATCACGCCAACAGTTCTCTTGGGTTGACTGAACCTACCTATCCGAAATCCCTGTTGCCAACTTCTTACTGCACAGAAGCAATGGAACAGTATCGTAAAGTGAAGTGAAGCAAACAAACCACTCCTTTGGAATTGATGGACTTGACACACAGCCGACGACTGAGATGTGCCATTGTCATCGTCAAGATCGTCCATCACGAGTACCTTCTTTTCTGCATCCGTCAGTTCCAGTTTTCCCAGCATGTTTTATTACTTGCCTCGATCGATACCATCCACTTATTTCTCTTTCTCACGGGACACATAAAGATACCAGCGCTTGTGCGAACAGTTGATGCTTGTTAAGCCATAGCTATCACTTCTCGCGCCAAAGCGCTCCCACCAACTACAAAATACCTTATAGGAGGGGCCCTTGTCTTCAGCTAAAAAGAAGCAGATATTGCCGTAAGCAGGAGATGGAAAAGCCCACGATCCATAACTTACTCACTCAGATATTTACTAGAGCTTGGCAGTGAATGAAGGCAGTACAGGAGACTCCGAATCCTATTCAGATTGCCAATGATCCAGTCAAGCATGAACTAACCAAGCATATTGGTTTCGATCACGTCTATCCGAAGTCAATAGAGCAATTTAGAGCGTAGCGGTATCTTTTGCTAATGAAATGAGATTGGATATGAATGTGGAATTCATTGAGTGGAGAGATGAACTAATCTATACTCTGCCTGTCTTCCATTTCTCTGAAGATTTCGTTTACAACACAACATCAAACTCCAATTTCATGAATTGATAGGTCAGGATCGCTGTCGAACAGCTCTTCTTCATTTCTTCCGGAATTCTTTCTTCTAAGGTAGTAGGTATCGGGTTTCCCTGTTCATACTCCGAACATGAGTTAATATACTCTTGTAGAGCAGATCACTTAGGGCTTTATACTGGTTCGACGACTGGGTTCTTGTTCCTTTCTCTTCTTTGTCTGTCCACTCCCTTTGTTTTCAACAGTCTTTGGAGCTTCTGGTACCACTGGTGTGATCTCATTCTTGAATGCTAACACCCTGGTGTCTCCTAACGCTATGCTTTCTAAGCAACCTGAGTGTTCTCTGAACTAGGTGAACAATCCAGGGCGATAGCGTGAAAGGGCCTCGTCATTGCTCATCCAGTTTCACTACATCAGCCTCCTCGTGTTCCTAAGGGCTACCACCAACTAATGCTTTTCTACTTCTGGCTAGAGCTACTAACCTACCTCGAACAAGAGCTGCATCCCGGTAGCGCTTTGAATCATCATTTTACTATTCCTAGGTTCGATTCCTGCTGTCTTTACTTTCTGTCTTGCCTCTATGCCTTCCTGGTGGGTGACTGTGACCTGGAGATGGTTCGATGGTTGGTGACTCTAAGCCAGAGTGATGCTTTCTTAGTTTCATAAATGCCTTTCTAAGCCCTTTCCAATCAATGGAGAATGGTTACTAGAGCTAGCGCCTGTCCCACTTTAGAACACTAAGAACGTAATAAGCCTAGCCGGGACAAATGCACTCAGTGTTAGTCCGATCACCTCGGCTAAAATCATCTTCCCTTTATTAATGACCAAGGGTATCCATATCATGATATGTAGATACAAGAGGGCAGAGGCATTGATGCGGGTAGGATGCGTGTCTGCTTTCCTGTTGTTTGAAGGAGTAGATACATTCATTTCCTTTTGCCAGAGTGAGAGTGAGAGTTGTGTGGGATGTTGACAATCACTATCTCGTGAAGTCACGAGCGTAAACCTTACATAGTTCCAGCAAAGCGCAAAGACGATGGTGAAAACCTTTGTTCTTGTCCGGCCGGTGTTGTTCAAAGAAAACCTGGACAATGAGGGGCAGGTTATATTCCCTTTCTTCTGATCGATTGAGGAATCGCGGATAATGACACCACGTCTGTAGCATCTACTGCTATTGCAAGGCCCGAAGCACGTGGGAGAATGTTCGTTTTTTCTGGATCGGATTAGCAAAAGCAAGCAAGCGTGTGATGTGGCGGGGAAGCCTAAAAGAAGCCTTTGGGAGGCAGTGTGGTGACGCCTGTTTGGCGCGTGGGAATTAACTAATCTAATGATATATTGGTAACTGCCTGTGGGTCCGCACACCACTCCTTATGTTCAGCTAAAAAGCCTTCCGGGTCGAATTTCTTAAGAAATAATAAAAGATTCGAATGCCAATGTGTTAGAATGTCAACGGGAGCTTTCACAAAGCCAAGTCACAAATACAATGAAGAAGTGCTACTGCCAACAGACGCAACCACAGATCCCGATTCAGAAGATTCTGAGAAAGGCGAGTTAGTTATCACATGAGAGCCATAAGAGCTCTCCAGGAGAGTGATCGCCCGGTGTGACTGATCCAATTTATAGTCGCATTCAAGGCTCCACACGGGTGGTAAATTCCAAATAATATTTGGATATCTCGAAGAGAACCCCAATAGAACCATTTAGATACTTCGATGAGAACCAATAGAACCATAATGGTGAGCGGCTACGCGTCGACGCCAGGTCAATTTATAGTTCTAGTCTACTGGCCCTAATTCACAGTCGCATTTATTACACTTTTACAAGACGAAAGCGATAGTGGTTAGAACGCGCTAGACTGGCTGATGCTATAGATTTGCTCCATCCAGAGTCACCCAAAAGGACCTTATCTGTTGAATGATCGGTTTTATCCTCGAAGTCTTTCTAGCCCGCCCGTGCCAAACTAGTCTTCTTTCAAAGATGTGGATCCAACAAAAGTGTAGATCCAATTAACAATTAACCGCAAATAAGGGTTTTAGGAGAGTCATTATCTCCCTATAGGCACACCAGTGGAAGAAACTCCTAAAGCAGGGAAGCACGATCTTGTTGCTTCTTCTGTTCTTGTGGATCCACGCCTGTGGTTAGCGAGGCTACAGAACACAATAAAATAGCATTGATAACCAGAGAGATCCGCGGGCCTATTACCAGTTTTGGCATGTTAGTTGTTTTGGTCATAATGTTAGCCATTTTAGGCCTCTCAAATTCAATGAACATGTTTTGCATGGAGTCGATAAAGACAGTGATATGATTGCCGCATAATAATAATGAGTCAGTACCAAAGAGTACGAGGATAGCCCAAGCCTTCCACAAGTTCCTCGCTAAACAGTGTCTCATCTACGCTTCATTTTATACGTTTTTATAAATAAAAAGGCCACGATAGACCATCTGATGCTAGCTCCTCAAATCATTGGCCAGAGAGGGAAATGGATACAGCAAGTCTCCCCTCATCTACCAGAACGTGTTTGGAGTTATCTTCGCTCCCACGCATGGCTAGACAACCGAAAAACAGCCTAGCAAAGATGACTTCTCTTGGGCAACGCAAGGACAAGTAGCTCTGATTACGAAACACAACACAAGTTGGCATAACCCAAGTCAATATGATAACTCGATCATCCAGGTCTTGCCTGTGTCAGCTTCTTTCTTTGGATCAATGAAGACTTCGGCACCCTTGATCTTTTCAGATATGAATGAAAGTCGGTAAGCAATCTCCGAAACCACGAACTGATGGACATCGAACTCTTCCTTTCTTTCTAGCAGCATAGCAACATAGCCCTACGGGGGCCCAAGAAGCCAATCTTCGTCAACCAATCATATCTATCTATTGATGCCTACTTACAATCGTGCTCTTCTTTCCCATGTCTTCTTCTCTTCCCTGAATGATCTTCGGAAAAACATAGGAATTAGGTCGATGCTGCTCAAAGAATAGCTCTGGATACCTGTGTTTCCAATACTGACTTCAGGAACATAACGGTTCACTCCCTCCTATGGATAAGAAGTAGACAGCTCGATGTGATGATAGCCATTTCTCAATTTAGAAGGTAGAGCAAGTCCAAAGCAAAGCTGTCTTAAGTAGTGCCCCCACCCCAATACTCGCTAGTTTCTCTGGTATCCTGTACTTCCCGAATATAGCGCTCATTAACCTGTGGAAGGAAAGCAAAGGTCTCATCCGACGAATTGACACTTGATCGATATGCTTCTTTAACAAGAGCGGAACATGTGGTTGGTCGACCAACCAAATGAATGTCTTTAACCGCCTTATCAAACTTGGATTGCAGCCTTTTCTATCTCTGTATAAAGTCAGTCAGTCCCAGTGTTGGGCAGAGCCCATTGTCAAAAGATCGTTTTGCTAGGATGCTTGCTTGAATCTAGCTACTTCCAAAAAAAGGCATTTTTCACTCTATACGGTATGGCTACAAACCGAATGAAGAAGTCAGAAGCAGTTCATCGCCTGTGGGAGCTTGCTGATAGTAAGGAAGCCATAATCTTTCTATCGGATTGCCTATTTGTCTATCTGTCTGGTGAAGAGAGAATGTCAGATACTCTCAATAGGGCAAGCACCCAATACCTCGTAGAGTCCAAAGCTCCAGCTCAAAGAGTTCAGGAAGACCAACCATCCACACTTGATTAGCTACTGTGCACTTCACCAGAACATGGTCTATGTCCTCCACTACCCCTTCACAAACATAAAAAAAACACTGAGACAATGGGAGCAAATTCCTTGAGACAAGAAGTTCGTTCTCTGCACGGAAGTCTATTTCAATAAGCTTTCCACCAAAAAAACGGAATGCAGGGAATGACCTTAAGCTTCCATACGCAAGAGAAATGAAGACCACCTTCCTCATTAAATGGCTGGCAGACCTCCCTGTATACTTCCTTCATCCTAATCGTCAGAGTGAACAGAAGACCCCCATGTCAAAGTATCAGAACAGATGCTTCTAGGAATTGGTACAGCTGAAATTTCTCGCACCACCTCATCAGGGAGAAAAAAAGCTAATAAACTAAGATGCCAATCCCTATTAGGAATGAGATAGTGGGAGAGAGACAAACCTTCCAACAGCTCTGACATGTTCATAGGAATAGGCCTTCTATTCAATGCAGTCCCACCGAGCCAAGGGTCTTATAACAATCGCACCGAATTACCATCTAAAATCTGCCACTGGAAGTTCTCTTTAATAGAATGACTGGCTTTACATATCTCCTTATTAATAGGAAATGAATGGGCAGCAACATAGAACCCATCCCAAGAACCCTCAAACCTCCCTGGAGAACACGGCTCCACAACGTATTTGGTAGCGGATCCACTTTTCCTTATCTGTTAACGTATACCTTTCCTCTGCCTATGAGCTAGCTAAAGATCCATCGTTATCCTTTCCGGCAATGGAGGCGGAATCAATGGTCATGTCAGGTTTCAGATTCAAAGAGAGATGTCAAGCAAGCGCCGAATCTGAGTACTCAACTTGCCCGACCCGCCTCTTCCACTAGACCTCGTCTTTCAAAGAGCAGCAGCCCTGCAAGCCTAATAGAACCTTGTTTCCCTATTACTTACTTTTGCTTTGAGCGTCGCACTCCAGTGGCTTTCTTTCCTATGGCTTGGATGGGGGTCCTCAACAAGATCTATATCGGTGTCATTATTTACTTATTTAGACGATAGATGATGATAGAGAGCAGACTGGCTCTGAGGAAGAATATCTTAAGTAGTTGAATCCGCTCCGCTAGGTTAAATTGTATGATCTGAATGTAGGAGGACTGCTGCTGGTGACACAATTTCTTTTGGGTCTGAAGAATGAACTCAGAGCTGCAGTGGAAGTGCAGGTGCCTAACTCAATTAGTGAAGCTGCATCTTTTGCTCAATCAAGTGCGGGAAGGAGTTTTGGAGAGAGGCAGGCACTACATGAACAAGAAGGACAGTAACTAGAATTAGAAGTCGGCTGCCCCGCAGCAGCAAGGCTATGTCTCAGTCAAAGTTCGACAGGGGGCAAAACAGTTGCTGTCCTAATAGAAGTTCATGTCGATCCAGCCAAGCCAATGCCATCATTAGAAAGTCCGGCCATTTTAGTTTCAGCCAGTTCAAGTTAGGGCAAGGAGGAAAGGAAGAGAGTAATGCAAGGATGTAAAGAATGAGGCGCTAGAACAGACTGGCCCGCAGGCTTCCAACCTGACACCGCTTTGCTACTTTTCGAAAGAGGAAGAGAAGTTGCTTGTACGAGACTGCGCCTCCCGGCTGGAAACTCCAATGGCATTTTCGGTAAATGAAAGCAAAGCGAAGCTTTACGACCAAGGAGAGATAAGCATATTTTATGAATGATAGAAGGAGTGCTCCCCGAGCACAGGCTCGCTTGGAAGGATAGAGCGCCGCAAGACAAGATGGCATATTGAAGGGAAGGCTATGAAAAGAATTCTGGTCTCTCGAACGCCTGGCATACTAATACGAGCCGCATACTTGAATACTAGTGACATATTGGAGGAAAGGAGATTATTGGAATACTAGAGGGAGTTACGCCCATAAGAACTGCTGGCTGTAAACGCGACTTGCTCTGCTCCTCCTAAAACCCTTTTCGATAGTAAGATAGATATAGATCTAAAGGGCCTAGAAGGGCAAGCATGGACCGAATAATACACATACTCTGTCTAGATAGACGATTTCTTCTTTCATTTCCACTCAAATAAAAGCACTTTCTTTCAAGCTTATTTGCTTGAAAAAGAGCAAAGCAATTCCAACGTAAACTGACACTTTAGGATCCTCTAAGCCTTTCTATAGACCCGTAAGGTACTAAAAACGAAAAACTAGCACTACTAACACAGGCTGAAGAGGATGACCTCGAAAAAGAATACAATTAAAGATGTGGCCTTCCCTCCAAGCACATATATGGATATGGAGCACTCTTTTCCACCCTAAAAAAGAATAGCCAGAGATGGCTTTCTTTCCGTATCAATAAGTAGCCTTCCTTGCCTATGGCTACTTTCAAATGAAAAGGTCAAAAAAGAACTTGATGTAATAGGCTCACTTCATTAATGCTTTCAAACTCGATTGTAAACTATTCCCACCTAAAAGATAAGCTTACTACTTCAAATAGGTAGATGGAAAGAAAGCCATATTTTCCATCTTATTTATATATTCCATTCCAGCCATTGACAGCAACTCACTCTTTTCGAACTGCACTTTGAAAGCCAAACCCAAGAAAGACCATATCAACTACTCTCCAAATAGCAGGATAAATCACGGAATTCAAATGGAAGACAGAAAGAGAAGGCAATTCAAACCTAATGGCCAAACGAATCCAAGACAGAAATACTTATAGCCAGAAAAGAATAACAAGAGAACGAAAACAACTCCATATTCTACTGGCCTGCCTCTCTGATCTACTATCCAACTGCCATGGAAGCACCACTGTTCACCCTAGGCTCACATTCTGGCACTTCGTTCGCTGTGTACTCAAAGGACTTGCTTGTCTTTTGACTCGGGCAAAAACCGCAGGAGTGAATTGACTCGTAATTATACAAACAAATGACCCAGCTGGCCTTCTCCTATCCGGGGAATCATCGGGACATGCTTCACTTAAAGTGATTATACCACATAGTTTAGGGAAGCGAAACCATAGTTCGGGTTAGTTCACGCTAGATTATCGAAGCTTGTAACACCTGTTAGAACACATTAGGAAAGCGCAAAAGATTTCTATTTGGAGTTCGCTCGTTTAGTTGCTCGATCGCTGCCATCCGCATTGGGCTAATTCAAATCCTATGCTCCATGCTCTTGCGGGTTTGCTCCATTTGAACTTGTCCACACTGGCATAACCAGTATCTCCCCGGAACTCAGAGGCATGGATACCCATCTTTATCGATTCAAAGAAATGAATAAGTATCAGCGAGGCGGGGAATACGGGCCCGGTAGAGATAGGGATGATCGGCAAGCGCTACGAGCGGGGCCGATGTTTCGTGTTGTGGGTGGCCATCGGATTGTTCAGCGTGCCCATGCGGATCCCTACCAATGTCCTAGACTACAAGTTCGACAAACTTCCGGCTTGGGTCAGGATACAAAGTTACCCGGGATGGGCTTGCCCTCTGGATCACGCTGGGTCCTTGCTTGTTCCAACGTCATGCTAGGAATGTATCACGTGCCCATGCAAACCAAAGGAAAGCAGATACAACTATTACAGATCCTAGTCCTATTTCCCATCAGAACATAAGGGAGTGGGCTTCCTTTGTAACAGCTCTGTTCTGGTCGTGGCTCACCTCACTGGACCAACGCTTCTGGTCGGAAGCTGGTCGATCGCCTGGTCGGCAACCGGCACAACACCTTTGCCAGTGGGATTTCTGTTGGTTTTCGTACTATGCGCAATGAAAGTTTCCAAAAAAGGAGAGCTCTAAAAACAGCGTTCTACGGGGAGAATGTGATTTTTGTATACTTTGACCCCATACTGGCATGAAACTGATTGGAAAAAGGACCTCAAAAACACCCATTTATTAGGGGAATGTGAAAATTGATGGTTTTCGCCCATACTGGCATGAAACTTTCTCTTTTATTGAGCTCAAAAACAGGCAGAGGGAGATCAGAAAAAGTGTCAAATCCAATAGAACAGAGAACGATGGCCCAAACAGAACAGCTTACTTCCTCTATCCGAGTTGGCAATCAATATCAAGATCAGAGCGCGAGAGCAATGAAACAACAAGTCCACCGTCCCTTCACCAGCCAAAGAAAGGAGAAGACTAAGCAGCTCAATAGGGTCTCGAGTACGACTATAGTACCAAAGCTTGGTGCTTCTACCAGTCAAGCAATTACCACGGGTGGATATTCAATAGAAAGCCTACTTGAGTAGGTCAAACAGCGGGGATCTCTCAGTTCCAATGGCTGGATCTCAGAATCGCGTAGATGGGTAGAAGTAATGGGCAAACGCACCTAAGTTAGAGATTTCAACTACTACGGTAGTGATGGGGTGCCTGTTTACCTAAGTAGGCCTAGTTCTTTCTATAATGAGCATTCGCGTCCGGGGACTTTGATCCAACTTCAGCCGATGGGGAAACGGCAAGGGATGCACCGGTATCTGGACATGTGATGGACCCAGTAGTAAATATTCCTTTGTGGAAGGCTTTGGTTATACCTGGGTGGCAAAGCGAAGTTTCTGGTGGGTAGGTGTCTAAAACAACCCTCTGCAAGGAAGCACGCCCGTATCAATCCTTTAATCGGAGACTAGACTAGCGTTAGGAAGGACAAAGGAGACAGACAGAATTTACATCAGAAAAAAAGGACTTTTTGAAGTTTGAGTGAGGATAATTGTCTTAAATTTCGGAGAATCGGCTGAAAAAACGCGGAATTGTCTTCGCCTTTGTAAGCGAAAATGTCCAGTAAAGCCTATCTCGCTTTTAGCCTTCATGGTGAATGGCCCACCCTTTCTTTGAACCTTGTCAATGATCGAACGAACTTACAGATATGAACTGAGTGCCATTTGATGAGTAAGATCGAACAAGGGAGAGGGATATGGAAAGGATGAAGTAATGAAAGAGGAAGTCATTGCTAGTAGTAACGACTTGTCACGATCCATTGGTTCATATAGAATCCATGTCCTAGGTCTATCAAAAAACATTCTTTTCGCTAAGCGTATATAATAAAATAGAGTGAAAGGGTCCACCCCGAAACCAAGGGGGTACTAACTAACAGCTGAGTCCTCTCCGAACCGCAGGAGATAGTTGCCCATCATACGGCTCACCAACTTCACTTGCCTCTAAGGGGGGCTCGCTCCGGGCAGGTTCGGATCACTTACTATACACGGCCCTACGAAGGGGTTAGGAGCGTTTTCAAGATGATTCTTTCTTTGTCGAGACGAAAAAGGAACCCATCTTTTCGATTGAAAAATGTGAGTCTGTTTTGCCCACTTTATCCATCCCCCTCTATCAAAATGATCAAAAAGGCATTTCAAATGCTTCTTATTCCCGTGTTTGATCTTATCCATCTCTGCCCCGCTTCCATGTGGGCAGAGACCCCTGTAGAGAATGAAGAGGAGCCAAGGATCTTACTCTCAAGAGTGCTTCGATAGGCTCCACTCTCTCCCCTGAATAAGTCAGGCTCCGTTAGCCTGGGCTGAGATGGGGATAACGAGTCGACGATTGAAGCCCCCAACGTTCTGCCAGACACTGGACAGGGGTAAGCTCTGTAAATGTGTAGAGCCAAGTGTGGTGTAGTAGTAGGCACTTCTAGGCCCCTTCCCGGCTACTGGATCACTCCAGTGCTTCGGGTACTACGGACCCTCTGCCATCCATTGCAGCAGAGCCGTTTCATGAGCGGGGGGGCTAAGCGCAGTTCTTTGAATCAAAGGTTTCATGAAATCGAAATCGATTCTTTTTTAGATATCTGGATAGATGGATGGATCTATCTTTCTATTTAGATATCTTTTGCAATCAGCCCCAAATCCTTGATTTGGCCAGGAAACAAAGCACTGCTTTGGGCCCAGGAAGCGAAGGGAATGAGCTCGGCTGCTTCTCCCCCACACTTCTTTATTTCTCCGTGCCCCTTCCGCATGCGCTTCGCGCGCCATTGGCGCTTTGCTCTCCTCTTATTTCTTCATTGGAGGGTTCAGATGGACTTCGCCGTTCTTTCCCAACGAAAATGGAAAGGGCTGTATCACATCGAGATGTCGATTCGTTTTCCGCCCCAAATGAGATGGGGAATTAGTCACCTCTGTCCCTTCATCTTTTTGAAAGGAATCGAGGCCCGGCCCGGCTCGCGTCGTTCCAACAACCGACGGGGAGCACCTCAGTATACGATCGCGCGCAGTAACTGGGAGTCCTATTACACCTAAGGCCAACTTCCATTCACCAAACCCAGGTTCATCTCGTGTAGTGATTGTGGACTCGTACAAGGATATGGAGTCGACGGTTGATGTATCAGACTCGACCCTGTCTTTCGTAGCATGCATTCCCATATGTGTTGCAACTGATTCGGTAAGCTACGTGTCCGGTGCACGGAAAACTGCCTTCGGTCTCCCAACCTTACTCATGGCAACCTTCCGGCCGCCCAACGACCTATAACGCTAGTCACTACTCCCACTGGGGCTAGGAAGTAAGCCCCACAACCCAAAGCGGCGAAGAACAAATAGAATTTGCTACAAAAGCCGGCTAACGGGGATATTCCTGCGTATGAGAACATTGTAATGGAGAAGGTCATAGCCGAAATAGGATTCGTTTTGGCTAGAGCGCCCAAATCCGCTATATATTTGACACGGGTTTGCCGTAATGCTGGAACTATGGCGAATGCATCTATCGTCATTGATGCATAAATAAATATACCAATTAGTAGTGATTGAATTCCTTCTATGGTTCCACATGAGAAACCAGTACGAATATAACCTACATGTCCAATCGAACTATGAGCTAGAGGTCTTTTGACTTTTGTTTGGGCCATGGCGGCCAGTGCTCCTAAGATCATAGAAGCAATGCTGCAGAAAAAGAAGATTTGTTGTAATGTACCCCCATAGGAAGCAACAATAGAAACACGTGACATATTTGCAGAAATAGAGATTTTAGGCGCAATAGAAAGGAATGCTGTCACCGGGGTGGGTGAACCCTCATAGATATCAGGTGCCCACATATATAGAGTCAAAAGAGAGATTGAGTCCGAGGGAGAGGGGGGTTTTCTTGGGGCTCGAGAGATTGAATAGATAGGGCCCCACAAGTTGTTAATTCGCCGCTGGGGAATTCACACAAAAGGGAAGGACTTATTCTCAACGAAAAAAGTGCTCTCTGAACCGAACGTGAAAGTTGTTTTCCATCAGACGGCTGTTCACGTAACTCCACTCTCGGCTTGGATTATATATCCATTTGGTCCGCTCTCGGCCATTCCACACGCTGCCTAGCAGAGACGTGGTTATCTGAAGTGGATTCTCTCTTTTGTAGTAGATGCCGAACCTGCTGCTCAGTGGGCGGGCGCAGCAGCTACATGGACCCCTTTCTTTATGTTGTTGCCAGCGCTTTCCCGGGCCGAGCCGGAATTCTTTATTAGAACGTCGGCAGGCAAAGCCCGAAGGAAGGCTGCTATCCCCTCGGCCTTCTTCCTTTTCGATGAAAAACAAATCGACATCTCAATCTCCGAAAGCGTTTTCCTTACCCAGCTAATATCCCCCCCTTCGTCGAGCCTTTCCTTTAGTGGTAAGGGATATGCACCTTATCTGAACGTCGGCAGGCATTCCGGAATTCTCCTTTTTTGGCCCCGGGTGAACATAGGCTCAAACATGATTGGAGGGGTCCTAGCTACGCCATGCGTTCAATAAAAAAAAAGCAAGCCTCTGGGAAGCTGCAGGGATTACAAAAAGAGGGTGCTTTCCTGTGTTGCACTGAAAAAAGGACAAAGGAGAAGACGCTCTTCGACTTTATTTCTTCCTCCCGCGCCCGCCTAAGCCCGGCCCGCGTTAGAGGGGAAGATTAGCAAAGCGGAAAAAGACAGAGGGAGGGGGAGCTGCATCTTATTCTCTTCGCGAGAACTTCAGGATCGGAGAAGCATTCGGAAGGGGCGAGGCCTTCATTTCGTTGGCAGAAGCAGAAACGATCCAATCCATTCGGGGCTTCGGGGAACCCAAAAACGAACTCTGTTTACTTTTTTCATAGATAGATGATATATATAGGAATAATATATACATCCCTTTACTTTAGATGTCTATGTATCTATTTTGGAATCATCTCCCGATTCTCTTTTTTTTCTAATTCGCACTGCTCTTTCTCTCTAAATTGCATCAAAGAAAATAGAGAGAGAGAGAGAGCAGATGGATCCTATCCCCTATAACGAACACTCATTCCTATCTATTGATAGAAAAGAAAGATCTTCGTCACGGACTTTTTCTTTGTTCTTTTTTTTTAGATTGGAGGAATTCCTCATATCCAAGGCAGCTCCCCACAAACACCCCACCCATATGACTATGCCCCCTTTTGAATCGACAGTATAGATTGGGCTTCATAGCTACTTTCATTCTAAATACGAATATTAGTCAATAGGCAGGCTTCTTTCAGTAGCAAACATATTCATTTTCACCGGGCTCCGCGCACCTTTGGTACTTCTGGAGGGCAAGCTGTTTTATAGTGACTTCTTTCTTAGGGTAGGGCGACGAATACTTCCAATTCCGGAAAGGTCATTGGGTCGCCTTTGGAAGCTAAAGCGAAAGTTGTAGAAAGCCGGGAGAAAAAGCGAAAGCTTGCTCGAAACGGCCTATACCCTAACCCTCGGAAGCGAAGACGCAAAGCGTCACTTTTTTCAAAAGGAAGGAGTTTTTTCTGACTGAATCCATCCATAAAGCCGCCAAGGAAACGAAGTTCGTTCCCTTTCATCAAGTGGGTAAGGTAGGCAAACCACTTAAGCTTTGCCTTAGACTGACGGAACAAAGCTAAGAAGTAGGCTGAATGGAAAAAGGAAAGGGACAAGGGCGGTCGTCGCTTGGCGCGAAGGCTGCTGGTTCGGTACGGTACTAAAGGTCCTCGGACTTCCAGGCGGTTTTTCTTTTGGGCTGCTGTGAACCCTTGGATCTCGCCAATACAGCCTCCTATGGTTTTCGTTACCGAGATATCTTTTCTTTTTTCCCAGGGATTTTTTGGGTAATCAGCTCCCATGCTGCAAACAGTCAAATCTGAACCTTGTCGCTCTTCTTTCCTCGTGGGCAGGAAGCACACCAGCAGCGTGCGTTGCGTGATTCCACTGTGTTTTTTGCACTTGACTGGGTGGACAGTTGACCGGAAGATAACTTCGATTCGCCCGGCCAGCAGGCGGGCGGCGTGCTTATCTTGTGTGACAACACTACAGAGCGAGTAGCTCTTCTAGTCGGGCAGCTGTGTGACAACACTCCTGAGAAAGCGGCGCTTTTGTGTAACATGCTATGGTCTCAACGCCCTTACGAGGTAGTGATGAGTTTCACGCGCTCTAAGCCCGGCCCGCGCGCAGTTAGGAGGATTGGCCGCTATCTGAGCGGTACCACCCACCCTACCCTACTACCTATAGGGGGTCGTCCGTCCTACAGCCGCCCGAAAAGGAACTGCAGTAATCTTGAATAGGAATCCTACAGCGATAAAAAGAATCCCCATAAAAATACCACTAGATCGAGCACCAGTGATTTCGTATCCGGTCAAAATCTTGGGTAATTGATCGAAGTGGGTAGCTCCAGTAGACCCATAGATCATGGAACAAATAGGGTGGGTAGGCCCAACCACCACACTACACGTATAGACGCGAACCCCCCTCCTTACCGTACGTGCGACTCTCACCGCATACGGCTCGCACAAAGACTCCAAAATCCATCCCGAGCTTTTTATTCCACCTCTCCCTCCTCTCCAATCCTCGATCAAACTAGCCTTCCCCAGCAAGAAAACGTATCCGCTTTAGCAACAAAGCGCTCATCCCTTGCTTGTTCTTGAGCGCGCAAGGCGCTCAAGACGGTGATTCTTGCTTAAAAAAGGGCTAAAGCACTCCAGCTTCGAAGCTGGAGTTTGCAACTTCAAAACTACAGGTTTTAGCCCTCCTGCTGGGTGGGCGCTTCCTTCGTCTATCGTATGTCTCGCTTGGCTTCGTCCCGAACCAAGGAGGCATGATGGCGGGCGCGTGCGTGTGCCGACTGCAGAGACTACAAGCCGACGCCGGAAGCGACTCGCTTCTATTCTCGATTGGATATAGATGGGGAATCTCTATAGATCGTCTTTTTTCGACAACCTCTCTAAAACGCATACGAGAAAATTGCACTTCACGGCATGGCAAAAAAAAGAGCTTCGCTCGGTTGGCCCTCCTAGGCTTCCGCCTACTTTCTCTTCTCTTAAGTCTACAACAAGTGGGAGAGGCAGGATTCGAACCTACGTAGAAAACCTTCAACAGATTTACAGTCTGTCGCTTTTGACCGCTCGGCCACTCTCCCCTTCCCGGGGATACGCCCTCCTCAAACAAAGGGTTCCTGAATAAGAAGGATGGCGGCCTTCGTTCTTAAGTTAAGAAGAGCAGATGGAACTATTAGATTTGCTAGCGTTCCGGGAGAATAAATAAGGTCATTTAGTAAGTTCATAACAATCCATTTATGTAAAGCAAGGGGCAAAGCTTCTACGACAGCTTCCCCCTCATTTCCATCGTCGGCCTTCCCCAGCTCCCCTCCTTCGTCGCTTCTGGCTAAGCATCTTTCGGCGGAGGAAAGGAGGCGACTAGTCGCTTCTGGTGAAGCAGCGAGTTCATGAGCAAGTGAATGAACGAGCAGCGAGTGAAGTGCAACAGTCGTAAGTAAGGCTCGCCATGTTCCTAAAAGGAGTGACCATCTTTTCTTCCCTTCTACTGACACTGAGCGAGCAGCAAGCATAGGCAATAGTTTCCGTAGGGGTGGGGCGCAAGCAAGCGTTTTCAGGCTCCGCTAGCTAGCGTACTCTTCTGCTATCAATGAAACCGAAAGAAAAAACCAGTGCCCTTTCGTATAGATCGAGACGCAGTACTTTTTCTTTACTTCTTCCATACTAGGAAGAATGGAAGGAAATCCTTCGATAACACTTCTTCCTTATTTGAAGAAATGATATCCGACGCCCGTGGAAACTCTTTCATTTCAAAAAAGTTCTTCTTCTTAAGAAGCAAATAGCATTTCCTATTGATTTGTCCCCTGGACTAGACCTATGTAGATTCGGAATTATCCGTCGCTACGCTGTTCCCAAGGACTAGCAAAATCGAAATAGCAAAATTCTTGGGTCATCTCAATGGGTTCAGAAACCACACGTTTCTCTGGATCATCATAGCGTACTTCCACATATCCACTCAGAGGAAAGTCTTTTCGTAATGGATGACCCTCGAAACCATAATCTGTTGATATACGGCGTAAATCCGGATGATTGATGGAAGAAACACCAGACATATCCCATATTTCTCGCTCCCACCGGCCGGCTGATGGAAATAGACTGACTACCGGAGATATTCGTGTTACTTCGTCTGCACTTGTTTGTACACGAATGCGTGAGTTATACCGAGTACTCAGTAAATTATGGACAACTTCAAATCTTCGTTTTCGAGAGGGATGATCCACTCCGCAAATATCGATCGAAACTTGAACCCTTGTATAGGTATGCCATTTTAGAAAGCACAACAGTGGAAATGGGTAGTCAGTATTGGTATAAGATCTATTCCCATGTTCCGATCTTTTCATTTTATGTACCCATTTCTTGGGTAAAATCTCCCAACTATATTGGAAAATGGATTGGTTATCCATAAATGAAAATAAAGAAAGCTTTATTTTGGTTCCGCTTCTTGCTCTAAGCAGAAAGACTTGTCGGAAATCGCCGGTTGGGTTGGTCCGACCAAGAAAGGCATGGGAGTGGAGAGGCAGAAGTGAAAGACTGGCTACCAATAAAGATCCAAAACTGCACACACACTTTTTAGAGTTATGTATCCAGGATCGGCTGCATGCTCTAGTGTTGAATCGGGTATAGAACCCAGGATGCTTGGTTACAATTCCGAATCCGCTAAACCATCGCTCGGGGAAAAGTATTATACAGAGCATTAGTACTTATTCTGATCCTTTCCTTATATTTAGATTCTAGTAGTTTATTTCAGTCGTATTCGTATCCTTACTGCGGTTTTTTAAGGGTAACAAATAAAAGTATGCAGGTTCTATTTTATTGTTCCGAGACATATGATGATAGCATTGAGAATGAGAAATCTTTGCAAAATGCACGTATTATTAAGGAGTTCTGGAACGATTACTACGCTAAGCTGTTGGATATTGACAAAACAAAAAAGACTTCTAATGTTGATATGTATCAGGATGATGTTAGAAAGTTGTTGATTAATGAAAAGAAGAATCAAAATGGTGTGTTTTCCGATACTGAATTAATAGATTTACAGAATCAAATTGCAAATTGCACAATGAAGTTCGATGAGGATAATCTATTTAAAGTAACTCCTAACATAGTAAAGTTCTTGATTAATAAAGATCAGCCTAACGCTAAGCAATATCTAAAGGGTTGCCTACCAAGTAGCTTACCTATGCTTAAGATGTTTGGTATCTATACGCTTGAGGCTATCATGATTCATGTACTAGGCTTGGTATTCAACACTCTTCAGGAATCATCCGCAGTTAAGGCAGCTAGATTTATAGATCAACTTAATTCAACTGTACGAGAACAAGCAAGGTTTCTACAATACAAAGCACCAGGTAGTGGTAAGGTGGAAGCAGTACTCACTAGTAAGGTAGAATCAGTTAAGGATGTTGTTCAGCCCAAAGGTGCTAGCAAAAAAGAGAAAAAGAAAAAAATGCAGTGTCATTATGATATCGGGAAATACTTGCTCCAATTCATGATTGAAAGAAATGTTCTACATATATCAACAGATAGGGGAGTAACAAAAGAAGATCCAGTGCTGGTTCTTAAGAAAGGTCAAGGGTATATAGAGAATTCTTGTTATGTTATGTGCAATTTGAACATAAATCTGCTCCCTATCAAACTCAATCTTCCGATGCTTTGCAAACCCTTGGATTGGCAACCAGCAGAGAGGGGGTCTGATCCTGATACATTATCGGATCTGATAGGAGGTTACTTATGCAAACCCACGGGGGATATCTAGAATCACTTTCGGCTATTAACTTCCCATGACTTAAACCACTTCTATATAAAGTTACATAAAAAAGAATACAAGCAGATGTGTGATATTTTGAATGGGCTTCAGTCTCAAGCGTTTGAAATAAACAAAAGGCTCTTGAGATTTCTGGAAAAGAATCGTCAATGTTTAGTTGAGTGTTGGCTTCTTTTACCAAATGCTCTGGCTCGCGTGAATCCGACAGAAGCCTCAGACATATTGAGGGAGTGCTACTTCAATAACGTCAAAGGTATTAAGAATGCTTGTAGCTATAACATACTGTTAAATAAATTATGAAAACAAGTGCAGCAGGCTAGTTATGAAGATTTTGTAATAAGACTTGCGTCAGCATACGAAGGTTATCAATTCTATTTGCCAGCATTCATGGACTTCCGTGGTAGAATCTACCGTTCAGGTGTATTGCATTTTCATGAGCGTGATTTGTCAAAAAGTTTATTACTCTTTTCTGCCGATCATCCTCAACCTCAAGCACAAAACCACCTGTCGAAAAAAAAGAATCTCAGTCAACACTTAGCATGTGCTGCAGCCTTTAAGTATCAAAAGTTCTCGAACTTAGATGATGCCCTTAAATGGTATAACGAACACCAGACTGAAATGTTTACTTCGGACGAAAGTTTCATTCAATTTGCTGCGCAAGCTAGTGATCCATTTTTTTTCATAGCCAAGATCCTTTCTCAGGATGAAGGAGTGAGTAATTATCATCAGGTTCCAGTGACCCAAGATGCGAGTGCGAGTGCATATCAAATTATGAGTTATCTCTTGCTTAACTTAGAAATGGGTAGGAGAACGAATCTTCTTCCATCTTAAGACGGTCAAATCCAAGATGTGTACATGTGCTTGCGGGATGAGCTTAATAAATTGTTTTTTACCAGATTGAATAATGTTAGTAGTAGTAATTAGAAGAAAAAACTCATAGATTCTATGTTAACCAGAAAGTTCGTCAAAGGATTGTTTATGCCATCTCCACAGGGGTCCGTCCGGTTCTTCCTCAAATGGGTTGCCTCAATCTTTATCAAAGTTTTGGTATCTAGCTTATCCAGCTACAGTATAGTATACTCCTTCCTTGCTCGATAGAGCTCTTTGAATCCGCTTCAACTAAATGCGTAAAATAGAGTAATTTCTTCAAAAGCCAGTTTCTTTCGAGAAGGCAGGAGGCCCATAGCGAGTTACAATAGTGCCAGTTCTTGTACGGAAGGCCGTAATTCCGGTAACCTCGACTGCTCTAAGAATGATCCGGGCTAGCCGGGCACATCACATCAAAGTTAGGTCATTTGTCAAAAACATGGCAAATAGCTCAGTTGGTTTGGTAAGGGAGCTATTCTCTCACTTAAACCACTCCCATATTAGGTATTCTATCTCGTCTTAAAGTTCCCCCGCATTACCCATAACTTACCACCTGTATCTCCGGAACTCAAATCGCAAAATGACAATGCTTTCGATAGTCTGTACTAAATTACTTTGTACGAATGCACATCTCGGCCGTCGGGTAGCTGATCACCATTTCAAAGTCTATATCCGTGGTTCAAGAAATGGAATTGCTATTCTCGATTCAGACAAGACACTGATTTGTTTACGAAACGCTCTTCATTTTATAGGATCTCCCAGTCGTCAAAAAGGTCGTTCCTTCTTTTTAAAGACCAATCATTTATTTATTTATGAGATAACGGAAGAAATGGCGAGCTATTTAAGAAGCTATTTAAGAAATGTGAATTCTCATTGTTTCGATGATTCTCAATGGAAGATCGGGGCGTTTTTGACCAATTCTTTTGCAAATAAAAAAAATTCCGTTCAAGAAAGAAGAAGATCAATTTTGGGTTGAACCAACAACCTGATTGTGTGGTTATTCTGAATGCAGATAGAAAGTCTTCGGTCATACTGGAAGCTGATCGATCACAAATACCTATTCCATCCTTAGTTGATTCTACGATCCCATGGGAATCCTCTAAAAGAATCACTTATCCCATCCCAGCGAATGATCCTATACAGTTCGTATATCTATTTCGTCATTCGATCATGAAAACAGTGATTCTTGAACAGAATGCGATTAGTAGAGAAGCGCAATCTCTCAGAGTCACTTTGAGTACGGGGAAGTCCGCAGGAGGGATGAGATCCGCCTGCTACTCCACCTCTTCTTCTTCCCCAATAGACGAAGAAGAAAATAGGGCCAAGGCGCTATTGGAGATGCGCAAAAAATATCCATCGGGAGATGGCGCTGACGCTGACGCTAATGCTCGCAAGGCGGTTTTGCAGGCAATTTCACAAAATCGTTTTTTTTCGTTGAGCTCATAACCCGGTTTGGGCCGATTGACTTTGAGAGCGATCGAGGGGTCGCGGGCTCACACCTTGCTTTTGCGCATAGGATCGAAGAGATCCTAGAATTTCATGGAAAGAGCAGCGGCTCTCTGAAAGACCTCATTGATCTGAAATTGGATTTGGAAGACGCCTCTAAAAGAGAGGAGATTCTACTTCCATATTTTTCCTCCAAAAAAGAGGCAAAGTCCTAGCGTGATACAAAAAGAAATAATGGGCAAGGGCGGGGAATGATAGGTTCATAGATGTGGAGTAATCAGTTCTTCATTTGAAGAGTTAGTTGGCTGGCCTACCGGCCCGCAGATGTAGAGAGGTTGCCCCCACCATCCTCTTGAACTGCGAAATCAAAGCGATTCCTGTTGATGGAAGAAAGGCTAATTTCGTTTGATCCGATCCGCCTATGCCAGTTCGAGTCTGGCGAGTCGCTATCATCTGTTGCCCTAACTTTTTCTATTAGCTCATCTTGTCCATAGTGATATTTTGGAGAAGGAGCAATTACCGGAGTGAGAAAGGTAGAAAGAAGCAATCACGAAAGCTAGTGCTAGTTGTGGCTTTTTGTACTAATCTTGTTTGTTCGGTAGCTCGCATCAGCAGCTTTAAAAGGAATAGAAAACGAGGCTTTTTCCACCACACCAGGGGCGGGCATTACGCTCAAGCAGGGGAAGTCAATTTGACTGCTGCTCGAGAACCTGTTTGAACAAGAAGAAGTAGCATGGCTCCAGCGGGGCAGAGCCAATTGGCTACGACATGGTGACCGAAATACAAATTTTTTCCACCACTTTGCAATTGCAAGAAAAAAGAGGAATCTGATCAAGTACTTGATGAGCGATACTGGAGATCGAATAGAAGGTAATGACTTACTCGATGCACATATTTAGGGCTATTTCTCTCATCTGTTTAATACGCAATTCTCTTCGATAAGAAGGGTTCTCTTGTGTTCCAGGGTTGATTAAGCGTCTGGTGGAACAGGGATACATTGTGTGAGGCCAAATTGCCTGACGAATTGATGAATATGGCTCAATATAGACTGGTCCAGGTATACCGGTCAGTCTTGAGCCACCAGGATAGCCTTCCACATATCATGTTCCTCCCTTGAGTGGTAACTCTTTTCTAACCTTAGAATCCTGAACCAATTTGCTCCAAAGACTCTGTCATTGAAAGGAGTCCATAGGTTGATAAAATAGGTTTTCATGAAAACCACACGTAGATAGAAAAGGTAAGAGTTACACGTGCCAGAAGCGAGGAATACCGCTCGGAAGCCCGATTGAACCTGTCCTCATTCACTGCTATCTCCATATATTGGATGCCAAGCTTGAAAGGGTAATGGTCCGAGAGGATGGGGCCGTAGTCTTCTATTACGCACGCTACGCAGACGATATGGTCTTCGGCTTACCGAGAGGGGATAAGTCCACGCGAGTCACCCAGGGTCTCAAAAAGGTCTTAGCTAGAGTCCTTAGGGAGCTCCTACAGGGCTTCACTTCTACTGAAATTTCCAGAAAACAACCAGGGAGGCTACAAATTATCGGCTTGCCCCTGTCTCTGAAAAGTGAAGGTCAGCTCCACGTGGGTATTCCATCCAAACGATGGGAGAAGAGGATGACACTTGTTCGTATTGAAAACCGGAGACGAAGGGAAAGAGGTTTGATTGGAACATGTTCTACAAGAACTCCTGTGTAGAACACGCCCGTATCTATTCTATGGGCTGGCTTCAGGCCAACCCTACTGCTGAAGTAGAAAGCATCATATTCCGGTTTTTCCAACACTTGATCAGGAACCGGGCGCAGAAATTCCTTGAAGAGAAGGGGATGCCTACAACCAATGCCTAAATAAAGGCATATGTCGAAAAGTGCAACTACTAATAGATTCAGTAAAGGAAGGCCCGGAACGGGCTGAGCTACTGCCCGAAATAGAAGAGGACGACTAGAGTAGAGGAGGCTAATTCCAATCCAAACAATTGACGAGGGAGTCTAATTATTTTTCCGTTCTTGATTGTTTCAATTGCACTTTCTTCATTGGAGGGTTGCTTGGAAAGTGCGATAGTTACGGCGCTTGGAGTATACGGATTGAATTCTTCCTTCTTCTATAGGTCTTTCTGGGCGGCGAGGCGGAAAAAAGGTGTAGAGAGGGAGAAGGTACATAAAAAAAACGATTTCTAAGGTAGAAAAGAGGCATCCACCAGTCATTGAGAACAGCTAATCCCGGAATTAGCAGGCCGGTATGCGAAGAGAATTCGGTATTGAATCCGCGAGGCCAGGTGAAGAAAAGTCCAATATGGGTGGATTACCTTTTTCTGAAGGATAAGTCTCTGGGACTGACTGAACTGAATGTATAGCGTCAAGATAAGAAGCACGGTAGTCGAAGATGTACCTTGTGGGGTGGGGTACGAGTAGACCAGACCAATGATGAAAAGCATAGATACGAGCATGGCCTCCCTGTCTCAAAAGCAGGCCGCCAAGGGTGCTCGCATGAAGCATTTCTCACTCATAAATAAGTAGTTATCACAAATTTAGAAACATGCTCTGATTTCTCTTATCGAATTTCATTCATATTTTCCAGTATTCGGAGTTGCTTGGGAAAAGGTCTAGTCAGGGTCGGTTCTGTTCGGAATTTCGGGTTGATCGGAAAAAAACACCCTAATTAAGACTTTTGTATAGTTTGTGTCAACCTGAGTTTGGTTAAGTGCCCGCCCGCCTAGATAGATACATAAGTGTCAGTTTGAATGAAGTCAAGTGTAAACTGTGTCAACAACGAGAAATTGAAGTGTAAATCTGGATGGTTTGAAGTGGAAACCTTAACATGCAAAAGTGTCTACCTCATTAGAAAAGCAAGTATCTACCGGTGATATATTCATTTGAGTATCAACCGGCGTCAACCAGTTGTCAAACTCCAAATATTTCGTTCGTAGGGGCATGAAGAAGTTGCTAAACCGGTTATAAAGTGGCTCTGATAAAAACCATCATTGCTTTATTTTTTACTTTTCATCTAGTAACGTGCATGAATGGATATGGTGGGTAAGATTTGAAAACGTTTGACATCAACCGGGCTCTACTTTGCTTTTACTTTACTTCACTTGCCAGGTCATTGTTGTCGATATTGAGGTGAGGACTCTCTCTTTATTCTCGTTTTATTTATCACTAAATGATCTAACAAACGCATGATTTGATTACTAAATATTGAGTCATTGAACGAATATTCGAGTAAATTCACCTTTTTCTATGAAAGCAAGGATTGGGCTGGGTTGCTTATTCGTCATCACGGAGCAACCCGGTACCTTTTCTTAGGCGAGCGACTGAGACGAGAGCTTTCAATTATGCCGTTTTGGTCAAATCCCAGGGCTCTTTCTGATTTGATTAAATACTTCTATGTTGTATGATAATAGAAAGTCAAGATCTCACTCGCTTTTTCTGCTTTTCTCGGCTGTTGCCTTTTTCCACATCGATTGCTATAGGAGTTCCATCCTCAACCTATGTATGCTCAAAGAACTGGATCACGGAACTCTCAGCCCTTCGCCCCAAGGCTACGAAAACGTTTCTACTCCCTTTCCCTTCCCAACGTCATATCTTTCTTCGACAAGAAGGAAAGATCACTCTCTATCTAAATGATAGAACCACTGGCACGGTACCTTTCACATTGGTAAGTCAAATCCTGGTGAAGACATCACGAGCAATGACACGACGACATCATCTCCACTTCGTAGCCCATCGGTCTTCATTCATTGAAGCCAGGGCATTGACTGACTTTCAGCGATCGCTATAAGAAAGACATAAAAAAAGTTCTCCTAAACCTGTTCCTTTCCGTTACTACTACTTGGAATTGGAAGTCTAGGAGCAGGACTAACCTTTTTCTTTCGTTTAAATAAAGTCGAGATGTAGCTTTCTCTATCTCAATAAATTATTCCACCTCCATTCATTGGAGAACAAAGCGTTATCTGATTAGATCCTTGCTTCAAACTCAACCGAATCAAGTTTCAAAAATAGATGTGGAAGAGGCAAAGGGAAGAGCGGGGTTGCCGAATTGTTTCTCAGAGCCGGACGAAACATCTATCTCTATTTACAATACCCCCAAGAAAACTTTGTCGAAAAAGGTTGTCATCGTAATAGGGATTGCACCTCAACATGGCAGCCCTCAATTCTGCCAATTGTGTGTGACTTGTACTCTTCTAGGCTTCCTCTTTGCCTCAAGTGATTAAACTCATCAACTACACCAACCACATTTCTTACCTCAAACCTCTCTACAATCTCTTGAATTCACTCTTGCCAAGATACTTGTCCCCTATTCACTAAGAAACTGTTGTACCAGCTTTCAGCTCTCCCCCTAAGGTGCATAGCCGAAAGTTCTACCTTGTACCAATCCGTAACTTGGTACACCGAAAAGTAATGTTCACACTTTTGTATCCAAGACCTGGCCCCTTCAAATATTGGAAAATAAACTCTAGGAGGTTGATGTATCTGCTGCCCATATTGATATTGATTTTGCGGCCTTTGTTCTTGCAGGTATTGGTACGGGTCATGCTGTTGAGTTGGAAGCGGTTGGTTAAGGTAAGTATATATTGGCACTTCTGGTTTCATGGAATTTCCAGCATAGGGCAAAAGTATTGGTTGGGAAAATTGGATATTTGGTATTGAATTGGGTCTTGGTTGTGGTGGTGGAGGTGCAGGATTAGGTCTAATATTATCATGTTTTGAGCTGTGAGGAAGGCCATAGGTGGCTGGAAACAAGTGTTCGTGCCAAGGTTTTGAGGGGGATAGAGAGGGTTATTTTTGTGATTGGGTCTTTTAGTTGCTTTGCTACTAGAGGTCTAGGTGGTCAGGGGTTTAAAGGTCTGGAATAGGTGTGAGTGGTGGTCGTATTCAGTACCAATGGTACGGTAATTGGAGGTTCAGGCGGTTCAGGCCTAGGATAAGAGCTAGAGGCTTGTTGAGGGGTAGCCATGGTTTCAGCTTCACTGGCAACAGCTGGTAGGGACATTTGTTGTGGTGTTCTAGGAAAATGAACCATATTGCCCCTAGTTGTGTTAATCGAGCTATGCTCTTCTTCAACGCTCCGCGCCTTCAAAAAAGTAGTTTTGTTGCTTGCGCTTTAATTTAGGAGTTTCAACTTAACTAGCATATGTGCATTTGGGTTGTTGGGATATGTCGGCTACATACTGGATGCTTTTCCATCATTGTTCGACTTGCACAGAAACAATGGGTCCCTTCTGGTTTCTTTTTCTCCCTCCAAGTTTGTTCTTCACTGTAATGTGTGTCAACTCAACAAGAGTGAGCACACCCTTCCTGCTGGTCTTCTTCAACCTTTGTCTGTTCCATTACAACCTGGGTCTTCTATTTCAATGGATTTTCTTGAGGCACTCCCCAAGTTTTATGGTTATAGCTCAATACTTGTGGTCGTGGACCGTTTCACTGGCTCATTTCATTCCTCTATCTCACCCTTTTAGCTGTATACCCTATCGAAAAGGAAGGCATCAGCTGCGTCAAATTCTTCGGCTGCGAAGAAAATGAAGCCAATGACCAGCTCACTTGAACATCCAATTGATGTTGTTCCAATTTCCTCCATGTCATCAAAGGAAATTGTTCCTTTTGGAGAAGACTATAAGATCCCAAGCGGATCTGATGAAGAAAATCATTCTGCTGCATTGTCAGAGCAGATTGATGAAGAAATTGAAGTGGATACAATCCCTTCAATGACAGTCAATTCCTCACCTATGCCTCAGTTCACAGCTGAAGAGGCTGGTGTTGAGGAAATTGAAGATGAAGATGTGGATATCAGATGCACCATACCAGTGATAAATGATGACTTTTGGGAAAGTCAGCATCCAAATACTTCGTTATTCACACCTATCCAACAAATTCCTCAGTCCCCGGCAACAACTATACAAATGGGCTCTGAAGAAACTCAACCCACTCCATCTGTTCATGAAGAAATTCCAGCCACTAGTGCTGAAGAACCTGCTGCTGCTAATCAGCTTGCACAAGAAGAGGAACCAGAAATTCCTCATCCTGAAGAACCTGAGCTCGCGATTCCTGAGGTAGTGATGCAACTCACTGATATTCCTCTGCCAAAGCCAAAGAATCCGTTCTCAAGCAAACAGAAGTTCAAGGCTGAAGACTTCTTTTCCGAGCATGTATTCTTCACTGACTACAACCCCTATGACTCTGCTCGCATAAGGAAGAGGCGTTTCTGGACTGCTAGTCAAGCCAACTTCTATTCCTCAGTGCTGTTTGACAAAGACAAAATCTTCGATCATGAACATATTCCTCACGTGGATATGGAATCTCTGCCATGCTTCGAGCCAGTCCTTAGTGTTCTCCATGATGCAGGATTACTGAATTTCTGCACTGACATTTGCGATTGGAATGAAGAACTCATTCTTCAGTTCTACGCTACACTGCATATCACTGGAGACGCTGAAGATGTCAATTCATGGGTGTTGGATTGGATGACCAAAAACACTCACTACAAGGCACCGGCAACTGAATTGCTTCGGGTCCTTCCTCTTGATCCTCCCCATGACAGTGCACGTTGCATCTACAATGACCCTGAACTGACAAATCACTATATGCAAGTGCTCATGAAGCCTTTGAAGCCTGGGCAGGCCCCTCGAACAAAATTCCTCGTCAAGGATTTGCTCTATGTACCTCGGACTGCCTATCGCATTCTAACGAAGACAATGAGTCCTATCAAAGGCCACGACTAAAATGATGAAGATGTTGTTGGCATCATGAAGAACATGCTTTTCAACATCATTCATGGCGTGCCTGTCAACTTCCATGATTTCTTCATGAGGACTCTGGCCAATGTTGCTATGTCGCCATTCGAGCTGAAGCCCTATGCGCCTTGGATTATGAGATTCATAAGGGCAAGATCTTCACTAAATTACAAAGCTGACACTCTGAACCATGGTAGCTACTTGCCTCCCATTGAAGTCCTCAAACGGACAGTTTCATCAGCTGATGATAAAGGCAAGGCAGCTGCTGTGATCGATGAAGGCATTCGTCCATTGGATGGTCAATTTCGCCTGGCTGCATCTTACTCTACCAATGACGACTCTGCTACACATGACACTGCCGCAAATACCTCAGCCAAGCAAAATCCTCAAGCCACAGCACCCAGCGTGATGACTGACCGTGAGTTACTCCTCAGTCTTCATCAGAAGGTTGATCGCAATCACAAATGGGTAAAGCGTCAGTTTGCTGCCGTTCTTCACAATATGACCTCAACTCATAATGCAGTGAAGAAAAACCATTATCACCTTCATGAAACCCTCAACCACACCTGGGCTGTCCTCACTCATGTCTATAGCGCGGAAGAACTGAAGACTATGGGTCTCCAGGAAGCATTTGACTGGTCTGCACCTCCTCCGAAGAAATTCAAGAGGGTCAAAGTTCCTGATCTGGTGGCTAGCTCTTATTCTTCATCGCGTGACACTGATGAGTATGAAGATTTGGATGACACTGCGGCAGGCCCTACTACAACAAACAACCCCGACAACGCTGGCGCTCCTCCATCAACTTGAAATTCTTCAGGGGCGTTAGTCCTCAGTTTCAATCCTTTTGGTCATTTGATGACAAAGGGGGAGAAATCTGAGTTAGTCTTCAAGCGGGTCTATACTAAGGGCGTTTTTTTAAGTTACAACTCTCGTTCTTCCGAAACTTTTATTGGATCGAGTTGTAATCTTAAACCCGATGGTGCTCTGACATTTTTGGCCGATGCTCTGATACTTTTGATGCACTGTGCTCTCATACTTTTGATGTGCTATTCTGCATGCTTATTCCTCGTTAATATTATTGCACACATGCTGAATTACATCAGGCACCATATTTCATCATGCATTTCAAATTCTTCATATTATATATCAAATGCGTGTATGAATTACAAGATATAGGGGGAGATCTCCATGATTCAACTCTTCAAATATGCATTGCCTCAAAAGCAAATTCCTCACTATGCACATCTTCAGGGGGAGTTCTTCTATATCTTGCAATCAAATTCTTCAATATCAGTATTTACACTTCATATGTTTATCCCCGTTGAAAACTTAACCTATGTTGTCATCAATCACCAAAAAGGGGGAGATTGTAAGTGCATCTAGTGCCCCTTAGTGATTTTGGTGTATTGAAGACTTATAGGTTAAGGGACTGATGCATTTGTGAGTATACACAGGTTTATAAGTCTATGAGGAGTTTGATATTTACAGAGAAAGTCGACCCCTAAAAATGAAGTTCTTCAACTGAAGACTTTGATATTCTGAAGACTTTCTGAAGACTTTGAAAGTGAAGAAATTGGTGTGACCTTGAAGACTTGGTATTCATTTGAGGAACATGAAGCGTGAAGACTTTTGTTTTCGTAGTTTCATTTTCTCTTTCTTGAGTCATAGGAAACACCGTATTGTTAAAGGGGGTCGAGGAAATACTAAGGAAAAATTTCCATGTGATGATCAACTCAAAATCCTACACCTACCAATCCCTTCGAGTGAAGCCATTGGAAACCTCATATAGTCCAGTCAATTTCTTCAGTGACAGAGACGCAGTTCTTCTGATCACTGAGGACTTTGTTCTAACTGAGGAGTTAGGAATTCGCCAGTGCGAATTGCCTACACAGTGAGGAACATGATAGCCCTGAGGAATTTGAGAATCAAATTTCCGACCGTTGCTGTGCTGCGCGCCGGCTGTCCAAAAATATCTTATCCACCTAACGGTCATATCATTGAAGGGCATTTATGTCTTATCATGTCGGGCTGCTCCCTAGGCTATAAATAGCCGCCCCCTACAACCACTAGCTGGTTGGCTGCTCCGAGAGAACTTGACACTTGTCATTTGAGAGCAACCCATCCTCCGAGGACTTTGAGCGAAAATCATCAAGTGAGGAAAACCCAAAACCAAACCCCCACAAACCCAAAGTGATTGAGCATCACTGAAGAAATTGATCCTGCGTGGATCTGACGCTTGTTACCTTTGAAGACTGTGCTTCTTCCAGACGGTTAGGCGTCAAGGTCTAGAGCATCCAAGAGGAATTGTGGATCGCCAAGTGACCAAGTCTGTGAAGGTTTGGAAGTCACCTGAAGACTTACCACGAGTGATTGGACGAGGTCTGCGTGGCCTTACTTCAAGGAGAATACGGTGAGGACTGGGTGTCCTGAGCTGCGTGCTCAGTGACTGGGTGTCCGGGACTGCGTGTCCTCGAGTTTAAATACTCAGCCGCTCCAACCAGACGTACAACTAAGACAGCAGTTGGAACTGGTTTACCAAATCATTGTCTTCACCAACTAACTGGTTCTATTTCCTCAACTCTTTCATTTCCTCATTACTGTATTGAGTGTTTGTTCATATCTGTGTTTGAAGACTTTGACTGAAGACTTTCTCAATTTCCTCAGTTCAGTTTCTTCAGTCTGTTTGTCTTCATCTTGTGTTATCCTGTGATTACGCTTTCTGTACTCTGTGCTTGTCTTCATTTCATCATGATGGCCATGCTTGTATTCTGCTATGTCTACTTCTGAGTACTTATTCCGCTGCAAGTAGTTCTTCACTAAGGAATTTCCTCACCAGCAAATTCCTCAGTGAAGAATTCATAAAAATCGCCTATTCACCCCCCCCCCCCTCTAGTCGATATAATGCACTTTCAGTCTTGAAGAAGAAGATTGTGTGATCATTCATATTTACCTTCAAAACATCATCCAAATGAAGAGAGTTGGAAAGATTCAAGGTTGATCAAGACTAAGTCAAGAGTGAATCAATTTGATCAACTCACAAAGCATAGAAGATGTACCGAGTGGGACCAAGTGTTCCCATGGTATGGTAAGCATTATCCATTACGCTTTGTGTACTAACCCATGATATACGTGAGAGTTCTTTGTGGGGTTAGGTATGTTTCCATGGTCTTGCGTCAAGAGGAAGATCCCATACCACCCATGGAGGATGACATCAAGTGGTGATCGTCATCAAGTTTGCAGTGTGCAAGTTCAAGTGGAGCAACACAAAGAGTGGCTCACCCATAATGGAGTATGGGGGAGCAATCAAGTTTGAATCTTGCCATCCATTGTGGTGTCAATGGACTTGTGAAGATGTGCCGAAGAGTTGCTCACCCATAGTGGACCATGGGGGAGCAATCATCTTGTCTTCATCGAGCCAACGCAATCAAGAAAGATGGTCCAACTTGAGGGAGTCAAGATCGTCATCATCTAGCTCAAGTGGACCATGTGTAAGGCAAAGGTTTTCCCTTGATAGGTTTTCTATTGTACCGGTCTCGTGGTGGTAGTTGGGAGACCGGGTTATAGGATCGTTTGCCGTACTATCAAGGGGGCTCTCAAGTTGGTAGCTTGATCGTATCGTTAGTAGAGAGCTCAAACCATTGCATCCTTGCATCATGTTTCTTGGTTCTTGTTTGGTTCTCTTTGTGAGTCTTAGAGCTTATGGTCATCTTGATGACAAGCTTGAGTTCATCGAAAACGGAGTTCGCATGCGTCTTCTATGATGTTTTCGGTGTTGCGGGTTTTACCGGTCTTATCCGAGGAAGGGTTCTCACCATTTTATTTTGGGCCTTTTCTCTTTTGCTTCTTATTGATATTTCTTTCAAGATTGTGTTAGCCCTTGTCACTAGCTTTCCAACAAACTTGGTTTCATCGAATTCGGAGTCCGTTTGCAAAAGTTGTGGCAGTTTTGGTGTTCTGAAAAGGCTGCAGCGGTACTACCGCGAATTGGAGCGGATGTAATTTTTTACTACCGCTCCAGAGCGGTACTACCGCGGCTCCTAGAGCGGTAGTACCGCTCCGGACCAAAAAAACTCGTCCCAAGTACTGCGGAGGTAGGTACGGAAGTATTTTTTTTGTACCGCAAGCGGTAGTACCGCGATCCCTAGCGGTAGGACTATGAGGACGAGCGGTAGTACCGCTCTGTGCGGGTTGTGAGCATAACAGTTGGATTTTTCCCCCACCTATAAAAGGGGGTCTTCTTCCCCATTGAACCTTATCCTTTGAGCTCGTGTTCTTCCCTCATTGTTGACCTTCTTCGAGCTTGCTAACTCTCAATCCCTCCATGGATTCTTGCTAGTTTTTGAGGGAAAAGAGAGAGGAGATCTAGATCCACATTTCCACCAATCACTTTCTCCTTTTTGTGAGGGGAACCCTTTGGATCTAGATCTTGGAGTTCTTCGTGTTCTTCTTTCGTTCTTCCTCTCATTTTCCTCCCTAGCATTAGTTGCTTTGGTGGGATTTGGGAGAGAAGGACTTGGACGCTCCGTGTGCCCTTGCTATTGCATTTGGTGCATCGGTTTGAGTTCCCCACGGTGATACGTGGAAGTGAAGTTTGAGAAGCTTATTACTCTTGGGTATTTGGGCACCCTAGAGTTTGTCCCTCTTGGGTGCCTTGGCGCCCTAGACGGTTAGTGGTGTTCGGAGCTCAATCATTGTGGTGTAAAGCTCCGGGCAAGCATCGGGGTCTCCAATTAGGTTGTGGAGATCGCCCCGAGCAATTTGACGGGTTCCGGTGACCGCCCCCAAGGATTGCCAAAGTGTACGGGTTCGGTGACCGCCCCCAAGGGTTGCCATTTGTACGGGTTCGGTGACCGCCCTCAAGGGTCCCTTAGTGGAATCACGACATCTTGCATTGTGCGAGGGCGTGAGGAGATTACGGTGGCCCTAGTGGCTTCTTGGGGAGCATTGTGCCTCCACACCGCTCCAAACGGAGATTAGCATCCGCAAGGGTGTGAACTTCGGGATACATTGTCGTCTCTGCGTGCCTCGGTTATCTCTTACCCGAGCCCTTTACTTATGCACTTTACTTTGTGATAGCCATATTGTTCTTTGTCATATATCTTGCTATCACATAGTTGCTTATCTTGCTTAGCATAAGTTGTTGGTGCACATAGGTGAGCCTAGTTGTTTTAGGTTTTGTGCTTGACAAATTAACCATTAGGTTCATTCCGCATTTGTTCAAGCCTAAACCATAATTATTTTAAAGAGCCTATTCACCCCCCCCCCCCTCTAGGCGACATCCTCGATCTTTCACCTCTCAAACCACAAAAGTTCGAAAGAGAAGACATCCTTGTTGCCTGTGTGAACCGCCTCACCCGAGTCAACAAGCATAGGATATCCCGTTTGTAGCGCACACAATATTACCAACGGCATCTTGGTAGCATTTTTAATCATCATTTTACTAACCTACCTCGAACAAGAGCTGCATCCCTGTAGCGCTTTGAATCAGGGAGGGCCGTTTTGGCTGCCGGGAGCATATGCTCGCGGATGAACAGTAAATTCAGAAAAAATTGTAGAAAAAAAATCTAGTTTTTTTTTTTTTTGTAGATGTTCGTGTAACACCCCATGTGTAATCCTTCCCACTTTGTAACCTTTCCAACCTTGGTTATGAGTATTTCCATGTGGGTTTTATTATATGGCTTATTCATCTTTGTTTTGCATTGTCTATTTATCTGTTGCATGCCATGCTCATCTTTGTTTGTTGCATTGTGCCTCTTGTCATTTTGCATTTCATCATGATCATTATGTGCATTACACTATTATTTATGAAGTGACTTGATAAGGGCTTCTATTCTTGGCGGGGTCTCCCCAGATTCCTGAGAATAGGATCACATATTGAGCATGCCAAGTTCGTGTTACTGTCGCAAGCATGCTTGAAAATTTTCATGCGAAATGGAGTAGTAGTGTTTTGACGGTGAAAAAAACAAATTTGGCGTGACATTTGGTCTTTTTGCACTGGTCAAAATGCTTAACTTTTTGTTTCAAAATTTGCTGGTAGCATTTGTATGTGACTAAGATCACATAAATTTTTTGTCTTGATATTTTTTACATTTGAAAAATTATTTTTGGGCCCATGCTCCCGGAAGCCAAATTGAATTTCCATTTCGATCATCCTTTTACTATTCCTTGGTTCGATTCGTCAGCTAAGAGGGTCCTTCTCTTATAAAAACGAAGATAATCATCAAAAAGCAAAGAAATCGATAGCGAAAGACTACATTTCCAGTTTTTTAATGCCGCGTGATGCACGCTCCAAATATTCTGCTCGGGTCACCAATGATGATATAGCATGGCACCGCTGCGGTAATGCAGACCTTATCAATCACATGGCAGTCCAACAACTCCAACTCCATGGCGACCAACGCAGCCAGTGCTCCGGCAGGCCCTATCCCGTTCAAGGATGTTGTCGTGGACAACGTCGACCTGGTCGCCACCATACCGTCTGAGAGGTCTTCGGAAGACCACGACGATGTCCTGGTATCGGCGCTGCCGAGCAAGCTGTTGTCCGGCACACAGAACAAGCTCCGCTGCTACCAGGGCTTCTGGCTGCCGGAGACCTTCGTCCCGGCGGCCATCGGCCTGCAGCGCCGCTTCGTGCCCCGCCCCGACGACGTCATCATCGCCAGCCTGCCCAAGTGCGGCATCACGTGGCTCAACGCCCTGGCGTTCGCCACGATGGCGCGCCGCTGTTACCCGCCCGCCGGCGCCGACCACCCACTCCTCCGCCTCAGCCCGCACCAGTGCGTGCCTTTTCTGGACGCTCTCTTCGCTGGAGGCGGCCGGGAGGCCAGCCTCGACGCGCTCCCGTCCCCGCGCCTCATGTACACGCACATGCCGCACGAGATGCTGCCGCGCGCCGGCGGCTGCAGGGTCGTGTACATCTGCAGGGAGCCCAAGGACACGGCCGTGTCGCTGTGGCAGTTCCGCCGGAGCATGCACCCGGAGCTACCGTTCCTCGACACCTTCGAGTCCATCTGCAGCGGCGCCAACACGTACGGGCCGTTCTGGGACCACATCCTCGGGTACCGGCGCGCCAGCGCGTCGTGGCCGGAGAACGTGCTCTTCTTGAGGTACGAGGAGCTGCTGCGCGACCCCGCCGAGAATGTGAGAAAGCTCGCGCGGTTCGTCGGGCTGCCGTTCTCGGAGGCGGAGGAGGAGGCCGGCGTCGTCCGCGGCATCGTCGAGCTCTGCAGCCTCGAGAGCCTGAGGAGCATGGAGGTGAACAGGGCGGGCTACATGGACGGCCTCAAGTTCCCGCGCAAGGCCCTCTTCCGCAAGGGCGTGACCGGCGACTGGGTGAACCACATGACGCCGGAGATGGCGCGCCGGATGGACGAGATCGTCGCCTACAAGCTCCGCGCCACGGGGCTTACATTCCAGTGAACTCAGAGAAATGAAAATTTCCGCAGTGTCGCGACGAGATCAATTTTATCATTTCCGTAATTTTATTACCAGCCAAATGTTTCAGTTTATCATCATAAGCAAGCTTACACGATCATCACACGATATTCATCGGATTACTTAATTCAGATCACATCTCCACAAGTGAAACGCACAGCGGTCGTATACACACCGACACCGCAGTAACAGTACTCCTGAACCCGGTCGGTTCATGGCGGCCTCACAGCTTGCTGGAGACCGCGATGGGCCTGGTCCGGGGCCGGGCCGGCGCGGGCTCCTTGGGCACGACGACGGTGAGCACGCCGTTGTCGACGCTGGCCTTGATCTGCTCCACCCTGACGTGCTCCGGCAGCGCCACCTCCCGCGCGAACTCCGGCTTCCCGCGCTCCGCCACGTGCCACACCGCCTCCTCCTCGTTTCCCTCCTTTCCCTTCTCCTTGGCCGCGCCCCTGACGCTGAGCACGTTGCCGTCCTCCACCTGGACCTTGACGTCGTCTTTGCCCAGCCCCGGGACGTTGATCCTGAGGACGTGGGAGGTCGGGGTCTCCACCCAGTCCATGGCGGCCGTGGCGGAGGCTAAGGGGCGGGCGTAGAGGAGCCGCCGGAAGGGGCTTCCCCCGAAGAAGAGGTCCGCCATTGACTGGAACGGGAGAGCTACTAGCTCGGATGGGATCGGCTGCGACTGCAGTTGAGGTCTTGAGGATCGCACGGTTGGGAATTGCTGTTGCGGTCTCGGCGTCGGCGAGTTGGGAAAAAGGCGAACGAACTGGAACGATGGGGGCGATAAATCTGGAAGGGTTTGCGGCGTCGACGTCAGAGCGATGGTTCGAGAGACACGGAGAGAGAGCGACTCGCTGGATAATGGCGTAGTAGATGGGAGAAGCTTCTGGAGTATGTACGCTTTGATATGTCTGTACTCGTGTAGAACCGTTCCTTCAACTGCAACCGCAAATTTTCTTCCGCATTTGTCCGCCGACACAAACGAAAGAGGTAGACGTCCAACGCTAATGACATATATTTAGATTTTTTTTCAACAAATCAGATGAAATTCATGCAAACATGACCGGATTTCATATAAACATGACGGATTTCACAAACATTACAGATTTGGTTACATTTCAAACATTCAGAACAAATAAAAGACCCGCCCCTAAACCTGTCATATGGCGACGGCGGCCGGCGTCCAAGCCCGTGTCGTCAGCAGCCGGCTCCATGAGCACCGGCGATAAGACCCGTGAAGTGAAGGTGCGGTCTTCGGCAAGGAAGAGTAGAACACGGGAGACGGACCAGCCCACATGGGACACAAGGCACCGCCGCCTCCCATGGCCTAGTCATTCTCGAAGGAGTTTGGGACCTGTCCGTCGCTGGTGGACATGAGGTACACGATGGAAATGGTGGCACCAGCTCTGTCTTGGTCCCATCGGGTCGGCTGATGAATCGTCGGCGGTGTCGTGGATTTGTCACGGCAGATGTCCTAGGATAAGGACTTAGTCGCGAGGCCAACGCATCTATGTGGTAGCTTGAGAGGGGTTGAGCGGAATCGAGAGACGCAACACGAGACAGGGATTTAGACAGCTTCGGGCCCCGGGAAACATCATCCGGTAAAAACCCTACATGCTGTTTGAGGCTAGGTCTCATTATCATCACGAGGGAGTCGCCGTAAACCGGCTCTCCTCCTTGTGTCTAGCCCTAAGATTGTTTCTTCTTGCTTGTAGCTTACTTATAACTTGTCCCTCTTTGGGGAGCCCTGCCCCTCCTTATATATGTTGAAGGGCGGTTTACATGTGGAGTCCTATTAGGATTAGGACTAGTCTATCTCTAATACAAACCGGATACAAGTCCTGGTCTTAACTCTTTGTAAGGTAAATATTCCTTTCCTCTTAAACCGGCCCACAATGGTTGAACCGGCCTTCATGAACCGCCAGACAGGCCACCGGGTCTTGTCGCTCCTCTGGCCCGTCCGCCGGATTACCAATGAGCTGTAAACCGTCTGGTCTGTGCAGGTTGCCGGTGAATCGCCAAGTCCGGCCGGTTTATCCTTCCGGCCGGTTTACACCGCGGGGCATATCCCCGACATTAGCCCCCAAGTTTAGCTTGGATTTATCCATGGTAAAGTTATGCTGCAAATAAACACCAGAAAAAATTTGACAGGTTGTGCTCCGGGTTAAGAATTCTTGTAGACCGGCACTGATCATCCTTAAGTCCTTGTTATTTCCTCCTTCTAGAAAATCCAGGTCAATAACCAGCTTCATACTCAAATTGCTGACATTGGTTTCTCATAGAAAAAATATTGTGAAGAATAATCCACTTGAGTCGGCTTCCAAAGCGCCGGTTTAAGAAATATTGGTCTTGAAATACTCATCTGATATTCAGCCGGCTTGAAGATGCAGAACTTGCCGGTTTATCATTGCCAAAAACTGTTGGGTTATAAAAACTGATAATTCTAGGACATGATTGTTGCAGACACCGGTTCATGATTGTTGCCAACACCGGTTTATGATTATTGATGACACCGGGTTGCAGCCACAGGGTCATAATGATTGGTGACGCCGGGTCAATCTAGTTTTCTCAAACAGAGAATTTGAAAATATTTCCTTGATAATAGTACAATACATGTAGCCCCCAAGTCTTGAGTAGAACAAAGTGATGGCTTAAGACTTGCTTCAATGTAAATACTGTCACTATCGAAGAAATCCATGTTGTTCATCCCAGTCACTAGCAAAAACTGAATACTCCATATTATGTAGCCCCCAAGTGCCGGGTTGTCCTGCTTGCAGCAACCTGAGACTTGTAACTGTCTTATACTCATAAAACTTCAACCAGTGTAGCCCCCAAGGGCCGGGTCATTATGCAATAATGAGCAGGGACTTTGTAAATATAATCATGTAGATTTGAGCAATGATGTATAGCCCCCAAGGGCCGGCTCAGTAAGATAATATTGAGCTGGGACTTGATATATACTTCAATGAAAATAACATCATATGATGTAACCCCCATCATGGGCTTGAATCCACGTCCATAAGGTTAAGAGCCTTGTGCTTTACCAACTGAACAGTGGACCCTTCAATATAATAAAAAATTGTGTACCTTGAATTGTTGACATGAGCAATTGATAGCCCTCGAGGGCCAGCTCCTTATAATGTGATGAGCCGGGTCTTTAATAATATGAGCAAAAAATGACTTTGCATTAGCCCCCAAGTGTCATGGTGCGTGCTTGCAGTATCATGAGACTTGCATGTAATCTCAATTTGAATAATGTAGCCCCCAAGTGCCGGGTTGTAAGCCTGCAGCAACTCGGGACTATTCCTTCAATGTAAAATAAAAATCATATCCATTGATAATATTATAGCCATTGCGCTAAAGCGACTTTGAAAACCTCAATCATAATATTAATAACCATAATAAAAATCCAGCCATATTGGCTATTCAAGATAATATAATCCGGTATGAAACTTTATTCATCCAATATCATAATGAAAATTCAGCCAAGTTTGGCTATTTGAATAATATAACCCAATCATTTATAAGCGCGTGATTCCAATGGCGCAATCCAAATATATACTGGCGACGTATAGTCCAAAGCCAGGCCGGTTTAATAAACATCGGACAATTTCTCATCATAGACTGGCGTTTTATCGTCTTAAAGCCAGGCCAGCTTAATAAACGCCGGTGATTTATAATCATGCTTTATTCAACCTGTTTCTGCATACAACAAGTTTAAAATGTCCTGACGGTTTACCGCCGGACGGGTCATAATGCCCAACATATAACCCGGGTTTATAACCAAGGCTGCATTTAAGAACAATCAAATATGAAATATATCATACCTGTGACATTGAATCACATCTTTGGTTTACCAACTTTTTTGTAGTAAGGGTGATAATCCCAATCTTGAGTACTGATAACTCCTTCCATATTGTGCCGGTTTATGATAAAACCGTACCGGGTTATGATAGACACCGGATTATCCATATATAATACTGGCAACTTGTAGTCGAACCAGACCGGGTTAATAATCGCCGGATTATAATTGGTCATGTAATGACAATTTGTGATTGAAAGTCAAGCCGGGTTAATGAACGCCGGTTTTCTCCGTAATAGGATGATAGTAGAAAATCAAACCGGGAAGATAGTCTCCGGATTAAAGGGGAATCAAATCCATCGGCTGAACCGAAAAAAAGGTGTTGGTCAACATAAAAGAAATCCAACAAAGAACAAACAAGCCATGAAAATAACATGAAAGCAAAGGCAATGATAAAAACCGTTTGCAAAAATATGCTATAGTGAGCTGATCAGATGGTGTTACCATGGTCGGACAGGACCAAGGCCCCCAATAGGAGTGACAATGATTCAAGTCAGCCAGGTCCCCAAATGATTTGTGGCATAAATGCCAGATCAAGAGGCGTGGCAATGGTTCGGGTTCGACCATGCCCCCAAGTGATTTTGTGGCCTTAGGCCGACCAAGAGGCGTGACTGGTTCAGACTTGACCATGTCCCCAAATGATCTGGTGGCTGTCGCCTATCAAAGGGTGTCACGTTGGTTCGGACACGACCAAGGCCCCCAGTGATATATAAAAAGCAAATGTCAAGGGGTAAACCGGAGGCCGCTTTAAACAGAGCCACTCCATGTAACCACGCATGATAAGATAGACAGAGACCCCGCTTTAGCTGAGGCTCCCATGTGATCAATAATATGTCAGGCCAATAAAGGCTGGATAGCCATGTTTGAACCGCGCATCATGGCAGCAGGTCCTCTTCGGCAATTTTTAACTTTTTGCAAGAGATAAATTCTTCTTGAACCGGGATCTTGAACCGGATATTGAGAGCTTCAGTGAGACTGGCTTCCCTTGAGCCGGATTTTAAACCGGAAACTTTTCTGATGACCCGAAACTTCTTCATTGAGCCGGGATTTTGTAATTGTCATATACTTTCTAAGCCGGAAATTTTCTGACAGCCTTTAAATAACAATAGCCTCCGGGACCGGGTTAGCTTTTCCTCCATTGTCCTGGGGTTTTTAAATTTGCTGAAACTGGCAAGACTTGTTACGTCATGTCATCGTAGCCCCCGAGTCTCAAGGTGACTCGAAGAGTTGGCTTGAGATTCTCCATATTTGACTATCATATAAACCGGCATAACTTGTATATCATTGGTGTTGATAGCATGATGTGAATCCACAGAAGGTTGAGGTGACTGCGGTGGGTTATAAATGATCCCGTATGAGCCGTGTCAGCAACTCGGCCAATGGTTCCTTCCAACTGGCGATTTGAAGTTAACCAAACTGTAGTAGCGGCGACCTGTGCGCCTGCCCATTGAGCCATCCAGTGCAAACTGCGGTTGATAGTATATGATAATTTGCCTCCTTTTTGTTGAAAGAAAAACGGGCTACCCAAGCTGTGACTTGCTCATACTCAATAAACAGCTGATGCAGACAGGTGCGGCCCGCGAGAGACGGATGACAAAAACGACTGCAACAGCAGAGGCAGCTCGGATAGATGAGTCGGCCGTGGCATTGTAAATCGGTGCGGACGGGGAAGATCGGCACCGGTGTCGTAAACCGGCACGGACGGGCGAGTTAATCGCGTCGTTTTGATGTAGTGAACAATTGTTCTGCATCCACAATATTGCAGACCAAGTCAAAGATAAACTGCTCTTTGACAAAGATAATATAAAACAAATTTGGATGGATATGACCTGATTCGCCCGGACTACAGATGAGTCGGCCGCACCGCTATAAACCATTGCGGACGGGTTAGTTAACCGTAGGCACGGTAAACCGCGCAGACAGTCGAGCCAAACATAGGCGTGGTCAGCCTCGCAGACGGGCAAAGCTGATGTAGACCGGGTCACGGGGGCGGCAGCATGCGCGCGTCCGTCGGGCGGCTTGTGAGAGCGGGCGCGGCATTGGAGCTCAGCGTGCGCGGGCGCGGACGGACGAGTCAGCCGTATCGTGGTAGCCGGTGCAGGAACTTGAGTTGGTCATGACGTTTAAACCGGTGCGAGGCTCATGTCGATGACATGACGTCACTTTTGTAGTGGACTTTGTCCTGGCTTATTTTCCGGATGAACGCGGATACTGGTATTGGATAATTTTGAACGTATTCTGGTGCGGCCTTTGGTTTTGGACAGAAGAATTGATCTGATGTGTACCGGCGAGGCGGCTTGCGGCGGGCTTTGGCGACTCAGGACCGGGCTGCTCAGGGTGCGGGGTGGCTCAATGGAGTGGCGGCTCGGAGTTTGGAGGCATCGGGAGTGATCCGGCAGGGCGAAGGCAGCTTCGAGGTCGCACGGTGATTCAGGCTCTGGTGAGACATGGAGGCATTTAGGGGGCGTCTGCGGTTTGCAGGCAGGATGCCGGCGGGCCGCAGTAGAGGCCGGAGCCGGCAGAGGTGACTTGGAGAGGCAGCGATCCAATCCGGTCGTGACAGTGACTCGGGTAGTGGCGAGAGGCGCAGCCGGCGGTTCACCACGGTGATGACGACGGCACAGTGGCTGTTGACCCGGCGGCGGCTCAAGGCCTCGGCGGAGGTGGCTGCGAAATAGGGCCGACTCGAGGCGCGGGCGCAGGCCGCCCGGGTGCATCCATGGCCACTGCGGCGGCGGCAGGGCCAGTCACAGCTGCATCCTCCTCCGGGTCGTTGACGGCTTGACCAATCCATGTCCGGTTCCTTCTCCAAATCATTACTTTCTTTATTTGTTTTTTGTCACGCTCCAGGTTTTGGTGGGTGTAACAGCAAGCGATTGAACCCAAAAACTGATTTTGCTTCTCGTGGCCGAAACTTACTAGAAAACCTGAAGTAGATTAAACTTGTACGGACTATTCCTTTGCTTCTGGCTAGCGAGTAGCTGCACTCGTTGTAATCGGTCAAAACTCTTCCGTACTTAGCGTCCTGCGGCAGTTTCGGCGAGGTGAGGGAGGCCATATTGTTACGCTGGAACCTCTTCTTGATGCTTCTTTGAGTCTTCCCGTGATGCATCGGAATCGATCAATCCAAAACTTGCTCTGATTAGAGCTCACGTACTAGAAGTAGTACATAGTACTATTCCAAAATCAATCAGATCTCGTAAACCATGCAACTACTAGTATTTGACCATAATTTTCGCGAGTGTAGCAGCTGCAATGATTTAGGCCTCTCCGGAGTTGATGTGGATGAAAACCATGATCCCGGTGACTTGCAATGGCATACAGGAGTAACCCTAATTTCTTGAATCCTCTTCATCCGATGAATTGCAAACTTCTCGATCCCCTAGAGAGAGATCCCTTCAAGAACTCAACACCATCGTGCGTGAGCCCCACGGTGGGCGCCAACTGTCGTGGATTTGTCACGGCAGATGTCCTAGGGTAAGGACTTAGTCGCGAGGCCAACGCATCTATGTGGTAGCTTGAGAGGGGTTGAGCGGAATCGAGAGACGCAACACGAGACAGGGATTTAGACAGCTTCGGGCCCTGGGAAACATCATCCGGTAAAAACCCTACATGCTGTTTGAGGCTAGGTCTCATTATCATCACGAGGGAGTCGCCGTAAACCGGCTCTCCTCCTTGTGTCTAGCCCTAAGATTGTTTCTTCTTGCTTGTAGCTTGTAACTTATAACGTGTCCCTCTTTGGGGAGCCCTGCCCCTCCTTATATATGTTGAAGGGGCGATTTACATGTGGAGTTCTATTAGGATTAGGACTAGTCTATCTCTAATACAAACCGGATACAAGTCCTAGTCTTAACTCTTTGTAAGGTAAATATATTCCTTTCCTCTTAAACCGGCCCACAATGGTTGAACCGGCCTTCATGAACCGCCAGACAGGCCACCGGGTCTTGTCGCTCCTCTGGCCCGTCCGCCGGATTACCAATGAGCTGTAAACCGTCTGGTCTGTGCAGGTTGCCGGTGAATCGCCAAGTCCGGCCGGTTTATCCTTCCGGCCGGTTTACACCGCGGGGCATATCCCCGACAGGCGGCGAGTAGGAAGCGCAGCTGGCGTTGTTCTCCTCCGCGATCGCCTGCAGCTGCGCCTTCGCGGCGGCCGCTTCCTGGCGAGCGGCGGCTTGAGCGCGAACGACATTGTAGATGGCACACTGCTCCGCCACGAAGTTAGGGTTCGCCATGGCCATGGCCGCCACAGCCTCCTCGCTCGCGCGCTCGTGGTAGATCTAGCCCTCCGCCAGCCGGTGCTGCTCCAGGAGGAACATGTTGTACCGTTGTTCCTCCTGCATTTACTGGAACGTCGGCGCAGGCCGGACCTCCGTCATGGCAGTGTTGAAGTGCGCTTGCGCTTGCTCCATGGTGAAGCCGGTGTGCACAGGAGACGCGGGAGCCGGGGCGGAGTCGTCGGAGCCCATCTCCATCATGGTGTTGTCCTCATCGTCGTAGACCTCGGGCGAGCTGGCCGGCAAGCCGGCCTCGATCCGCCTGGCGCGGCGGCTATGCCATTTGGCGGCAAGGCTGGCCACCGCGTGCTTCATCTTCGGCGACAGACTGTCTCATAGTGCTTTCTCGCTGGCGGTCATGATGGATGTGGAGGAAAGAAGGAGGATGTGGGGCGGATGTGTTGTGCTATGGACATAGCCGGGAGTGGCTGCTTTTAAATAGTGGATTTCGGTGAAGCCGGACGTTAATGCGGGACATTGGAGTGGGTTTTTGGCCGGCGAGCCTGCTTAATGGCGGCATACGGACAGACGGGGTATTGAACAGGCGTGATAGATATCCGTCCCATCCCGTCCAGTCACGCGTCTCTGGCATTGAATAGGCACGAAGACCGGAGATGTGCAGCAGGCGACTTCCTTGTCCGGTGCGCCGCTTCAATGGCGGAGGCAGTGTGAGGTCGCATCCGGCCTGAGACGTCTTCAATGTTGAGCAGCGCGCACTACAACGACATGAATGCGGGCAGCTGGCACCGAGCAGGAATGCGCGCTGACAAGGGAGGAGCATTTTTAATGGACCAGAGTGGTCAGAAGCGGCCTTGGGATCGGCCCAGACTCCCGCAAACCTCTCCATGTTTATCTTCAATTTGCGGGAGAAATAGCGTCCGGACCGCTCCACAGACCGATACAAGTTGATGTTGGATGACTTCCGCAGTCCGGACAATACGGTCCAACGGTTGCGGGAGGTTTGCAGGTCCGTTTTGAAGATGCCTTTACAAATGCATCCGCAACATTTGTAAATGAGAGAAGCGTATGAAATAATATTCATGTCCTTCCGAATCAACCTCAAACCGACCCCTCCAAATAATGCACAGCTGCTACTAGTAATACTATGCCATGAAACTAAATATTCTTTTTGTAATATGATACTCATTCCTTTACCCATTTTTTATACACATTCCTTACCCAAATGATAAGGGCCGTGAGGTTCCTGGCATTTCGGCCTGAACGCCTCCTGTGCCGTTGATTACAATCTGGAATCTGAAAGCAGCAACTTTAAATTTATTTTTTCGTTCGGTGAAAAAAGCATCACCCCGAACGCCTCCCACGCCCCTCACTTCTCTGTCTTCTCTCCCTTCCCCCTAACTGCTCCGCCCATCTCTATCCCGATTACTTCCTCCTCCCCTTCCGTTTCTCTGGCGACTGCTATGGAGGCCATTCCTAGCAGTGGCGCCATGGCGGGGCGCAGAGGCGAAGGCTGACGCGCCCGTCATGCCAGGCGCATCTCAGGCGCGACCATGTCAGAGCCAATTTTGTCCTTTTTTTGCCACAAGTTCCTCGAATGTAAAGCACCTCGAAATATTGCACGCACATCACACATAGAAGCATCTTGGAAGAAAATTTTTGTTTCTAATTTTTTTCTGATATTATTTTTATTTTACTATTCACTAGATGCAGATGAGCCTGAGCTCATCTTTGAATTACCGATAATTTTAGGGATATACAACTTGTATTACGTTGGTCAAATTGTCAACCTAAGGATATTCATAGGCCAATTAACCGGAGAGGATATGATTATTGAATAAATTCATTCGATATAAAATATGTAAGAAATTTCGGATACAACTTTGTGACATCAAAGTTAAAATGTCATGATTAAAGCAATGGGTACTAGACAGTCATTAGATGTTTCCGGTCTTGGTTTGAAGAAGTTATAATGCTAATGGAGTAGTGGGTTATGGGGGGCTAATCATGGTAAAATTAAAAACTTTATTTGCGTGCTGACTTTATTCGCAAGAATCGCCCCATAATGTCGATTTGTCCACAAGGAGGGATATGTATGCATCCTTCGCCATCCGCGCCGTCGTCCTACTGTCCCATCGCCCTCCGCCTCCAGCGCGTCCCGCCAGCCCTGCTCCTCCGTCCGCAGGTCACCTCGCCCGTCGCCTCCTGGCACCGGAGTCGCCCCTCCAGGGCACATCCTCGCAGCTTCCTCGTCGCCCTCCCTGACCGACTCGATCCCACCCGTCCCCCGCATCGCCCTCCCTAGCGGCGACGGGGGAACCCAGATCCAGCCGCCCTTCACCCTTCCCATCTCCATCCCAACCTCGCCGCCACCGGAGGAACGGCCGGCGAAGCCGGCGCAGGCTCCCGGGATGGTGGCGGTGGGGCGAGATCGCTCCCTTTCGTTGGTGAGAGTCCGGATCTGAGGCGGCGGCCTCGCTGGTGCGGACGGCGCTCCCCTGGCGGCGGGGAGTGTTCGTCGGTGAGGTAGGCCGGTTACCCTCGGTTGCGCGGGCAGCGAGGTCCCGTGGGCGCAGGTTTTGGCGCGGGGAGGCCCCGGGCTCCCCGTGTCAGATCAGAGGCGATCCTGGTCCGCTCGTGATGCATGACCTCCGGCCGGCCTGGATCTCCGGCGTACTCGCGCCTGCGGATGTTGTGGCTGGTTCGGAGGTGGTGGCAAGGTGCTTGGCCGGGGGAAACCCTTGGCCGCCGGTGGCGGTCACGGCGTCGATGGCGTCCCGGACACCATTCCCTCCTTGGTGCCGGCGCCGAGGCTAAACCTCCCCTGCCCCCCCCTTCCCCTGCGCCCGGGTGAAAACCCTAGCCCCGGTGGCTAAGCGGCGGCGGCGCCACAGCATCGTCACCTTCTTGAAGGCGCCGACTTGGGCATGGGGATGCTGGGTGTGCATGGCGAGCTTGTCTGGTTTCTGGTGGCGGCCCGCCTGATCTGGTGTGTCGCAGCTCCGGGCAGTGTCTCAGGGCTGCGGTGCTTCTCTTCCGGTCGTGTCTCCGATGGGGACCTCGCCCTTCCTCACCCTGTACATGCCGTGGTGGATCGGTACTTCTCAGGGCTGCGGTGCTTCTCTTCCGGCCGTGTCTTCGATGGGGACCTCGCCCTTCCTCACCCTGTACATGCCGTGGTGGAGCGGTACTTCATCTCACTCATTGATGGCGGCGAAGATCGGCGGCATGGCGCTGTGGAGGCTCGCCGCCCGATGCACGGAGATGGACTCGCGTAGGAGGAGGTTGCTGTCTGGCGTCATGGTGACGTCGATGGCAGAGTGGCCAGACAAGGTAGAAGCCTCAATATGATCTGAAGACAGACCTGTGGAAGAGGGTGACGACGACACACGAGTGCGTCTGACCGGATTGTGCCCCAGACCCGGTATGTGGCTCGGCTGGGGCTTCCGGATATGTTTCGGTTTCCGGCTTTTTGATGTTAGGCTTAGGTGAGTGGTTTGGGTAGTGGCCCAGCTAGCACCCCTTCATCATTTTGGATAAGAGTAGCGGCATGTGTTGCCAAGATGGTGGATTCAGGCTCATTGTTGTAATACTTTGTAAGGTCCTCTAGAATAATCAATAAAGTGGCCGTATGCATCTCCCAGATGCAGAGGCCGGAGGTCATCCTCCTTTTCTAAAAAAAACTTATGCTCGGTTGGGTCGTAATCTTTTTACTCTTGCCATTTGTATAGTACTTGAATGCGTTCAATTGTTAAAAGACTAAGTGATTTGCAATATTCCGTGTATGTATTCTCCTAATTTCATTAGAAAAGTCAAGTCATTATTATAATTTAACTATACTTGTCAATGCATAATAACAAGGGATAATTGGTTTTATGCCCCTAGTTGTGTCCCACTCGACAGGATTGCCCCTAATTTCCAAAAGCCAGCGGTTCTGTCCAACCCACTTTGTCCGTCTTGTGCTTTTGCCCTTTGATCGTTTGACCGTCATTTTGAAAACTTCATAACTAATTCATACTGAATCAAAAAAATGCAAATAAGATACCAAAATGTTTGGAAAAACATCACATGTATGTCAATGTCACTTGCATTCATGACAAAAGTGTTGGTAAGTGCCCATACGAGTTTTAGCACTTACCACACCACCATGAAAAGTAAAATCTTAAAAAATTCAAACAAAATCCAAAAATATTTGGTGTCAAAGAATGACAAAAGTTTTAAGTGCTTGCCAAGTTTCATCAGGGAATGACATTCGTGGAAGTCGTGGCAAAAAAAAAATCTATTTTGGAGTGTTGATTGTTTTCTTGCCATGACTTCCACAAATGTCATTCCCTGATGAAACTTGGCAAGCACTTAAACGTCATTCTTTGACACCAGTTTTTTTGGATTTTTTAACTTTTTAAGATTTTACTGTTCATGGTGGTGTGATAAGAGCTAAAACTAGGATGGGCACTTACCAACACTTTTGTCATGAATGCAAGTGACATTGACATACATGTGATGTTTTTCCAAACATTTTGGTACCTTGTTTGCATTTTTAGGATTTAGTATGAATTAGTTATGAAGTTTTCAAAATGACAGTTAAATGGTCAAAGGGCAAAAGCACAAGACTACCAAAGTGGGTTGGACAGAACCGCTGGCTTTTGGAAAGTAGGGGCAATCCTGTCGAGTGGGACACAACTAGGGGCATAAAACCAATTATCCCTAATAACAAATACATTTTTGGTTTTATTCATGAGCAAGACACTTTATATGAAGCGAGACAATGATTCATGCATCTTCCCAATTACTGTGACCTACTGTTATACTAGTTAGGAGCATTTGTTTGCAACCGATTATTTTTGGATGCTTGTGATTCTCTTCGTATTTGTTATATATGATACCCTTCCTTATATTGTTGCGCTCATTGAAATTTAATTGTAATATTCAGTTTTCTGGACTATAACTAGGAATTTTAAGGTTGATTCTTTGGTTTGGCTATAACATGGTCTAATGTGAGAAAGTTTAATTTTCTTTTTTAATTTTGTGTGGATGTGATGTTTGGATGGCGTGTACTGAATTGTCGCGTGTTGCATGGTGCATGATGCCGGGGGGGGGGGGGGGGATATCAGGTGACACGAAGTTAGGTTCTCCCGTGATACGAGCCATCGTGAGCCGTTGGGTCTGAGATCCAAGGGTTCAAAGCCTAGCCCCTGGATTGCGCGTAAATCTAATATTCATGGAGGACATTTTTACAAAGTGACAGGAGCTCTGTCCGTGGCCATTGGATCTCATATCCAACGGCTCACGGGAGCTCGTATCACCGGAGCACGCTGGACCTGATTTGTTCTTATAATGAAAGTCCACTATGTACTCCCTCCATTCCTAAATATAGGGTGCATAGTGTTTGGCACGGAAATTAAAGAACGCACGTGGAGGGAAAATTTCACAAGTTTTGGGTAAGATTACACCTGACTAATTGACATGGGAAAATAGAGGAGCTTGCTTAATTTAAGGAAATGTAATCAAATCCCTAAAAAAAAATATCCAAATGAATGGTGCAATGCAATACACCTTATATTTAGGATTTTTTCTTGAAAATTTGTACACCTTATATCATGGAACGGAGGGAGTATTACATTACAAGATCACAATTATTTATTATCCTTTTATTCAAGAAATTACAATAATGACGAGTGCGTGGATGTCGTGGACAACACCATCCGGTACCGGTGCCTGGAGCCATTGGTGCGCTGGATAGCAAGGGGATCTTCTTTTGGGGCGATTCCAGCCATGTCGACACCACCTGGTAGCTCCTGACTTTGTCCTTGACATTGAGAACACATCCACTGTGACAACATCATTTCGCGCCCTTGTAGCCGAGAAGGAGCGAATGTGGTGGCGTAGGTTCAAGCGCACCGCATAGCTGCTTGTGGGTCGTGACCTTCATTCGGGATTGGTCGACTGGGAGTGGATCGGAAACACTGGATTGCTTTGTGTGTTCAAGCATGAAGGGGAGGTGATGAGCGCCAGTACATGATCGACAACGTGAATAATGAGCCGGAATTTGGAGGTGCCAAGTTGGTCACGTTCTTTCTTTAGGAGGCCGTTGATCAGATGCAGAATAGAAGAAACCTCGAATGAGGTAGAAAAGGTGGAGGCAAAGCTTTACCTATTTATTTATTTTTCTGAATAAAGCTTTACCTAATTTTAGTCTGCTAAATAGCTGAGTATAAAATCATACACGTCCTGAAGTACATGTTAATTAAACTGCTCATCATGAAGTACATCCCACTATTTTCTACATTACCAATTGACTACCATTAATTAAACTGCTCATCATGAAGTACATGTCCTCGGTTTTTAGTCATTTCTTTTAGAAATTTGTAATTGTCATGTCCGTTGAGCTCAGGATTGTGGAGATACCACCAGCCGATCTTATGGTACTCTGGTTGCATGTCCCCTAACTCCATAATAATATGGTAATTGCTTCACTTTTTATTCCTGTACAGGTCAAACTCACTACATTGATCGGTTTTTTGTTTTTCCCTATCGATCTGGCTTTGACCTTCCACATATTATTCAGAGAGTAAACAGGACAATATGTCTGCTGGTGTCCTGGGATTCATCAGTTTTATCAGGAAAATCAAAGTAAAATTGGTACTCAGATTTTTTTTGTTCTACTTTTTCCAGATATAGCAAAGGTTGTACCACAGAGAGTATCGCTGACACAAACTCCAAATGTCGCACCTCTTGTCAAAAGTTTAGTGTATGAACAAGGATCATACATTTTCTTTGATCTCAACCTTTGGGATACAGTTAGAAGGTTTCATCATAACAAAATTTGTTAGTTTTTTGTAAATTAACCAGGCCATTTTGATGATTGTAGCACATCGTTGTTCTCCAATATGAAACTATAGAGAAGGGATCTGGCGTACATTTTTGTAACACGATTGAGTAAACACGTTATGGAAACTTTATTCCTTTTTAGAGATTGATTTACTTGGTGGTGCTATTGCCCATTTCCTCTGAACAAGACATGTGTGATGTTCCAAAAAAGGAGCTTATGTGTTGTTTGGCAGCATTGATGATAGTTTTATACATGTAGCTGATGAAAGTGTGCCTGAAGCGTGTCCTGTTAAAAAATAGGATGTGGACATGTGCTGGTTTTGAGTCATACTCCCTCCATCCAGAATTTCTTGTCACAGAAATGGATGTATCTACACGTAATTTTAGTTCTAGATACATCCATTTTTATCCATTTCCACGACATGTAATTTGGGACGGAGGGAGTACTTATTGGGATAGGCGCACGTGATTTTTTCTCTCCGTTGCCATGGCCTCGGTCGGGTTGAGAAAGGGAAAATTTTGTTTTTGCCACTCTAGATTTTGCCAATTTTCCTTATGCACTCTAGAGTTTGACATTTCACTTTTGCCATTCTTTATTTTTGACAATTATCACAATTGCCATTTTGTGGCAAAAGCAAAATATTTTATTTCATTTTTGCCACTTTTAGCTTTTGATAATTATCACAATTACCACTCTGAATATTTTGCTTTTGCCACGGGAATGGCAATTGTGATAATTGTCAAAAACTAAGAGTGGCGAAAGTGAAATGTCAAAATCTAGAGTGGCATAAGGAAAATTGGCAAAATCTAGAGTGGCAAAAACAAAATTTTCCCGTTGAGAAAAGGAGAACGAGAGAGATACGATATTGTGGTGCTGCACTAGTAGCTGAATTTTGCCATTGCTGGTGCTACCTGAACTTTGTGGTAGCTAAATTTTGGTATCACTGCAGCTAGCTGAATTTGCATAGACATAACGCTCATTTAGATGGTCCAGGTATGGAATTTTTGGTGCTACGATTTTCTACAGATGGTACATCAAGTGGTTGGTAGTGCCTTTTTATCTGAACAATGCAGTCTTGCATTCTATAGGGAGGCAGAGCAAGTCCTTCCTGCCGATTTGAATTTGGGGATCCGATGATTTCTTTTGGATTTATCATGACCATTTGATCAGCAAACATAAGATGTAAAACATGTTTTCCCAGTAGAAATTAATTCATGGACTGGAACTCCTACAGATTTAAAGTTCTACTCCCTCCGTTCCTAAATATAAGTCTTTGTAGAGATTTCACTATGGACCACATACGGATGTATATAGATGCATTTTAGAGTGTAGTTCATTCATTTTACTCCTTATGTAGTCCATGGTGGAATATCTCCAAAGACTTATATTTAAGAACGGAGGGAGTATGTTGGATCGACTGCATGTTTTATTCAGGGTTTATCAGTTTATCATTCCTATTAGTTCAGTCATGGTGAGAAAGATATGTAGGTTTTTATGCCAAAAGCTGTGAATATTTTTCCTCATAGTGTAAGTAAACTGATGATGCATGTCATGGCTAAGGATTTGGTTCCAACTGAAGCAACACATATTCATCTTGCCTACTGTCCCATTAGTGGATGTTAGTCTCATTTTCTTGATCCTACACTTGAGCCAAGAATTCATTGCCCTTTTTTCGAAAAGGCTGCAGTAACGAGTTTGTCACTATTTCAATGAATATAAGGGAGCATAGTCGCGTTGTGTATGCAAAAGCATGTATCAAAACTTAAATTACCATGGCGCATTTAATTTTTTTGGAGTACTAAACAATAATGTTGTTCTCTACAGATTTAAAATTCCTGGTAGGATCATAGGAGTGCACAGGGGGAGATAATTTGCTGAACGGATAGTGTCAATGCCTTGCAAAGTTCCGCAGAGAACAAATAACTGTTTGGGAATTCTTCCAATTGCAGCAAGCTCCGAGCAAGCAAAACTATACTCTGTAAATAATCTTCCTGAACCAGAGTTCTTTATTTTGTGAAGAAGAGAGCTGACACTACCATTATCCCTGTTCCCTCCTTCCCACATCTGTTCATACTTGTGTTCGCATGTTCTATAGAAGCTGCACTTTTTTGCCCTTGCTAGCAAATTGATAGAAATATAGACCCACGGGCAAATGAATTGCTTGATTCAGTGCTTTGCCAGATCAACAATAGAATCGTTCTAAGTAGTTAATTTTTCGTCCGTGTAGACCTTGCCCCTCTAGGAGTCCTGGACAAAGCCACTGCTTCGGTGGACAGTGGAACCGATAACCTGATCCAGAACACACTACAAATCATTTCTTAGGGTCGATTGTCATCATGATCACGCATCGAATCACCTCGGTCATTCAAAATGATATAGTCTAGACTCTTGACAATGGTGAGCTATCATCAAGGTTTTGGTTACCGAATGAGGCATTTTTACCGAGGGGGACTGGAAAACGCGGTTACCACGGTTACCGAGAAATACCGAAAAATACCGAGAATATTTCGAACGAATTTTATAGTTGAATTTTGAATTCAAATAAGTTAACGAACGAACATTTGAACCAAAGACCTCTCAAAACAGGAACTAGGTTCCGACCAACAAGCCAAAACCAACTCTCATGGTATTAATTAGATCCTACGTACTTTACTATAAATTGAGTGTTTAAATTCAAAAAATTCAAATAATTGGTTTTTTTTGCTTGGTATGTGGATTTACCGAGGGGCACGGAAATACGCGGTAACCATGGTAAATCTCGAAATTTCGACCGGTAACCAAAACCTTGGCTATCATATCATTACCCATTTATTTTGTGGACTGACGAACACTGCCAAAAACAAATATTGATTTGATTTGATTCGTAGGATTTACATCAGATTTGTGCAATTTGATGAACTTGAATTTTTTTTATGTTGGACATTATAATTTTTGTGAGATTTTGTTGTTTGCCCGTTGCAACGCACGGGCACTTTTACTAGTAACTAATAATAGAATGTACATTACAAAGAATATTGCACACATACATATAAGATACACATCCTCGTATATACATCATAACAAATAAATACGTGCTACTAAACTCCCTGCATAAATAATACAAACATAGTCACTCCATCAACATACATAAATACACAAATAGTTCTAATCTTTCTTGAGGATCTTGACGTCCTTCCAGTGCGATTCCATCCGGCTGGACTCCCGGCGCTGACCGTACACGCCGAACTTGAAGTAGTGCGAGTGACCGCCGCGGCCTTGGACGTGCAGCTTCTGCTCGCTGTCGATATACACAGTGAGCGTCGATGCGTCGACGTCGTGGACCACGTTCAGCCGAAACCATCTGTCATAGATGGCGTCCTCGACGAGCTGCCGGTTGTAATACCGCAGCGCACCATCATAGACGTGCAGCATGAGCGTGGTGGCCGTCTCGCCGGCACCGAACACCTGCATGATAGACACCCCCGTGGTGCCGGAGGGGACGTACCCATAGCCCTCGAACTGCCACACGCCGGAGCTGTAGTCGTAGCCCTGCAAGTAGAAGAAGAGAGTACCAAAAGCAATCAGTAAGATCACTAAATCTTGAATACTGTATATAGTAATGACTAATGACTAGTAGTAATGACGTGGTAACTAACTTACTGCCATCCTGATCTCAGTTCTTGGTTTGGTATGGCTTTGGCGGGCATGTGGCTTGTCGGAGGAGAGCACCCAGAGCTTCCGCACGGTGCCGTCGAAGCTGTAGCGTGCGCCGCTCGACTCGTCGAACGGGCGCTGCAGCGCGAAGTTGCTCTCGCTGAGCCTCACCGCAGTGAACCCATCGGTCGGGTCGGCGGTTCTGGGTGCCCGTGCGCCCCTGGCCGCAACGCATGACCAGGACGCCAAGAAGACAAGCAGAGAGACACTAATCCAAGAGAAAGTGCGAGGAGCCATGTGTGCTCTATAGTACTATGTGTGTAGCTTCTGCTTTGTCTTGAATTGTGCTCTGGATGTAGAGACTTGTGATGATGAGATCGGTGGGACTAATCAAGTTCCATCTGGTTTATAACTTGGCGATCTATCAGTCTACTAGGATAGGAGAATCCACAGCTTAATTAAGAGTAATGCTAGAGTCACGGGCAAGGTTTTACGGAGTTCACGGATTGATCTTAGCTGGCCTTTGCTGATTAGATTAGGGAGGGTGGAGGGGCCCACACCCCTGAAAATCGGGGGGAGAGAGTTAATTTGTGTTAAGAGAGCCCGTAAAGGTCCGTTGTTTGTCTGTTGATGTAGGATTATCGCTTAATTAAATAGTAGTAGTACTCTCGTGAACTTGAGTAGGACGTTTCGGCGCCCAGGCTAATATGCACCCGGTTAGAAAAAATTTGTAAAAAATTCAAAAAATCCAAGTTTTTTTTGTGCGGTAGACAATTTGATGTGTGAGGCCTGCTTCAAATTTCAAGTCATTTGGACATTTGAGCAGCTCTCAGCAAAAAAGACAAATCGGACCAAAACAGTGCATGAACACTAAACATTTTTACAGACCCTCCATTTGTCTTTTTTGATGAGAGCTCCTCAAATGTACAAATGATTTGAAAATTGGAGCTGGCCTCACGCATCAAATTGTCTACCTCACAAAAAAAAGGAATTTTTTGAAGTTTTCTAGTATTTATTTGATTTTTTTTGTCAGCATGGGTGCAGATGAGCTCGGGTGCAGAGATGGATTTTCGCGTGAACTTTTTTTTTTGAAATGTACTCTCGTGAACTTTAATTAGACGCAGAGGGTACGTTGGACGCATGCAGCTTGAGTTGTCCAACGTGATACTGACTGACTTCTGAGTAGGTAACGTGAACAGGCGGCAATTAACATTAGCGGCACCTTAGTTATTTTTGTGTTACCGACGGGAATTCAACCCTCCTACGTGGTAATAAATCTGGTGTATGTCTAGGTGAACACGGTGGTTCAATTTTGGATGACAGCAAGGAGTAAACAATATAAATTATTCTTCAGCTCGACGGGGGATACTTGAGTTTTTACCTGATATTTTTTACTGACGTACGTGCATGCGTTAGAGACTACTAGTAGAAATAGCGTGAGGGTAAATACATCCGTGCCCACCCATGCAGACCTACATATAGAAATAGATGTGAGGAAGAAAGTCCCAGTCGTAGTTTTACTTTCATCCTCTTCGCGAAAGCGGCTGTTCCTTGCGACCTCAGCTGCCCTTGGGAGAACTTAATGGGAGAGATAGTGTGAGCATCGGATCCTTGAACTCTGAAGAAATGCAAGTTTGCCACTCTCAAAGCACTCTATTAAAATCCCTGAATACCGCTTCGACCTCTCGACAGTTGTGGGACCTCAGTCTCAGATGCAACAGGCATCACGCGGGCCCTCAAAACGTCCGCAAGCGTTCGGACGCTGCAAGTCAGCCAACGCAGGCATGTATTTGTTCGCGGACGAGTCCACGTGTCCGTTTTGCTGTAAACCGGAAGAAAACAAATTAGGAGTCCAAACCTCGGCTACGTAGGACTCCGACACGCCCGGCACATCCAAAACCAAGGCGGAGACTATACATTCGGAGGGGTCCATACTTTTGAGGTGCCACCCCTTCCCCTTCCCCCATCTCTACTCTGATCGCCGCCGCCATCCACCCTTCCCGCGCTTCTTGCTTCTTTCGCAGCATGGACCCGTATGAAAAGCTACCGGAGACGACAGAGGTGGAGGATCGTGAAAAGGTGGCCGCTCGGAAGATCATCTCGGTAAGATGGCAAGCCCGCTGCCTCAAAGCGAAGGCAGAGGACGTGGTGGCTAGCAAAAAGAAGGGCGACGGGGGCGGCTAGTGGCAGGGTGCATGGGCCAGGACGCGGGGCGCCACCGCCGTATGTGTCACTATCCATGCACACGTCGTCCTGGAAGGAGCAATATCAGCCCCCCTTCTTTTACACCGCCAAGAAGCTTGGCCTGCAGTCATTGACCTCCACCGCTGAGCATATGCCGTATTGTATCGGCGTCAACACGGTGCCGCTCCCTTTTGCCGAATCGACATCGATGCAGCTTGTCTAGTTGCGGACGCAGAGTGTGGATCAGTCTAGTGCCTGCTCTCTGTTCACCAGCATGTCTCAACTGGGCGACCTGGCATATGACAACGTAGACAGGCATTTGTTTGAGATGATCCACGACGGAGGCAAAGGCTACTTCGAGGACGTACAAGTGGATGACTCGAAGCCATAGGTGCACCCCCAGCAACAAGGCATGTACACCTAGGCGGGCACGCACATCCAATGACAAAAATTGTACATCGGGCAGCTGGAGCAGGGCACTATTACGGCGACGACGACCTTGATCCGGAGGATTGGACGGCCTATTCAAAGAAGATGGGTAGAGGAGAAAGCTTCAACATGCGAGAGGATGAGTTATTGTGCGATGCGTGGTTGACCACTAGCCTCTATGTAATCCGTGAAACTGAGCAAAATAGCGCAACATTTTGGTCAATATCCATTCTCGGTTCCACAATCACAAGAATTTCAAGCCATATTGCAACGAACTCATCCTCAATCGTTGAACAAAGTCGCTCAACCATCGATGGTACACCATCCAAGAGGTTGTGAGCAGGTATTGCGGTCATTTAAAACAACTAATCGTCCATGGAAAAGTGTTCACTAATCACCGAGCAGTAAGTTGTTATATGTGTTGGAAATTTGGTCGGAAATGTAAATTATTGGCTGAGGATGCTCTATGTGTCAGTCATTTGACAAGAGATGCAACTTGTTGACAATGTTTTTCTTTCTAGCCCTCCTATGCGTGCAACATGTTCTTGAAGGTGGAGAAGAGGAACTTTCACCTCATGTATTCTTTATTGAAGTTGAATGAGCAACCCAAGTGACGACTATCCATTGTCAACTCCATCAAGACTATTGGTATCGACAGTGAACAAGAAGAGGGTGATCCAACCAATCCAACAAAATAATCACCCATGAATGTTAGAAGGGTGTTTTGATTAAAGAAGTGGGAGGAGAAGAAGGAGAAGCAAGAACGGAAGGCAGCCAAGATGACGGCGAGGATCGAGAACATCTTGGCGGTGAAGGGGAGGCGTGTGCTAAGAACTTTGACATGAAGGAGGAAAAGAAGGCAGAGAGGTTTAACATCTTGATAATCATTGTTGACGTCCTGAAACGCCTGATCAATCGCGCATCCAAACAGACAAGCTACATCACCTCATCAAAAACAACCTTAAACCTCTAGTTCTTCGGTATGCTAATGACACTTTAATCCTTCTCCGGGCAATAAAAGATGTGCAAGAAGTCCTTAAACAAATCATGTACAACTTTGCCGCGGCAACGGGTCTCCAACTGAAATTCGAAAAAAAAACCATGTTCCTGACACTAAAATGTAAGTGATGAGGCCAGATCCTTAGGACTGATCTCAACAGCAAGCCAGCTGCATCCTTTCCACAGACCTATCTAGGTTTTCCACTATCACCTGCCAAACTGCACTCAACGCACTTCGAACCCCTTGTTGACACGTTTTATAGACACCTCTCTGGTGGGAGAGCTCTCTAAAGGGAGGGAGGTCAGTTCTTCTTTCCCATGTTCTTAACTTGCTGTCGACTTACTTAATGGGATCTTTCACTGTACTCAAAGTACTCATTGAGTAGTTTGACAAAAAAATGTAGATACTTCTTCTGGTCAAACAAAGACACCTTCTTTGGGCCACAATGCCCCGCTTTTACTTACTGTGGAAGATCTGGGATGCTGACAATTCGGCCGTCTTCAAACAGTAAAGACTTCGGCCAAAGTGATGTAATCAGCAATGTGATAATGAACCTTAGTCTGTGGTCACATAGACTTAAACGTCTTGAAGAAAGGGATCATGGTGGTCTGTGGCGTGATTTCTTCTCGTCAAGATAGAACAAGTTGGATCTCATAACAAACAAACATTGAACTCCATCGATAAAAGGTACAAATATAAAGTGTTCGAAGAATCCCGCTTCGGTACAACCCCCTTGCAATACGTATAAAGGGTAATATAGACATTTCGCAATTTGTATCTATTTTTGTAGTAACGTATACACCAGGGAGCTTAATTGGACCGGCCCACTTGCGGTGGCATGCGGATGAAAAATGGTGAAAAACGATCGCACAAGCCGGGAATCGAACCCACGACCACTCAAAACACTAAGGAGATGTTTGTTTCGGCGTTTTGTAACGTAACCTGATAGCGACGGGATCTAAAAACGATAGTTTTTGTTTGGTTGGACTTCACCGTAATGAGATCCCGTGTAATCAGATTACGCCGCTGTACAAACTTGATTCCGCCCACATGTCCACGGTATCCGTTCCCTCTCTCTGACGCAAAACTCTTGGCGCTGTTCGTTCTTTTACCCGAGGCTGGAAGAGCGGTCCCAATGGCGCGCGAGATTAGGGGCCGGCAGGCAGCGCGCGAGACCGGAGCAACAGGCGGCGCGCAAGACCAGAGCAGCCGGCGGCGCGCATGCTTGGGGGTGGCGGGCTGCGCTTGAGATGGCTGGCGGCGCGCATGCTTGGGGGCGGCCGGCGGCGCTTGAGATGGCCGGCTGTCGGCGGCGCGCATGCTCGGGGAGAGGCTGGGGCCGAGCAGGCCGCTGATGGGGGGAGGCTGACCCGCGAGACAGGGGAAGTCTCGCAGTCAGGGAGAGAGGATCCTCACGCATTGGGGAAAATAGAGCAGATCAACGGTATCCAATTCCTTTACCTTTGATGAACCAAACAAACTAGGAAAGAAATCGTTACACCTCCTAAAACATTGTGATCTGATTACATTAACGTTAATATTACCATTCTTGCAACCAAACACCTCCTAAGTGCGTCCACAACCACTGCGACAGCATGCCTTTGGTTGATAATTTAAAGCTAGGCGCATTAAGTAAGTGACCGGCTAGGAATTTTAAAAAGATTTTATGAACACTTTCTGAACTGGTCATTTTTCCATAATTTCTTTTTATTTATTTACTTTCCTTCTCCTGTTACATTTCTTCTTTCTTGTTCAAAAAATGGTAATGCTTTCAAAATGTTGCCCAAAATTTCAAAAGGTTCGTTATTTCCAAATTTTATTCATAAATTAAAAATTATTTGCTTTTTTGAAAATTGTAAGGTAATTTCAAAAAATGTTTGTGTCTTTAACTTTTTTCAAAACATCAAAATTCAAATACTTTTTTTGAAAGCAAAAACAAAATTGTGAAAACAAACATTTTCTCAGAGCACGGACAAAAAATTAAATTCTAAAACATTTTTCAGAAATGAGACTAAATATATGATATCAAAAAAGTGTTCTAAATTTGCCGGAACATTTTTTGGATTAGTGAATTTTTTTTAAAAATGAGATTTTTTTTATTTCCCAACAAATTTCAATAGTCGCTTAACAGGAGCGATGTCGTCGCTTAGTTGGGCAAGGCCTAAGACTTTCTTTTCTATTCTATTTTTTGTTTTTCTCATTTTTTGTTAATTTAACTTTTTTCCCTTTTAAAACTTTTTTAAACCTGTACAAAACTTGAAATACCAATGTTACAGTTTAAAGTAACTAATTTAAATCATGATTTTAATTCTTTTTTTGTTTAGTTTATTTAAATGTTTTTAAAAAGCATTTGTTCTTTTCAATTCTATCGTTTTGTATTTATTAGTTATGTTAGAAACTTAAAATGACAGTTTTAAGTATCTATATAAATTATGATTTTAAATACATTTTTCCTTCAAACCTGGCATGGATGACTACTTGGGCATGCTACGTTGAACATGGTGTATCTTTTGGACATTCTTGAAATGAACTAAACATTTGCCAGCGGGTGGTATGCCCATGGTAGGCATCCATGCCTCCAATATTTTTTCCATGGCCTTGTATGACAAATTCAAGGCACCAATCCAAGTTGCATGGATTTTCGACAAGTTTTGCATTTTCTAAAGTTTTCTTGGTCAAAAAGGTCGATAAATGGCTAGACGTGTCGCAACTTGCATATGGTGTCGAAAGTAGTTCAAACCTTCCACGGATGCCTACGATGGGCATGTCCACCTAGTGGAAAAACATTGCGGTAATTTCATGGATGTCCACGAAAATACCATATTCAATGGAGGGTGTTCGTGTTGGCCAGAAGGGTCTGTCACAGAGCACGTTGTTTTCCGATATTCTTGAAATGGGCATAATTTTTTTCATGGCCTCGTATGACCAATTCAAGGCACCATGACAAGTTGTTTTGGTTTTTGACAAGTTTTGCATTTTTCTAGAGTTTTCTCAGTAAGAAAAATGCAAAAAAAAGGCTGGACGCGTTGCAACTTGCATACGGTGTCAGAAATTGTTCAAACATGGCCTGGATGCCTAGAGGGGCATGCGCACCTGGTGGCAATAGTCGGGATCATTTCAAGGATGAACAAAAATAGACTACGTTGAACAAAGTATGTTCTAGGGCCAGGAGGCTCCGCCTAAGAGCTTGTTATTTTTCGACATTCTTAAAATTTTAAGGGCCTCGTATGCCCAATTCAAGGCATCATAAAAAGTTTTTTGAGTTTTCGACAAGTTGTGCATTTACTGGAGTTTTCTCGGTGAAAAAATGACAAAATGACAGAACATGTCGCAACGTGCATACAGTGTCGGAAATAATTCAAACCAGGTATGGATGCCTAACATGGGCATGCCCACTTGCTTGCAAAAGTTGGGGCAGTCCTGATATTTCCAAAGAAATATCATGTTCAATGGAGAGTGTTCGAATAGGCCAGAAGGATCTGTTTGGGAGCAACTCATTTCTCAACATCCTGTAAATGAACCCATTTTTTCATGGCCTTGTATTCAAGGCACCATGCCAAATTGTATGGGTTTTTGCCAAGTTTTGTTTTTTTTGGAGTTTTCTCAGTGAAAAAGTCCTATTAATCGCAAAACATGTCAAAACGTGCATACGGTGACGGAAGTCGTTTAAACCAGGCATGTATGCCTTAAATGGACATGCCGACTTGCTTGCAAAAGTTGGGGCATGTGCTAAGCTCTCCGAAGAAATACCATGTTTAATGGAAAGTATTCGGATAGGCCAGAAGGGTATGTTTGGGAGCACCTCATTTCTCGACATCCCTTAAATTGCCCCATTTCTCATGGCCTTGTATGACCAATTCAAGGCACCATGCCAAATTATTTGGGGTTTCGCCCAATTTTGCATTTTTTGAAGTTTTCTTGGTTAAGAAGGCCGATAAATGACCGGATGTGTCACTACTTGCATATGGTGTCGAAAATCATCCAAACCAGGCATGTGCCTACCATGGGCATGCCTACCTTCTTTCAAAAGTGGTATTCATTTTAAGGATGTCCAAAAAAGACTATGTTCAACGGAGGGTGTTTGGATAGGCTAGAAAGGTCCGCTTGAAAGCTTGTTTTTTTCGACATCCGTCAGATAACCTCCAATATTTTCCACCAACTTTTATGACCAATCAAGACACAATGCCAAGTTGTTTAGATTTTTGAGAAGTTTTGCATTTTCTAGAGTTTTCTCCGTGAAAATAGGGTGATAAATGGTCGGACGTGTCGCAACATGTAAACGATATTGGAAGTTGTTCAAACCTGAAATGGATGCCTCATATGTCCATGCCAGGCTCCTACAAGACGCTGGGATCATTTATCCATAGCCTAAAATATACCAGTAAGATGAGTGTATTTGTAATTCCCGTCATTATGACTCAACATAAAACATTTTTATTTTTTTCCTAACAATTTCCAGAAATTTGTCAACAATTTTGAAATTTCAAAGTGTGTATGAGAATTGTACTAACTTGAACACTTTTTTTCCAATTTGAAAAAATGTTTGTGTTTTTGTTTTCCAATAATGCTTGCCAATTTGAAAAAGTGTTTGCATTTTTTTAAAAATGTTCGAAAATTGAAAAATTGTCATGTTTTCAAGAAAATGTTGACAAATTTGATAAATTATTCGTCTTTTTGAAAAATATCTACAGTTTCAGAAAAATGTTTACGATTCTGAAAAACTGTTCTCAAGATTTGGAAAATATTCACAATATCAAAGTATTTTTCAAAAAAAAAGGTTCAGAAATTTGAAAAAAAATCACGTTTCCAAAAGAAGTTCAAATTTTGAAAGCATTTCATATTTTTTAATAAATCGAAAAGTTGAAAAAAGACATGAGCTCTTTTAGCAATAAAGGACGCTTTAGCTAGAATCTCCGGTCCGGCTGTATACCAATTTTGATCTTCTACAGTATTCCTCATAAAAAAAACACCTACAGTACGTCAATTCTAGGTGATAAACTACTGCGCCACACAACTATCAGCAACTCGTGATGGTTCTGGTAGCTAGTAGCAATCTCACGACCCTGGAGGTCTTGTGTTCGATGCCTAATAGTAGCACTATTTTTTTGGATTTTTGATCCGTGCGTGGGACAGTACACAATCACTAATGGGCCGGCTCAAGGCGGACTCAGAACAAGCCAGATCTCCGACGTATTTTCTAGAAAGACCATTCTACCCTTTATTATGAAGGGGTATGGACAGATCTCGTCCGTTGATGTGTTTCTGGGGGGTTGTACCGAAGAAGAAGTGTTCGAATTATTGAAGATTGCTCACCACACCGGCCCAAGGCGGACTCAGAACAAGCCAGATCTGCGACGTATTTTCTAGAAAGACCATCCTACCCTTTATTATGAAGGGGTATGGACAGATCTCGTCCGTTGATGTGTTTTTGGGGGGTTGTACCGAAGAAGAAGTGTTCGAATTATTGAAGATTGCTCACCACACCTTCCGCGTGGTAGTACAAACATAACAACCACCTCAAACATACACGTAATAACACAAGTAATTCTAATGTTTCTTGAGGATCCTCACTTGCTTCCACCGAGACTCCATGCGGCTGGAGTCGTGGTTCTGCGCGTACACGCCGAACTTGAAGAAGTACGAGTGGCTGCCGCGGCCGTGGACACGCAGCTTCTGCTCGCCGTCAATGTACACGGTGAGTGTCGACGCCTTGACATCGTGGACCACGTTCAGCCGGAACCACCTGTCATAGATGTTGTCCTCGACTAGCTGCCGGTCGTAGTAGCGCAGCACACCATCGTAGACGCGCAGCATGAACGTGCTGGCCCCCTCGCTGGCGCCGAACACCTGCATGATACACACACCCGTCGTGCCCGAGGGGACGTACCCGTAGCCCTCGAACTGCCACACGCCCGAGCTGTAGTCGTAGCCCTGCAAGTAGAAGAAGATCAGTAAGGGCATCTCCAGCCGTTCGGCCCCCCAGGGCGCCTAAATAGAGCGGCCTGGGGGCGTGCCGGCGCTAGTTCGGCCCCTGGGGGCGACCTAGCTCCCAGTCACGCCCCCACGCGCCGGCCCCAGGATGCGGGAAATTCAAACTTGGTCGTTCCCGCTTTCAAAAGACGCCGCAAATCCGGCGATCGGACGTAGTCTGGCGTTACAAAAAACAGAGCGCCGCCGCCGCAAGTTCGCGTGCGCAACGATTCATTCGGCGGAGTCGGCTCCAGGCGTTGGCGGAGTCGGCGTGCGCGAGCTCGGCGGTGTCGGAGCTGCTTCGGTGCTGGGCTGCGTCGGCGCGGCTTCGGCACTGCTGGGCGGCGATATAGAGGCGTCGTTCGGACTTGGCGTCCGTGTGGTCGTGGGCGTCGTTGTCGTCGGCGGCGTTGCCGTCGGCAGCTCGTTCAGGATGAGGCCGTGCTGCACCAGGTACCACGCCTTGAGCTTCTCGTCGTTGCTCTGGAGCATGTCCGCCCCGCCCATCAGAAAAGCCATGTCGGTGTTCCTCTTCTTCGCGGCGACGTTCGTCCGGAGCAGGTCGAGCTTGATGGCGTTGTTCTTCATTAGCGATGCCCACCGCGCCTCGGTCTTCTCTTCGCGTAGGACTGCCCGGGCCTGGGCGTCGGCGAGGCAATGCTCGATGGACTCCTGCACCTGATCCTCAATGCTGGCGCCGCTCTCCGGGCGAGCCGCGACCTCCTCGATGATTCCATGCCATTTGTTGCACGCCAACTGGATACGCCCCCAATGGTTCGCCATCGCCTTGGAGCCGCGCTGCATGTAGACGCCTTTGAAGTAGGGGTCGACGAGCTTCCGCCCGTCGAACTCGGCCTTGATGCGGTCCCAGTACGTCCCGAAGCTCTGGTTCGCGCCGGTGGTCGGGTCGAGGCAGACAACTTTTCATGCTTCGGCGAGGCATTCCTCCTCATTGGACGTCCACTTGATGCGCGGTTCGCCTGACCTAGCCACTCGCTTCTTCTTCTTCTGGCGCCCCTTCGCCGGAATAGGAGCCGGCTCCTCTTCCCCCCCCTCCTCGTCGTCCTCCTCCTCCTCGGGTTCCTGCGCGTCGTCGCCGTAGACGTAGCCGAGCTCGGCCTCCATGTCGCCGATGAGGTCCACTACCTCGTCCTGGGTGGCGAACCCGGGAGACGAGGCGGCCGCGGTCGATCCTGTCGCGATGATGTCGTCCATGTCGGCTCCCGTGTCGTCGTCGCCGAGGTGCGAGAAGGGTAGCGGTCCACGGTACAGATGGGGCGTCGGTGTGGACGCGTAGGCGGCGGGCGGCGAGTAGTTGTATGGAGGGTACTGCACGCCGACGAAGGCGGGTGAGGGCGTGCGCGTAGCGGGGTGACCATGAGGGAAGGTCACGTTTGGGTTGAACCCACCATGCGCGTCGCCGTCGGCGTAGCCGGGCGACGATGAACCCCATGGAGATCCGACGCCTTGCTGTCCCCAGGGCGCGTACTGGGCGTGGCTGACGACGGGTGGATTCATCCCCGCCTGGTCGACCGATGAGGAAGACGCCGCCGCGCGTGCCGCGTTGTCGCGGGCCTTCTTGGCTATGGCCCTATTCCACCTGTCGGCGGTGACTGCTTCGCGCCGCTGAACTTTCACCCTCCACTCGGCGTTCGACAGGCCCGGTGGCTTCGATGGCGGCGCCCTCGGCTTCCTTTGCTTCGGCTGGGTCACGGCGCCAGTCGCGGTTGCCGTCGCGCGCGGCATGGCGTGCTTCTTCGGTGGCATGGCAGCGACTGGAAGGCGAGCGGGAGGGGGTTTGGCGGGAGAAAGGGAGAGAATGGCGGGAGGAAGGCGAGCGAGCGGGAGAGATGTGAGGGAAAAGCGTCAAGAAACGGCAGGAAAAGGCCCTCGTGTCGCCTCCAGGGCGGGCCCACGCGTCTTTTTCGCTTGTGCCGGCTCCCCAAGCGCCCCCCAGGGCGCCGGGTTCGGCCTGGGTCCGCCGGCACCAGTTTTGGCCCGAGCCGGCGAAAAACGGGCTTCTGAGGGCGCGACTGGGGCCTTTTTTTGGCGCCGGCGCGGCAAAATCGCCTGGGGAGGGCCTGTTGGGGGCGCGGCTGGAGATGCCCTAAGACATCTAAATCGTAATTACACCCCCAATACATCGTAATAGTGATGTGATGATTAACTTACTGTCATCCTGATCTCAGTCCTTGGTTTTGTTCGGCTCTGGCGGACACGGGGCTTGTCGGAAGCGAACACCCACAGCCTCCGCACGGTGCCGTCGAAGCTGTATCGTGAGCCGATAGCCTCGTCGAACGGGCGTTGTAGCGCGAAGTTGCTCTCGCCGAGCCTCACCGCCGTGAACCCATCGGTCGGGTCGGCGGTTCTGGGTGCCCGTCCGCCCCTGGCCGCAACGCATGACCACGACGCCATGAAGACAAGCAGAGAGACACTGATCCAAGAGAGAGCGCGAGGGGCCATTGTGTACTAACCTATGGAGTACGCGTGTAGCTTCTGCTTTGCCTTCAGTTGTCTCTCTATGCAGAGACTACTTGTGATGATGATCAAGTTCCCTGTGGTTTATATAGGCCTTGGCGATTTATTAGTGTACTAGGATGTACTGTACATCATTGGGGGAACCTCTTTCGTTAGGAGTAGGACTCTTGTCACATGCAGATTTATCAAAGTACGTTGGACGCATGCAGCTTGAGTTGCTCAACATGACCGACGGCACCTTGTTATTTTGTGTTACCGACGAGAATTCAACCCTCGTACGCGGTAATAAATCTGCTGTCTGTCTAGGTGAACACGGCGGTTCAATTTTGGATGACCGCAAGGAGTTAAGACAAAGGAAATTCTTCTTCTGCTCGACGGAGGATACTTGAGTTTTTATTTTTACATGGTGTTTTCAACTGACGTGCATGCTGTAGAAACTAGCATGAGGGCAAATACATCCGTGCGCACCCATGCACACCTACATAGTCGAGGAAGATAAAGTCTCAATCGTAGTTCTATTTCATCCTCTTCGCGAAAGCGGCTGCTTCTCGCGACCTCAGCTGGGATTCGGGGAACAAAACTAATCAGAACAGATAGTGTGAGCATCAAATCTTTGAACTCTGCAGAATTATAAATTCGCTACTGTCAAAACATTCAGGTAGAACCCTGTGTACCGCCTCAACCTGTTGACAGGACGTCGATCTCAGATGCAACGGACATCATCTCTGCTTTTTTTTAAGAGTGAATTCCACTTTTTACCCCATATTTATACATTTGTGACACTAATTACCCCTTCGAGTGAAAATTCGTCTAGAATACCCCTTTTGAAATCTCAGATGCAACGGACATCATCTCTGTAATCTATGGGGCGAAAACCTGCTACACTTATTCAGAGTTCAAACTATCCTAACCAAGAAACCACCAGCCTAGCAGGGAAGGGCATTACAGATATGCAAACGGGATTGCTAAATCTCAGTCGACTAAGACTTAACCAAGTCGCAATCCATGCTATATCCGTGGGATCTTACATGAAGATCCGTGCAAAATTTTCTTCTAAGTTTTTCCTTTTTTTCTTACATGTTATGTCACTTGACTTAGACTTGATTAAGTCTCAGTCGGCTAAGACCTAGCCACACCCACAACTGCTCATATGCAAAACAGACAGACATAGCTACACAATAAAGCGAGTGAAGTAGCGGCGAAAATCCCTCCCGCCGACAAACCCCTCAAATTTCCAGCTTCCCGCCGGCACTTGAGCATCATGAGCGGTTGCACAAATCATTATGTTCACAACACTGGATCTAAGCAGCTCTGCTCCTCTTTTCAGAGTATCAACATTCTTAGCCTTCTGAATCCCTTCCCAAGACAACAAAGAAGAGCAAGCTTCGAATACGATCTCAAAGGAGTTCTTAGGATATTTCCTTCAAATTAAGTTTGCTCTGTAATGAAAATTTCAAATGCACAAAATAATTGAGCAAGACCAACAGTACACAAACGTTCACAATTAGGTAGGAAACAGTAGCACCAAGAGAAGCATTGCCAAATATTATCTGGACGCCAAGCAACATGACATAATCTTCACTTACCGTTTCGCACCAAGCAGATGTGCTTGTAGACATAGATCTTCGATCTGATGGGCTTGAACCATCGCTATTCACGATCTGACTTTTTTTATCAGGCTTTATGTATTAACGATTGGAAAGCGTCGAGGTATTTATGAAAATAGATATAAGGGCCAATTGCATGTTTTCCCTTAACTAAGTCCCACTAATAACATTTGTCCCCAATTTTCAATCAAGCTCACTTTTGCCCCTCTTCACTTAAGTGTCTCTAAGGAAATACCCTTTCACGCCGTTTCCTTCTAGTTAAAGTGCTTTGATCGGTTTCTTTTGTCTAAAATGCCACTGGGCAGTGGCAACTGGCATTTAGGTAAAAATCAAAGAAAAACTAGGCGTTCCTCTCTCTTACGGGTGCGAACCATTCATAACTAAAGGAAAGTGAAAGAACTCTCTCCCATCTCTCTTACAAGTGGGATCCATATGCGAAAAAGAAAACAAAAAAATCTCACTCGGGGGGTTGGTTAGGGGTGATGGGTACCCAAGTGTGGTGGAGCGCAGATAGCTACCGAGCAACGGGTAGACCGGTCACATGGCCTAGTGGTCGCAACTGCATGCACAAAGCTTGTGGCAGCGCGCAGGATCGAGATGGGAGTCTCTGGCACGGTCGAAACTAGCGGCAGCGGCTGCCAGAGCAAGGCGACAAGGCACGGCTGCTCGGGGACGCGCACCTTGATGAGTGTATTTTAACACTCATTCTATCCTTGTTTAAATCGAATCATCCCAAATTTTCTGAATAATCACTTCGATTTGATTACTAATGACTAATAAAAGTGAAAGATGGCAAATCCCTTTGTTTATTTGTTCCTTGCATTTGCATGAATGAGCCATTTTAGGAGGAAAAACAAGTCATACATAGAGAATACAGAGCTAGGCGATCAAGACCAATCAATTGGAGGTGCGCAGCAGCCTCCGGAAAAGAAGGCAACACCTGTTACTAGCGCTTGCGCTCGTACCGCACGACACGGGGTCCCTGATCTCAGCAGCATCCTACTTCGTAAAGGATCTAAGGCTTAATTTCCCGCTATTTTTTTAAATAATACCTTTTTTGATTAATTTTCAGAAATATTACACCAAAATTATTTTTTCAAAACTAATACATAGTCGCCCATCTGTCGGCAGGAGGAAGCCAATAGGTGCCCAGTCGGGTACCAGATGGCCGATTGGGGACCGATAGGATCCAGCAGTAAGCCGACCGGGACTATCCTAGTCGGCTTACTGCTGGCCGATAGGTGCATGTTCCCATTTCTTTTATTGTTTTTGGTTTTAGTTGTTGTTTTCTATTTATTCTAGCTATCAAATGAATTTGGTTTGTGTTGAAACTTTTTGCATAAATTACTAGCAATATTAACAAGCCACATATAAATATTCATAATTTTGGAACATCACATATTTACAATTGTATTTGATAGCTCCTGGTGAATATAGATAGGGTTTAAATTTATTTATCCAAATTGAATTTTTTTATTTTTATAAATGTTAAAATATCGAGGAGAAGTGTAAACATTTTTGTGAAACAATTTGAGAAACATTTTTGGCTTTTGCATTTGCAACTTGAATTTCAAAGTTAGGTTAATGCAAAAGCCAAAAAAGTTTTCTCAAATTGTTTCACAAAAATATTTAAACCATTCTCCTCAATATTTTAACATTTATAAAAATAGAAAAATCAATTTGGATAAACAAATTTAAAACCTATCTATATTCGCCAGAAGCTATCAAATACAATTGTAAATATGTTATGTTCCAAAAATTATGAAAATTTATATGTGGCTTGTTCATATTGCTAGTAATTTATGCAAAAAGTTTCAACACAAACCAAATTCATTTGATAGCTAGAATAAATAGAAAACAACAACTAAAACCAAAAATAGAAAAAGAAAAATGGTCACATGCACCTATCGGCCATTAGTAAACCGAGTGGGACTAAGTGGCTTACTGCAAGCCAATTAGTCCAGTCGGCTTACTGGTGGCCGACTGGATCCCCAATCGGCCATCTGGTATCCGACAGGCACCTATCGGCTTCCTTTTGGCCGACTGGACCCAATCGACTACTATATGGCCGACTATGTATTATTTTTGAAAAAAAAGTTTTGGCGTGATATTTCTGAAAATTAATTAAAAATGTATTTAGAAAATAGCTAATTTCCCATCGCTCCTTTACCGAAACCCTATTCTGCACTCCATGATCACAAGAGACGGAGTTTCGGAAGTTTGATGTCCCACTCGCACTGCTCGCCAAGAAGCGGGATGTTAATGACTTAGGCGACGCAAAGCTCTTGAACCGAAGGGTGGTCTCATGTGTTCCAAGTTTTTCTATGTGCAGAGGGTAAGAGGGGTGACCCCCTGTAAAGATAAGCCAAAACTGATATACTAGAGTAAGGAACTGAAACATCGGTACAATTTTTTTCCCCACTAATGGATCAAATTTTCGACTTTTGCCATGGATGGCAAAATAATACATCACGCACACGAGACATAAGACTTTTCTTGGCTTGAGTACGAAAAAAAATGAAGAATGAAGCGCACAAAAGACTGGCAACAGAGAAGGAGCACATGTGTATGTGTCCTCTTCTCATGCTCTTAGAGTTGTGTCAAAGACCTAACCTTATATGTTGGTCTAACTCACAAACCACTATTGGGGTTGGACTAAGCTTCCGCACCTCCTATCATGCATGAATGTGTCAAATGGGCCTCTTTGTATTTATCCTTGGAATTACTAAGAAAATAAATTGGCTTTCCCCATTGATTTCAACAATTTGTATAAGATTTATCTTGCCGTAGGGTACCCACATGTGAGTAGGGATCACATGAACACGATTTACCTAGGTTAAAATGCATGGACCCAGCGAATTGGGACGCAACTCAACGACTATGGTGAACGAACTAGGGGAGATGCACTAGATAGTCATGGGTCATGTCTATCAGTTGGTCCTCGTGTGGGGCCTTGGTCTACTTTACACAACCAGGTTATGGCGAAAGCCTCCTCATCTCGGAGTAGGACTCAAGGCCATGCACGCCCAGGATTCCCGAGTTAAATGGGTGGTACCCATGGCCCCTTTGCTAAGTAAGCATCTAGCTTAGGGAGCCTGAAGGTATGCCAACAAGGCTAGCGCGTCTATGTGGGCCCCATGGCCCGCGCACCCTTAGGCACATGTGAATGTATACAATATATATTATACATCAGTACGATGGTACGACTAAACATTGTCACGTGACGCCTCTTACCACCGCTATCATGAGGTGGTTGTCTATAAACAAGTATAGTTTAAAAGAAACATTCGGCACTAGAGAACAAATCTAGTGTGTTTTCATTGAAACAGGTTCAATCCAATCTGTTGTCCTTCCGTACTATAGTTCAACTTGTTATTGGAACAAGAGACTGCACATTACAAATAACATTGCGGGCATACATATAGAAAATAGATCCTCGTATATATAAACATCATATTTAATAAATACTTGTACTATTAAACTTCATAAATAAATAATACGTACAAACATAGTAACTCCATGAACATATACATATGTATGCACAAATAATTCTTAATGCTTCTTGAAGATCCTGACGTCCTTCCAGCGAGACTCCATGCAGCTGGAGTCGTGGTTCTGTGCGTACACACCAAACTTGAAGTAGTGCGAGTCCCCGCCGCGGCCCTGGACGTGCAGCTTCTGCTCGCCGTCGATGTACACGGTGAGCGTCGACGCCTCCACATCGTGGACCACGTTCAACCGGAACCATCTGTCATAGATGGCGTCCTCCACGACCTGCCGGTCGTAGTACCGTAGCGCGCCATCGTAGACATGCAGCATGAGCGTAGTGGCCGTCTCGCCGGCACCGAACACCTGCATGATAGACACCCCCGTGGTGCCGGAGGGGATGTACCCGTAGCCCTCGAACTGCCACACGCCGGAGCTGTAGTCGTACCCCTGCGAGAAGAAGAAGATCAGTAAGATCACTAAATCTTAATCACTCCCAAATGTAGTACATGGCAATGACTTGTAATTACTTACTGCCATCCTGATCTCAGTTCTTTTTTTTTGAACGCAAAGGCAAAAGATTTGCCTCATTCATTAATTAAGGGAGGAGATAAGGTTTAAGTCGGAGCCACATGAGGCCCACTGAATACAGAGCCATTACTCTCGCGGCATCAAATTACTCAGGCGTTTCGCCCCCGCTAGCACCCAGAGCCTAGCTTCCTCCTTCAAGTTTCGCAAGATGATTTGGGGGGGCGTCGATTTCTTCTGGAAGACCCTTGCATTTCTCTCATTCCAAATGGTCCAGGTGGTGAGCAAGGTGAGGGTCGCCATCGCCTTGCTGTGCCTGGCCATATGAGTCCACCAACTACCGAGAGAGTGATGAGCCGCCCACTGGTTGGTGTTGATGTCGCCAATTTGCAACCAACCTCTAATCAGCCTCCACAACCGCATAGTGTACCGACATCTGTAGAAAAGGTGAGCGGCGGACTCGAACTCCCTCTTGCATAACGGGCAGAGACCACAATTTTGCAACCCGCGCCGCTCTAGGCGGTCAGCAGTCCACACTCTATTTTGGATGGCTAGCCATGCGAAGAATTTGACCTTGGGGGGTGCCCAGACTTTCCAAATGACCTTGTTCATGGGCGTGAGGATAGCTCCCATGAATTGCGCCTTATATGCTGATTTGGCCGAGTATTCCCCATTAGGGGAGAGCTTCCAAATGATGGTGTCATGGACGTCTTGGGAGATGTTTATATGAGAGAGCAGAGACCACACTTCAACGAATTGAGTCACATGATTCCAAGTCAGCTCACAATGCATGTTGATGGCCTTGATCCACGCATCATCGTGCAAGGCCCTACTAACCTTCCAACTTTTGCGCTTCGAGATCTTGTATATGAGGGGTGCAACATCAATTGGCTTCTTGCCGCTGAGCCACGGCGCGTCCCAAAATGGCGTCCTTTCCCCATTGCCAACTGTGATGGTGGTGAGAGCATAAAAAAGATCCATGTCCTCTTTGTCGCATGGGTTTCCCGAACCAACCCAAATCTTCGTTGGGTCATGCCACTCATACCATGGCCAACGCAACCGGAGAGCTCTGGCAAATTTGTCAAGATGTAGTACACCTAATCCTCCTAGGTGAGTAGGCCTACAGACCGTTTCCCAATTAACCTTGCACTTCCCTCCGGAGACCTTTTTCGTGCCCGCCCAAAGGTAAGCACGCTCAATCTTATTGATGCTCTGGAGAACGGATGGTGGCACAATGAGTGGGGTGAGGTGGTGGATGGCCTGGGAGGTGAGGACCGACTTCACAAGAGCCCCACGTCCAATGGAGGTGATATGCATGCCCTCCCAAGGCACAAGCTTGTTCGCAATTTTGTCCTCCAGGTGTTGATAGTCCACTCTCTTAAGTTGCCAAACAGAAAGCGGCAATCCGAGATATCTCATGGGGAAAGAAGCTCGAGTGGCTGGCATGTCCACAAGTATGGCGTCCAAATCCAAGTGCCGACACCGAATAGGCACCACGGAGCTCTTTAGAAAGTTTGTGTGCATCCCTGTGACCTCACCAAACCCCTCCAGGATGTCGGTCAGGTTTTTAATATCCTCCCGAATTGGTGCCACAAAGATAGCCGCGTCGTCAGCATAGAGTGATGTTCGGAAAATGGTGCCATGCCCTCTAGTCTTGTGCAGAAGCCCAATCCGCGTGGCTGAGTTGAGCAGTTGCTGTAGCAGGTCAATCGCAATAACAAAAAGAAGCGGTGACATCGAGTCTCCTTGCCGAAGGCCCTTCCCGTGGCTAATCGGAGGACCGGGAACCCCATTGAGGAGCACCCGTAAATATGAGGTGCTAAGAAGGGCAGCAATCCAGTCACGAAATCTGCTAGGGAAGCCGCGCCGCTGAAGAATATCGAGGACATATTTCCAGCGGACCGAGTCAAAAGCTTTTCGGATGTCCAGTTTGAAAAGGAGTGAAGGAGTCTTATTCTTGTGGAGGCGGCGTGCAAGGTTTCTAACGTACATGAAGTTGTCATGAATGCTTCTCTTCTTTATGAAAGCACTTTGGGCGTTGGATATGAGGTTGTTCATGTGTGAGCTAAGCCTCGCTGCAAGCATCTTGGAGACAATCTTGGCAATGGCATGGATGAGGCTAATGGGCCGGAATTCGGTGATGTCTTCGCCCCATCCTTCTTGGGCAGAAGCACAATATTAGCGGAGTTGAGCCAGTTCTTGGGCTGGTATGGCTCTGGCGGGCATGGGGCTTGTCGGAGGCGAGCACCCACAGCTTCCGCACGGTGCCGTCAAAGCTGTAGCGTGCGCCGCTCCCCTCGTCGTAGGGGCGCTGCAGCACAAAGTTGCTCTCGTCGAGCCTCACCGACGTGAACCCATAGGTCGGGTCGGCGGCTTTTGGTGCCCGTGCGCCCCTGGCTGCAGCGCATGACCAGGATGCCAAGAAGACAAGCAGAGAGACACTAATCCATGAGAGAGCGCGAGGAGCCATTGGTACTTTTATATACTACGTGTGTGGCTTCTAATTTTCTTTGAGTTGTACTCTCTCTCTCTCTCTCTCTCTCGATGAGATGGGTGGGAGTAATCAAGCTCCCTGTGGTTTATATAGGCTCTGGGGATTTATCAGTATGTTCGAGATTGGAGAATTGACAGCTTAATTAAACAGTGCTCTTGCTTTTACACGCAGAGGATATGTTGGATAGATGCAGCTTTGAGTTGTTCAACGTGATCAGTGTAAGTATGTTTCTTTTTACTAGTGCATACGAGGTGACATTGGCTGACTAGGTAGGGTGAACAGGCGGCAATTAAACATTGATGGCACGCTGGTATTTTCGTGTTACCGACGGTAATTCAGAAGCGGAAAGCGATGTATTGATGATCCCTCCTACGCGGTGATAAATCTGCTGCGTGTCCTGGCGAACACGGCAGTTCAATTTGGGACGACGGCAAGGAGTTAAACAATGGAGAAATTATTAGCGAGGGTATGCTTGAATTTTTATTTTTACCAGGTATTTGGAACTCACCTTTTTTCCGGGGATAATTGTAACTCACTAGCACGCTGAACAAGCTACCGTGAGGGCAAATACATACGCGCCCACACACACCCACCTCCTCCATTTCTAACTTTTTTCCTTGAATCCAATGTATATAGACACGTTCAAGTGTGACTGTTCACTCATTTCAATCCGTACCTAGTCTATACTAGATCGGTAGCACGCCTTGGCGCGAGGGTGCGGATCCCAACATTTTAGTCAAGCAGGTAATGCGCAAATTAGTAGGAATCCTGATTTATAGCATACTTATCCAAACAGGATAACAAAATAAAAGAATGAAGAAACATTAACTTGTGATAGAAGCAAGACATTATGGAGTTCAACATAACCATGAGATTATCATAACGAAGCATCGAGTTAAGTTCGTTCATGAGACCACAAAGTTTAACCACTTGATATTAAGTTTAGTACTAAAAGCGCGGACGCGAGAGAGGAAGTGGATAGAGCAGGAACGTTTTTTTCTTTGAAAAGGGGGTTTGCCCCGGCCTCTGCATCAGAAAGATGCATACGGCCATATTATTGATAAGAAAAGGTCCAACAAAAGTTTCGTAGTCTCAAACAAAGGAACATGTGCTCAACAAAGAGCATGAAATAGAGCAGGAACATGATAAAAAAGAAACAACTAATGAGTCATAGCTATTAAGCGTGCTAATAAGTGGCTTCATTCAACTGCCTTGTTGATCAACTTCATAGGCGACACTTCACATGAACATCATGCAAACAATCTGTGAAATATATGGCATATAATGATTTCCCTATAGACAATGCACTTGCGATTTTGTATCTTAGTCTTTAAAGCTTATGGACAGTGGGCGATGGTTTTCCCCTTTCAATTTTGAAGGCAAAGACACATATCTGATACTCCGATCTCTGCCGCCTCTGACAATGTCTAACCAATTGTTCATTATTGTGGCCCTGTTGTCCATTAGATGTAGTTATGTGAAGCGACAGTAGAAGTACGGGAAAAAGAAATATGCATTGGTCAGAGTTGGGTACTACGATATTTTACTTGTAAGAAGTAGGGTATTTAAGATCCATACCATTTTTTGTCCAGGAGTGACGGATGTCTTGTTCATCTCACAAAAATAATACTTGATGTCAGGGTTGTTGAACCAATGTAACCGCTCAAGTCATTTGAGCTCGCAGGGGGAAATGTCCAATTCGCCTGCATGGACACACTCATATCTGAAGACGTCGAAACTACCTAGATGTGGTCCTATATGTTTAGCATTTGATCTTTAGTACAAGGTTAGAAAAATATCAATAAAAATGATAATTGGGGAAGAGCATGAGAATTGACGGTTGTAAGCCATATCTGAAGACGTCGAAACTACCCAGATGTGGTCCTATAGATATCACTAAAAGTATAGAGCTGCTATAGATATAACTGAACTCTGATTAACACATCTATAGGTCATGAGACAGGCAGTAAACAAAATAGGTGAAGCGTGCAAATGATCTTGGTCACTAGCAACGGCATGTAACCGATGTACGGAAAGAGCCTGAGTTGGGAAATGTTTTAGGAGGAGTATTCTAAATTTCTAATGAGCAAGGTACTTGAGCATATTGGATGTGTCACAGAAGGCTTGTTCTCTTAATTTTTTGAAATAAAATGTGGCAGGACAAAAATAGCGAAAACCTCGAAGCAAATGAAAAAAAAATGAAACAGAATAATACAACAATAAATGTTGCCAATGCAGCATGAAGAGATCAGTTATTGAACCAAAAAAAGTTTAAAGGGGAACTAACTGAAGCGGGGTTTGGTGCCCGGGCTCTGAGTCCGAGCATGAACAGTAAATCATAAAAAATTTAAAAAAATTCAAAAGATTCAAAAAAATATTGTGATGCAAGATGCTCAGATGCGTTATACTCGTGCAAAATTCCGCGAAGTTTGGACATTCAAGTAGCTCGTGGCAAAAAAAACGGGTCTGTGAGAGACATTTGAAAACAACACTGTTCATGGCTGAATTTGTCCTTTTTGCCGCGCGCTCCTCGGATGTCCAAACTTCGCCAAATTTTGCACGAACATCGGACACATGAACAACTTGCTTGCAAAAAAAAAAAATCATATTTTTTGTTTTTTCTGTTTGCTATTTTTAAGCACGATACTATTCACCGGGCTCACCTGAGCCCGGGCTCACCTGAGCCCGGGCACTGAAGTGGATATTCAGGAACTAACAAAGTAACCAAATAAAGAACAAACTATCACGTCAAGATGCTAACAATACATCAGTGAAACAAAGTTGTAGATTTGGGAGTCCTACAATAGTGAAGAGAACACTTAATATTTATGGAAGGAATTGAGGAGAACCAACCAACAAATAGAGTAGAAGCTGTGAGGAGGCAAAGAACCAACCAACAAAATAAACAATACAAACATGATAACTCCATCAACATACATATATATGCATAAATAATTCTAATGCTTCTTGAAGATCCTGACGTCCTTCCAGCGAGACTCCATGCAGCTGGAGTCGTGGTTCTCTGCGTACACACCAAACTTGAAGTAGTGCGAGTCCCCGCCGCGGCCCTGGACGTGCAGCTTCTGCTCGCCGTCGATGTACATGGTGAGCGTCGACGCCTCCACATCGTGGACCACGTTCAACCGGAACCATCTGTCATAGATGGCGTCCTCCACGACCTGCCGGTCGTAGTACCGTAGCGCGCCATCGTAGACATGCAGCATGAGCGTAGTGGCCGTCTCGCCGGCACCGAACACCTGCATGATAGACACCCCCGTGGTGCCGGAGGGGACGTATCCGTAGCCCTCGAACTGCCACACGCCGGAGCTGTAGTCGTACCCCTGCGAGCAGAAGAAGATCAGTAAGATCACTAAATCTTAATCACTCCCAAATGTAGTACATGGCAATGACTTGTAATTACTTACTGCCATCCTGATCTCAGTTCTTGGGCTGGTATGGCTCTGGCGGGCATGGGGCTTGTCGGAGGCGAGCACCCACAGCTTCCGCACGGTGCCGTCAAAGCTGTAGCGTGCGCCGCTCGCCTCGTCGTAGGGGCGCTGCAGCACAAAGTTGCTCTCGTCGAGCCTCACCGACGTGAACCCATAGGTCGGGTCGGCGGCTTTTGGTGCCCGTGCGCCCCTGGCTGCAGAGCACGACCAGGACGCCAAGAAGACAAGCAGAGAGACACTAATCCATGAGAGAGCGCGAGGAGCCATTGGTACTACGTGTGTGGCTTTTTCTTTGCCTGCGTGAATTATCTCTCAATGCAGAGACCTGTGACGATGAGATCGATCGGTGTGGATGTAATCAAGTTCGCTGTGGTTTATATAGGCTCTGGCGATTTATCAGTATATACTTTATGTTCGAAGTTGCAGAATTGACAGCTTAATTAAACAGTGCTCTTGATTTTACACGCAGAGGATACGTTGGATACATGCAGCTTGAATTATTCCCTTTTACTAGTGCATACGAGGTGACATTGGCTGACTAGGTAGGGTGAACAGGCGGCAATTAAACATTGACGGCACGCTGGTATTTTCGTGTTACCGACGGTAATTCTGAAGCGGAAAGCGATGTATTGATGATCCCTCCTACGCGGTGATAAATCCACTGCGTGTCCTGGCGAACACGGCAGTTCAATTTGGGACGACGGCAAGAAGTTAAACAATGGAGAAATTTATTTTCTGTTCAAGCGAGGGTATGCTTGGATTTTTCTTTTTTACCCGGTTTTTGTAACTCACTTATTTTGCGGGGATATTTGTAACTCGCCAGCATGCTGAAGAAGCTACCGTGAGGAGAAATGCATACGTGCCCACACACCCAGTTCTAACTTTTCAATGAATCAAATGTATACACACACGTTTTAGTGTGATTGTTCACTCATTTCAATCCATACCTAGGCTATATTGAAATATTCAAAACATCTTATATTTATGTGTAGAAATTGTAGGATGCTAATATTGTAGTGTATTGTTGTATTGATCGGACCCAGATACGGGGTATATATTGGGTACAATATGAGCGAGAGACTTGGAGTAGAGGCCAAGTCGTACATGATTTAATCCTATTATATCTCTAACTTGAACATAATTATACTTCTAACATTCCACGTCAGTCGTAGCAGGAGTGAAACAGACGATTGCAGCTGAATTTGAAGTCTTATGCTTCCATTGTCTTGTCCACCGCGCCAGTATCAATTGTGTCTCTGATGGGTCGGCACCTAAGGCGGTCATTGCGTCCCCTTTTGATGCCTTCATTCTCTCTCCTCTATTCCCTCCCATAGTCACAGTGGGAGTGGTGTCGACGCTAGTGATGACGCAAACGCTGTTGACTCGAGTTGTCGCGGATGAGTAGCTGTAGAGTAGCCATGTGGCCATATCGAGGTAGCTAATCATGTGGTAATCGTGATCAGGGTAGTCATTCTCGATGGTGTAGTCGTCGTGGATGATGAAACCGCACAAAGCCAGAGGCGCAAAAAATGTGCCATGTTGTATATGATGGAGCTGGACGACGCCCCTTGCGGATGAACAGAGGGTACCGTCGGTGAGGTGTATTGCTGAGGGAACCCGGGGCGTATATCAACTTTGTGTGGCCCCATGGGCCTGCTAAACATGCTTGATGGTCAAGTATGCTCTCTCCCCCACCATTGTTTTTTTTGAATCCCACCTTATTGGCCCTTCTGTTGATCTTAGATATCTTGAGATTAGCCATCATCTTGGAAATACTCAGCCCTTCCATCTTAAGATCGATGAGGGGAGACCTGTCCAAATAATCATTTCCAAGAAAAGACGCCACAAAAGAGCAATTTGTTTCTAAAATGATGGGTTTATGAAGGGTAGTACCAATATAAAGCCCTGCAATTGTCGCCCTCGGTTCCGCTTCATCCACGCTATTGCAAACCCCAATATAGTCCCAGGAAGAAATGATGACTTCAACAGTATGGTTCCTGGCAACCATGCCCACACTGGCAGCACTAATGACCTCCACAAAACTTGCGTCAACATTGATCTTAATGAAGTCTGGATCGGGGGGTTTCCAAATCACACATTTTCCATCCACATCATTGGTATAATTGTTGGGGAACGCAGTAATTTCAAAAAAAATCCTACGATCACGCAAGATCTATCTAGGTGATGCATAGCAATGAGAGGGGAGAGTGCTGTCTACGTACCCTCGTAGACTGAAAGCGAAAGCGTTATGGCAACGCGGTTGATGTAGTCGTACGTCTTCGCGATCCAATCGATCCTAGCACCGAACGTACGGTACCTCCGTGATCTGCACACGTTCAGCTCGGTGACGTCCCACGAACTCCAGATCCAGCTGAGGTCGAGGGAGAGTTTCGTCAGCACGATGGCGTGATGACGGAGTTGATGAAGTTACTGACGCAGGGCTTCGCCTAAGCACTACAATGATATGACCGAGGTTAAAATCTATGGAGGGGGGCACCGCACAAGGCTAAACAATCAACTTGTGTGTCTATGGGGTACCCCCTCCCCCGTATATAAAGGAGTGGAGGAGGGGAGGGCCGCCCTCTCTATGGCGCACCCAAGGGGAGAGTCCTACTCCTAGTAGGAGTAGGTCCCCCCCTCCCTATTTGGAGTAGGAGAAGAAGGAAGAGGGAGAGGGAGAGAAGGAAAGGGGGGCCGGTCCCCCTCCCAATTCGGATTGGGCTTGGGGGGGGGGGGGGAGCGCCCCCACCTTGGCCACCTCCTCCTCCCTTCCACCATGGCCCATTAAGGCCCATTAACTCCCTGGGGGTTCCGGTAACCTCCCAGTACTCCAGTAAATGCCCGAACTCATCCGGAACCATCCGATGTCCAAATGTAGCCCTCCAATAAATCGATCTTTATGTCTCGACCATTTAGAGACTCCTCGTCATGTCCGTGATCACATCCGGGACTCTGAACTACCTTCGGTACATCAAAACACATAAACTCGTAATACCGATCGTCATCGAACGTTGCGTGCGGACCCTACGGGTTTGAGAACTATGTAGACATGAACGAGACTCACTTCCGGTCAATAACCAATAGCGGAACCTGGATGCTCATATTGGTTCCTACATATTCTACGAAGATCTTTATCGGTCAAACCGCATAACAACATATGTTGTTCCCTTTGTCATTGGTATGTTACTTGCCCGAGATTCGATCGTCGGTATCTCAATACCTTGTTCAATCTCATTACCGGCAAGTCTCTTTAATCCTTCCGTAATGCATCATCCCGCAACTAACTCATTAGTCACATTGCTTGCAAGGCTTATAGTGATGTGCATTACCGAGAGGGCCCAGAGATACCTCTCCGAAACACGGAGTGACAAATCCTAATCTCGATCTATGCTAACCCAACAAACACCATCAGAGACACCTGTAGAGCATCTTTATAATCACCCAGTTACGTTGTGACGTTTGGTAGCACACTAAGTGTTCCTCCGGTACTCGGGAGTTGCATAATCTCATAGTCATAGGAACATGTATAAGTTATGAAGAAAGCAATAGCAATAAACTAAACGATCATAGTGCTAAGCTAATGTTTGGTTATGTCAATCACATCATTCTCTAATGATGTGATCCCGTTCATCAAATGACAACTCATATCAATGGCTAGGAAACTTAACCATCTTTGATCAATGAGCTAGTCAAATAGAGGCATACTAGTGACACTCCGTTTGTCTATGTATTCACACATGTACTAAGTTTCCGGTTAATATAATTCTAGCATGAATAATAAACATTTATCATGATATAAGGAAATATAAATAACAACTTTATTATTGCCTCTAGGGCATATTTCCTTCAGTCTCTCACTTGCACTAGAGTCAATAATCTAGATCACATCACCATGTGATTAACACCAATAGTTCACATCACAATATGATTAACACCCAAAGGGTTTACTAGAGTCAATAATCTAGTTCACATTGCTATGTGATTAACACCCAAGAGCACTAAGGTGCGATCATGTTTTGCTTGTGAGATAAATTTTAGTCTACGGATATGCAACATTCAGATCCTTATGTATTTTGCAAATTTCTATGTCTACAATGCTCTGTACTGAGCTAGTCTAGCTAATTGCTCCCACTTTCAATATGTATCTAGATCGAGACTCAGAGTCATCTAGATCGGTATTAAAGCTTGCATCGACATAACTCTTTACGATGAACTCTTTGTAGATTATCAAGACATTGGTGATCACATTAAACCAACACAATCAGATTTCTTAGTTATGCTTAAGTAAGTACTGCTGCTGGAACATTGTTTTTCATTAGCAATATATTTTCACAATGTTGTTATGTATTTTGTTTTCAATCAGATTGGTATTACTTGGAAAATATATTGCACAAGAAATCAGAGCAAGGATATATAAACCAGAGCATCCCAATGTTGATATTACTTGGATTAGTATTTGTCTACTTACCTTTTATTAAAATCTTCTGCATGTTCTGACAAGAATAAAATCCGGTAGACTACTGAATGTACATGTACGCATGTATTTCAATAAAAATGTGTACTGGTAATTCTGTTGGCATAGCATAAATTTGCTTTTGTCATCTATGAAATCATTACTAACACTTTTGTGAATGCCAACACATGTTAAGATGTCTTCACTAAGCAGATTGAGTCTATATATAGTTTTGCATCTTGATTGTCTGATTATTGAAGCATTACACATGATATTGTCTGGTTTGTATCATGTGAGAGCAGAAGAATGGCGCAATCAACTAAGAACCATGCAGGTGGATGATGCAAGTTGTTGTCATACGGACATATGGTGGTTATCCCGGGGAAAGTTGTTTGTTTTGGTAGAAGAACTAAGGGAAAATGATCCATTTGTGAAAAAACAAAACCATTGGTTCACAATACTGAGGTTATATCCAAGATTCAGTAGGAAAATAAGGTTAACTTGTAATTTACCTACTGTCTATCTATTTATGTTGGATGTTGACTTCTCATTCACCATCCTAGCGGCAGTTTCATTGTTTCTTAATATAGGCCTCCGATGTGGATATATTGGTAATCATTCTTCACCTGTTACGACTGAAGTTTGAATTCCACATTGTATTGCCTTGATTTACAAATTGGTTTAAAAAATGAATGTAATTATTGCCTACCATTTGTCCAAAACTGGAAGTATATACAGAAGATCAAAAATCATGGTATGGTTCCTTGCCTGCTTATTGTGTACTGTAATTATTTTTGACAATTTGATGTTTTCACACATCATTACAAGATTCTTTAAAACTACCTTTGTAGAATATTTCAAACCCCGTCTAGGAGAGTATTCAGCTAACCATGTTTTTAAACCAACAAATATGTGAGAAAACCCATGTGAGAGAAAATATGTTGCTCGATACTGGTGAGAATAGTGCACTACTTTGCTTGATACTGAAGCATCAGATCCTTCTTGTTCTATGCAACAACTAAGACTATTTTTCGCCGCTACAGCCGTGAAACTTCAACCAATACATATGTGCTTGAGTTGCTTTGCAAGACATACAGCCATCCAATGTTAGCTGCGGGTGGTCGCTTTCATGGTTGGAGTGAGCAGCTTGGCCTGATACCATGCGCAACAGTCCCACGTAATCTACCGTCGCCTTCATGGCTGCCAGAGCCGGTGTAGTGCGCCGAAGATGTCTTCAATGGTGGCGACACAAATGGTGAGCGGCCGATAAAGAGAAGATTGCCGTTGAGGTTGTTGTGCGGGACTGCTCTGATTATTGATCAAGGGAGCATTGGTCTGATATAAGAGGAGATTAGTAGCTTATTTTGTTCACACATGTTTAAGAGGGAACCGAGAAAATTCCTTGATAAGCTTATAACAATGTTGCATGTGCAAGCATCTGCCATGAAGAAATATAACTACAAACAAAGTGTTTTTCATTAGGAGTAGATGTATCTTCAAAAGGAGTATTAGCCAAGACGTGCGTTGCACGTGCAAGCTTACTAGTTACAAAGAACATTGCAAGCATAAATATAGAAAATAGATACTGTACTATTAAACTTCATAAATAAACAATACAAACATTGTAACTCTATCAGTATACATATATATGCACAAATAATTCTAATGCTTCTTGAAGATCTTGACGTCCTTCCAGCGAGACCCCGTGCAGCTGGAGTCGTGGTTCTGTGCGTACACACCAAACTTGAAGTAGTGCGAGTCCCCGCCGCGGCCCTGGACGTCGAAACTACCCAGATGTGGTCCTATAGATGTCACTAAAAGTATAGAGCTGCTATAGATATAACTGAACTTTGATTAACACATCTATAGGTCATGAGACAGGCAGTAAACAAAATAGGTGAAGCGTGCAAATGATCTTGTTCACTAGCAACGGCATGTAACCGATGCACGGAAAGAGCCTGAGTTGGGAAATGTATTGGGAGGAGTATTCTAAATTTCTAATGAGTGAGGTACTTGAACATGTTGGATGTGTCACAGAAGGCTTGTTCTCTTAATTTTTTGAAGTAAAATGTGGCAGGACAAAAATAGCGAAAACCTCGAAGCAAATAAAAAAAATGAAACAGAATAATACAACAATAAATGTTGCCAATGCAGCATCAAGAGATTAGTTATTGAACCAAAAACAATTTAAAGGGGAACTAACTGAAGCGGCGTTTGGTGCCCGGGCTCTGAGTCCGGGCATGAACAGTAAATCATTAAAACTTTAAAATGTATTCAAAAAAAATACTGCGATGCAAGATGCTCAGATGCGTTATACTCGTGCAACATTCCGTGAAGTTTGGACATTCGAGTAGCTCGTGGCAAAAAAAAGAAGGAAAAAGGGTATGTGAGAGACATTTGAAAACAACACTGTTCATGGCCGAATTTGTCCTTTTTGCCGTGCGCTCCTCGGATGTCCAAACTTCGCCAAATTTTACACAAACATCACGCACATGAACAACTTGCTTGCAAAAAAAATCATATTTTTTTTGTTTTTTCTGTTTTCTATTTTTAAGCACTATACTGTTCACCGAGCTCACCTGAGCCCGGGCACCGAAGTGGATATTCGGGAACTAACAAAGTAACCAAATAAAGAACAAACTATCACGTCAAGATGCTAACAACACATCAGTGAAACAAAGTTGTAGATTCGGGAACCCTACAATAGTGTAGAGAACACTTAATATTTATGGAATTAAGGAGAACCAACCAACAAATAGAGTAGAAGCTGTGAGGAGGCAAAGAACCAACCAACAAAATAAACAATACAAAGCGTAGTAACTCCATCAACATACATATATATGCACAAATAATTCTAATGCTTCTTGAAGATCCTGACATCCTTCCAGCGAGACTCCATGCAGCTGGAGTCGTGGTTCTGCGCGTACACACCAAACTTGAAGTAGTGCGAGTCCCCGCCGCGGCCCTGGACGTGCAGCTTCTGCTCGCCGTCGATGTACACGGTGAGCGTTGACGCCTCCACATCGTGGACCACGTTCAGCCGGAACCATCTGTCATGGATGGAGTCCTCCACGAGCTGCCGGTCGTAGTACCGCAGCGCGCCATCATAGACATGCAGCATGAGCGTGGTGGCCGTCTCGCCGGCGCCGAACACCTGCATGATAGACACCCCCGTGGTGCCGGAGGGGACGTAACCATAGCCCTCGAACTGCCACACGCCGGAGCTGTAGTCGTAGCCCTGCAAGTAGAAGAAGATCAGTAAGATCACTAGACCTTAATTACACCCAAACGAAGTACAACTAATGATGTGGTACACTTACTGCCATCCTGATCTCAGTTCTTGGGCTGGTATGGCTCTGGCGGGCATGGGGCTTGTCGGAAGAGAGCACCCAGAGCTTCCGCACGGTGCCGTCGAAGCTGTAGCGTGCGCCGCTCGCCTCGTCGTAGGGGCGCTGCAGAACAAAGTTGCTCTCGTCGAGCCTCACCGACGTGAACCCATAGGTTGGGTCGGCGGCTTTTGGTGCCCGTGCGCCCCTGGCCGCAGCGCATGACCACGACGCCAAGAGGACAAGCAGGGAGACACTAATCCAAGAGAGAGCGAGAGGAGCCATTGGTACTACGTGTGTGGCTTCTGCTTTGCCTCCTTGAATTATCTCTCAATGCAGAGACTTGTGATGATGAGATCGATGGGTGTGGGTGTAATCAAGTTCGCTGTGGTTTATATAGGCTCTGGCGATTTATCAGTATATACTTTACGTTCGAAGTTACAGAATTGACAGCTTAATTAAATAGTGCTCTTGATTTTTACACGCAGAGGATACGTTGGATACATGCAGCTTGAGTTGTTCCCTTTTACTAGTACATACGAGGTGACACTGGCTGACTAGGTAGGGTGAACAGGCGGCAATTAAACATTGACGGCACGCTGGTATTTTCATGTTACCGACGGTAATTCAGAAGGGGAAAGCGATGTATTGATCCCTCCTACGCGGTGATAAATCTAGTGCGTGACCTGGTGAACACGGCATTTCAATTTGGGGACAACTGCAATGAGTTAAACAACGGAAATTGTTTTTCTCTTCAAGTCAGGATATACTTGGATTTTTATTTTTAGCACGTATTTGTAACTAATTTTTTTAACACAATACAGACGCAGAGCTAATACAATCATCCCAATAAACATACACACACACACCCTAGACCCTATCCCTATGAGCACCTCTGAGAGACTGAGCTGGCACATTATTTTGAAATTGACGAAGTTGTCACAGATGCCTTCGTAGTTGACGAGAACGTCTTCTCCCACTGAATGCACATTGTCGGAAGACCTTAAATAAATCAAAAAACATGAGCACCGTGGTCAAATCTAAAACTTGAACTATGCTAGGCTGGAGATATCACTATCCTCCTAACCATCCAACCACATATTGATTCGTTATTTATAACTGACTAGTGTGCTGAAGAAACTACTGTGAGGGCAAATACATCTGTGCCCACACATATACAACTAATAGTATCTAACCCTCACATTTTACTTTTGGTTATATGTGCTCTCCTCGTATATTCAACTTATATTACGCAAACAAAAGTCATATGAACATAGGACTCTCTTTTTTAAACACAGTACAAACGCAAATGCTCATATATACGCGCATACACTCACCCCTATGAATGCATGCACGCACACCTTACCCCTATGAGCACCTTCAAAAGACTGGACCGGCATATCATCTTGAGATTTTACAAAGTCACTGTAGGCATCTCGTAGTCGACGAAAACGTCTCCTCCAACTGAACACTCATCGCCGGAAATTCTGAAATAAATCCAGGATAAATGCTATCACCGGGACTTGAATCCTGACGGGTTGGGAATACCATTGTCCACCTAACCATCCAACCATAGGTTGGTTCTCACATATGGCTTTGTAGGTATGAACATAAGGCTCTCGTATCTATGTTCATGTGTCGAGGACAAAGATCTCGCTGCCTCGCAACAGTACGATGTTGTACGGGATTAGTAAGGTTAGGGTGTGCTTCGCCGATAGGGAAGCGGCGACAGCGGCGCGTCGGCGGCTCGTTCTGGTGGCAGTAGTGGTTGTTTGGCGGTCTTGAAATTTGAATGTAATTTTTATTATGTTCAAGATGTTTTGTACTTCCGGTGAATTTTGATAATAGTTCTGGATCATTTTCGCAAAAAAAGGTAAGCTTCGTGATGGTGACATTGCTCAAGGGTGTCTCACCTTACCGGAAACCCACTACTACAGAATAGTCTAGCAGTGACGGGTGCAAAAGTCTCGCTAGTGATGGGCTTGGCTGCGCAGGGCGCTCTAACAGGACAGCAGTGGCGGGCATAGCACCCCACCACTGGTAGTACATCAGTAGTGGACCTAGTGGTGGACAGTTATCAGGACCGGCCACTGGTACATCCGATAACAGTGGTTGTCTTTCCATTGCATCCACCACAACGTTGTTTCCTAAGAGTGGCTGGCTCTTTTAGATGCCCACCACTGGCAAGCTCTCGGGCGTAAAAAAAAGAAGCCGTCGTGACAATGTTTTTTTCTACCAAGGAAGCCGCACATTTTATTACGTTGATAGTTGCATATCAAAGCATGTATACATCACATTACAATTCACATAGCAACGTCACAAGTACATACACATAGCCTTCTCACTCTGTAATGTTGCATGTTACATACATATACAATCACATGATAACAGCAACAACACAATGATAATGAACTGGATGAAGATTATCAAGTTCTTTAGTCCACTCATCCCGATATGACCTATAGTCTTTCATACTTCATGGTTGCTCTTCTATGTTAGCACGAACTTGGAATAATCATTCTCTGCCTCTTCGTTGTTCTTCAATCCTCTATAGTAGCTATTCTGGTAACCGTTCACTTGTTCATAGCATGTCTGCCATGAACCATAGACTCCGGGCTACCTCCCTGGTACACCACAGATACCACATCATCTATGAAGATAAAAAACAAGCTAATAACAAGTCAATTTCATAGTTACCAATTACATATAGTCCATATCAATAAGTCATATAGCAATCTTCATAGCAGCATAGAAAGTTCGCATGCATCAATAATACAGGTCACATAAAGGAAGTGCACAAGTAGTCCACAAGAAAAAGATCAACTTCGTGGACATGAGATGTTTCTGCCTCCTCAAGCATCTCTAGCCTGCGCTCATCAATCTCGTGGGGAAGGGGCAGCCATGATCCGGGTTACGGCGATCATCACAAAATCGACAACTGCTCGAGCGCTCTCAGCGGCTACTGATGGCTCGATATTTTGCCATTTTTATAAAGGGTGATTTGATGTGGTTTTCAAAAGGTTCTTGCTAATTCTATTTTGTAACGGTAATCCTTCGAGAAAGAAGAAAACTTGTTTTCCTATTGATGTGCAGAAACATGTATTTTCAGCAGAAACTAATCAAGATCCCACAAGTGAAGTCATATGGAGCAATTTCCCTTTGGGGAAAAATTTCTTCAAAGGCGCCAGAGCGAAAGACAGTGCATGGTACGAGCATGCCTGCCCACCGGTGGTCGTACCACATGGAGCCCAAAGTCAGGCTAGCATGCCCGTGTGGACCCCATGGGCCTGCGCACCCCTAGACATATCACTAGTAGAAAACAGGGCTTTGGTTGAGGCCTGGGTAAGGGCATTAATCCCGGTTCACTCATGAACCGGGACCAAAGGGGGCATCAGTCCCGGTTCGTGAGGCCAGGGCGCCGGCCGGGCCTCGGGGGCCATTGGTCTCGGTTCGTCTGACCCCTTTGGTCCCGGTTCTAGACACGAATCAGGACCAATGGGCCTCGCTCCTGTCCCAGCACCTTTAGTCCCGGTTGGTGGCTGGAACCGGGACCAAAGGTTGTCCTTTAGTCCCGGTTTTAGCCACAAACCGGGACTAAAGAGAGGCCTATATATACCCCCGCCCCTGCCCGCGAACAGAGCCACTGCTCTGTTTTTTTGGCCGGCCGTGAGAGAGGTTTATGGGCTCTAGCTCACCTCCTATGCACATGAGGTGTTCGATGAAATGCCCGAGCCACACTTAAGCTTTCTCCTCTCGAAGCTCCTTGTCCAACCTCCATTTTCCTCAAGATTTGTCTAGGTTTGACGGTCTGTCCTGTTCCGTCCCCGTCTCACCGCCGTCGATCGCCCGTGCCGATCTCATGGCTGGCACCGCCGTGGTGAGCCTCTTGTTCTTATCTTCTTTCTAAAAGAAAAAAAACCTTACTTGTATGATTTAGATAGATACTTGTATAATTTTCCTACTTTATTATTGTCTGTTATTATATAGTGTGATGGTTTTGGTATCCGCCTCGTCGGCCATTGTCCTGTCTATGATTCGAATGTGGTATATATTATCTTTTATAATTATTTGTTTCATTTAGTGTTTATGACAATTATGCCGGCCAACGTGACATAGATGTTTTTATCTGGGAGGTATGTGAACCGGAAATTCCAACTGACCCTATTGTCGAGAGGTTAAATTTAGTTGAAAAAGAAAACAATTACTTGAAGAAAAAACTGAAAAGACTTGAGGAGGAGAAGATGAAATTGGAGTTGCATGTTGTGGATGTCGTCGATGATCACAAGATAAAGATGGATGCAATGTGCTTGAAGATTAGAAAGATTAGAAAATATGCCATTCATACTGAGGCTTGGTATCATTATGACGTTGGATCAATTGTTACCTTAGTTGCGATTATGATCGCATTTGTTGTTGCATTGAAATGTTTTACATAGTTTCAATGTATGGTTTAATTAGATGCTCTAGAGAGCTATATGTTGTTCAATGAGAACTATGTATGAACTTTATGTATTTATTTTTTCTGTAATAACATTTGATCACTAATGTACTTTGGTTTTAATGTGATGATGTACTTCTATTAATTTGGCCACTTCTCTATTCATTATGTTCTGTAATGGTTTTTGACACACTTAATTATATATAATACACACAGATGAACCAGCAATGGATGTACGGTGACAGATGCACCTCAAGTACATTAAGGGCGTGCATAATTTTCTCGAAGTGGGTGAGGCAAACAAGAAAAATGGTTTTATGTTTTGCCCATGCCCTATCTGTAGGAATATGCAGTCTTACTCTGACCCGGAAACCCTTCACATCCACCTGCTTGAGAAGGAATTCATGCCACACTATAATGTTTGGACCAAGCACGGAGAAAGAGGGGTCATGATGGAAGACAACGAAGAAGAAGAGGATGATGAAAACTATCCACCCCCTGAATACGGTGATGCTGCAACAGGGGAAGCTGAAGATCAAGAGGAACCAGGCGATGTGCCCGATACTGATCTTCGCCGAGTCATTTTTATGCAAAGAGACAATGCCAAATTGAAAGGGAGAAGTTGAAGTTTGATCGCATGTTAGAGGATCACAAAAAAGGGTTGTAACCAAATTGCGAAGATGGCAACACAAAGCTCAGTACCACACTGGAATTGCTGCAACGGAAAGCAACCAATGGTTTATCTGACAACGGGTTTGAGAAGCTACTGAAAATATTGAAGAAGAGGCTTCCAAAGGATAACGAATTTCCCGATAGTACGTACGGAGCAAAGAAGGTTCTATGCCCTATAGGATTGGAGGTTCAGAAGATACATGCATGCTCTAATGACTGCATCCTCTACCACGGTGCGTACGAGGATTTGTACGCATGCCCGGTATGCGGTGCATTGAGGTATAAGATCAGACGGGATGACCCTGGTGATGTTGAGGGCGAGCGTCCCAGGAAGAGGGTTCCTGCCTAGGTGATGTGGTATGCTCTTATAATACCAAGGTTGAAACGCCTGTTCAGAAATAAAGAGCATGCCAAGTCTATGCGATGGCACAAAGAGGACCGTAAGAAAGACGGGAAGTTGAGAGCACCCGCTGACGGGTCGCAGTAGAGAAAAATCGAGAGAACGTGGGGGGACTTTGCAGGTGACGCGAGGAACGCATGGTTTTGTTTAAGTGCAGATAGCATTAGTCCTTTTGGGGAGCAGAGCAGCAACCATAGCACCTGTCCCTTGACTCTATGTATCTATAACCTTCCTCCTTGGTTGTGCATAAAGCGGAAGTTCGTCATGATGCCTGTGCTCATCCAAGGCCCTACGCAACCCAACAACGACATTGATGTGTACCTAAGGCCATTTGTTGAAGAAATTTTATAGCTGTGGAATGGAAAAGGTGTACGTGTGTGGGGTGAGCACGACCAGAAGAATTTGACCTACATGTGTTGTTTTTTGTAACCATCAATGATTGGACTGCTCTCAGTAACCTTTCAGGACAAACAAACAAGGGATATCACGCATGCACGCACTGTTTAGATGACACCGAAAGTATATATTTGGACAAATGCAGCAAGAATGTGTGCCTGGGACATCGTCGATTTCTTCCGACCAACCATCAATGTCGAAAGAAAGGCAAGCATTTCAAAGGAGAGGCAGATCACCGGAAGAAGCCCGTCGTCCGTACTGGTGATGACATACTTGCTATGGTCAATGGTTTACAAGTAATCTTTGGAAAGGGTCCCGGCGGACTACTTTTTCTGATTGACGCTGAGGGACGCACACCCATGTGGAAGAAGAAATCTATATTTTGGGACCTACCCTATTGGAAAGACCTAGAGGTCCGCTCTGCAATCGATGCGATGCACGTGATAAAGAATCTTTGCGTGAACCTGCTAGGCTTCTTATGCGTCTAGGGCAAGACAAAAGATACACCGGAGGCATGGGAGGACCAGCAATGTGTGCATGCAAAAGACGGCATGCCTCCAAAGCAGTATGATGGTCCTGCCAGCTACGCTCTTACCGAAGAAGAGAAGGAAATCTTCTTTGAATGTCTGCTCGGTATGAAGGTTTCGTGTGGCTTCTCGTCGAATATAAAGGCAATAATAAATATGGCAGAGAAAAAGTTCCAAAATCTAAAGTCTCATGACTGCCACGTGATTATGACGCAACTTCTTCCGGTTGCATAGAGGGGGCTTCTACCGGAAAATGTTCGATTAGCCATTGTGAAGCTATGAGAATTCCACAATGCAATCTCTCAGAAGGTGATCGATCCAGAAATCCTACCAAGGTTAAGGAGTGCTTTGGCGCAATTTCTTGTCAGTTTCGAGCTGGTGTTACCACCATCCTTCTCCAATATCATGACGCATGTCCTAGTTCATCTAGTCGACAAGATTGCCATTCCGGGCCCTGTATTTCTACACAATATGTTCCCCTTTGAGAGGTTCATGGGAGTCTTAAAGAAATATGTTTGTAACTGTGCTAGGCTAGAAGGAAGCATCTCCACGGGCCATCAAACAGAGGAGGTCATTGGGTTTTGTGTTGACTTCATTCCTGACATTAAGAAGATTGGTCTCCCTCAATCGCGGTATGAGGGTACACTGACTGGAAAAGGCACGCTAGGAGCAGACTCAATAATATGTCAATGAACCCATATGTAAATGAACACAAGAAAACGGGCATTCTTGGTCTCAAGCACACTACACAGTTCTACAGAATTCTACCTTGGTGACCCCATATGTCAATGAACACAAGAATATTCTGCGCTCCAAACACCTGGAGCAGTGTGACGACTGGATTACATGTGAACACATCAGGACTTTCGACAGTTGGTTGCAAACACATCTCATGGGTGACACCACTGTTTCTGATGAGCTGTACTTGTTGGCCAGGGGACCATCTTCGACTCTGTTAACTTACAAAGGGTACGAGATAAATGGGAATACATTTTACATGATCGCCCAAGATCAAAAGAGCACCAACCAAAATAGTGTTGTCTGCTTTGATGCAGCAACCAAGAGTGGAAAGGACACATATTATGGTTACATATATAGTGGACATATGGGAACTTGACTATGGACAAGATTTTAATGTCCCTTTGTTTCAGTGCAAATGGGTCAATTTGTCAGGAGGCGGGGTACAGGTAGACCCACAGTACGGAATGACAACAGTGGATCTGAACAATCTTGGGTACACAAAAGAACCATTCGTCCTAGCCAATGATGAGGCGCAGGTTTTCTATGTGAAGGACATGTCTATCAAACCAAGAAAAACAAAAGATAAGTAAGAGAATACATCATACGATGAGCCAAAGCGCCACATAGTTCTTTCAGGTAAAAGAGACATCATGGGAGTGGAGGGCTAGACAGACATGTCTGAAGATTATGAAAAGTTTCATGAAATTCCTCCCTTCAAAGTCCAGGCTGACCCAAGCACCCTATTAAACGATGAAGATTATCCATGGTTATGGCGCAGTAAGAAAAGGATACACGTGAAGAAAAAGTGAAGGCTTTCTCTCCACAACTATTCTGATGATAGCTTTGATCTAGAATATCACTGCAGTGACATGTCAAGAAATGAGATGCCTTTTGTAACAGATAAGTTTTCGTCCAAAACCCTGATACTTCGAAAGAGATTGTCCATTTTGTACACGTAGTGCATCCGTCTTTTGCCATAACCCTCTCAATATTTAGCACATGCTATGTGGGTGAAATGATGATACCATGCCAACTTTCAACCTTTTCAGAGTTCATTTGTAGTGCTTTTGAATTTCAGGGTCATTTAGCTCAAAAATTAGTAAACGCATGAAAAATACCAAATGAAGTCAGAAAGGGTTGAAAATTTATGATGTGGCTTTGAATGGTGCATTTTGAACACACAAAAAGTCTGGAGTTCAAATAATTTCAAAAAAAATGAAATCCCTTTGTAACAAATGAGTTTTCGTCCGAAACCCGGATACTTCGAAAGAGATTGTCCATTTTGTACATGAAGTGCATCCAATTTTTGTCGTAACCCTCTCAACTTTTTAGCACATGCTATGTGGGTGAAATGATGATACCATGCCAACTTTCAACCATTTTAGAGTTCATTTGTAGTGCTTTTCGATTTCAGGGTCATTTAGCTCAAAAAAATTAGTAAATGCATGAAAAATACCAAATGAAGTTAGAAAGGGTTGAAAATTTATGATGTGGCTTTGAATGGTGCATTTTGAACAGACAAAAAGTCTGTAGTTCAAAAAAAATGAAATCCCTTTGTAACAGATGAGTTTTCGTCCGAAACCCTGATACTTCGAAAGAGATTGTCCATTTTGTACACGAAGTGCATCCAGTTTTTGCCGTAATCCTCTCGACTTTTTAGCACATGCTATGTGGGTGAAATGATGATACCATGCCAACTTTCAACCTTTTCAGAGTTCATTTGTACTGTTTTTCAATTTTAGGGTCATTTAGCTCAAAAAAATCAGTAAATACATGAAAAATATCAAACTCTAATAGAAAAAAGAATGAACTAAAAAGAATCAATTAAAATATTCTATTATGATCAACTAAAACAAAACTATAATATTCTTCAATAGGAAAAATCAGCTAAAAAGTTTTTATAAAATAAAAAGAGTCAATAAAAAATAAAATCAATGCAACTATTTTTGATTAAAATGCCCATTTAAAATAACCTACAGATTACCAAATCGAATATAATGATAAAACTCATTAATATTAAATAGCAGGAAAAAGAATCACTAAAAATTCTATTTTTAATGTAAATTTATTCACAAACTAGTGATTCAAAAAACAATCACTCAAAAACTCGAAGTATTTAGCTGTAGGTAGAAACAAAAGAAAACTAATAAAGAAAAAAAATATATACTGGAAAAAAATAAAAAAATGTCGCCTACTGGGACACCACGGCCGATATACGATTAGAAACCAACCGCTAGTTGGGCCAAGACGCAAGCCCGCAGCTGGCCTAGTAGGCCCGCAGGCAGAGTGAGTGACTTTAGGCCCATAGGCCTGCATTAGACAGGAGCTCGAGAGGGCAGTGGCAGCGGCGCTTATAAACCACTTCGAGCCCCTCTCAACTAGCGAGGTGGGACTAATTTTTGGTCGCGGCAACACCCCCCTTTTGTCTCGGTTGGTGGTACCAACCGAGACGAATGCTAACTTTTTGTCCCGGTTGGTGGCACCAACCGGGACCAATGCCCCCCTTTTGTCCCGGTTCGTGCCACCAACCGGGACCAAAGGTCTCTGCTTCCCGTCCTTCGGGCTGAGGAAAACTGACCTTTGGTCCTGGTTGGTGGCACGAACCAGGACTAAAGGGGGGAATTGGTCTCGGTTGGTGCCACCAACCGGGACCAATGCTCTGGGTATATAAACAACACTTAGCAGTTTTCCATTCACTTCCTTCAATCTCTCCTCTCCCCCGATGGTGCCGCGACCACCTCGACGCCTCCAGGCTGCCGGACTGCGCCGTCGCCTCCCCAAGCACTGCCCCGACGCCCTCACTGCCTCCCTGCCCCAACACGCCAGACCTCCTCGTGTGCCCTCCTCCCCGTCATCGCACGTGTGCCCCCGAGCCTGCCGGTCTCCTGCTCGTTAAAACTCATATTAAGTTTGTTCGATGAATGTTCTCTGTTAAAACTCATATTAAGCTTGTTCAATGAATGTTGTATGTTAAAACTCATATTAAGTTTGTACGATGATGATTTTTTTTGTTCAAAGAAATTTACTAAGTTAAAATGTTCTCGTGTTGGGGGAGGAGTCCTTGAAACATATCAAGTGTTGTATTTTCTTTCGAAACATATCCCCGATAACTTGGACATGAGGGGGGACATCGATCAACCCCCTCTCTCCCGACCAACTCTCGAGTCCACCCAAACCAGGACTGAAAAAGCGTTGTCGAGGCCACCCCAAACCCTAGAAGAGTTGTCGAGGCCACCCAAATTTACCAAGTTAAATGTGTTAAAAGAGCATTGTCGAGGCCACCCCAAACCCTAGAAGAGTTGTCGAGGCCACCCAAATTTACCAATCTAAAGGAGCGTTGTCAAGGCCACCCCAAACCCTAGAAGAATTGTCGAGGCCACCCAAATTTACCAAGTTAAATGAGTTAAAATTTACCCCCTCCTCGATAACTTCAACATGAGGGGGGACGTCGGACATGCATGAGAGAGGCGGCCCGCTCGCCCGGCCAACTCTCGAGGCCACCCAAACTCTAGATGAAGAAAGAGCGTTGTCGATCTACCCCCTCCCGCCCCTACCCCGTAATTGTTATGTTCGTTGTTGTCATTAGCTAGTTCTATGTTTGTGCATATCATTCCTTGTTGTGATTAGCTAGGTCTACGTTTGCCACTAATTAATCCATCTCTCATGTTTGTATATTGCCATTTTGTAATATATGCAGAAACTATGGACAGAGACCTGGAACAAGAAGAGTTGTTGGGGGATATAATCCGCGACGGAGGTGATCCCTTATCGTTTCTCAGTGACACCAATGGTCAGGAAGGAGAGGATGACGGCTCCGGTGATCCAATAATTTAGGAGGAAGGAGATTATGACGGCTCCGGTGACCGAATGTCGGAGGAAGGTGATCATGATGACGGCTCCGGTAACCTAACATAGGAGGGAGTTGTTGCAAAGTCCGGCAAGGTATATATATATATTAATTAAGCCTATGCTGACTTGATGCATTAATTGTTTTAGTATGTACATATATTAACGCTTCTTTCTTCTTTTAGCCCTCCGGATCGAGCCAAACTTCTGTAAGGAGATGAGGCCCGAAGAAAAGGTTGCGCCAGGATGAAAGGTTCACGATCACAGAAATCATGAAAGATGGCCAACTGATTGCTCCGAAGCGGACCAAGGACGCATTTGTACATCAGTGTGGAGCTGTTGTTAGGGACAGTGTCCTGATCAGCGTCCAGAAATGGAATAAGAGTAAGGACGACCCTGAAGTTTCTTATGTCCAGGATAGACTGAAAGGTGATCTTTGGACCTCCCTGATGACAAATTTCAGCCTACCGCCAGAGGAGGATCCGAATAACCCAGTTATAGAGCCAAAGGTCAAGGTGTTTGCTTAAGAAGATGGCAGATCTATTCAGGATCTGGAAGAAAGAGTTGAACACAAAGTTTGTCAACAAAGGGAAGACTCCAGAATTCACTAGTCGATATGAGAAGATAGGAGACCACTAGCCTGCATTTGTGGCCTACAAGAAATCGGAGAAGGGTATGAAAAGGTCACTGACAAACAAGAAAAAATGCTGCAAGAAGAAGTATCACCATCACACGGGGTCAGGTGGCTACTACAAAACCCGGCCGTTGTGGGACAAAGCTGAGCAAGACCTTCTTTCTAAAGGGGTCCAACCAGAGGCATTGCATTGGCCAGATCATTCAAGGACTTGGTTCGGGGTTGGGGGAACTTTGGACCCAGAAACAGGGGAGTGTGTTTGGATGGACGAGCAACTTGCAATACCCATCAAGAAGCTTCAGGAATATATCAAGGTAGCGTAGGAAGGGACGTTCATTCCCGACAGAGAGAAGGATGAGCTGACAGAGGACCTCGGGAATGTTGAGCACCCTGGACGAACACGAGTCACACCAGGCTTCGTTTCGTGGGTGCATGGGTTCCCCGACAGCGGTGGTTACAGAAGCCGAGAGAGAAAGAGGAAAGTGGAAGCGAGCGAAATGCAGAAGCTGATGACCCACAAGTATAGGGGATCTATCATAGTCCTTTTGATAAGTAAGAGTGTCAAACCCAACAAGGAGCAGAAGGAAATGATAAGCGGTTTTCAGTAAGGTTTTCTCTACAAGCACTGAAATAGTAGGTGATAGATAGTTTTGTGATAAGATAAATAGTAACGAGCAAAAAGTAAATAAAGTAAATAAAGTGCAGCAAGGTGGCCCAATCCTTTATGTAGCAAAGGATAAGCCTGGACAAATTCTAATAATGAAGAAGGAGCCCCCGAGGACACATTGGGAATTATCGTCAAGCTAGTTTTCATCACGTTCATAAGATTCGCGTTCGGTACTTTGATAATTTGATATGTGGGTGGTCTGGTACTTGGGTACTGCCCTAACTTGGACAAGAATCCCACTTATGATTAACCCCTATTGCAAGCGTCCGCAACTACAAAAGAATGTATTAAGGTAAACCTAACCACAACATTAAGCATATGGATCCATATCAACCCCTAACGAAGCAACGCATAAACTAGGGTTTAAGCTTCTTTCACTCTAGCAACCCATCATCTACTTATTACTTCCCCATGCCTTCCTCTAGGCCCAAATAATGGTGAAGTGTCATGTAGTCGACGTTCACATAACACCACTAGAGGAAAAGACAACATACATCTCATCAAAATATCGAACGAATACCAAATTCACATGACTACTAATAGCAAGACTTGTCCTCAGGAACAAACATAACTACTCACAAAGCATATTCATGTTCATAATCAGAGGAGTAATAATATGCATAAAGGATCTGAACATATGATCTTCCACCAAGTAAACCAAATAGCATCAACTACAAGGAGTAATCAACACTACTAGCAACCCACAGGTACCAATTTGTGGTTTTGATACAAGATTGGATACAAGAGATGAACTAGGGTTTTGAGAGGAGATGGTGCTGGTGAAGATGTTATTGGAGATTGACCCCCTCTCAACGAGAGGATCATTGGTGATGATTTCCCCCTCCCGGAGGGAACTGTCCCCGGCAGAATAGCTCCGCCAGAGCCCTAGATTGATTCCGCCAAGGTTCCGCCTCGTGGCGGCGGAGTTTCGTCCCGTAAGCTTGCCCACGATTTTTTCCAGGACAAAACCCTTCATATAGCAGAAGATGGACGCCGGAGGCCCACCAGGGGGCCCAGGAGATAGGGGGGCACGCCCTACAGGGAAGGGGGCGCCCCCTATCTCCTGGACAGGGTGTGGCCCCCCTGGCCTATTTCTTTTGCTCATAAATTCTTATAAGATCCAAAAAGTTGTTTCGTGGAGTTTCAGGATTTTTGGTGTTGTGCAGAATAGGTTTCCAATGTTTGCTCCTTTTCCAGCCAGAATTCCAGCTGCCGGCATTCCCCCTCTTCATGGTAAACCTTGTAAAATAAGAGAGAATAGCCATAAGTATTGAGATATAATGTGTAATAACAGCCCATAATGCAATTAATATTGATATAAAAGCATGATGCAAAATGGACGTATCAACTCCCCCAAGCTTAGACCTCGCTTGTCCTCAAGTGGAATCTGAAATCGAAAAATATGTCCACATGTTTAGAGATAGAGGCATCGATAAAAATAAAATATAGACATGAGGGTATCATGATCATTCTAATAACAACAACATATATTGATTTTGTCATATGATTTCCTAAGCTCAAGTAATAAGCAATTCACAATGTCAAGTATGGTTCAAAAACTTCATTGGGAACTTAACACACTATAATCTCAGTCACTGAAGCAATTGCAATTTATCGTAACATTAGAAAGAGTCAATAATAGAGCTTTTTAGCAAGCTCACATACTCAACTATCTCGTAGTCCCCTATAATTGTCAACACTCACGCAATACTTGTGGTTATAGAGTTTCAGCCGGACACTGAGAAAGATAGGGGCTTATTGTGTTGCCTCCCAACGTATTCACCTTTAGGTGATGTCAACAATAATAGCCTATGCCAACTTACATCCAATTGGATATATGTATCATGATCTTTCAAACACAAAGAGCTTGCCAAAGGATAAAATAAAAAAGGGGAAAGGTGAGGATCACCTTGACTCAAGCATAAAGTAAAAACATAAAGTAAAAGATAGGCCCTTCGCAGAGGGAAGCAGAGGTTGTCATGCGCATTTAGGGTTGGATACACAAAATCTTAATGCAAATGAACGTCACTTTATATTGCCCCTTGTATGTGGACCTTTATTATGCAATCCATCGCTTTTATTACTTCCACAACAAGTACGTACAAAGCTTATTTTCTCTACACTAATAAGTCATGCATATTTAGAGAGCAATTTTTATTGCTTGCACCGATGACAACTTACTTGAAGGATCTTACTCAATCCATAGGTAGGTATGGTGGACTCTCATGGCAAAACTGGGTTTAAGGATATTTGGAAGCACAAGTAGTATTTCTACTTGGTGCAAGGAATTTGGCTAGCATGAGGGGTAGAGGCAAGCTCAACATGTTTGGAAGGTCAATGACAATATACTTTAACTGAGATGTCGGAAAACATAAACCATCACATTGTCTTCCTTGTCCAACGTCAACTCTTTTAGCATGTCATACTTAATGAGTGCTCCCAATTATAAAAGATGTCCAAGATAATATATTTATATGTGAACCCCTCTTTCCTTATCACTTCCTAGTAATTGCAATGATGACCAAGGCTACGTTCATCAACTCTCAACAATTTTTATGCCTCATACTTTTTATGTGTGAAGTTATCACTATCCATAAGATCAATATGAACTCTTTTGTTCTTTATACTTTCACAAGATCATAGTAACATAGCAAAGCCCTTGACTCAACACTAATCTTTATTATAGATAGCACACATACTTGATTACATAAAGAGATCACAAAGCAAAACTCAAAACTACTTGATATCAAAAACTTCGAACTAATAGATCAAGATACTACTAAAAGGAGCGAACTAAATAAAGCGGTAAAGATAGGAGTGTGATGGTGATACGATACCGGGGCACCTCCCCCAAGCTTGGCAGTTGCCAAGGGGAGTGCCCATACCCATGTGATTATTTCTCCTTCTTCACGGTTGATGTTATGATCTTCTTGGCGATTATGCCCTTCAGGATACGGTTCTCCTCCTCGAGCTTATTGACTTGTTGTTTGAGGTCCATATTTTCTTTACGGAGCTTGCCCGTAACGGACAAGGCTCCTTTTACCCAAGGATGCTGCATAGCTTCTGGAGAACAAGTGAAACTCTTTTTCATATTTTCATAAGAAAGAAATCTAGAGTTGGAAGGAGTGACCGAAGTAGGGACAGCCAGGCTAGGTAGTTCCCCCATAGTGAATTCTGCTCGAAGACGAGAGGTAACTTCTTGGTCCTCCTCCATGGCATCTATTCTTTTCAAATCAGTCTCCATCTCATCCTCCTTTGATGGTCCAAAGTGATAGGCATCGCTATTTGCTACTGGACCTGGCGTTGGGTGAGACACCCGACTTTCCCCAACTGACTTCTGAGAAGACATCTTGCTTTATTCTGCAACAGGAATAACTTGAAACGAAAATAGAGGATATTTGTGTGATATGGTGGTCAAAACCTTCGGGAGTATATATAATGAATTTTTACCGACCAAAATACGTAACATACAAGAAAAGAGAGTCCGGGGGGCACACGAGGTGCCCACGAGACAGAGGGGCGCGCCCTACAGGGGGGCGCAGCCTCCTCTCTCGTGGGAGCCTCGTGTCCCTTTCGGACTACTTCTTTATTCCTAAAATTCTTAAATAATCCAAAACTGATAAAAATTGCCATCAGAGTTGTTTTGGAGTCGGTTTACTTACCGTACCACGTACCTATGCCTTTTCGGAGTCTGGAACGTTCTGGAAAGTGTCTCTTATGTATTCCTCAGGGGTTATGGTTTCAATAATATTAGTTTCAACATTGATAGGATTACCTAAAATATAATGTTTAATTCTTTGACCGTTTACCACCCTCGGATTTGTGCCTTCGAAGTTGTTGATTTTTATAGCACAAGAACGATAGACCTCCTCGATAACGTAGGGACCTTCCCATTTTGAGAGAAGTTTTCCTGCAAAAAATCTTAAACGAGAGTTGAATAATAACACATAATCTCCTACGTTAAACTCACGCCTTTGTATCCTCTTATCATGCCAGGGTTTGACTTTTTCTTTGAAAAGCTTGGCATTCTCATATGATTGGGTTCTCCATTCATCAAGTGAGCTAATATCAAACAACCTCTTCTCACCGGCAAGTTTGAAATGATAATTGAGCTCTTTAATAGCCCAATAAGCCTTATGTTCCAGTTCAAGAGGTAAATGACATGCTTTTCCATAGACCATCTTATAAGGAGACATACCCATATGATTTTTGTATGCAGTTCTATAGGCCCATAATGCATCATCAAGTTTTTTGGACCAATCCTTTCTAGATCTGTTCACAGTCTTTTGCAAAATTAATTTGAGCTCTCTATTGCTCAACTCTACTTGACCACTAGACTGCGGGTGATAAGGAGATGCGATTCTATGATTGACATCATACTTAGCAAGCATCTTACGGAAAGCACCATGAATAAAGTGTGAACCACCATCAGTCATAAGATATCTAGGGACTCCAAACCTTGGAAAAATAACTTCTTTAAGCATTTTAATAGAAGTGTTATGATCAACACTACTAGTTGGAATAGGTTCTACCCACTTATTAACGTAATCAACAACAACTAAAATATGTGTATAACCATTGGAGGCAGGAAAAGGTCCCATATAATCAAGCCCCAAACATCAAACGGTTCAATAACAAGAGAATAATTCATAGGCATTTCTTGACGTCTACTAATGTTACCTATTCTTTGACATTCATCACATGATAAGACAAACTTCCGAGCATCTTTGAAGAGAGTAGGCCAATAAAAACCAGATTGTAGTACCTTGTGTGCAGTTCTATCTCCAGCGTGGTGTCCTCCATAGGATTCAGAGTGAGACTTGCGTAGGATTTTTTCCTGTTCATGCTTGGGCACACAACTTCTAATAATACCATCTACTCCTTCTTTATAAAGGTGTGGATCATCCCAGAAGTAATGTCTTAAATCATAAAAGAACTTTTTCTTTTGATGGTATGTGAAACTAGGCGGTATATATTTAGCAACAATGTAATTAGCATAATCAACATACCAAGGAGCAGTACGAGAAGCATTGACAACCGCTAATTGTTCTTCAGGAAAACTATCATTAATAGGCAGTGGGTCATCAAGAACATTCTCTAGCCTAGACAAGTTGTCTGCAACGGGGTTCTCAGCTCCCTTTCTATCAATAATATGCAAGTCGAATTCTTGGAGCAAGAGAACCCATCTAATGAGTCTAGGCTTAGCATCTTTCTTTTCCATAAGATATTTAATAGCAGCATGATCAGTGTGAATAGTAACTTTGGAATCAATAATATAAGGTCTAAACTTATCACATGCAAACACCACTGCTAAGAACTCTTTTTCAGTAGTAGCATAATTTCTCTGGGCAGTATCAAGAGTCTTACTAGCATACTGGATAACATTCAATTTCTTATTGACTCTTTTCCCTAAAATAGCACCTACAGCATAATCACTAGCATCGCACATAATTTCAAAAGGCAAATTCCAATCAGGTGGCTGAACAATAGGTGCAGTGATCAAAGCTTTCTTAAGTGTTTCAAATGCTTCTACACAATCATCATCAAAGACAAAATGAATATCTTTTTGCAATAAATTAGTCAGAGGCCTAGAGATTTTGGAAAAGTCCTTAATGAACCTCCTATAAAAACCAGCATGACCTAGGAAACTTCTTATACCTTTTATGTCCTTGGGACATGGCATCTTTTCAATAGCATCAACTTTGGCTTTATCAACTTCAATACCTCTCTCGGAGATCTTGTGCCCCAAGACAATGCCTTCATTAACCATAAAGTGATACTTCCCAATTCAGGACGAGACTAGTGTCTTCGCATCGCTGCAAAACTCGATCAAGGTTGCTCAAACAATCATCGAAAGAGGATCCATAGACGGAGAAGTCATCCATGAATACCTCACAAATCTTTTCACAAAAATCAGAAAATATAGCCATCATGCATCTTTGAAAGGAAGCAGGTGCATTACATAAACCAAAAGGCATACGTCTATAAGCAAAAGTACCAAAAGGGCAAGTAAAAGTAGTTTTAGATTGATCCTGCGCGGACACATGTATTTGAGAGAAGCCAGAATAACCATCTAGAAAGCAAAAATGTGTGTGTTTGGATAGCCTTTCTAGCATTTGATCAATGATAGGTAAAGGGTAATGATCTTTCTTAGTGGCTTTATTTAACTTACGAAAATCAATTACCATCCTATAGCCTGTAATAATTCTTTGCGGGATCAATTCATCTTTATCATTAGGAACAACGGTAATACCTCCCTTTTTAGAGACACAATGGACAGGGCTTACCCATTCACTGTCAGCAACGGGATAAATAATACCTGCCTCAAGGAGCTTTAGTATCTCCTTTCTTACCACTTCCTTCATTTTGGGATTTAATCGTCTTTGAGGATCTCTAACTGGTTTGGCATCTTTCTCCACTGAAATTTTGTGTTGACATAATGTGGGACTAATGCCCTTAAGATCATCCAGAGTATATCCAATAGCAGCTCAGTGCTTCTTCAGAGTTTTCAATAATCTTCCTTCTTCTTTCTCTGAAAGGTTAGCACTAATAATAACAGGATATATTTCTTTTTCATCAAGATAAGCATACTTAAGATTATCAGGTAATGGTTTGAGTTCAAACACAGGATCACCCTTGGGTGGAGGGGGTTCCCCAAGAATTTCAACGGGAAGGTTATGTTTTAGCATAGGTTCTTATTTAAGGAACACTTCATCTATTTCTTCCCTTTCCTTCATAAACATGTCGTTTTCACGGTCTAACAAATATTGTTCTAACGGATCAGTTGGAGGAACAGCAATGGAAGCAAGACCAATAATTTCATCCTTACTAGGTGGTTCCCTTTCACGAGGTTGTCTACTAAACTTAGCAAAATTAAACTCATGAGACATACCATCTATGCCAACAGTGACAATATTCTTTTCACAATTAATCTTAGCACTAGCAATATTCAAGAAGGGTCTACCAAAAATAATGGGACAGAAATAATCTTGTGGGGAACCATGAACAAAAAAATCAGCAGGGTATTTAATCTTCCCACACAAGACTTCAACATCTCTAACGATCCCAATAGGTTTAATGGTGTCCCTATTAGCAAGCTTAATATTAACATCAATGTCTTCTAATTCAACAGGTGCAATATCGTGCAAAATTTCTTTATAAAGATCATAAGGTATCGCACTAGCACTAGCACCCATATCACATAAGCCGTGATAACAACGATCTCCTATTTTAACAGAAATAACAGGTGTGCCTACAACAGGTCTACGTGTTTTAGTATCGGGTCTAGCAATATTAGCAGTTTCATCCAAGAAAGAAATAACATGCCCATCTAAGTCCTCATCCAAGAGATCTTTAATCATAGCAATACTAGGTTCAACATTAATTTGCTCAGGAGGTGTATAAGTCCTAGTATTGCTCTTACGAAAAACAGTTGAAGCTTTAACATGATCTTTTATCCTAACAAGAAAAGGAGGTGTTTCAACATAAGCAGTAGGAATAATAGGATCACTGTATGTAAAAGTCTTCTCTTCGACTGTAATAGGTGCAACTACTTTCACTTCAACAGGAGGATTATATTTAAACCACTTATCTTTAGGGAGATCAATGTGAGTAGCAAAAGTTTCACAAAAAGTAGCTACTATCTCAGAGTCAAGTCCATACTTAGAGCTAAATCCACGGAAAGCATCGGTATCCATAAAAGATTTAACACAATCAAACTTAGGTGTCATACCTGACTCCATACCAACGTCGGAACCCCAATCTTCAGAGTTGCGTTTAATTCTTTCCAATAAGTCCCATTTGAAATCAATAGTCTTCAGCATATAGGAACCAGCACAGGAAGTATCGAGCAAGTTGCGATTATCAAGAGAAAGCCGAGCATAAAAATTCTGAATAATCATTTCCCGAGAGAGCTCATGATTGGGGCATGAATATAACATTGACTTAAGCCTCCCCCAAGCTTGAGCGATGCTTTCTCCTTCGCGAGGCCAGAAATTATATATGTAATTACGATCACGATGAACAAGATGCATAGGATAGAACTTCTGGTGAAATTCCAACTTGAATCGCTTATAATTCCAAGATCTCGTATCATCACATAGCCTATACCATGTCATTGCATCTCCCTTCAAAGATAAAGGGAAGACCTCCCTTTTGACAACATCATCGGGAATACCTGCAAGCTTAAATAATCCACAAACTTCATCCACAAAGATAAGGTGTAAATCGGGATGCAATGTTCCGTCTCCTGCGAAAGGATTAACTAGCAGCTTTTCTATCGTACCCGAAGGAATCTCAAAGTGAATATTTTCATAAAGTTCAGTACACTACTAGGAAAAGGGCTACTAATGGCGCACCAGTTTTGCCTACTAATGGTGCACTGCTGGTGCGCCATTAGTATCACACCACTAGTATTTTTTACTAATGGCGCACCAGTGGTGCGCCATTAGTATCTGGTATACTAATGGCGCACCATGCAGTGCGCCATTAGTATGGAAAAAATGCGCCATTAGTATGCCTCCCAGGGGGCATACGTAACCATGTGCTTTGTCACACTAATGGCGCGCTCTGTAGTGATGCGCCGTTAGTATCCTTTGGCATACTAATGGCGCACCTTGAGGTGATGCGCCATTAGTATGAATATTAGGTTTTTTTTACTTTTCTGATTTTTGCACAGGTTACAAAATATATTATTGGACAGAATATAGACAGCAGCACACAACAATAGCAGATTCATCGAATACAATAGAAGATTAGTCTCCGAATACAATTCATCATATTAGTCTCCGAATTCAAAAGACCGAACAAAGATAAAACATTACAAGTCTCAAGACCGCGAGTATCGAATTTGTCTTCACATTACAAGTCGATATCGATCATCTAAACTACCATCACATGGAAGAGAGTTGCGATCATCACGATGAGCATCATCGCTATCAAACTGGTCTTCATCCGGTTCCTCCAACGCTCCCTCCTCTCTCCCGGTAGATAGCGGGCGTATCTAGATTCGGCCTCCGCCCTATTGGTGTACCCTTTGTAACTGTTACCACTGAAACGGTGAACCTGTCTCCGACACTCCTCCCAGTCGTCATAGACTCCGGGAACCTTACCCTTGTACACGACATACGACGGCATCTCTATGCACAAGCCAAACAACAGACAATACATAAGCAATATGTAAGTATGCAACAAAAGGATCGGAAGAGAAAAGCAAGACATTAATAGCACGATTCATGGTCCTACTAATAAATAGCATCGATTACATCTAAGTTGAACGACTGTCCAAACCAAAGAGACATAGGAATTCATTAAAGTTTAATTACAACGTGAGCCAATCAATGTTTCAGAACTACACATCACTACTTTCGACTCGACTCATCGGACAGGAGCGTGGATGAAGCCATCGTCTGTCGTGATGGTCATGAAATCACGGTCGTTGTCAGCCTGCATTTGTAGCGTTCCGTCTATCTCACTGTTGGACGGTTGATATCTGAGGAAGAACTGCCCCGAGGTATGAAGGACATCTTGATGGATGATGTCCGCAAACTTCAACTGGATGCGAAAGAATTCTTGTCTGAGGTCCGCGTCCTGGATTGCCGACAAGCTCGCGGCCCAATCTTTGAGATTATCTGGTAGCAGAAGGTGTTGATGGTCCCTTCGCCCGCATGTGATGGAGGGCATAGTAGGCATCCTTCTGACCGCCAGGCGTCTGCTTGACGCAGCAGAACTTCGTATTGTGTGAGAACATGTGCTTGCCGTACTTACTAACTGCCCTGGTGAAGGTGCCTCCAGATTTGGCGTAGCCGGGGAGAACATCATCAAGAACTTTCTTGATATTCGTGTAGTCTATCTTGGAGTTACGGTTCGGGTCGAAATATGTGGCCTTGGAATATTTCGGGCTTAAGAGGATGAGTGTGCAATGTGTGTCACTGCACAGAACACGGAATGTTAGCAAAAAAAGAACGATCGAAATCTAAGAAATCATATGTTACGGGGCGGTTAAGGGATGACTTACTCGGGAAAGTAAGCCACAAGGAAGTTATCCTTATATGGGTTTTCCAGAATGACGCCTTCGAGGTGTGAACTCGCGACTTGGCAGTCCCCAGCGCTGCTCAAGTGTTCACACGCATGTAGAAGGGGTCGACTATAATGATGTCCGGGGTCTTGTCTCTAATGATCCGCATCTCCATACTCAGCGAAAACAGCCGAACGAAGGTGTAGTGCAGCGGATGAAGGTTAAACATAGCAAAGATGTCATCAAACCGTAGGATGATCGTACCCTCTATGTCGACTTCCACAAAGCCCTTGCCCTCCGGCACCTTGGCCATGAAAACTGGGTATGCCACATCATTCTCTCTGAGACGCCGCTTCTCCAAAGAAAGAACACTGTCGTGCAGACTCCGCATAGCACCATTGCAGCATTGAGCATATTTGCCGGTAGCATCGCCCTACCCGCCACATGCACCCTCCTCGAGATATCCTTAGGTGAAGGTGGCCCGTCCTGAGCACGGATCGAACTCGGTGCCGGCTGGCTCACACCGGCGCCCTTGTTAGTCTTCCATCTCCGTCCCTTCTTCTTGATCTCCTGTAATGGGACCGAGTTCTGCTCACAGACCACCTTCTTGAGCGTGTTGGGGCTGATAATATTTTGCACCTTAGCTATCTGAGGCTCGGCGAAGGGGGGAGCTGGAGGCGTCTCCTAAGAACTGAACGCCAGACGACGCCTGTTGCAATTGGATTTCTCCGTCGTACCAGCTAGATCGCGGTCGTCTTGCTTGGGTTCTTGAGAAAGAGGCCCGCAGAACTCGTCAGCGTACCCATGTTCGGCAAAGTACTTATCGACATTGGTAAATGTACCGTCGTCGTTGTCGTCGTCGTCCGGATCCTGTGCCATATGCATGTCCGGATCCTATGCCATAGGGATGTCCGACATAGGGATGTCCGGCAGGTCCGGTAGCATTGCGGCGTTCTTGCCATGGCTTGGCGCCGGCACGACTGGCGGTCTTGTCTGTGGGGTGGTGTCCCCCGCCCCCAAACGAATCTGGCTCTTCGGTCAAAGCAGGGGCCATCTTACGCAGGCGCTGAGGGTCATCTCATCTTCTTCGTCGGCCCTAGCGGGTCGAATCGAAGGTAACAGCTCATCGCAGCCTGGCAACACCCGAACCACTTCAACCCTATACACTGTGGGTGGCATCGGATTACCGTGGAACATGGGGTTGCCCGGTTGAACGATGCTGCCCTTGGCGACATCGACCAACTCGCCGCCCACGAAGTGCAGAAGAGTGCAAGGAACATCGGCGGCGCCCTGCGAAAACATGTAGGGCGTCAGGGATGCCCAGTCAAAGGCAAGGAGATGAAGTCATCGGCCGAGAGGCTTAGTTACCGTGATGCCGTCAAGCTCGGCTAATGTCGAGGCACCGCCAACGGTGGGCGTGCAACTGACGGAGGGGCCGCTTGCTGGCGAGGTGCTGGCCGGCATACACCCGGGTGCATTAAGCTCCAATGCCCGTGTCGGCGTTGGAGACACGAATACCGCCTCCGCCCGAGACACCAGTGGTGCCACCGGAGACACCAATGGCACCGCCTGCACGCTGTGCGAGTTGCTGGCCGTGAAGCTGGGAACCGGGGGAGGCCCTGTTGGCCACCCGCAATCCATGTCGTCAGCCCATGAATCAATGTAGGCACCATGGCGTTGAGCTTCGTTCCTAGTTGTTGTTCCACTTGCTCTTGGACAAGCTCCGGAATCCACGCCACTTGTGCCTTGAGTGCTTCAACCTCGCGCGACTGGCTTTCCGAGCTGGTCTTTTTCTCCTTTCGCCCACCAGCGGTATAGTATGACAACCATTTTGTGGAAAAGCCTTTGCCGGCCACACGACCAGCTGACGTCGGCTTACTGAGCTTATCCTTGTTTTTCATTACGTTCAACGCCCTATTTAAAGGGGTGTCGAAAGGGGAGCTCTGAGACGACCCCCCCGCTACTGCTTTCAGTGTCCTGCGGAAGGAACGTGAACCATTTAGAAATATTGGGGATTAATTAGAATGCAACCATATGGAGCTAATTACCCGGGGGTGTATTCCTTACCAGAACAAACTCGAGCGCCCTGATCTTCGTATCCGTGGTAAGCTCCTTTGTTACCGGGTCCTCCTTGTACCGGGCCCTAAGAAAGTTCCTGTTCTGCTTGTCACGGTATTTCTCGAAGCGGGGCGGTAGGCCTTGCTCGGCACGCTCCGCTTCCTCCTTGTCCCATATGGGCTCCGCCACTCTGTAACCGCCGGGACCGAGTTGGTGGACCACTAAGTTCAACTTCCGCATTTCTTTCCCCCACTGACTTGATTCGGAGGTTGCGCTGCTCTCGCACTTGATCTTGAACTCCTTGTACTCATCTTCGCTCATCAAAGGATATTTCGCCTTGATCTTGTCATAACTACCACCTTTGTCAATCATTGCCTTCACCATGCTTCTCCAAGTAGACAGGGCTGTGCTCATCCTCGTGAGGGCGGTACTGTTCACTTTATTCCCTGAGAGGCGGGTGTTTGCAAACTCAGCGGGGAACTTGTATCGTTCGTGTAGCTTCGTGAAGAGGAGGCTGCGCAAATTCCCGTGGTCCTTATGCCTTAGGTTCTCGGTGTTGATCGAGACGGTGCTCCGGAGAATGCACCCGAGCTGAACCGAGTACCCCTTGACTACTTGTTTGGGCGCCGTCGGGTTCCCGTCGGAGTCCACTTCAGTAAATTCCTCCCTGACAGTGCCGAGCACGTTCGGGCGCCGGTCCTTCCGTTGCCCCTTCGGTTGGCTGCCATCTGTGTGTGCGCTGCCATCATCAGTGGTGGCATCCTCGGCGGCGCCATCAGTGGTGTCATCCCCGACGCCACTAGGTGTTGTGTAGTCAGGATCGGTGTCTTTCGCGGCGTCCTCATAGCGGTGATGTTCTTTCTCCAACTCCTGGGACAGCTCCCAGAATTGCTTGCCGCCCGAACCGCCGGCCTCATCGTTGTTGGCCATGTTTCGCTCTAAATAGGAAAAAAGTTTGGTCAAAAAGTTGGTTATTGTCAAGGAACAAGATCATGGTCTCATCATTTAGGGTTTGTCGACACCGAGGCATCCTAAAAGCTAAGCTTTTATCATTTAGGGTTTGTCGACGCCGAGGCACCCTAAAAGCCTAAGCGTACATCATTTAGGTTCTCATCGACACCTAGGCACCCTAAAAGCCAAGGTTTCATCATTTAGGGTTTGTCGACGCCGAGGCACCCTAAATGCTAAGTTAAGTTTTCATCATTTAGGGTTTATCGATGGCGAGGCACCCTAGGTTGGGCCTAATCACTTGGCACTAACCACTTGGCTCTATTGCCACCTATGTTGGGTTTATCATCTAGGGTTTATCGATGCTGAGGAGAATTCTAAGTTGGGCCTAATCACTTGGCTCTATTGCCACCTATGGTTTAATGCAGCAAGAATAAAGGACAGTTGATCCTACTTAATTAAGTACTAAGATACCCCGGCCCATGCATTAGTAGCAAGTATCCCATAGGTCCGATTTTTAGCAAAGTCATGCTAAAATTCACGGAAAATTTCAGCATGACCTTTGATGAAAATAGGACATATGGAGTACCCGAATTTGCCGGAACGGAAGTTAATCGACATTCCGGCAAACTCAAGGGCCTCTCGGGGTACCTGCAAAATCATGACGACACGAAGGGCCTCTCAAGGGCCTCAAGCTGCAGCGGCGTCTCCCAGGACCCCATTTTTATGCTAAATTTCTTTGAGCAACAATCAAAGCAGAAAATTCAGCATATTTCTATACAACAGCACTGTAAAGATTAAGAACAGTTCTACAGCAGCCCATTTATATACAATAGCATCTAAGATAATTAGGATAAGGATAGTAGGAAATGAAAAAAAGATCTCAAAAAACAATCACAACAGAAAATAATAGAAACCTAGTCCTAGAAGAAAATAAATCCTAAAGAAAAGAAATCCTAAAATCTGGAGCAAGTCCTAGCAGTAGTTGTCCAACTAGATGGCCACCACTACTACTCATATACTAGAGTAAACAACAGTTGTGTGTTCAACATCTGTACTAACAGTAAATTGGCAGTACTCCATTATCTACTCCTGCAACTTCAACTACAATAACATCCTACAACTACTACAACAACATAAAACTACTATGCATCATCTTCCTACAACTACTCATCTTCAGCAGCAACAACATAAAATTCTTGTTTAGTTAAATTCATGTTAAACATCATTTGGACTAGAGCCCAATCCTTTCTTCTGCTTGTCAGTAGAACTATCGTTTCTTCAACTTATGCAAAAATTGAACATCATATGAAGCATTAATTCCAGAGAGTTTAGCAGCTAAAGTGAGATACAGTTACAATGCAACAGAAAGATGGAATTACGGGAGATCATTTCAGCACCAAACTAATGGAATGAATTGCAACAGAACATTTTACTGAAAAAGTGGACTATAATGCAATCATTAAACTGAAACGAGCAAGTGACCGAATTGAGAGGATAATCAGCCACGTTTAATCGTTATCTAGAACAAAACTAGATAATCACTAAAGAATAAAAGGATTTTTCAAAGATTTAAACAATATTCTAGTTTTTGTAAATTACTTTTAATTCGAGTTGGCCAAGTTAATTTGACTAGTCAAAAGGAGAGGTGTGACCCATATGTCATAGGCTTAGATATTTTTAATCCAATTTATCTAACAGTAGGGTCCACATGTCATATACACTAAATCTAATAACCACTAATTAGCCTAACCACCTAAGCCAATTATCCTAAACTATAGCCTAAGGGCCGGCCTATATGCGGCAGCAACACCAATGCAACTACTACAAGCGACAACAATTAGCAAAAAAAGCAGCGGCAGTAGCTTAGCATCAGCATCAGCGGCCAGCAGTAGCAAACAATGACAGCAGTAGCAAACAATTAGTAGAAAAGAGCAGCAGCAGCTAGCGACGGCAGGAGCAGTGCGCAGTGGGCAGTGGCAAAATCACAGGGGCGGCTCTACGGGAAGCAAACGACCAAGGGGAGGAGGGGAAACTGAAGAGCATCTCACAGCGGTCGCAGAGGAGTAGACGGCGTGGTCGGGGATGGTTCAACGGAGACGGATTTGACGACTACTCGACGGTGAGGCCGCGGTGGCTGGAGGTGGAAGAAGGCGCAGACGCCATAGACGGTGGAGGCGTCGGAGACCTTGCCCTACGAGACAGAGAAGGGGCCGTCAGCTGCGCAGGCGGGGGGCAAGGGGAAGAGGAGGGTCGGGGGCGTACGGTGCTGCGTCGCTGCTCGGCACCGACGGCGAGGAGGAGTCCGGTGAGGGTTGGGGCGGCGGGGGTGGGGGCGCGGGGGCGGCGGGAGTGGAGTCCGGCGAGGGTCGGGGCGGCAGGGGTGGGGGCGCGGGGGCGGCGGGGGTGGAGTCCGGCGAGGGTCGGGGCGGCGGGGGTGGGGGCGCGGGGGCGCGGGGGCGGCGGGGGTGGAGTCCGGCGAGGGTCGGGTCGGTGGCGTCGTGTGTCGGGGCAGCGCACGGGTGGATCTGGTGGCGAGGGAGAGAGGGTCGAAGGGGATCTGGTGAGGGAGAGGGAGGAATTAGCTAGGGGGAAGCTTACTAATGGCGCACCACCCGTCGATGTGCCATCAGAAATCTTTTTTTATAATAGCAATGGCGCACCCCCTTCGGTGCGCCATTAAAAATCTTTTTTTTAGATAGCAATGGCGCACCCCCCGTCTGTGCGCCATTAGTATGTTTTTTTATTATTTTTAAAAAATGAATATGAATATGAAACAGTAATATTTTTTTATAAAAACGGTAATAAAAACAGTAATATGGAGCGCGGAAGGGTGCGGGGGGTGCTCGTTGGCGGTGGTGGAGCGAGGGAGGGTGCAGGGGGCCGGGTGCTCGTCGGCGGCGGTGGAGCGGGGGAGGGTGCGGTGGGTCGTCGGCGGCGGTGGAGCTAGCGGGGGAGGGTGCGGGTGAGATCGAGATCGAGATGGAGGGGGGTAGCGATCGAGATGGAGGGGGATCAAGATCGAGATGGAGGGGGAATCAAGATCGAGATGGAAGGGGATCGAGATCGAGTGTCCTCATGAATTCAAAAAGTGCCCATGAAATTTAAAAATATTCATGATATCAAAAAGTTCCCATGAAATACAATCGAGAAATGAAGACTACGATTTAAATATAATCGATCTTAGCTAGCTATCTATTCACAATCTTCTTGCCCTTCTTTTTCGCAAATGGAGTTCTTCTGTGGAACGGACGTCCTTTAGGTAGGGTGGTCCTGCTTCTTCTTGTGGTGTGTGCTGCTACATCATCGTCGTCGTCATGTTCGATCTTCGGGTCGCCGTACTTGTCGAAGTCTTGCTCATTGGCTACTCCATCCATTCCGATGATCTTCCTTTTGCCTCTCCTCACGACAACACGACAGTGCTTTGACGGGTCGGTAATGAAGAAGCATTGGTCCACTTGGGAAGCCAATACCCATGGCTCATTTTTCGCGGTGACGTTTGCGCCCGCGGTCTTGGATTTGGCTTCGGGTATAACCATGGTGGTGAAATACCGGTCTTCTTTTAGGACGCTCTTGGCCCATCTGACACGGAACATCGGGACCTTCTCTCCAGCGTAGCTCAGCTCCCAGATCTCCTCGATCCTTCCGTAGTATTTGTCCTTGTCGTTACCGGTGTAGGATTCCATCGTTACCCCGGTGTCGGTGTCAAAACCGGCGGATCTCGGGTAGGGGGTCCCGAACTGTGCGTCTAGGCGGATGGTAACAGGAGACGAGGGACACGATGTTTTACCCAGGTTCGGGCCCTCTCGATGGAGGTAAAACCCTACGTCCTGCTTGATTAATATTGATGATATGGGTAGTACAAGAGTGGATCTACCACGAGATCAAGGAGGCTAAACCCTAAAGCTAGCCTATGGTATGATTGTTGTAATGTATGTTGTGTCCTACGGACTAATGCCCTCCGGTTTATATAGACACCGGAGGAGGCTAGGGTTACACAGAGTCGGTTACAATGGTAGGAGATCTACATATCCGTATCGCCAAGCTTGCCTTCCACGCCAAGGAAAGTCCCATCCGTACACGGGACGGAGTCTTCAATCTTGTATCTTCATAGTCTTGGAGTCCGGCGGACGATGATAGTCCGGCTGTCCGGACACCCCCTAGTCCAGGACTCCCTCTGTAGCCCCCGAACCAGGCTTCAATGACGATAAGTCCAGCGCGTATATAGTCTTCGGCGTTGCAAGGCGGGTTCTCCCTTCAAGTTCCATGTACCTGCCAAACAGTGTCCGACTTCACCATAAATACAGTGTTTCTCGGCTTCTACGCCCAATTATGGTATTTTTCCATGCGTCGCATGAATGTGAAAAGCCAGGGCGTCTTTTACGTTTCACCCCCCAGTCGTGCGAGTCATCCGCCTATAAAAGAGGCAAAAATCCAGATCCAAACCACACCATCCTCCGCCCGCGAATACTTCATCGGAGCGCCTTTGACCTAAAAATCCATTCCATCATGGACCGTCGACGCGGCTCTTCTTCACGCACTCCCAGCCCACTGCCGGGGAATTGGAGGAGGTGCTCTGTTTCGCACAACGAGCTAGTGAAGCTCCAAGCGGGGTGATTTCTCCCTCCGGCCTTCATGGTCCCGGTCCGAGCCGGGCTGGTCACCTATCAAGGTGGGAGGCAAGCGGAGGCTACCCCAAGCCCCAATAAAGGGGAGCGAGTATGCTTCGTCCCTTATTTCGTAAGGGGACTCGGATTCCCGATACATCCGTTCCTCCGCGGGCTCCTGGAGTTCTACGGACTCCAGCTCCACCACCTCACGCCCGCCTCTGTCCTGCATATCGCGGGCCACGTAGCTCTTTGTGAGCTATTCCTGGGCATTGAACCCCATTTTGCATTGTGGAAGAGGCTGTTCTGCCTCGTACCCCGTTCTCACGAGGGGTCCATATATCAAGTGGGCGGCGCCGAAATATGGCGCATCGCCGGGACCGGATACCCATCCGGTACTCCCAAGAAGGCGTCCGAAGACTGGCCCTCAGAGTGGTTTTACATAGGAGACGCTCCGCTGCCGGACCCAGTCCGGATTGGCCTCCCGGAGTTTAGTGCTGCTCCCCTGAAGAAACGCCTCAGCTGGCGCCCACGGAGCCCCCGATTGGAGGAAGACAAGAGCGTCCATTACTTGATGGGCCCAATAAGATTACTGGCCCATTCCGGGTTGACCATGATTGGAGTCATGACGACATGCATCATGCGGGGGGTACAGCCATTGCAATACAGAGGCCACCCTATGTGGGATTTCAACGGGGAGGACGATGCCACCCGTCATGGCCGCAAAGGGCCGGATTCGACCGAGGATCTGGTAGAGATCCTTTCCAGCCTGTATAAGGGGGAAAAGGAGGACTTCCTTCGAACGAACCCTTTGAATGGGTTTTCCATGATCAACCCTAGAGTATGGGTAAGCGAACACCTTTAAAGGCTCAACCCATGCTCTCGAAGTTTAAGCTTCTTTACATTATGTCTTCGGCGCAGGGTCTACGCCGGAATGTGGAGGACATGGTAAGTCCTGCTCCGCAACCCGAGGATCCAGAAAGATCCTTGGATCCGGCCTCCGAAGAGGATCCGGACATCGAGGTGGAGCTGATCGACGGGGTATTTCACCAGCTCAGCATGGATAGTGCTTTGGTTGCCATTACGGCAGACTACCCCGGACTGTATCCGGCTTCTCAGGTGACCGTGACCGAGGTCCGAACACCATTATCTCTTCCTTTCCCCTTTCTAACCTTCGTGAACGATGGTATGTTACAGGAAGTGCCTTTACGGCAGGAAGCCGAGCCCGCGGTGGCTGACCAACAGAGGCCAGTCCGGACCAGCAGGCGGAAAAGGAGCGCGGTGCGGACGGAAACGTCGCTGCAAAGGTATAGCTCGTATTTGAATATTCAGAGCAACGTTCCTAGGAAACGCCTGAGTGCTCATGATCTTTGTAGGAGAAAAAGCGCTCGCCGGACTGCGGGCGCAGAAGTTGCTGATCCAACCTACACCGGCCAGGCTCCAGCGCCCAGCCTGGAGGGGGAGGCACGCGCAAGACGCGGGCCGGATCCTTCTCCAACGGAGGACACCGACAGACTGTCCGCCACCAAGTCTGAGGTGGAGAGTGCCATGAACCATAGGCGCCGCCGGACAGTATTTCGTGAAGCGTGCTTCTCCCTTGAGGCATTGGATACCTTTAACGTAGGGGACGCGCATCTCCGTGCCGCTCAAGATGGTTTTACCAGAGCCACGGAGCAGTATGTGAAAGACATACGGGTAAGGGAATTTTAATGGTTGTATATACCAGTAGCCCCCGAGACTTAAAGTAGTTATGTTAACTGATTTAAGGGTCATGTGAAACGCAGGCTCTTACCGAGAAGAATGCCCAGCTGTCTCAGGAGCTGCAAGAATGCAAGGCCCAACTTGAGGCCGCACTTGCTACCGCAGGAGGAGACTCAAAGACCCCTCCTGGTAACACATTTGTATTAATAAATATAAGCGTTGTGCGGCGTGCGCGTAAGTCTAATAATGACTGTGTAGGTACCGCCGGACAAGATCCGGACAGGCAAGGATTACTGCCCCAGCTGAAGGCCGGCGAGAGTGTGCTGAATAGGGTGCATCAAGAAAGGAATAAACTCCAGGATGCCAATGGCAAGCTCGGAGAAGAGCTGAAAGGCGCTCGCGCCGGGCTGTCCGGCTCCGTTAAGGAGAATGAGCGGCTTCGTCGCGGCATTTATAGTAAGTGCTTGAGCGGACTCCTTTGAAAAGAAGAGTTCGGCGAGGAAGTATATTGACATGATATGTCTTGTAGGTATACTCACAGGTCGTCCTGCAGAGGAGATGCCCATATCAACGGGTGATCAACTTCCCGAACTGTTGCAACTGCTCGAACGAGTTCGGCAGGCAATGAGCGTCGTCGTTCGGGCTTTATGGCCAGCCCTCTCCCTACCCGAGGGCCTTGGGGAGCTTGCGGAGAAGCTTCAGGGAGTGCGGCAGCGCTTCCGTTTGTGGAAGATTTCGGCTTGCCGTCAAGGTGCCAGGGAGGCTTGGGCCATGGTGAAGACGCGGTATAAGAAGGCGGATCCCAACCATATGGCCAAAGTTGGACCGGTGGGGCCCGATGGGAAGGAGATCCCTGTGAGTTTAGTATACAGCCAAGTAGAGTTGGCTGCTAAGTTTTCCCAACGGGACTGTAAGTTAGACAGCCTGTTAGACGGGATTGAGGAGGAATACAATCAATAAATTTGACAATGTATGTTTTCCTTTGAAGTGACATGTGAAATGCCTTCTAGCCGGATTGTAGATCGTTTGTCTTTGCCGACCTTTTCACTTCGACCTCGGGACCCTAGAGTCCGGAGTGTGTCCGAATACCTTTGTGGATGAGAAACAACCGCGGTATGCATGGAGACCAGGCGTAGGGGTCATTATTGCTTTATCAGACAAGTGCCCAACTAGTTATGTTATATTACATGGTTAGTAAGAAACATCTTCCAGGGAGAATAGTTCCGTTAAGGGTTCCTTTCCCTGGGAGGCATGCCCTAAAGTGCATGTCCGGACTGCGAAAAAAGCAGAAAAACATCTGGGGGCAGATAAATGAGTAGGTAAAGAAAATCGTCTTTTAAGTCACCGACCGAATATTCCCTTAAGAACGCTAGCTTTCGGCTTCACCCAGTCTGAGGTACACATCCGGCTGACCCGGTAGTAGCAATCGCAGAGGTGCTCCCTTTACCTCCTAGCCGAACAGTCGGGAACGTAGGGGTAAGCACAGGAGCCAGGCAACCCAGCTTGGCCAAAACATAAGTCATATCGGTGCATATAATGGTGAGTAAAAGGTACATGTGGAAGCTGGACACATGTGCTGGGCATGAAACCCTTATAATTGAGCTTCTGTAAAAGAAGCCCCCAGGTATAATGAGTGCGGATGGCACATCAAGTGTATGCGAAAAAAATGCAAAAGTAAGCCCTTAGGGGCTTTTTAATAAAAAGGTTATGAAAAGAGAAACGAAAGACAACCAAGGTATAAAAATTTGGACGGAGGGAGGGGACGAACTCTTACTCCGGCGCTAGGCATAGAATCTTCGGAGGCGGGCTGCGTTCCATGGGTTCGGCTCGAGTCGGTTATCCGACGCATTTCGTAGACGGTATGCTCCGCCGGTCAGGACTTGATCGATAATGAAAGGGCCCTCCCACTTGGGCTTGAGCTTGTCCTTTTTCTTGTCCGGCAGGCGTAGAACTAGTTCACCAACGTTGTAAGTCTTGGCCCGTACTTCTCTGCTTTGATATCTTCGAGCCTGCTGCTGATAGAATGCGGAACGAGCTTTGGCGACGTCGCGTTCTTCCTCCAATGTGTCCAAGCTGTCCTGCCGATCCAGCTCAGCCTCTCTTTCCTCGTACATGCGCACTCGAGGTGAGTCATGAATAATGTCGCAGGGTAAGACTGCCTCTGCGCCGTATACCATAAAAATGGTGTGAATCCGGTAGTACGGTTAGGCGTTGTCCGCAGCCCCCAGAGTACGGAGTCGAGCTCCTCGACCCAGTGCGTGTCAGATTTAGTAAGTGACCGCACTAGTCTGGGTTTAATGCCGCTCATTATTAGACCATTTGCTCGTTCCACTTGACCTTTGGTTTGAGGGTGATAGACTGAAGCGTAGTCGAGCTTGATGCCCATATTCTTGCACCATGACTTAACCTCGTTGGCTGTGAAGTTCGTGTCGTTGTCGGTGATGATGCTGTGGGGGACTCCGTAACGGTGTACTACCCCGGATATAAAGTCTATCACTGGTCCGGACTCTGCCGTTTTGACCGGCTTGGCCTCTATCCATTTGGTGAATTTATCCACCATGACCAATAGGTACCGTTGCTTGTGGGTTCCCCCTTTAAGGGGTCCAACCATATCAAGCCCCCAGACCGCGAACGGCCAGGTAATGGGTATAGTTTTGAGGGCGGTAGGCGGCATATGGCTCTGATTAGCAAAGAGCTGACAACCAACGCATCTCTGGAGTAAGTCCTGGGCATCTGCCCGGGCCGTCGGCCAATAAAATCCTGTACGGAATGCCTTTCCTACAAGGGCCCGGGCTGCTGCGTGGTGTCCGCCTAGTCCGGCATGAATTTCAGCCAGGAGGTTGCGCCCTTCCTCTTCGGAGATACATCTTTGAAGGACTCCGGTTGTGCTTTTCTTATAAAGTTCTCCCTCATGGACCTTGTAGGCTTTCGATCGCCGGACTATGCAGCGGGCCTCATTTTGGTCTTCGGGAAGTTCCTGCCTAAGCAAGTAGGCTAGGAATGGTTCTGTCCACGGGGCGATTACTGCCATTATGTCGTGGGCTGACGGTGTTATGTCATCGGCTGAATCGCCGATTGGCTCGGTTTTTTCCGGTTTGTCACTTCCGGGGTCCTCTTCCCATAGTACGGATGGCTTGAAGAGCCGTCCCAGGAAGATATTTGGAGGGACAGCATCATGTTTCGCACCGATGCGTGCGAGTACGTCGGCCGCTTGGTTATTATCTCGGGCTATGTGATGGAATTCGAGTCCTTCAAACCGAGCTGACATTTTTAGGACGGCGTTGCGATATGCTGCCATTTTCGGATCGTTGGCGTCAAAGTCTCCCTTTATTTGGGATATTGCAAGGTTTGAATCCCCGCGCACCTCTAGGCGTTGAATACCCATGGAGACTGCCATCCGAAGACCATGTAATAGGGCCTCGTATTCGGCTGCGTTGTTGGAGTCCGTGTACATTATTTGAAGTACGTACAGGTCTGTGTCCCCGGTTGGGGACGTCAATACGACGCCAGCCCCCAGTTCGGCCAACATTTTAGAGCCGTCGAAATGCATAACCCAATTGGAGTATGCGCCGTACTCTTTAGGGAGTTCGGCTTCGGTCCATTCAGCGACGAAGTCAGCCAAAACTTGTGACTTTATCGCTCGCCGAGGTTTGTAAGTTATATCGAATGGTAAGAGCTCAATGGCCCATTTTGCAATCCTGCCCGTTGCGTCGCGGTTATTTATAATGTCATTGAGTGGTACTTCAGAGGCCACTGTTATCGAACACTCTTGAAAGTAGTGTCGGAGCTTCCGGGACGCCATGAACACCGCATATGCTATCTTCTGATAGTGCGGGTAACGGGACTTGCAGGGGGTTAGCACAGTGGATACATAATACACTGGTTTTTGAAGAGGGAATTTCTGCCCTTCTGTCGCTCGTTCGACGACGAGGACCGCGCTTACAACTTGATGCGTTGCTGCGATGTATAACAACATTAGTTCGCCCAGAGTGGGCGCAGCCAGGACCGGATTTGTTGCCAATATGGCCTTTATTTCTTCGAGTCTGGTAGTGGCAGCATCCGTCCACTCAAAGTGTTCGGTGCGCCTGAGGAGGCGATAGAGGGGCAACACCTTTTCTCCTAGATGGGAGATAAAGCGGCTTAAGGCTGCCACGCATCCTGTTAATTTTGTATTTGTTTGAGGTCTTTTGGAATATCCAACTGTGACAGAGCTCGGATTTTAGCCGGGTTTGCTTCAATTCCTCTACCGGATACAATGAAGCCCAGCAGCTTTCCGGCTGGTACGCCGAAAACGCATTTTTCCGGATTCAGCTTGATGTCATATGCTCTGAGGTTGTCGAATGTGAGCCTCAAATCGTCTACTAGAGTTTCGACGTGTTTTGTTTTGACGACTACGTCGTCTACGTATGCCTCGACTGTTTTGCCGATCTGGGTGGCCAGACATGTTTGAATCATGCGCTGATATGTTGCGCCGGCATTTTTAAGTTCGAAGGGCATCGTGTTGAAGCAGAATGGTCCGTATGGAGTGATGAATGCCGTTGCGGCTTGGTCTGCTTCCGCCATCTTGATTTGATGATAGCCAGAGTATGCGTCCAGGAAGCACAACGAATCGTGCCATGCGGTAGCATCGATAATTTGGTCAATGCGTGGGAGAGGGAAGGGATCCTTTGGGCAAGCCTTATTGAGGTCTTTAAAATCGACACAGAGGCGCCAGGATTTATCCTTCTTTGGTACCATTACCAGATTTGCTAGCCAGTCCGGATGTTTGATATCTCTAATGAATCCGGCTTCCAATAGTTTGGCTAGCTCTTCTCCCATTGCCTGTCTTTTGGGTTCGGAAAATCGTCGAAGAGCCTGTTTGACTGGCTTAAATCCTTTTAGGATGTTTAGGCTGTGTTCTGCCAACCTGCGTGGGATTCCGGGCATATCCGAAGGATGCCAGACGAAGATGTCCCAATTTTCCCGAAGGAATTCACGCAGTGCGGCGTCTACTTCGGGGTTCAACTGTGCCCCAATGGAGGCCGTCTTTGTTGGGTCCGTTGGATGGACCTGGAATTTTATTATTTCATCTGCTGGTTTGAAGGAGGTGGACTTGGATCTTTTATCGAGTATCACATCGTCCCTGTTCACCGTAGAGCGCAGCGCGGTGAGTTCTTCTGCTGCTAAGGCTTCGGATAGTGCCTCCAGGGCTAGTGCAGCTGTCTTATTTTCGGTGCGGAGTGCTATGTCCGGATCACTAGCGAGGGTGATTATTCCGCCGGGCCCAGGCATTTTGAGCTTCATGTACCCGTAATGAGGTACTGGTTGAAAAATTGTGAATGCCTCTCGTCCTAATATAGCGTGATATCCGCTGTTGAACGGGGCCACTTGGAACGTGACTTCTTCGGATCTGTAATTGTCCGGCGAGCCGAACACCACATCGAGTGTGATTTGTCCGGTGCAGCGTGCCTCCCGGCTAGGGATTATTCCTCTGAAGGTTGTGCTGCTTCGCTCAATACGGCTCCAATCGATTTCCATTTTCCGCAGAGTTTCCTCGTAGATGAGGTTTAATCCGCTGCCGCCATCCATGAGGACTTTTGTGAGTCGAAAGCCGTCCACTATGGGACTAAGCACCTGTGCGGCTGGTGCTCTGGCTGTTCAGAATTTAGGCTCGTCGCTGGCACTGAAGGTGATAGCTGTGTCACTCCATGGATTTGCTGTTGCTATTTGGTAGACTTCGGCGAGTCCGCGGATTGTTCGCTTTCGCATATTGTTTGACGCGAAAGTCTCGAAGACTGTTGATACCGTACCGGTATTGTTGGAGTTGTTTTGCGGGGCTAGAAGCTCCTCGCCACTTTTGGCCACCTGCCGTAATATCCAACATGCTCGAAGGCTATGAGTTGGGACGGCTCCCTCTGTACTATGAAGCTTACAGGGTCCATTGAGCCGTCCCTCCAGTACGGTTCCGTTTCCCTTATTGGATTTTTGTTTTTTCGTTTTTGCATCTGGGGCCTGAGTGTAAGGCGCCCTTTTGCTGCGGACTGGGTTTGGGGCCGGATTATCCCAAAATTGATTTTCGGTTTTCGGAAACTCTCCATCACACAGTACTTTCGTACTATGGATGCCAGATCGGTGAAGCGCGTAATTTTGCGATGATCAATGGCGTTTAGTATTCCCTTGTCCGTGCAATTATTGCAGAAGATTGAGATTGCGTTTTCCTCTCGGCAGTCCTTTATCCTGTCCATAACTAGGAGGAATCTGGCCCAGTAGTGATGTACTGTTTCAGCGGGCTCTTGCCGTATTAGAGATAGATCGCATATGTCTGGGCGGGTGGGTGGACTAAAATCCGGATCCCTGCCCATCTTGGGGCTTAAAGGCCGAAGAGCTTCCGCATTCGGAAGCTTAGGTTGCTGGACACAATCCAGCGAGTCCGGAGTGATGCATGATTTTAAGTTCAATGCTCGATCGAAGCCCGTCCCTCCGCGGAACTCCGGCATGGAGGGTTCGGGAATCCGGACGTGACTAGTTTTTAATATAGGCAAAGAGTCGCCGCATTGTTCCTCTACCACTGCGACGTGGTGGGTGGCCTGGGGAGAGTTAATCTCTCTTAGATCGGTTTTAAGCCCAATCTGATCGTAGTCTGTGGCGACTCCCAGGGCGGCGATGCGATCCAAGAGCTCGTTAACAGACGAGAGCTCTATTGGATCCAACTGCTCGGCGGATTCTGAGCTGACGCGAAGATTGATTTTGACGACTTGAGAAGTCATCGTCGAAGCAGTGGCCGGACAGGCGGTCATAAGAAAACCACCTAGCCAGATAGTTTGGCCGACGGCCAAGGCCCCTTCGGCGAAAATACCGTCTCTGAAGACGGGTGGAGGCATCCTTCCTATCGGTGACGACACAGAGGAACTCTCAATGAAAGCGCCAATGTCGGTGTCAAAACCGGCGGATCTCGGGTAGGGGGTCCCGAACTGTGCGTCTAGGCGGACGGTAACAGGAGACGAGGGACACGATGTTTTACCCAGGTTCGGGCCCTTTCGATGGAGGTAAAACCCTACGTCCTGCTTGATTAATATTGATGATATGGGTAGTACAAGAGTGGATCTACCACGAGATCAAGGAGGCTAAACCCTAAAGCTAGCCTATGGTATGATTGTTGTTATGTATGTTGTGTCCTACGGACTAATGCCCTCCGGTTTATATAGACACCGGAGGAGGCTAGGGTTACACAGAGTCGGTTACAATGGTAGGAGATCTACATATCCGTATCGCCAAGCTTGCCTTCCACGCCAAGGAAAGTCCCATCCGGACACGGGACGGAGTCTTCAATCTTGTATCTTCGTAGTCTTGGAGTCCGGCGGACGATGATAGTCCGGCTGTCCGGACACCCCCTAGTCCAAGACTCCCTCACCCGGAGTTCTGATAACCATCGCTCTTCATGTCCTTGTTCTCGGTGTAGAATGTGTAGCCGTTGATATCGTATGCCTTATAGGTCATCAGGTTGTGCTCGGCGCCCTGTGACAAGGCAAATATGAGTTGTTCTTCCGCGGAAGAATCCTCATGTAAAGGGTACGACAGAAGCTTTTGCTTGCACCAACGCGTGAAACATGAGTTGTGCTCTTTGATTATATCTCCGTCCGTCCTCTGTTGGCCTCGGTCATTGTACGTCTTCTCAATAATGGTTTTGTGCTCTACCACCCAAGGATCGACCACGTCTATGTGTTGTAGCGCGACTAGATTTGCTCTTTCAAAGTCGGCGAGTCGACCCACGAAGTCGACATGCATTTCACGGCGACCCTCACGGTGACCCCATCCAGCGAGCCTGCCGAGGTGCCTGTTGACGGGCAGACCAACGGGGTTCTCGATGCCTAGATAATTCATGCAGTAGGAGATGCACTCTTCGGTCAGAAAGCCCCTGGCTATACTTCACTCTGGACGTGACATGTTGCGAACGTATCCTTTGATGACACCATTCATCCTTTCGAACGGTATCATGCTGTGCAGGAAAGTCGGCCCAAGTTGGATGATATCCTCCACGATATGGACCAGCAGATGCACCATAACGTCGAAGAATGCGGGCGGGAAGTACATCTCAAGCTCACATAGTATCACCACGATCTCTTCCTTTAGCCTTCTGAGTTGCCTCACGCCAATCGACTTCCGAGAAATAACGTCGAAAAAGTTGCATAGGCCAAATAGCGTTTCACGAACGTGCGCGTCCATGATCCCACGGATTGCAACTAGAAGTATCTGCGTCATCAGCACGTGACAGTCGTGAGACTTCATCCCGCTGAACTTCTGCTTCGCTGGGTCTAGGTATCTGCTTATCTTCCCCGCGTAACCGTAAGGAAGTTTTACTCCTACAAGGCAGGTGAAAAACTGCTCCATCTCCTCCTGACTTAGAGTGAAGCACGCGGGAGGGTAGTCATTTCCGGTCTTCTTGGCCTTTTTGCTTTTGCGATGACTTTCTGTGTCCTGCTTCGCCTCATCATCATCATCATTAGAGTGAAGCTCCTGCCTGATGCCCATTGATTTCAAGTCTGCCTTTGCTTTCGGCCCATCTTTGGTCCTCTCTGGCATGTTGAGCAGGGTACCAAGCAGACTCTCGCACACGTTCTTCGTGATATGCATGGCATCAAGGCTGTGAGGCACACGGTGGATCTTCCAGTACGGCAAGTCCCAGAAAACAGACCTCGTTTTCCATACCTTCAACAGCGGCTCTGGCCCTTTCGCTTCTTTCCCGGCAGTGGGCAATCTTTCCAATTTTTCAACAGCTCGTCTATTTCCTTGCCGCTCCTCGCACACGGGCGTCTTCGGGGTTCGGTTTCACCATCGAACAGATCCTTGCGTTTCCTCCACGGGTCATCGTCGCGAAGCCACCTTCAATGTCCCATGAACACGGTTTTCGAAGACCCGGGATCTCTATCTAGCTGGCGATATGTTGTGTCATCCATGCACCTTACGCATCCAGAAAATCCGTGGACTACCTGCCCCGCGAGATATCCGTAACCGAGATAGTCGTGCACCGTCGTGAGCAGTGCGACTCTCATAGGGAAATATTCTTTCTCTGCGGCGTCCTACGTATTGGCTGGCGTTTTCCACAGCGTGTCTAGCTCCTCTTTCAGCAGCCCCAGATACAGATTGATGTTGTTCCCTGGTTGTTTCGGCTCTTCCTCTTCATGCACAACCAGGGGGGAAGGTTGTACATCCACACAAACACAGGCCAGGTGCTATGTGTGCTTCTCTGGCTGCCAAACGGATTGACTCCATCGGTGCTCGCGCCCAGCACGATGTTCCTTGGATCCTTCCCAAATTCTGGGTATTCGAAGTTCAACGCTTGCCACTGGCTCGCATCCTTAGGGTGACTCGGCATCTTGTCTTTTTTATTTATCTTCGGATCATTTCCGTCATCTTCCCGCTTCTTCTCCTCCCTATCCGCGTGCCAACGCAGGAGCTTTGCTACCTTAGGGTCCGCGAAATACCGCTGCAGACGAGGAGTGATCGGAAAGTACCACACTGATTTTCGAGGAGCTTTCTTCCTCTTCTTGTATCGAGTGACGCCGCACACCTGACATATGGTAGACTCCGCGTGCTCGTCCCGATAAATGATGCAATTGTTCATGCACACATGGTATTTCACGTGCGGTAAATCCAGAGGACACACGATTTTATTCGACTCCTCAAAACTGGTCGGGCACTTGTTCCCCTTGGGAAGACGTTCGTGCCAGAATGACATGTTCTCGTCGAAGCATGCGTCGGTCATTTTGTGTTTTACCTTCATCTCCAGAGCCATGAGCGTTACTTTCAGGCAGGTATCCTCGGGCCTGCATCCTTCATACAATGGAGTAACCGCGTCTATCTCGAGTTGATCCAGCTTGGCTTTCTCTCGGGCGGTAGCTCTTGCGTTATCCGTCTGCTTGAGAAGCAGCTCTTGAATATGAGGGTCCTGCACCCAGCCTCCATCGTCGTCTGCTCCGGCATCTTCATCTTCATGATCATGCCCTTCGTCTTGATCTTCCTCATCATCATGTTCTGCATCTTCTACATGATGACTATGTACAGCATCACCGTCGTGATCATGTCCTGGAGATTCTTCATCTTCTCGCCCGCCCTCGCCGTGGTGGTTGTCTTGTTGCCCTGCCTCATTTCTTGCCCGGCCCCCATGGACGACTTCATAGTCATCTTCATCACCTTGCCACCGATAGCCATCCATGAAACCACGCAAGAGCAGGTGGTCCAGCACCTGCCCGGAATCCGGGTCCGCAATAAGGCTCTTCAGCTTGCATCTTTGACACGGACATCTTATCTCCATCTCGTTCTTTTGAAGCATCTCGGCCTTCGTGGAGCTCAACAACCTATTCACGATGCCTTTGGTCATCGTGTGGACCATGGTCGCCTGCGGGGTAGAGCAAAACGATATTTTAGAACCAAGAAAAAATTTGGCATGACCTTCCCTAAAAATAGGACCAAAAAGAATGCATAGTGCCAAAATTCTCGTTGAAACGGAAATGAATCAATATTCCGGCAAAATATTGGCAACTATCACATTTCAAATACCGGTACCTGCAAACACAAACATATATGCAACACCACAAACATATGCAACACCACAAAGATACATAGATCTAGCTAGGCCACAAAACGTGCATGTGCACGTTGTTGGAGCGAGCTTGGGAGAAAAAAAGTAGATCTACAACATGAAGATAGCTTTTCCCTTACTTACCTATCAAAAAAAGGTAATTTCACCACTTAATTTTGATGAATCTATGGTGCAAATGAGGTGAGGAGGAGGAGGCAGCCGACAAGCTTGGAGAAGGAGGTGGAGGGAATGAAGTGGGGAAAGTGAGTGGGTAGGTGTGGCTGTCCAAAATATCTTGTTGGTCCCAGGTTACTAATGGCGCACCACCTGTAAATGCGCCATTAGTAACCCTGGTTACTAATGGCGCACCTGCAGGTGGTGTGCCATTAGTAGTTTTGCAAAAAAGTAATATATATATATATATATATATATACACACACACACACACACACTAATGGCGCACCGCCGCAGAGTGCGCCATTACAAGTTTAAACTAGTAATGGCGCACTGTGACAGGGTGCGCCATTAGTAGTTTTGCAAAAAAAAGAATAAAAAAAGAATACAGTACTGGCGCACTCTGTGGCTGGTGCGCCATTACTAGTTAGAACTGGTAATGGCGCACTTCGCTCGGATGCGCCATTAGTATGTATGGAAAAATGAAAAAAAAATTGTTACTAGTGGCGCACCTTGTGTCTGGTGCGCCATTAGTGTCTTCCACACTAATGGCGCATCACCAAATGGTGCACTATTAGTCTCTACTCCTAATGTCTCAGTTTGTAGGTCGCGTTCCGGGTTTTATTTTCGTCCCACCTCACCCGGTCTTTTTTGGTACTTCTTTGGTACTTCCTCCCACCTCCCCCTCAGCCGTGAAAAACCAAGAAAAATCCCGTGATCGAGTCCCGCACACGCCCAAACTCCCGTCGTTGTCTCTACTCCTAATGGAGCAGTTGATAGCCTCGTACGGTTTATTTTCGTCCCACCACTTTCAACCGTTTTATTTCGCTGGTTTTTTTCGTCCCTCCTCCACCCCACCGGTTTAGTTTCACGTCACCCTCTCACACAACGAAAAAAATCTTAACGGATCATAACTTTCCATGCTGGTGCAAGTTATTTTTAGTAATGTCTTTATGTGAAAGAATCAATCACGATCAATCTCTAAATATCAAATCTAAATTAATTAACCTTACCTTAAATTGCTCAATCACATTAATTAGGAAACAAAATAACCGATTTTAAGAAAATATCTACTCTTAATGGAGGGTATTACATACCAAACATAGGTACATCATTAGCTCGCTTCCTTCCCTTCGTCCCTCAGTCCCATGCTCGTGGCGCTGAAGTGGCATCGACAGGCGATGGCGGCGAGGACAACACATGGCAGCCCCTGAAGCACATACACGACTGCACCTCGAGTCTACCGTCTCCCAAGATATGGGTGAGTTCTCGTGATGCCCACCCTAAACCCTCACGTCCTACAAATTCCTCAACCTCTACCATCTCGATTTCGTCCATGCTCTGGTCCAAATGACGATGCAGCTCCGGCCGATTGACAATGGAGGTTTGCCATCCTTCCTCTCAGCACCCACTCCTGGAGGAACGACATGCCATGCCGATCGAACCTGGTCGAGACCACTCACCAAGATTGCTATTCGGTAGTTTTTTGTCAAAAAGTGAAGAGTGGGACGGGATCTGCACTTTTGTTAATATAACATATACTTGTGCAGGTGCAGGTTTTGTTTTAAAAATCCAATTTGTTTATCCTTTTGTCGCTGAAATTGTTTACTAATTATGTGATTGGTTTTATTTCTTCTAGATGTTGTATATTCATGGATTGAAGGGACTGTCTGACAAGGTGAAGGAGCTAATAGTTGTAGTTTTACACCAATGCAAATTTGTTTTGCTTCAGTGTTAAACATGACCTGCAACAGTTGCCGTCACTGTTGATTATTCCTACTCAGATTAAGTTTCAGGCTCAGTCGTCTCTATCGTCACTCGTCAGCGCACAGACGATGGGTTGGTGCCATACTATCATGTGGCATCTCCATCGTTCTGGGCCGGGAAGATAACAGATTTTCAGGAAACAAATAATACATTTTACTAACTTCCTTAAATTATGCAAATCAATCAATTCCTTTTACTGGTTCAATTTGTCTTAGGAAACAAATAAGAGATTTTCAGGAAACAAATAATACATTTTAATCTAACTTTCCTAACTTATGCAAATCAATCGATTCCTTTTATTGGTTCAATTTGTCTTAGAAACAAATAACATATTTTCAGGAAACAAATAATATATTTTAATCTAACTTCCTTAAATTATGCAAATCAATCGATTTCTTTTATTGGTTCAATTTGTCTTAGGAAACTAATAACAGATTTTCAGGAAACAAATAATACATTTTAATCTAACTTTCCTAACTTATCTAAATCAATCGATTCCTTTTATTGGTTCAATTTGTCTTAGGAAACAAATAAAAGATTTTCAGAAAATAAATAATACATTTTAATCTAACTTCCTTAAATTATGCAAATCAATTGATTCCTTTTATTGGTTCAATTTGTCTTAGGAAACAAATAATAGATTTTTAGGAAACAAATAATACATTTTAATCTAACTTTCCTAACTTATTAGTGAAATTTGTTTTAGGAAACAAATAACAGACACGTCATAACTTTCCTCGCAATAAATAGTTTCTTAACATTTGCAAACTTTCCTAATCAGACACGTCACAAACGGGCAGGTACTGATATCACGTTATCAAACAATAAAACCCCATTTGCATAGAAATCAGTTCAAAAATCCCAACTTTCCTAAATTTTTACCTTTCCTTGATAACAACAAACATTTTCTATGTTTTCCATCGATATTAGCATTTTTTTGAACTGAGATCTCCGGGTTATGATTTTTTTTGTGATTCTTTCCAATTGTGACCTCTCCTTCCACTCCGGCTCCTTGTCGGATAAACACCTCCACCACAGCTAGGTGACACCGCCCCAGACCTCCTGCCTCTCCACACCTTCTCCGCCACCTCCTTCTCGTACTCCATTAACAATCCCTCCGCCACATTTGTCCACGGCAGTGTCGAGGGCATGGTGCAGCAACATACCGGCGTTAGAGCAGCGCATAGCAGCAGGAAGCAACACGCAGTAGGCGAGGCTGAGGGGGCGGCTGGCAGAAGATGGCCATGACTGGAGGCGGCGCGAGGCAGGGGGGCAGCAGATGGGGCGAGCGCAGCCAGCGAGAGTGTGGCGCGCGACCAGGGTGTGTGTCGCGCGGGGCACAGTGGTGCGGTGGCTGCGGCGAGCGTGACGGCAGCGGCGGGCGCGACCGACGCGGTGTAACACGGGCGTAGGCATGGAGAGGGAGTGGCCCCGCGGGCGCGGAAGAAGAGCGGCAGGCTCGGGCATGGGCGTGCATAGGAGCGGGCATGTGCCACGGGGTCAATCCAAGGAGCTCGGTGGCTACCCCTGCAATGGCCATGGCGGACGGTGGTTCTCGGCCACGGCGAAATACCTAACGAGAGCAAACGAGAGGGAAGACAAGGAAAGGCAAGAGGAGATCATGGCGGTGTCAATGGCGCCCTAGGGGAAGACATGGGAGCTCGGGGTGGCGCGGATCGAACGGCAATGTCGCGGTGGCCCAAGGTTGAGGAAGACGGCAGCGACGTCGATGCGGGGCTGCTGGACTTGATCTCGTTGGCGCAGACGAAGTAGCGAAGGCATTCGGAGCTCCTCGACAAGCTCCTAGCCCACAGGGAGGGCAGTGGCCATGTGGACGGGGTCGATCATGGTGGCCGTGGCGTCTGACTTCGTCCAGATCGACGGGATCGAGCGAGTGAGGAGGAGAAGTGGATTTGGGAGGGGGCGTCAAGGAGGAGTGAGGCCCCTTATCCATTCCCCTTCGATGCTAGCGAGGTGGTCAGGCGGGAGCCTGTCTCTGTAGCGACGCGGCTCGGTGAACAGGAGAAGGCGACCGCGCGGGGACTGGACCGCTGAGCCGGTTCGGTGGGAAGGCCCGGGGGGCAGGGCGAATCCCCTTTTACATCGTCCTTTTGGTTTTTCAATGTATTCTAATCTGTTTCTCCTTTTTAACACCGTTTTCTATTTATTCTTATCAACTAAATGATCTCTACTCCTAATGTCTCAGTTGGTAGTCTCCGTTTCGGGTTTATTTTCGTCCCACCTCCCGAGTGAGGGAGAGGGGGAGAGAGAGTGAGTAAGAGGGAGGGAGAGGGTGTATGTGTGTGTGTGAGAATTTGATGGTAAAAAAGGTCGTCGATGTCACTTAATATGTATGAGAATATTCAATGTAATATTAACATAATTGATATTGAACTTTTAAAGTTAATGTGGCCCCGTTGCAACGCACGGGCGTTCTTCTAGTATATAGTAGTGGCGCACTACTCCTCTGGTGCGCCATTAGTGTCAATTTCATCTATAGCCCTTTTCCTAGTAGTGGTAGGTTGAGGAGCATCTCTTTGCTCTTCTGGTTGGGGTGAAGATACCCCAAACAAGCCCCTCAAAGGATTAGTTTCCATAGTGACAAGTAACAGAAAATTTCAGCACACTATATAAATGTTTCCTTACCAAGTTCCACTCACCAAAAGCGCTACACTCCCCGGCAACGGCGCCAGAAAAGAGTCTTGATGACCCACAAGTATAGGGGATCTATCGTAGTCCTTTTGATAAGTAAGAGTGTCGAACCCAACGAGGAGAAGGAAATGATAAGCGGTTTTCAGTAAGGTTTTCTCTGCAAGCACTGAAATAGTAGGTGATAGATAGTTTTGTGATAAGATAAATAGTAACGAGAAAAAAGTAAAAAGTGCAGCAAGGTGGCCCAATCCTTTATGTAGCAAAGGATAAGCCTGGACAAATTCTAATAATGAAGAAGGAGCTCCCGAGGACACATTGGGAATTATTGTCAAGCTAGTTTTCATCACGTTCATAAGATTCGCGTTCGGTACTTTGATAATTTGATATGTGGGTGGACCGGTACTTGGGTACTGCCCTAACTTGGACAAGCATCCCACTTATGATTAACCCCTATTGCAAGCGTCCGCAACTACAAAACAAGGTATTAAGGTAAACCTAACCACAGCATTAAGCATATGGATCCATATCAACCCCTAACGAAGCAACGCATAAACTAGAGTTTAAGCTTCTGTCACTCTAGCAACCCATCATCTACTTATTACTTCCCCATGCCTTCCTCTAGGCCCAAATAATGGTAAAGTGTCATGTAGTCGATGTTCACATAACACCACTAGAGGAAAAGACAATATACATCTCATCAAAATATCGAACGAATACCAAATTCACATGACTACTAACAGCAAGACTTTACCCATGTCCTCAGGAACAAACGTAACTACTCACAAAGCATATTCATGTTCATAATAAGAGGAGTAATAATGTGCATAAAGGATCTGAACATATGATCTTCCACCAAGTAAACCAAATAGCATCAACTACAAGGAGTAATCAACACTACTAGCAACCCACATGTACCAATTTGTGGTTTTGATACAAGATTGGATACAAGAGATGAACTAGGGTTTTGAGAGGAGATGGTGCTGGTGAAGATGTTGTTGGAGATTGACCCCCTCTCAATGAGAGGATTGTTGGTGATGACGTTGGTGATGATTTCCCCCTCCTGAAGGGAAGTGTCCCCGGCAGAACAGCTCCGCCAGAGCCCTAGATTGATTCCGCCAAGGTTCCGCCTCGTGGCGGCGGAGTTTCGTCCCGTAAGCTTGCCCATGATTTTTTCCAGGACAAAACCCTTCATATAGCAGAAGATGGACGCCGGAGGCCCACCAGGGGGCCCAGGAGATAGGGGGCCATGCCCTACAAGGGGGGTGCGCCCCCTGTCTCCTGGACAGGGTGTGGGCCCCCTGGCATATTTCTTTTTCTCATAAATTCTTATAAAATCCAAAAAGTTGTTTCGTGGAGTTTCAGGATTTTTGGAGTTGTGTAGAATAGGTTTCCATCGTTTGCTCCTTTTCCAGCCAGAATTCCAGCTGCCGGCATTCCCCCTCTTCATGGTAAACCTTGTAAAATAAGAAAGAATATCCATAAGTATTGAGATATAATGTGTAATAACAGCCCATAATGCAATAAATATTGATATAAAAGCATGATGCAAAATGGACGTATCAGAAGCTCAATGCAAGAATAGCAAAGCTAGAGGAACTTGAGAGCCAGCGAGCTACCAGCCAACCATCTCAGAGGCACGAAGATCTTTGCTTCGACGCTGCCCTAGAAGCTACCCCACCATCTCAGCGGAGAAGCAGCGTGGCTTCCACGAAGCTCGTTCAGCTTGATTACACGGCTCCTCGCTACCCCATGGATAGTATCACGGAGGCTGAAAATTGCGAGCTAATGACGAAATGCTAGAACCTGACTTTGAAGGCGGCGGTCGGCTCTGTTGCACCTCCTCAAGCTGAGGGAACTTTTCATCGTCGTTTGATTCCACATGGCTATGTTGTTGTGATGGTGGATGAAATAATGGATGGATTTGAGGAGCCGGAGCTTGACTATCCTTAGGTGAAGGGGAGAATCATCTGGTTTATTTAAGGAGTACCTGTCTATGGAGGAAGGAGTACATCAAGCTTCCAAACTGGACACCTCCTCCTCCTCCTCCTCCTTCGACGAGTGATCAGGGCACTCTGCCTCCTCCACCGCCTCCTCCGGCGCATCGGAGCACTCCGCCTCCTCCTTTGCCTCCTCCAGCACGTCGGAGCACTTCGCCTCATCCAGCGTGTCAGCGGACTCTGCCGTGTCAGCAATAGAGGAAGAGAGACGACGCTGCTCCGACAGCTAGCAGTAGAAGAGGCGGGAAGAAATAAATATTTGGTCCAAGCCTGAAGCCTCTTCCAAATTTACCATATGAGAGGACAAACTAACAAGGAAATCTCCATCTCCGAAGGAAACTGTAGATCCGGTGAAAGCGAAGCACACTCTGGATGCCCTGAAGCGACCACCACCACCTTCGCCAGATTACAACTATGTCCGTTGTATTAAAAAGACATATCAAGAAGCGCGGCGGTCGGGAAGTACTTCCAGTGATGCAAGATTAGCACAACAAAGAAGTGGGAAAACAACTCCCTAGCTCCGCGAACAGGCGAAGCAATCGTGCCCCCCGCTCAAGGTGTCTAGCGACATGCTCGCTAATCATTCGGGGCTATTGCCCGGTACTAATCTTGGTGATTATGCGATGATGTAGAGTTTGAAACATTAGAGGCAGTAGAGATCTTCATATACGAGTACAGGAAGCCTCTCATCAAACCTGATCATCCTCCTCTAACAACGATGATGTGAAGATTGCATGAATGGTACATGGATACCTGTAGGAAGTCTAGAAAGGATAGTATGATGGTGAGAATTAAAGATGAGCACGGCCTCATTGGAGTTGAGTTGCTGCTTGTTGAATTTGTGGAGTTATTTTAGTTAGTCAATCAAGACGCCCTCGAAAAACAGCTCATGACTTGCTGATGTCTGTAAGTATTACTTATGTAATTAAGTCTCAATGGGCGCGTTTGGTTGCCCGCATGCAGCCCAACAAGGCCCGCGCGAGATGTGTGTGGCCTGTTTGGTTGCCAGGGTTGCATGCATTTTGTGGCCCGCACAGACCTTAAAGCAGGCATGAGCCTGGCCCAGCAAAAACTGTAAAATCGGCAGTTTCTCGCGAGCCTGGCTTCGCCCGACCATGCGTGTGAGGGGGTTGCACGCCTCGGGACTCCCCCCACTCTCCTGTCACCGCACCGCCTGCACTTTTCCCACCGCTCACTCTCTGCCTCACCGCCCCTCCCTCCCCTCTCCTTGATGGCTCCACCTCGCCCACCGCCGCGCCGTCCTCTGACCCCCGTCGACCAGCGCATCACCAGAATCCAGGAGCGCTGGCTGGCCGGGCTCTAGAATTCGAGCAGGGACCTGGCATCGACATTGTGAGCGTCGTCCCCCATCTGCTGCCGGCCACCACGAGCGCCGACCAATGCGGTGCCGGCCGTTCCTGCTCCGCCGCCGACTCCGGACCTTAGGACCCCATTGGGCAGGGGGTTTTCTTGACCCCCGTCCAAGGGTTTTCTCCTATCGGTGCGCCATCCTCCTTGACCTATGGCATGGCCATGAGCACGGAGCGGATGCCGCAGGCCGTTGCCAGGGCCGGCTCCTCCTCGATCTGCTCCGCCACCTCTCTCCTTCCCGCTGGATTTTTCACCCCGGCCTCGGTTCGCTGCGACTGCGCAAGCTCCGGTGAGTCAAACCCCCCAATGCTTGCTCATAGATGTAGATTAGGGGATTATTTCTTAGGCATGTGCTAGTACTAAGTGGATTCAATAGGATAAGATAGGATTCGAGTAGATCTGATTGGATGCGATCCCAATCGAATCCAGTCCGACCGATCTGTTCGTATGTGCTATAGTGTGTGTCCTAGGATAATGTTCTTCTGCTAGTGCTTTCCTAGGATCTTTGTTCATGCCGGGAGGTGTGTTCATGCTAGAATCCCCAATGCTAGTGTTCTTTGCTAGGATCTGTGTTCATGGTATGGTCTTGCTAGGATCTGTGTTCATGCAAATGGCATGTTCATGTTCAAGCTAGGATCATGTTCATGTTGTTGTTAATGTTGCATGCTCTAGATTGTTATACATGTTGAAGCTAGGGTTTGTGTTGCATGCTCTAGATTGTAATACGTGCATGTAGTAGGACCATTTTAGGATGCTGCCAAATGTGCATGGGTGCACATGGGTGCTATTGATGAGTGGCACTTGTTGTTGCTCTTTTTAGATGTTTCCATGCTTAGGATAGTACACAGATGAGTGGCAGTTGCAGAAAACCAGATGCCACTGATCAGTGGTTTTTGCTCATGGGAAACTACCACTGATTAGTGGCACTTGTTGTTGGGCAAGTACCCTGATCAGTTGCACTGATAAGTGGCATTTGCCTAGGAGCAAGTGTCATTGATAAGTGGCATTTGGCAAAAAGTTTGTGCACTGATCAGTGGCATTTGCTCTTGGGAAAATTTATCGGATCAGTGCCATTTGCTGTGGTGCTAGTGCAACTGATCAGTGGCATTTGATAAGTGGCATTTGGCAAAGAGTTTGTGCACTAATACTTGTCATCTTACTTGACAAGATATTGAAGAGTGACTGGGATGTGGCGGGTGGAGGAGCTCAGGTGGTGGCCGGAGCTGAGGGCACCTAAGATTTCATCCCCACGAACAGGTGGCTCGGGGCGGTAGACCTGCCTGGCAGGATCGCCTTCATGAGCCTACCTCGTTCAAGGGGACGATCCCCGAGGCAGGGCCATGAGGAGGGGGCCCAGGAGCCGCTGCGCTTCTACCAACGGATCAAGGACAATGAGGACCTCGCCATGCTCATCGTCCCTCGCAAGTTCATGGAGGTGATGAACACCTGGCTGGTCATCAAGCGGCTCCCGCGCGTGGTCAAGCTATCGGTGAACAAGCGATGCGTGTTCTGGGTGCAGGTCCAGAACTTCGAGGGGCACATGGTGCTTGGCCGGGGCTGGAACTACTTCTGCCGCCGCCACCGCATCGTCCCCGGCAACCTCGTCGTTGTGCGCATCTTAGGACTCGGCCTAAGGTCCAAATCTACAACCACGACTCCTCCACGACTCCTCGGTCATGTGCAGGTTTCGTTGCAGCAGGCACAACTGCGTTGGTGACATTGAGCATGCAATGTAGTTATCTTTTATGGTGTTAGTGTTGAACTTTTATGGTGTGTGGCTAGACTTATGATACTTGTGTTGGGAACTTGTTAATATTTTGGCCAGGAGCAGCACCCTGGCGTGGAGCTGGGAAGGAGGATGGCCCTGCTGTTAATCTAAGTAGTTTGTTGTCATTTATTTGCTTGCTTTATTCGATCTCATTTGGTTGCTTACTTTATTTGATCTCATATGTGCTTGTTGTTGTGCTGATCATGTGGTGGTATGGACACCACATTTGAATGGGGTGAGCAGAACACAAACGCTGTTTGCAACCAAACAGTTGAAGTTTGCATCTGCTCACACCCTAAGCATAAAAGTGGCAACCAAAAAGCAGGGGGGTAAGTGCCACTTCATGCGATGCGGGCAACCAAACAGGTTGCATCTGCTGCATATGAGGTTGGATATGAGGAACCAGGCTGGCTCAAGATGTGTATGCAATGTGGGTACTGTAGCGAACTGTAACCAAACATGCCTATAGCTAAGCTCTTTCATTGCATGTATATATAATTATCCTCACTATATTATGCAGATTGAAGATCATCGAATGCAAAAAAGGACAAACCTATGACATTGGGTTCATTAATCCAAATACCATAAATGAATGGTCGGTTAAAAAGAGAGTCGAAGATAATGAGGACAACTTGCTACAATCGTTACTTCGACATCAAAACAAAGGGAAAATACTCTTTCCTTACAACTTCAAGTGAGTGTTACTGTCTTGTGCATATTCGGTTTCACTTACTCTAGGTTATAGTAATGTAATTGATGAGTTATGCATGCACAGATTCCACTTTATTCAGCTAGAGATTAAGCTTGACCGGGGAGTAGTAACTGTCTTAGACTCGAGACGTAAAGATCCCCAGGAGTATGCGGACATGACTACAATGCTCCAGAAGTAAGTTCAATCGATCATTATTGCACCATATCGGCAACTTTCGTTCATTTGCTGTTATCAAGTAATCATTTCCTTTGCCTGGCAGGGTTTGGAAACAGTTCACCGGAATGGTTTCGGGTCTGCCGAAGGAGCTGCGATTTACAAACCCCAAAGTAAGTATTCCTAGCTAGTTCCGCACATCTCTCAATGATTCTAGTTTCATCAATACCATTTATCATGCTTGATTATCAGTGTGATTGAACTCTATTTCTCGTAAAGTGCTTGTGGCAGGAAGGCGGGAATAATTTATGTGGATACTATGTTTGCGAGTTCATCTACAACTCGACCTCTCAGCGGGGCTACTCTGATGAACAATATGAAGTATGTAAACAATATTCACAATTTTATTTTATTACCATCAATTGTGTTGAGTTCCTTTCATATATATATATATATATATATGTATTGACCCCCTTCTTTAAATTAGTTGTGGCAGATGCGGGATAAACTCCTACCACATGGTCCCATACGAGCAATTCAAGAGGAATTTGCGGGATTCTTTCTTGACCATGTCATACATAAAGACGGAAAATGCCATGTGAAAGTTGAAATTGATTTTAGATGTTAGAGATTGTAAGAGATGTTATATTGTATATATGTAGTAGCGTCGGATAGATATATACAAAAACTTGTTGTTCGACCAATCTCAGAGAAAGAGAGGTCACTTCTCTCTGTTTATGTTCATGACGATCTTGTATAATTAATGGTTTCTTCATTTGCTTACTAGCTAGCGTGTCGAGTTCTCTTTATACGTATAATAGCTAACGTCGACCAAGCACGGATAAAGAGAGGTCACTTCTCTCTATTAGCTAGCTAACACAATATGAAACCCCTAAATTAACCCTCCAAAACCCCTAAACCCCCCTTTAAAAAACAAAAACCCCAGCGCCCGCGAGCTACTGACGCGTGGCTGCCTTTTCGTCCCGGTTGGTGTTATCAAGCGGGACTAAAGGCCCTCCTGCCTGGGTGCCCCGCAGCGGCCACGTGGAGCCCCTTCTGTCCCGATTCGTAAGCAAACCGGGACTAAAGGTTTTGAGCTAGTCCCGACCCTTTTGTCCCGGTTCCAGAACCGGGTCTAAAGGCCGTCTGGATCCGGATAAGTTCCCTGTTTTCTACTAGTGTATATGAATGTATAGTGTGTATGATATATATATATATATATATGTATATATATATATATATATAGACATACATATATGTATATATATATATAGACATACATATATGTATATATATATATATATATATATATATATATATATATATATATATATATATATATGTATATATATGATAGTATGATTGGACAATGTCACATGATGCCGCTTATCACCACTATCATGATGAGGTTGTCTATAAAATATAGTCTATAAAAGAAACATTCCGCACTAGAGAACCAATCTAGAGTGTTTTCACTTAAACAGATTCAATCCAGCCTAACTTGTTTTCATTAAAAGCATTTCTTAGAAAAATGAGAATTACCCCCATCTTTATTAAATTATTCAATAGAGACTGACAAAGCATACACATGGATCGACCCAAATTCACCTTTCTGGCGACCTCAATCGCTACACCTACAAGTATGATGGAGTGCACAGGCACATCCACACAGGCCATCTAATCCAGTGGCCTAGCTAGGTGTTGGCACGCGAAATCGCCGCGCAACACCAGGATAACCATCGTGCATTCGTGATGACGAACGATTGCTTTACGAGCAAAGCAACAAAGATTTCCTCGCTTTCATGAAGGAGAACCGGCCGCTTTCTAGCGCAAAACGGCAAAGATCGCCAAACCCTAGGGCTGCTATGGCTCGGTAGGAAGTAGCGACAGAAAATAGACGTACGTGAAAAAGTAATGTTTGTATTGATAGATCGATTGCTTGGGGCTTTTCCAATCGGCCATGGCCTTATAAATAAGGTACGCTGGACTTTGCGTATACAAGGCAGGACTTGGTTCTGTAGCATGCCTTGCCGTACAGGAATACAACTCCAAAACTAAAACCGAACAAGACTTGATTCGGTTACCATGTAACATGGGTACAAAAATATACTTGCCAATCTAAGTACGTGACAAATCTAGGCCATATCCAGGTACATGCAGTCTTGCGTATATAAATAAAGTATTCTGGCCACGTCGCCATCACACTAAATATAGTGGCTAAGCATATGTATAAATACCTTGAGCCCACCAAGAAAATATTAAATATTCCGGCAACGTCGCAAATCAAACTGGATAATGGCCATCAGGACTAAGCATACTTCTTCATATACGTAGATATATATCACTTGCATGCATCACGCCCATGGACCAATATAGCATATGCTTCTTCTTAAGACTTGTATCTTCACCTTCCATGAAATTTCCTGTGGCAATACTTCAACAATGCATTAACCGATCAGCTTGATAAATCATTGATTTAATTTGGCTCATCACATACTAAGTAGCCAAATTATACCATCAACACATGCCCCCCTGTTTTTGGTACAACTGCATTGACCAAAAATATATAGGAATTGCCGTAGGATAAGGTCGATCATTGATCACATCATTACTTAGGGCGATGTCCAATGATACATAGGCCAAATTTTCTTAGGGTGATATTTCAAATAATATATATCGGCCAAATTTGCTCAGGGCGATACTTGAAATAACATATCGGCCACAACATGTTCAGGCCTCCTGCCACATGCTAGGATAATACTCCTTCAAATATTTTCCATTAAGAGCTTTGGACAACTTCTCTCCCGACTTTCGGCGTCGAGCAAACGACGACTTAAGTATGCAATGATATATTCTTTGCCGCTGACCTCTTGCGCCAACACCGCACTGATCACCCTATCTTCTACAACAATGTACAGCCTGAACGGCGCACCGGACATGGGTGCCCGCAATATTGGAGGATTTGACAAGCATTGCTTTATATTATTGAAAGCATATCGTTGCTCTGCCCCCCAAGTAAATTCGGCTTAATTCTTTAGCCGAAGTAGAGGAACAAACGATTCAATTTTCCCTGCAAGGTTATATATGAATCGTCTCAAGTAATTAATTTTTCCTAACAACTTTTGCACATCCCTTTTACACGTGGGTTCCTCCAAATTTCTAATTGCCTCCACTTTCTTAGAGTCAATCTCTATGCCATTTTCATGAATTATGAATCCTAAAAACTTACCAGCCGACATGCCAAAAGCACATTTGAGTGGGTTCATTTTTAATCCATACCGGCGCATTCTTTCAAAAGCTAATCTTAAATCGGCTAAATGATGATCAAACCCATCCGATTTAACAACTATGTCATCAATATATATTTCTAGTACAATGCCTAGAAGATCATGAAAAATTAAGTTCATAGCTCGTTGGTATGTAGCGCCGACATTTTTCAACCCAAACGTCATAACGACCCACTCAAATAAAGCAACAAAACCTGGACAACAAAAAGCAGTCTTAGACATATCTTGTTCGGCCATAAATATTTGATTATAACCTGCATTACCATCTAAAAAGCTAATTACTTTATGTCCCGATGCATCATTAATAAGCATGTCGGCTATAGGCATAGGATATTCATCTTTCGGAGTAGCCTTATTCAAATCTCTAAAATCAACACAAATTCTAATATTACCAGTATTTTTCTTTTCCACGGGCACAATATTAGAAACGCAATCTGCATATCTACATGGCCGAATAAACTTAGCTTTTTACAACCGATCAACCTCTTCTTTGATGCGGTCATACAAATTAGGATTGAAACTTCTACGAGGTTGTTTATGCGGCCTAAAACCGGATTTAATAGGTAATCTATGTTCTACTAAATCTCTACTCAAACCGGGCATCTCAGTATAATTCCAAGCAAAGCAATCAACGAATTCTTTGAGTAATAAACATACCTTACTTTTCTGATCGGCTTTCAAGCTAGCATTGATAAATGTAGGCCTCAGGATACTTCCATCACCAATATCAATTTCTTCAAGTGGATCAGCCGATGAGAATCCTTGTCCAAGTTTTTCCATGTCATCAAAATCTTCAATTGTTTCATGCATATCGCTCTTTCCGGAACGATACTCCTCCGTGCGTCTTTGTAGCCACTCAATAATATCGTATTTATTCATCATTTATATAGATAAATCATTAAGCCGAGCTATGTCAGCCGGCTGTGCATTTATAGGTACAAAACCATCTCTACCGATACTGATATAACCATAATTCGATAAATCCCTACCGGTCAAACATCGCATGTCACCGTGTTGCCAATCAACCGGCGCCTCAGTCAAAGCAATGCAAGAAGAATTGTATGCCTCAATCACCTCGACATCATCATTAACCCACTGAATTAAGCATTGGTGAAGAGTAGAAGGGATGCAACAATTTGCATGAATCCAGTCGCGTCCCAAAAGAATATTATACCGGCCTTTGACATCGACAACAAAAAATGCAGTTGGCAATGTTTTGCTTCCCACTGTGAGCTCCATAGAAATAACGCCCTTAGCCTCGGACAATTCTCATGAGAACCCACTAAGTCCCATGTTGGTCTTCATTAACTCGCTCTCTTTTCGGTTCAGTTTAGAAAATACCGAAAAGGGCATAATATTAACACCTGCACCGCCATCAACGAGCATGCGACCAATAGGCTTACCATCAATGTTCCCTCTGATAAATAATGGCTTTAGGTGCTGCCCATGCTTCTCTGGTTTCTCAAATTTAGCATTCTTTGGGCCAAGAACAAGTTCAGCAATTTCTGCCTCGGTGCGCTAAATTCAGCAGGCAATGCGAACACCATATTGACATCCATATCAATTGGTGCATCTTTATTATTCTCTGAATTTTCTGCAATAATAATGTCATCTGCATTTTTATTTTCCTCTACCGCGATGCGCTTCTCCTTCCAAGTCTTTGTAGGCATCATTGGTTTATCCTGATTGAACCATCTATTGCGCTTCTTCTCAGCTATCTCTTCCTTTATTTCCAATGTCCGCAGTCGCTGTACACGTCGTTTCTGAGTGTGGGCAAGTCCATTCGGGCACCACTGCGGTGCTGGTTTAGTTCCTGACGCGACAGACTTAATTTGGCTGCCCCCCGAGTCCTTCGGCCTATACTGACGTACTTCTATTTTTCTGGCAAACATTTCATCTCTGGCCAAAAAACTTCTCTGTTGATCATATACGGTACTGGAATTAAATGCCTGGCCGCGTACATTGCCTGAGTCCCAACGTGTATATGTACTAGTATTAGACTTGAAACTCTTCGGAGGCGAACTCTTGGACATTCCTGTGCAACAATTGTTTATGATCAAATCAGCTTGTGTGCTAGCCGATTTAGGCTTCTGAATAGTACGTGAGGATATAGCATCCGGCCGTGCATGCGGGTTATGCCCAGAATTAGTTTGCTTTTCAAATTGATTAGACTGGCCAGCTTGCCGCAACTTTACGCCATTACTTTTCTCCTCTATCTCGAGAGCTTCTTTTGAGACACTGTTTGTTTCTGTACAATTGACAACACCTTCATCTGACTGGTGTTCCGCTATTTTCAGACCATGATCAACATCCAAATCATCTAAATTTTTTGCTGCTTTAGTTTCAGCACGCTTCACCAGCATCCATACGCGCTTGTAGTTGCCCTTATAGTTGTTGCGCTCTGCAGTGCATACCGGTGATCGACCTCCTCGAATCTCGATGGCGTTATGTGATCTAGCCTCCTCATTGAAACGAGCCCTTTTCTCATGTACATTTGGTCTGAACATAGGCCTCGGCGGGATCCATCCCGGCTGAAAATAACCTGCTGGCTCTGTAGGATATGGCGCCCAAGGATTAAACCCCCATGGAGGAAACTGCAGATACATAGGAGGTGCACAACCCCAATATGTCGGCTCCATTGCAAAATACGGCTGTTGGTCATATGCACTTCCTTGCCATTGCTCATGACTGTGAGGTCCAGAAGGAGATCTAGGACGCTTATTACCTCTGAGCCGATTAAACACATTGTTGGTCTTGCGTGAGGTATATTTTTCCAACAACATGCTAACTGTCGGCTTTGGCCTTAGAGCTTGTCTCCTTCCTCCGTTGACTTTCCACACTCCTATTTCTGGATTCTTTGGTTTGATCATCCTTGGAGGAGCACTGTTATCAACAACATTTTTCTCTCTTGCGGATTCGGTCTGATCCGACCGAATAAGCATTTTTTTACTCTCAAGCTCGACCATATTGATAGGAAAAGGGTCACTGTCGAGCTTCATCTTAGGACCTTCTATAAACGTCAATTGTCCTTCATTGATGGCCGATTGCACCTATCGACGAAACACGTTACAATCATTAGTAGCATGAGAAAAATAATTGTGCCACTTACAATAAGCTCTTCTACCCAATTCTTCTGGAGGTGGAATTACATGACTCTCTCTTACTCTAATTAATTTATTCTGCAATAACATATCAAAAATTCTATCACACTTGCTAACATCAAAAGTGTATTTAATTTCATCTCTTCTAGCAGGTGTAGGTTTCAAAGCAGAACATGCAAAAGGTTTTGACTTTGGCGCTTGAACCCATTCGGCTACACATATATTAACATCATCCTCACTAGCCGAATCACTATCATAATCTAAGGCATTAACCATATGATTATCTTTCTCTTTATTTCTGTTATCTTTAAACCGGCTATATTGTTTAATTTCCTTAGCCCGGTTTTCTTGCCCCAAAGCCTTCTACAAAACTTGGTTAACATCTAAAAATTCTTGCCCTTCTAGTTTATCCTTAATATGAGCGAGTTAACCCGGAAAGGCAAGATTGGCTAAGTCCTTTTCGGCTATGGTCAAGCTGAAACATCGGTTTTTGACATCCCTAAACCTCCTAATATAATCATGAACATGCTCATTATATTTCTGCCTTACCATAGTTAAATCTGAAAGCCGAAGTTCTGTTTCACCGCTATAAAAATACTTATGAAATTTTTGCTCCAATTGTGCCCATGTTGAAATAGAATTAGGAGCAAGCGATGTAAACCAAGTAAATGCAGTACCAGATAGAGATAAAGGAAATAATTTTAATCTAAAAACATCCGATTTGCCGACCTCGCTGCATTGTGCTAAAAATTGTCCCACATGCTCAAAAGTAGATCTATCATCTTCCCCCGTAAATTTAACAAAATCTGGAAATCTAAAACTACGAGGATATGGTGTCGAGTCAAAATAATCCGGGTACGGTTTTTGATATGCACGTACTCTACCCTTAGGTTCTAAACCAAATTCTCTAAGTATATTAGCAAGCTGATCCTTAAAATTATTATTGGGCTGTAGAGAACTGGTTTGTGGAGCAGATGAAATACCAGCACGTGGTGGAAATTCCGGCAAAGAAATTGGAGCATGCGAAGTTTGCAACGGAGACCCACTAAAATATGAATCAGGTACCGGCCCATACGGAACCCCGGTACCGACAGGCGGCAGTGGTGGTGTACTATATGCTACTGTTTGATAACTAGGCTGCTGCAAATTAGAATTAAAACCAAAACTTCGGCTATTGTTATTGTATTTTTGTGGAACCGAAGTCGAAACAATAGGAGCAGTAGTACTAGGAACTAAATTATTAGCCGAACTACCAACATAGTTCCGGCCATCCAGATTATTGTTTAAAGGAACGTGAGGCTGCATAGCATTAGCCGATGCACTAGGCGTATGTATATTACTTGGAAAATTGTTAAATCTGCTACTGTCTGGTGGCATCGGTCTTTTTCCAAAATACTCATCATTGACTTGCAGCACTAATGAGCGTACATGACCAGGTAGACATGTTTCAAGATCTTTATTAAACTGCTCCTTAAAGTCTTCAAGTCTATTAGCTACTGCTTGAGTAATTGTACGTGTCATATTTTCCATATCAGAACCATATTTACTAGCTACAGACACATCAATTAGATGAGCAATTTCTTCAGTTGAGTTTTTTACCTGAGCATCGGAAGGGCTTGGAACTACCTTTTTGACGACGATGTTCCTCGTCTTCGCGTATCCAGCCAACTTGAGCTTCAACCTCTCAACCTTTTCTTTCTCAAGCTCCTCTTCAAGCTCGCGCCGAACATCTTCCGACAGATCGTCGAGTGTGACGGAGATGACGTTCTCTGGGTCGATGTCACTCCCATTCTTGGACTCGGTACTCATCGTGTAGCTCTTCTTCTTCTCATCCCCAGCGGAGTCGCCAATTGTGTTGGCACGCGAAATCGCCGCGCAACACCAGGATAACCGTCGTGCTTTCGTGACGACGAACGATTGCTTTACGAGCAAAGCAACAAAGATTTCCTCGCTTTCGTGGAGGAGAACCGACCGCTTTCCAGCGCAAAACGGCAAAGATCGGCAAACCCTGGGGCTGCTAGGGCTCGGTAGGAAGTAGCGACAGAAAATAGACGTACGTGAAAAAGTAATGTTTGTATTGATAGATCGATTGCTTGGGGCATTTCCAATCGGCCGTGGCCTTATAAATAAGGTACGCTGGACTTTGCGTATACAAGGCAGGACTTGGTTCCGTAGCATGCCTTGCCATACAGGAATACAACTCCAAAACTAAAACCGAACAGGACTTGATTCAGTTACCATGTAACATGCGTACAAAAATATACTTGCCAATCTAAGTACGTGACAAATCTAAGCCATATCCACGTACATGCAGTCTTGTGTATATAAATAAAGTATTCCGGCCACGTCGCCATCACACTAAATATAGTGGCTAAGCATATTTACAAATACCTTGAACCCACCAAGAAAATATTAAATATTCCGGCAACGTCGCAAATCAAACTGGATAATGGCCATCAGGACTAAGCATACTTCTTCATATACGTAGATATATATCACTTGCATGCATCACGCCCATGGACCAGTATAGCATATGCTTCTTCTTAAGACTTATATCTTCACCTTCCATGAAATTTCCTGTGGCAATACTTCAACAATGCATTAACCGACCAGCTTGATAAATCATTGATTTAATTTGTCTCATCACATACTAAGTAGCCAAATTATACCATCAACACTAGGCTGCCCCACGGCGAGCCGAGAGCACCAACCAGTCTGAGGGGATTTTTGGGTCTTTACCCGGCCATGGGGTCGGGGTGGAGGTTAGGGACCTCGACAGCGCCTGCAAGGAGGAGAGAGACGACCTTGGTCATCGCCACCGTCGGGATGAGTGAGCCATCAAGAGTTTCCTCCGGGCCGAAGCCACCTCTACTAGCCCCTGCAAGGAGGAGAGCGACGACCTTGGTCATCGCCACCGTCGGGATGAGTGAGCCATCAAGAGTTTCCTCCGGGCCGAAGCCACCTCTACTAGCCCCTACCAATCCACCAAGGTCGAAGGCCAAGACCGCTAGCCACCATGCAGTGAGAGAGAGGCTGCAGCGGGGAGGAGATCCACCGGCGACTCACCGCCCACGTGGTCAAAAAGCCGTCCATTCCCCACCCGCGAGCGCCGCCATGCCTACCGAGACCGCCGCCCTACACCCAGAGTTCTCCACGAGGACTGGAGCGACGAGGTCCGCCGTCGCGCGACCCACAACGCCGCCCAAGCCATTGCCCGGAGTCAGCCGAGCGCCACACTGGCGCAGGTCTTGGTCACGCCTGCATGCGCCAGGAGGTTTCGCGCGACCCATTGACGCAGGGAAGGGAGGGAGAGCCACCGTCGGCTGCCTAGGCTTAGCCCCGCAACGTCCTCCGACGGCGGTGGAGGGAAAGGAGAGAGGAGACGGTGGCCTAGACAGACGCGGGGATTGGATCCACCTGAGTCGCCCGACGTAGGGGCCGTTTTCCTTCGTGACGTGGGTTCGTTAAAAGCAAGGTTCAATTTGCTGTTGGAAGAAGAGAATGTGCATCTACTACCCCTATAAAAGAAAGAGAGGGCGGAGACCCAAACAATCACATCCATTCATTAGCAAAATCTAATGGTCCTTAATCCTTCTGTGTTTAACACTGCAAACCACATGTTAAACTACTAACCCATCGCTAACCCACCCCGTCGTTCAAAAGAAAAAAACTCTTCGCACGACCTCTCGCCCCGCTTGCACGACCAGTTGGCCGCTCCTCCTCCCTCGTGCCACCCGCACGGGCTCCACTCGCCCCCTCTTCCTCCTCCCTCGCCGTTCACTGCCCCGTTGTTCCTCTTGCAGCCGTTAACCGCCGGAGCCACCGCCCATCGCGCTTGGGGATCCCCTCGGCAGGTAGCCGCCGTTTGCCGCGGGAGAGCCGGAGCCGCCGCCCTTCACTGCGGGAGCCGCTGGCAAGTCGCCGCCCGTCCCGCGCCCCGCGGCAGGTCGCCGCCATTTGTGCGGGAGAGCCGGAGCCGCCGCCCTTCGCTGCGGGAGCCGCCGGCAAGTCTCCGCCCGTCCCGCACCGGGGGAGAGCCGCCCTAGCTCGCCGCCCTTCGCTGCGGGAGAGCCGGAGCCGCCTCCCGTCGCGCGCCTGCCTCTCCTCCTCTGCTGCAACAGGTACGCCGACGCCTCCCTCCCCCATCGAGTGCGTGGCCGTCGACCTAATTGGGAGGTAGACAAACCAGTAAGTTCCCTCCTCCACACTCGTGCTGATGCGCGGCTGCTTCGCTCCGGTCCATGCCGCTGCCCCGACGTTCAAGTGAGCGGAGATGCCATGCCGAATTCACCACTGCGGCCGGCCGACCTGGTTCGCTATAGTCGTTGCCCCAACCGGTGCGTCCCCGCCGTCCGGCAACAGCGCGACCGCCACGGTGGACGCGGTTATGCGTGACTCACAGACATCCAAGGCCAAGACCAGTTTCTGCCCATGAAACGTATACACCGATTGAGACCACCATTAGAGGGTAAGCAGGCGTATCCATGTATTATCTAGCTTACGATCTGTGATGTATAGTGGCGTGGGGTAATGTTATTCTTCTTGCAAGTAATCTTTGATTTGTGTTTTCTCTTTGGCTCTTCCCAGCCAGGTCGTGGGAATGCTGCAACTCCTTCCTTAATGCTACTTTTCTCAATCTGATCTCTGCAACTCGCGAGGATTCAAATCACCAAAGGAACTAGCTAGGAGTACTACTTGTTTTATTATAGGTGTCTTGTAATCTAAGAACTACTGAGCAAGATAATTCAGATGGATCTAATTAAGAATCTTTTATCAACGGTGACCAGGGATGTTTTTACATATGTTTATAGACAACTTGCGCCAAAGCTTTCCATACTGGGCAGATGGTCCTCAAAGCGTGGTGTCAATTACGTAAGTTGTTAACTTGATTTGGTAAGTCCATACAGTGCGGACGACCTACTCTTTCTATTTAACGGTTCTGCTATCTCACCGGCTTAGTGTGTTGTGCAGGCGGTGCTTGTTGGAGCTTTGCCCAAATATGTCATTTCCTATCATACAAACTGCTTTTGCTCGGAGTTATACATGGATGGAACTTTTATGTGTTCGCAACACATGATAACAGGGGTTACTATTTTGCGGCTCAGGAACAAACTTTGGATATAACATCATGGGGACAAAAAATATATTACTGGAAAATCAGGTGAACTACATCTACTTGATGCTTGGAACTTTATTACCATTCTCTGATATCCTGCCTTTGTTTTCAAATATTGATTGGGATCAAAATTCTTACTTGTCCTTTGTACAAAAGCATATGGGAGCCGCATTTGAGAAATGCTCCCAACTTTCGGTTGCAAATATTGAAAAGGCGATTTACAATCCAGTGACTTTTTGAATCACAGTGAGGTCCTTTGATCTTTGCGGTCTTCTTAGCTTTGATTCATGTTTCTACTAGCAAAAGAAAAAACTATTTGTGTTGTAGCCTTCTTTTTTCTTCAGTCATACGAAAAACATGATTGGTGAGGCTGATTGTCCAAATCATACATAAGGCTGCAGATTGTACCTCCTATCATACACTACTAGGAAAAAGCCTACTAATGGCGCACCGGTTTTGCCTACTAATGGCGCACTACCGGTGCGCCATTAGTAGCACGACATTAGAATTTTTTACTAATAGCGCACCACTGGTGCGCCATTAGTATCTGGTATACTAATGGCGCACCTGGCAGTGCGCCATTAGTATGTAACTCCATGCGCCATTAGTATGCCTCCCGTGGGGCCATATGTAACCATGTGCTTTGTCACACTAATGGCGCACTCTGCCTTGATGCGCCATTAGTATCCTTTGGCAAACTAATGGCGCACTCTGCCTTGATGCGCCATTAGTATGAATATTTGTTTTTTTTGCTTTTTCTGATTTTTGCACAGGTTACAAAATATATTATTGGACAGAATATAGACAACAGCACACAACAACATCAGATTCATCGAATACAATAGAAGATTAGTCTCCGGATACAATTCATCATATTAGTCTCCGAATTCAAAAGACCAAATTAAGATAAAACATTAGAAGTCTCAAGACCGCGAGTATCGAGTTTGTCTTCACATTACAAGTCGATATCGATCATCTAAACTACCATCACATAAAAGAGAGTTGTGGTCATCATGATGAGCATCATCGCGATCAAACTGGTCCTCATCCGGTTCCTCCAACGCAGACGGTGCGGAGCGCATTCGGACGTCGGTCCTTCCTTTGCTTCTTCGATTGGCTGCCATCTGTGTGTGCGCCGCCATCATTAGTGGTGGCATCCTCGGCGGCACCATCAGTGGTGTCATCCCCGACGCCACTAGGGGTTGTGTAATCAGGATCGGTGTCTTCCGCGGCGTCCTCATAGCGGTGAGGTTGTTCCTCCATCTCCTGGGACAGCTCCCAGAATTGCTTGCCGCCCGAACCACCGGCCTCATTGTTGTGGGCCATGTTTCGCTCTAAATAGGAAAAAAGTTTGGTCAAAAAGTTGGTTATTGTCAAGGAACAAGATCATGGTCTCATCATTTAGGGTTTGTCGACACCGAGGCACCCTAAAAGTCTAAGCTTTCATCATTTAGGGTTTGTCGACGCCGAGGCACCCTAAAAGCCTAAGCGTACATCATTTAGGTTCTCATCGACACTGAGGCATCCGGGGCAGCCAAGTTAAGTTTTCATCATTTAGGGTTTATCGATGCCGAGGCACCCTAGGTTGGGCCTAATCACTTGGCACTAATCACTTGGCTCTATTGCCACCTATGTTGGGTTTATCAGGTAGGGTTTATCGATGCTAAGGAGAATTCTAAGTTGGGCCTAATCACTTGGCTCTATTGCCACCTATGGTTTAATGCAGCAAGAATGGCGGGGCAGTTGATCCTACTTAACTAAGTACTAAGATACCCCGGCCCATGCATTAGTCGCAAGTACCCCATATGTCCTCTTTTTAGCAAAGTCATGCTAAAATTCACGGAAAATTTCAGCATGACCTTTGCTGAAAATAGGGCATATGGAGTACCGAATTTGCCGGAACGGAAGTTAATCAACATTCCGACAAACTCAAGGGCCTCTCGGGGTACCTGCAAATTCATCACGACACGATGGTCGGAGACATGACCTCTGCAAAATGGTCGAAGACACGATGGTCTTTCTCAATGTGATCAATTGATGGATCAACACATAAAACATGTCCAATAAGTATGATTTATAGAGTCAACATCAGTATGAATATATATAAAGTTTTTCTTCATCAGCCAGGCCCATGCAAGTAACTGCATCCAACAACTATTTCTGCTACTCTGTAACTAACTACACTCTGTATTTATAGATTCATTTCAAATGAGATCAGATTGAGCTCCAACTGTAGCTGCAGCTGAGGGATCCATGAGCCATCATGCCAGCCAGCCAGGAAATAAACTTTACTTTCCAAAGGAAATAAAAATACAATGCATACATACATACTTAATCAGCTATAGGTGTTGTTGTTAACTGAATTTTACTGATGTTGTTGTTAACTGAATTTTACTGATGTTAAATACAATGCATAAATACAACACATACATACATACTGGACATTTACTTTCCAAAGGAAATAAAAATACAATGCATAAAAACAATGCATACATACATACATACTGAATTTTACTGATGTTGTTGTTAACTGAATTTTAATCAGCTGCTGAAGAACACCTTCAATTTCGTCAGATATAGGTGTAGTTTTTAGTCTCTGTCAGTTTCGTCAGATATAACTGAATTTTACCACGTCTCCCCTCCTGGACATTTCAGAAACAGGAGGGCCCACGTCTCCCCCCCAGAGTTTTTGAGGGCCCACGTCTCCCCTCCAAAGGGCAGGACGTTTGAGTTTTCGAGGCAACTCCCCACGTATCCCCTCCACTGGCAACTCCCCACGACGCAGAGGGGGTTTTCTTCCCACGTCCAGGTAACTCCCCTCCTATTCCATTGCCGCTCCATCTTCCTCCCTCTGCCTCCCTCCTCATTACATTGCCGCTCCATCTTCCTCCCTCTACCTCCCTCCTCATTCCATTGCCGCTCCATCTTCCTCCCCCTGCCTCCCTCCTCATTCCATTGACGCTCCATCTTCCTCCCTCTACCTCCCTCTGCCTCTAGCATCAAGCAACTGCCCTCTGCCTCCACCATCGCTGGCCGGGAGGGCAATGGCGGAGGAATCATGGAGCAACTCCCCTCCGTCTGCCAAGAGAATGGCGGAGGCATCGTGGAGCAACTCCCCTCCGTCTGCCAAGCATCACCGTGGTGAGGCGTCTGGCAAGGAGCCGCTGGTGGTCGACGACGACGTTCCGGTCCCCGGGCAAAAGCAGGACTACACCGTGCCTCTCAAGGTTGATATCCACCTGAAGGAGCCGCTGGATGTCGTATGCACCAGCAATCCAGACGAAGCCGACAAGATGATCCGCAAGATGAGGAGGAGGCTCGGCGGCATGCTTCGTCGAAATATCGGCGTTGATGTCGAGTATACCAGGGAAGACAAACCTCCACAAATTGCTGCAGTTCTGCAGTTATGCGTGGAGGATCTCGTCCTGGTATACCACATCACCGCAGCAACCAAATGGTAAAAACATCCAGTTCTGAAGTTTCTGCCTAATTAGTAGTTTCTGAAGTAGATGCAATAGTTATGAAGTTCTGAAGTAGATGCAATACTAGTTCTGAAGTTATGAAGTTTCTGTTTAATTAGTAGTTTTTTGGTGATCATATAGAATGTTGTCTAGAAGTTTTTGTGATCATTTAGGCCCTGTTTGATAGCAAAGTATTTTCTAAGTATTTTGAGAATACTAAAGTGTCGGTGTACTAAAGTAGGGGGTACCCTAGTATCCCGAACTTGTGCACGGGCAGTCGCAGCACCCCGTGGCAAGGCTTGCCGGGTAACCACCAAGACGCTCCGTAGTTCCTATTGGAGCCATTCAAGAACGAAGTGTTTTAACTGAGAAGACAAGGCCCCGACAAGAGAAGCTTGCCGAGAAGATCAAGGCCCCGGCAAGAGGAGCTTGCCGGGAAGGCCAACCAAAGCATTTCAAGGAACTTGCCGCGACGCGCCGCGCGTCCCGGCAAGACCCGGTGAGCGACAAGCTTCCGGGCGCGACAAGACAACAACCGCGGCAAGGCGCTTGCCGCGGCAAGCCACCTCTCCGTATCTACGCTCCAGCGCGTCCGTCGACGTGTCGCCCTGAGATCGTTCCAGGCGCACGTGGCGAGAAGCTGTGCTGCCAAGCGGTGCGAGGTGGCGAGCGGAGATGATGGGATGGCCATCGTGGCAAGAGGTGGCGCCCCTAACGGTCGCTTTTCTGCACTGTTCAGGTGACGCGGACGGGCATTAAATGCTCTTGTCCCCTGCCGTCAGAGTTAGGTAGAAGACACTGTAGAGGTAGCTGTACCAACCGGAGCTCTTTTTACACTTTTACCCCTGCATGCATTGCCACCTGTCGGTGACCCCGTTATCTTATAAAAGGAGGCCCATGCGCAACGTAGAGGGGGTTTGACTCATTCCAAACTAGAACACTCCCACGCTCTCAAGCAAGAACATAATACAACCACAAAGCAGCAGTAGGAATATTATCTCTCCGGAGAGCTCCGAAGCTGGGTAAAATCGCTCGCGTGCCTCGCCTTGATCCGCTCTTCGTGTGATCTCCGCTCCCTTGTCGGACCGAAAGAGGCCCTGCCCCATAGGAGTTCGTTTCCCACGAAATCTTTGGCGTGCCAGGTAGGGGGGCGTCGAGGTTGTGTGAACCCGATCCGGCGTTCGTGCGGGCCAGATCTTAATTTTCTTCATCATCATCAGCAACATGCCACCGAAGAAGAAGACTTCGGGGGTGGCTGCTCCGTCCACGTCGATCCCACCGCCACCGGAGCAAACGGGTGGTGGGGTGGACGCCGGCGGAGGAGCGGGCGCCAACGAAGGAACTCACGCTGCCGCCAGGTCCAAGGACAAGGCCACGCAAACCTCGGCGTCCGTACATGCACCGCGCCCGTCTCAGGAGGTGCGGTGCCAACATCGTCATGGTACTCGCGGTACCATACGCTCGTTGGACCAAAATCGAGCTGGCGGATCTCGAGATGCTCAAGACCAGCACGCACGCCAACCTGCTGGCACGAGCAAGACACGGTCGCCTGGACGGGATCCTGCTCCTTCTAACATAGTTAGAAGTCCGAGCATATCCCGCTCCTCACACCGTTCGCCACCGCCACCGAAGACTCCAGAAGAAGCGTTGGCTCGAGCCCAACTGCTCCTGGATTACCCTCCAACGGTGGACAACATCGACGGCTGGAGGGCCACCATCCAGAGCCTCATCGGCTTCGCCAACGGCGACACTCCATGGCAGCCGAATGCGTCGCAGCCGCGGCAAGATTTCCGGATGCGAGCCGATGGCGACAAGACTGGTGGGGGTGCAACCACCGTGCACTCTCCACCCCGAAGGCCAAGATCGCCGACTCACCGGGTCAACCTCGACACTGACTCCACAGCGTCATCAGATCCGCGAGCTCGTCGCGACCAGCGCCAAGTTCTTCAAGAACGACAACAAGAAGATGCTCGTACTCGCATCGAGCGTCGAAGAGAAGCGCAGCGTCAGTCAGACCAGCGCGCTGGGCCCACTGTTGACATGCATGCGCCAGGGGAACCAGGCGACTTGCCGTACGCGGTAGGTTGCCCTGCGTTCATTCGTGAGCTGCGGCAAGTCCAATGGCCCAGTACAAAGAACTTCAAGCCAGATGTACCAGAGAAGTATGATGGCAGGTTGCATCCGTCGGAGTTCCTCAGCATCTACACCATCGTGGTGCAAGCTGCCGGGGGACGCGACGAGAAGATCCTTGCCAACTACTTCCCACTGGTGCTCAAGCCCAATGTTAGATCCTGGCTCATGCACTTGCCGGACAACTCCATCTCCTCATGGGCGGATCTGTGCCATCAGTTTGTCGGCGCCTTCACAGGCGGCCACAAGCCCCATGGCCAGGAGAGCGATCTTCATCTGCTCGCCCAGAAGGAAGGAGAGCCCCTGCGCAAGTACATTCAGAGATTCAGCCAAGTGCAGCGCAACATCCCAGATGTCCACCCTGCCGCGGTCATCAGCGCGTTCCATCAGAACGTGCGTAACCGCAGGATGCGGGAGGAGATGGCGATGTGCAAGATTAGAGACGTCAGTGAGCTATACGCCCTGGCCGACAAGTGCGCACGTGCTGAGGAGGGGAGGAAACTCCCCGGAGAGAATGCAGAAGCAGGAGGATCTGACAGTGAGGATGTCGCCCCGGCAAAGAAAAACCGGCGGCGGAACAACAGGAGAAGGAAAGGCAAAGATGTGGTTGCTGTCGAGCAGTCCGGCAATGGAGGTGGCGCCAAGGAAGCCGAACCTTTGGCGGCCGCCGACAAGCAGGGCGGCTCCGACAAGCAATATTGCAAGATCCACCGCACCAAGGGCCATGATCTCCAGAGTTGCAAGAAGGTTGAACAGCTTGTCGAACAACAGAAAGCTGAGTACGAGCGACGCGACAAGGAGAAGGCCCAGGAAGGTACTGTAGGATCCGGCAAGAAGCGCCCCGTCCGGGGAGGACGCCGCGGCAAGGCCAAGCAGCGACAAGGAGACAGACCACCCCGCGGCCGCAACAAGGACGAAGATGAAGACGAAGACGAAGATATGGATGAAGATGAGGCCGACGAGCAGGAGTTTCAGAAAGCCACAGAGGTTCTGTGTGTTGACGGTGGTGCTTCTCTGCATACTTCACACCGCCAGCTCAAACAGTGGGTCCGAGAAGTTAATGCAGCAGAACCATCAGTTGAGTCACGCAAGCCCCTGAAGTGGTCCAGCACGCCTATCGTCTTTGACATTGAGGACCACCCTGATCGCATAACTGCGGTCGGGTGCTTGCCGATGTTGGTCTCACCAACCATCCGCAACCTCAAGGTCACTAAGATGCTAGTTGACGGCGGGGCCGGCTTGAATTTGATCTCCTCCACGGTACTCCAGCAGCTTCAGATCCCTGACAGCGAGCTCGAAGAGACTGGTACATTCCAAGGAATCAACCCGAGAAGGAGCAAGCCGAAGGGAAAGATCACGTTGCCGGTAACATTTGGCAGCGAATTGAACTTCAGGACTGAGAGGGTCACTTTTGACGTTGCTGATTTTCCATTGCCTTACAATGGGATACTCGGCCGTCCAGCACTCGCCAAGTTCATGGCAGCCTCTCACTATGCCTACAACGTGCTCAAGATGCCAGGTCCGATAAGTGTCATCTTTGTCCCTGGCGACAAGAAAGATTCTCTTATCTGTACCGACAAGATTTACCGGGAAGCAGCAGCCGCAGCAGATCACAAGACACTTGCCGTTGAAGCTCCCGGGGGAAAGAAGAAGACCAAGTCCGGCAAGAGCTCTGATGCCCACTCCGGCAAGTGCACCTCTTCGGAGTGCTGCGCTACCGTCGAGGACGCACCATCGAGCTCCACCGGCAAGTGTAAGAAGGCAAAGGCAGCTCTGCCAGAAACCAAGAAGGTGTCCACCAAGGAGGACGGCACTGGTGGTACCTTCACCATCAGTCCCACGCTTGACCCTAAATAGGAAAGCGCGCTCGTTGCTTTCCTGCGGGCGAACGTCGACGTGTTTGCATGGCAACCATCTGACATCCCCGGTGTTCCCAGGAAAGTGATTGAGCACCAGCTTGCCGTCTGTCCTCACGCGCGGCCCGTCAAGCAGAAAGTTAGGAAGCAAGCAGTGGAGCGCCAAGAATTCATTGCTGAAGAGATCAAGAAGTTGGAAGCAGCAGGCCTTGTCAGAGGAGTGCTCCATCCTACGTGGTTGGCCAATCCTGTAGTCGTGCGCAAGGCAAACGGGAAATGGAGGCTTTGTATTCACTTCACTGATGTTAATAAAGCTTGTTCCAAAGATCCATTCCCCTTGCCGCGCATTGACCAGATTGTAGACTCCACGGCAGGATGTGATTTGCTTTCATTTCTTGATGCATATTCAGGATATCATCAGATCTTCATGGCAGAAGAGGATGAAGAGAAGACCGCATTCATCACTCCATGTGGCACATACTGTTTCGTACGAATGCCCTTCGGTTTGAAGAATGCAGGATCAACGTTTGCAAGAGTAGTCAGTCATGCTCTTGAGCCACAGTTACACAGGAATGTGGAAGCCTACATGGATGACATAGTGGTCAAAAGCAAGGACAGAGCAACTCTGATTCGGGATTTGGATGAAACTTTCACAAATCTGCGCAAGATCAACCTCAAGCTTAACCCCGAGAAGTGCGTGTTCGGAGTCCCATCCGGCAAGCTTCTCGGGTTCTTCGTGTCTCAGAGGGGAATTGAAGCCAACCCCGACAAGATCAAGGCCATCGAGCAGATTGAAGCACCGAAGCGTGTCAAGGATGTACGAAGGCTTGCCGGCTGCGTGGCTGCTCTAAGCAGGTTTATCTCTAAGTCTGCTGAGCGCGCCCTGCCATTTTTAAAATATTGAAAAAGGTAGGTCCAATGAAATGGACTCTAGAAGCGGAGGCTGCGCTGCAGGACTTGAAGAGATATCTGTCCTCCACTCCAATACTTGTCGCACCTAAGCCACAAGAGAAGTTGCTGCTATATCTAGCGGCAACCAATCAAGTGGTTAGTGCTGCGTTAGTAGCGAAGAGGGAGGCAGATGATGAGCCAGCGGCCGCGGCAAGCGCATCCAGCAACAAGCAGGGGGCTTCCACGACAAGCTCTGGTCCCGACAAGAATGAATCTGCGCAGGAGGAGGTGCAGAAGAAAATGGTGCATCGCCCAGTTTACTTTGTCAGTTCCCTTCTACAGGGGGCTAGGTCAAGGTACTCTGGTGTGCAGAAATTGCTTTTCGGCCTTCTCATGGCCTCGAGAAAGCTGCGCCATTACTTCCAAGTACATGAGATCACAGTAGTCACTCGCTTTCCGCTGAAGAGGATACTCCAGAATCCAGAAGCAACAGGCAGGATTGTCGAGTGGGCACTGGAACTGTCGAGCTTTGGCCTCAAGTTTGAGAGTAGCTCAACTATCCAGAGCTGAGCATTGGCAGAATTCATAGCAGAATGGACGCCAACACCTGATGAAGAAATTCCAGAAACGAGCATCCCCGTCAAGGAAGCAAGCAAAGAATGGGTCATGTACTTTGATGGTGCCTTCTCGCTGCAAGGCACCGGTGCAGGCGTGTTACTTGTCGCACCCACCGGAGAGCACCTCAAGTACGTGGTCCAGATGCACTTTCCCAAGGAGCAAGCAACAAACAATACTGCAGAGTATGAAGGTTTGCTTGCCGGACTCAGGATTGCAGCAGACCTTGGGATCAAGAAGCTTATTGTTAGGGGTGACTCGCAGCTTGTAGTCCGCCAAGTGAGCAAAGACTATCAGAGTCCATTGATGGAAGCTTACATTGATGAAGTGAGAAAATTGGAAGAGCACTTTGACGGCCTACAGATGGAACATGTTCTGAGAGCTCAGAACGACATTGCAGATGGCCTGTCAAAGTGCGCCGCACTCAAGTTACCTGTGGAACCAGGGATCTTTGTGCTCAAGCTGACTCAACCATCTGTAACACCATCAACTGGATAGAGCAAGAAGAGGAAGTTGATTTCCGGTGACTACTTTCCGGCAGAGCTCCCCGAAGCCGCCGCCAAGAAGGTCCCTAAAATCAACACAAAGAGTGCTGAGGGGCAGTCCGCTCCGACAAGCCCTAGGGTTTGTTCCGTTGAAGCAGACGCTCCCGACAAGTTTTGCTCCGGCAAGCTTGCCGGGGAACATTGAGCTCCGGCTGAGCCACAGGTTCTTGCCGTAGAAGCGGATGTTCCCGCAGCAGCATATGCGCCTTTAGTTCTTGTTGTCGAGCCGCAAGCTCCAGCATGGGCACATCAGATTGTCCATTTCCTTCAGACAGGAGAACTTCCCGAAGAGCAAGAAGAAGCGGAGAGAGTAGCCCGGCAATCAAGTATGTACCAGTTTGTCGATAACATTCTGTACAGAAGAAGATTCAACGGAGTGAAATTGAAGTGCATTCCCCAGGAAGATGGACAAAAGCTGTTGGCGGAGATACATGGAGGCATATGTGGTCACCACATTGGCGCAAGAGCACTTGCCGGCAAAGCTTTCCGGCAAGGTTTCTTTTGGCCGACAGCCCTCCAGGATGCAACTGCACAAGTAACAAAATGTGAAGCGTGCCAGTTCCATTCCAAGCAGATACACCAGCCAGCTCAAGCTCTCCAAACGATCCCTTTGTCCTGGCCATTCTCGGTCTGGGGGCTCGACATCCTCGGCCCCTTTCCCCGAGCTGTCGGGGGCTTTGAGTACTTGTACGTGGCAATCGACAAGTTCACAAAGTGGCCGGAAGTGGAAGAAGTGAGGAAGGTGACAGCACAGTCAGCAGTCAAGTTCTTCAGGTCGATTGTTTGCCGTTTCAGAGTCCCTAACAGGATCATCACCGACAACGGCACGCAATTCACGAGCCGCACCTTCATGCAGTACGTCCAAGATCTTGGCGCTAAGGTCTGCTTCGCTTCTGTTGCTCACCCGAGAAGCAACAGTCAAGTGGAGTGGGCAAACGCTGAAGTGCTGCACGGGCTCCAGACCAGGAATTTCGACAGGCTGCACAAGTGCGCAAAGAACTGGATTGAGGAGCTGCCGGTGGTTCTTTGGTCGATCAGGACGACGCCAAATCGAGCCACTGGCCAGACACCTTTCGCTCTAGTCTACGGAGCAGAGGCAGTTCTCCCCACAGAACTCGTATACGGATCGCCTCGAGTGCTCGCCTATGACAAGCTTGAGCAAGAGTAGCTGCGACAAGATGACGCGCTGCTCCTTGAGGAAGATCGTCTTCAGGCTGCTGTACGAGCTACTCGATACCAGCAAGCTTTGCGCCGCTACCATAGCCGCAAAGTTAATGCCAGAAGTCTCGAGGAAGGCGACCTTGTTCTTCGGTGCTTTCAATCCGCCAAGAATTCCAACAAGTGGATGCCAAAGTGGGAAGGCCCTTATCGGGTGAAGCGAGTAAATAGGCCTGGCGCTGTCCGCCTTGAGACCGAAGATGGCTTTTCGGTGAGCAACTCCTGGAACATTGAGCATCTTCGTAAGTTTTACCCATAAGGCGCGGTTGCCGGAACCTGTTCCGGCAATCACCTTTTGTACAAGCCTTGCCGCTGTCGCATGTAACCCTTTGTACAAAGCCGGGCGCAGATCCCGTGCATAAATAAAGATCATATGCTCCACACATCTTGTCAAATTTCATGCTTTCTATTTTTTGCATGTGTTATCTGACACTTTGTGCAGTACCTACCCCCGGTAAGCAATAACGAGCCTTAAGGCTCCATATCTTTATTTTCTCTTCTTTCTTTTTCTCAAAAGGAAAGTTCCCTCGCCCACAAGTTTGCCGGGGGGGGGGGAGGAGAAGATAATGATGTGGACCAGGCGTCGTTCAAGAAAGTATCGCCTTGCCGGGACGCGAGCGACAGAAAAAGCTAAGTTGCCAAAGTTTGAGCACAATCGGTTTTAAATTTTTTAAGTTATCTTCCTTGAAAGACCGTGCTTTGTATGGAAAACCTGTGCGCGGAGGAACCAACTCGTAGCTAGTTGCGCCCTTCCTTTGTTTCGAGTCCGCTCAACAACTTAAGTGTGTTGCGACTAGTTGCGACAAGGTTTCTTGCCGGAGGCGACACCGCCAGCAGGCTGCTGATGTTCCGCACTCAGCGCTCGCGGCAAGGGTGCCTGCGCCGGCAAGTTCCCTGAAAGCGTAGGGTGAAAACATACAAAGGAAGGAATCAAGTAAAGGGGATAACATAGCAAATACTGCCCAAGATAAAGTTATATTACAAAGATAACTTGCCGCGCTCTAATAGATTGTTCCTGTAACATGTCTAGTAGTGGCAAGAGAAGGAGAAAACAGGCGGCCTAATCTACGCATTCGCCGTCAATTCTCTTGACTTCATTCACCTTGTCCACGATGGGTGCGACAAGGGCCTTGAGCTCTTCAAGATCAGCACCCGCCGGCAGCTTCTTGAGGACGTTGGTGAGGTTGAGGCCTGGATTGCGGAAGGCCACCTTCACCAACACCTTCTCCAAAACTCTGGCGCAGATCGTGCGCGACTCGTCGGCCAGCTGCTTTGGGATCCTTTCCCGGAGTTGCTGGAGGGCCGTTCCACGCCCTTGAAGAACAGAGTAAGCTTGGCGCTAGGCTGGACGTTCTCATCGAAGGAGTACCCGAAACCCTCCATTTCCAGCTGCGCCAGTTCCTCGTCGATGACTGCGGCGATGTTGACGAGGCCCTCCGTCCAGAGCTCCACAGTAGCCCTGAAGGTGTTCTGGGTTTCGGCGGCTCTCGTCAGCAGCGCCTCATTGGCCTTGATCTCTTCCTTCAAGGCCTCCTCCCGCTGCTTGGCGCCGTCCAGTGTCTCGGTCAGCGTGGCCAGCTTCAACTCGAGATCGGCATTGGAGTCCTTGGCGGCGCTCAGCTCTTTGCCCCTCTCGAGGAGGCGACCCTACAGCTCGCCGTGGGCAAGGGCGTCCTTCTCGCGCTCGCATTGGAGCGCGGCAAGCTCTTCATTCTCCGCCTTCAGATCGGCTTCTAGCTGCACCACTTTCACTTCCATCTCCTTCTTGGCGGCCTCAGCAGCTGCGGCAGCATCTTTTGCCTCCTTGAGGGCCTCGCCAAGCGTCTCCTCGCGCGCAGCAAGCTCCTCCTCGTAGCTGTCCAGATTGACCTTCCGCTGCGTCAACTCGCCTTCCCGCACGGACAGCTCCTCGGCGGCAAGCCGCTATTGCTCTTCGGCTTCTGCCTTCTTGAGGAGGAAGGCCTTCCGCGCCTCGACAAGCTGCGCGCGCTCCTCCACAATAGACCGGAGGGCTTCCTGATTGCATTCCCGGAGCTCCTCCGCGCGCCTCTCGATATCCACTCCCGCTTGCGCGAAGTGCTTCCCGGGATTCTACCTTGGCTTGTCGGGCACGGTATAGTGACAGCAGCTTCCGCAGCAGCTTTTCCTCCTCAGGCTCGCCACTTCTGCTGCTTGGCGCGTCAACCAGTGTCAACCCAGTGGAGGCAAGCACCTCTCCATCAAAAACTTCTCCTTCGACCGGCACTCTCGAGCTCGAAGCCCAGGGGAGCTTGATGAAGATACCGTCACCGGCCTACAAGTAGGCGCCGGGCTGGGGCTCTTCGGAGTCTGGCGCTGCATCGGCGGCGGAGGGATCGGCGGTCGGCGTAGCGCCTTGCGCTCCTACGACCCCAGGGTCGTCAGTGCGATCACCGGACCCCTCGCCAGCTCCTGCGCCAGCAGCCTTGGCGGCCTCTTCGTCGGCGGGATCATCAGCGCCGGCCTCTTCTTCGGTGGCGGCGGCATCGTCAGTGTTGCCGCGCACGTTCTCCTCGCCGGTGGCCTCGGTCTCCATCGGCTCCGCGGAAGGTGGATCTGGCAGACGGAAGAGGGAGAAGAGTCAAGCAAATATCCAAAAAGACAATCAGAAGAAGAACGCAAGGGAAATTTCAAGCAAGGAAAATTACCGGTACTGGGATCCACGGTCATGGGCTCCGCCACCGGGGGGTCGCTGGTGCTGCCCCTTGCCGGAGACTCCTCCCTTGCCGGGGACTTCTCCCTTGCCGGAGAACGCTCCCTTGCCGGGGAATCCTCCCTTGGCGGCGTAGTTGAAGCAGATAGCACCTCAGGAGCGGCTTCCGGTTGCTCCTGGTGAGCCTGTTCTTCTCCAACACAAGCAAACCAATAGACAAGATATCAGCAAAAAAAGGAACACCTATGCGCACCCAACAGCGGGAAGTAAGACTGTACACTTACGCTGGGGGCTGCGCTGGGGGCTGCTTCGAGGAGTGGTTGCCGGGTCCGACAAGGTGGTCTCGGACGCGCCCTCTGTTGCAACAGCGGGATTGTCTTTGATGACGACCACGGGGACCTTGGCTCTCTTCGCCGCCCTCTGGGCCAGAGTCCTGAAAAGAAACAAGATTCAAAAGAAAGCAGATCACATACAAGACAAGAAACAACAAGAAATTGAAGAAATACAAACATAACAGAAGAAGCTTACTCCTCTTCTTCCTCCTCGTCGGAGCTGAGCGCGGAGAGGTCGAAGTCCGGTCCTCCTTCGGCGCGATGAGGCGGAGGAGTAGGCGCCCTTGGCCGCTTGGCGGGAGCTACGGCAGGATCAGAAGCGGCGGCCTGAGAGGACCCCGCTCCAATTGCTGCAGCGGCGTGAGACGCTCCCGCGGTAACAGTGCTTGCCGCGGTGGAGCGTGTCCCGCGGCGTGGCGGCTATTGACCCGTCTGCCGCCCTGCTATATCTCCGGTCCTGCGGAGGCGCCTTCTTGGTGGAGCTGGGGGCTGCACTGGGAGCTTCGCTTGCGGCAAGTTGCTTGAAGACGGCTGGCCACTAGCACCTTTAGCGGGCTCGCCCGATCCAGCTTCGGGCTCTCCCTCGCCGGCGATCTCCCCGACAAGCTCGTCTCGATCGGCAAGGCTTACCGCCTTGGCTGCCTCTGCCTCCTCCACAGTAAAACCAAACTCGCCCGCAGCGGCGGCTGCCGCCGCCTCTTCCGCCCTGGTGGCGATGCACCGCATCTCATCCTCAGTGGTGTCGTGGGTGAGGAGCCTCTGTTCGTCGGCACGGACCGCCACCTCCGCCAAGCCGTCGAAGAACTGCTGCACGACGTCGTCGGCGGCTCCTGCCAAGTTGGAATAATTCCATGCGAGTCGCACTCCGGCATCATTGCGCGGATGCGATCGAGCGAAGAATTGTTGCACAACGGGACGACGCCCTGCGGCAGCCTGAACCATTCTGGATGCTGAGAATCGTGCTTGAACAGCTCCTTGAGCATCGCGTCCGGCTCCATAACAGTGAAATTGAAGTTGAGGCCCGGCCGCAACCTCATGATGTCTGCCGGACCTCCAAACAGCCAGGCGGGCCTCCCCCTCTCTTGCAGAGGGGCAATGCAGCGGCGAAGAAAGTCCGCGCCAACAGCGCCTACAGTCAGCCCGGCAAGCCTGAGCCGCAAGATCCGGGTGGTGGCGATCTTCAGTGTAGCATCGTCTGCTGCCAGGGCGCTCCAATCGTTGCCGCGCACTACTGGAGTTTGGCGCAGGGCAGTGAACGGCTGCGGGTTCTCCTCAACAATCCAACACCACTCCGCTCTCCACTCACCCCATTTGCTGCGGAGCTCCCCCTCCAGATACGTCTCCTTCTTGCCGGCTCTCGAGATCCAGGCGATCCCGCCAGCTAAGGGCTCTCCTCTCTCTACCCGGGGCATGAAATAGTGACGGAAGAGGGCTACGTTTGGGTGGATTCCGACAAAGTTCTCGCAGAGATGTGCAAAAACCGCCATGGTCAGGACAGCATTGGGGGTGAAGTCAAGGAGATGGAACCCGTACGTGTTCATGATGTCACAGAAAAACTCGGAGAAAGGCGGGCAGAGCCCGCAATAGAAGAACAGTGCGAAGAAGGGGTATCCATTTGGAGCCCGTTTCGAAGTGGAAGCGTCGGCGGAGAGTACCTTGGTGCGCGGATGCGCTCGCGTCTCCGTCGACCAGAAGAGATAGAACCACTCCCTCAGCTCCTTCGCGGAGAGCTCAGGGGGGAAAGTTGCCCGCTCCTTCCGCAGCGCCTCAAGCCGCAGCGCCTCGGCCGACTTCGCGCCCTTCCCGGTCTTCGGAGCCATGGCGGAGGCGGTGAGGGAGATCGAGGGCGTTGGCAACGACGGCGGCGATGGGGGGCGGAGCACTGCTCTCTTTCGGTTTCGGAAGCGAAGGGGGGCGGCGGAGATTTCTGAGATTGGAATCGCAAATGGCGAAGGTGGGGGAACTGCCCCTGTTTCCCCTGCTTATAAAGAGGAGGAGGCGAACGTTACGCTTTTCCCGAATAAAGAATCACCCACGACCTCTCCCACGACGCCGCATTTGACGCGTGCCGTTACGGGAGGGTGCGGTAGATACGGAGTCAGATACGGTGTGGACCCAAGCCACGCGTGCCCGTGCCCTATTTTGGGCCTGGCCCAACAGCGCTCGGCACCGTGTGTGGCCCAGTCCCGGGGGCTCCTGTCGGTGTACTAAAGTAGGGAGTACCCTAGTATCCCGAACTTGTGCACGGGCAGTCGCAGCACCCCGTGGCAAGGCTTGCCGGGTGACTGCCAAGACGCTCCGTAGTTCCTATTGGAGCCATTCAAGAACGAAGTGTTTTAACTGAGAAGACAAGGCCCCGGGCAGGAGAAGCTTGCCGGGAAGATCAAGGCCCCGGCAAGAGGAGCTTGCCGGGAAGGCCAACCAAAGCATTTCAAGGAACTTGCCGCGACGCGTCGCGCGTCCCGGCAAGACCCGGTGAGCGACAAGCTTCCGGGCGCGACAAGACAACTACCGCGGCAAGCCACCTCCCCGTATCTACACTCCAGCGCGTCCATCGACGTGTCGCTTTGAGATCGTTCCAGGCGCACGTGGCGAGAAGCTGTGCTGCCAAGCGGTGCGAGGTGGCGAGCGGAGATGACGAGATGGCCATCGTGGCAAGCGGTGGCGCCCCTAACGGTCGCTTTTCTGCACTGTTTAGGCGACGCGGACGGGCATTAAATGCTCTTGTCCCCTGCCGTCAGAGTTAGGTAGAAGTCACTGTAGAGGTAGCTGTACCAACCGCAGCTCTTTTTACACTTTTACCCCTGCATGCGTTGCCACCTGTCGGTGACCCCTTTAGCCTATAAAAGGAGGCCCATGCGCAACGTAGAGGGGGTTCAACTCATTTGAAAGTAGAACACTCCCACCCTCTCAAGCAAGAACATAATACAACCACAAAGCAGCAGTAGGAGTATTATTTCTCCGGAGAGCTCCGAAGCTGGGTAAAATCGCTCGCATGCCTCGCCTCGATCCGCTCTTCGTGCGATCTCCGCTCCCTTGCCGGACTGAAAGGGGCCCTGCCCCATAGGTGTTCGTTTCCCACGACATAAAGTTTTTGAGATTATCATAATTTTATTTACAATGAGCTGTTTGGTTGCCCCTAACAACTGTGCTTTTAATATTGTAGTATTGGGCAAACTACAGTTTTTTCTCTGCATAAAAAAAAGAACCCCAAACCTCTTTTAAAAAAACAGAGCTGCTGAGTGCTTAAATGCAACGGCTAAACAGCAAAATTTATAGCGTTATGCGGCAATAGCCAAACAGGTTCTATGTATTGTGAATACTCCAAAATACTCTGTTTTGATAAAACTATGGTTTCTCACACCTACATGCAAAATTACTATAGTTTTTGATACTTTGGTTTATATAATACTTTGCTCAAACACAGCCTTAGTAGCTGTTATGAATGTTGTCTTGTAATGCAAAAGATTGCAAAAAAAAAATACATCATTGAGATGTTATGCTTGCTGTTTTGATCATATAGAATGTTGTCTTGTAGTTGTTGTGATCATTTAGTAGTTGTTGTGATCATACTGTTTTAATTGAATTTTGGTCAGAATTGAAGATGCTATTTTAACTGAGTTTTGCTTCAACTGAACCCATTTTAATTCTGTAGTTTCTGAAGTTGATGCACCAGATCAATTTGATGCAGGCCCAAGGAACTCCGCTCGCTCCTGCAGGAGAAGAAGCTGTACACCTTTGTTGGCTTCTGCATTGGAGGCGACAAGGAGAAGCTGAAGTTGTCTGGTTTAGAGATCAACCCCGACAATTACGTCGACTTGCAGCGCAAATGGAGAGTTCCAAACAATGGAAAGAAGTGGCAGTCTTTGGCTGAGTTTGCAGGCATCGTCATCCACCCATCCTACAAGGAAATGAAGCACAAGATCGGCAGGAAATCGGACCACCTACTATGGGGGGACAGCCCACTGCCAAACAACCTCACCGAGTGCGCCGCGAAAGATGCGTACGTCACCTACGAGGCATGGAAGAAAATCGAAATCACCAAAGAAGGTTTGGAGCTCTGGCAAGAGGCGGAGAATCATTGGGATGACCCCTACTACTGGGGATATTGAGTTGTTTGTGGTATTGGGATGACCCCTACTACTGTGTCTCAGTTTGTAGTTATGTGGTTGAACAAGTTTGCTTTTGTTATGTTGAACAAGTTTGCTTTTGTTATGTTGAACAAGTTTGCTTTTGTAATGATGAACAAGTTTGCTTTGGTTGTCTATTGACATCACTCATCGCTGAGCATGGTTTAGTTTTACCTTTATCTATTTATTATTTAGGCAGAGCTATTCAGGCATGGAAGATATAATCATCCTTATGATGAGGATCGCAATGTTTTTAGCTTCCAAGTTTCTAATGACACATGATCTTTCCAACCACATAACTTTTAGGCTGTGTTTGATAGTAAAGTATTGAAAAACCAAAGTATTGAAAACTACAACATTTTAGCATGTAGGTGTAAGATACCACAGTTTTGAAATACCACATTATTTTGAAGTATTGGGAATACTTTGGAGCTGTTTGGTAGTGTTGTATATATTGACGCACCTAATAACTAGCTTGCCGTCTTCTACTTGCTTACCCTATTACCCAAACCCAATGGCCATGCAAAGCTCAAAGTAAATACTGCATTTTGAGGAATACTGTAGTATTAATATTACAGTTTTTTGTGGAGACCAAACAGTTCAAAGTAATTAAAACCATAGTATTTAGAAAAACTGTAGTATTCACAAAATACTTAGAAAATGCAGAGCTATCAAACGGGAAACATTTCCCCTGTAAATTGTAGTTACACATTCCAACCAATACCTGCAGGTTGTAATTTCATACTGAATGACCATCAATGACTAAGTGAAGCAAATATTTGCTATGCATTTCTTGGCACGCGAGAAGGAAGAGGGGAGAGGAGGCGGAGCTCACCGGGGAGGCGCAAGGAGGCCCTGCGACAACTTAGTAGCAACAGAGGTGGCCGAAGTTGAGGAAGACAGTGGCGACCCGAGGAAGAAGAGGTGAAGGGGGGTGGAGGGGTCGAGCGCCATCGCGCGCTGGTTCCGCGGCTCGCCGGCCCGGTGTTGAAGCAGATTCCGCCCGCCGCCTTGCCTGTCGCCTCGCACGGTGGAGCTCGAGGGCTGGGAAGGCGAGGGAGGGGGTGGATTGGGAGCGGACGGCGATGGGGGGCAGGGCAGGGGCTGACTGGGGGCGGCGACGGAGACGGAGGCGCGGGGGCCGCGGCGGCGTGGGTCGGGGCAGCGCGCGGGTGCATCTGATGGCGAGGAAGAGAGTGTCGAGGGAGAGAATGTCGAAGGGGATCTGGCGAGAGGGAGAGAGTATAGCTAGGGGGAGGGTTCTAATGGCGCACCTTCCAGTCGTGCGCCATAAGCATGACTATTCTAATGGCGCACCACCCCGCGGTGCGCCATTAGAATTTTGTTTTAATCTAGCCCACTAACCATATCTACAACCTAACCCTATCTACAACAGAACCCACCCACTAGCCAGACTAGTCAGCACGCAGCACACACACTAGGAGCTCCTGGGTTCGATTCCCAGGCTCCCCAATATTTTTTTATGCATTTTAAATGCTGTTTTTATATTTATTTGTGTTTAAATATGTTCAAACTTGTTTAAATCATAACAGTAATATTTTTTTATAAAAACAGTAATAATATTTTAAAAAATATGTTCAAATTTCTTACTTGAAAATATCATCGGCGGCGGCGGTGGAGCGGGGGAGGGTGCGGGGATCGAGATCGAGATGGAGGGGGAATCGATATCGAGATGGAGGGGGATCGAGATCAAGTGTCCTCATGAATTTAAAAAATGCCTATGAAATTTAAAAATATTCATGATATCAAAAAGTTCCCATGAAATACAATCGAGAAATGAAGACTACGATTTAAATACAATCGATCTTAGCTAGCTATCTGTTCACAATCTTCTTGCCCTTCTTTTTCGCAAATGGAGTTCTTCTGTGGAACGGACGTCCTTTAGGTAGGGTGGTCCTGCTTCTTCTTGTGGTGTGTGCTACTACTTCATCGTCGTCGTCATGTTCGATCTTCGGGTCGCCGTACTTGTTGAAGTCTTGCTCATTGGCTACTCCATCCATTCCGATGATCTTCCTTTTGCCTCTCCTCACGACAACACGACTGGGCTTTGGCGGGTCGGTAATGAAGAAGCATTGGTCCACTTGGGAAGCCAGTACCCATGGCTCATTTTTCGCGGTGACGTTTGCGCCCGCGGTCTTGGATTTGGCATCGGGTATAAACAAGACTGGGCTTTGGCATAGTGCGCCATTAGTAGGTTTGCAAAAAAGTAAAAACAATTATACTAATGGCGCACTGTCATAGTAGTGCGCCATTACTAGTTCTAACTAGTAATGGTGCACTTTGCCATCCATGCGCCATTAGTTTGTATGGAAAAATGGGGAAAAAAATCAATAGTTGTGGCGCACCGTGAGCACGGTGCGCCATTAGTGTCTTCCACTCTAATGGCGCACGATCCACAGGTGCGCCATTAGTATATAGTAGTGGCGCACTACTTACCTGGTGCGCCATTAGAATCAGTCCTATCTATAGCCCTTTTCCTAGTAGTGATAGATGTAGATGCCATACTGATTGGCTCTCAGCTAGAAAATTATGCACCAGGCATCTCATTTAGTTTTGGTCCTTCTCAACCTAATGATTGCAACTCCGAGAACAGGGTATAGCTTATGTATAAATTTTGTACAGCCATGCCCATTTCATATACTCTTGGGGGTTTAATCACTCTAATCAACTATTATAATAGAGCATAGCTGAGGTAGTAAATCATTCAGGGTTATATGCAGACCCGGTTGCCATTAAATGATGTCTGTACGACAGGCAGCTCCGGTGAGTCGGATGGACGGCAGCGGTGGCTGAGCTTCTCCATGGCCTGCTGCAGTTCCAGAGAGAGAGCTTCGAAACTGAGGAGGAGGTATAGAAGAACATAAGGAAGGGAGAGGAGGAAGGGCTGGCGTGTGGCGGCCTTGTCAATGAACCTCCGGTTGCGATGGACTCCAGCGAGAGGCGGCGCACGGCACCGACGCGAGCCTACGGGGCGGCGGCGGGGCTTTGGAGCTGCAAGAGCTCGGGCGTTTGGATGTGTTCGGATCGCAGGACAAAAGGTTATGCATATTGGGTATGTTTTAATCATTATGAAACCTGTCCATACAAAATATTGGCAGGATTTATCCCGCTGTTGGCTAGATCTGAAGTATTACCTATCAAATCAATGATTCTTTCTATTTTGAGGCCACATGCATCTTGATTCTATCAACACACTGGATCCCTGTAGATAGAACCATAAGAAGAGGACTGGTCCTCTGATCATTGTAGGCCTTCAACGCCCATTTAGGAATTAGGACTCACATGTTATGTTTTGTTACCAGCTGGTGGAGTTAATTCCGAAAGTCTACAATCTGCATGGTATATAGTTATCATCAGTTTATTCGCTCGTTTGTTCCATCGTTGAGCTTGTGATGTCATGTCATGGTATGAGATTTTGTACCATCTATATTTTCTATAGTTATTTTAATCTTTCATCGAGATGGACGAGGGTGGTAAAAGATTTTTGAGATTATTGTTCACATCTTTGCATATTGCTTGGCTCTCGACTTGGTGCTTATCAATCAAAAGTTGAATTTTTGGTAATGTGACCTTCCTTTTAGATTTCAATTATGTGCAATAGTAAAAGATGCTAGCCTTGTAATATAGAGCGAATGTACAGAAAACATTTATACAGATGTATTAGTTATGTCTTGTTATAAATATGCTCCACCACCTATGTAATTCAAATTAGTCAAACTTTAAGGAGGGTGGAGTAAGGCTAGATTTATACTATAATATCCTTAATGTCTATAACTATAAGTAATGTCCTCTTTTATGTCGGTTTCCACTTAAAGAAATGATTTTAGAATCCTATACAATAGAAGTGAGAAAATATGTAAACAAAATAAAAGAAACAAAAGCATATAGGATATTTATTATATTATATTATATTATATATTCCTAGGTTAGATTCATTATCTACAACATGTCTCCGGTGTGCAAGTGTGACAAGGCTGGCGTGTGGCGGCCTTGTCAATGAACCTCCGGTTGCGATGGACTCCAGCGAGAGGCGGCGCACGGCACCGACGCGAGCCTACGGGGCGGCGGCGGGGCTTTGGAGCTGCAAGAGCTCGGGCGTTTGGATGTGTTCGGATCGCAGGACAAAAGGTTATGCATATTGGGTATGTTTTAATCATTATGAAACCTGTCCATACAAAATATTGGCAGGATTTATCCCGCTGTTGGCTAGATCTGAAGTATTACCTATCAAATCAATGATTCTTTCTATTTTGAGGCCACATGCATCTTGATTCTATCAACACACTGGATCCCTGTAGATAGAACCATAAGAAGAGGACTGGTCCTCTGATCATTGTAGGCCTTCAACGCCCATTTAGGAATTAGGACTCACATGTTATGTTTTGTTACCAGCTGGTGGAGTTAATTCCGAAAGTCTACAATCTGCATGGTATATAGTTATCATCAGTTTATTCGCTCGTTTGTTCCATCGTTGAGCTTGTGATGTCATGTCATGGTATGAGATTTTGTACCATCTATATTTTCTATAGTTATTTTAATCTTTCATCGAGATGGACGAGGGTGGTAAAAGATTTTTGAGATTATTGTTCACATCTTTGCATATTGCTTGGCTCTCGACTTGGTGCTTATCAATCAAAAGTTGAATTTTTGGTAATGTGACCTTCCTTTTAGATTTCAATTATGTGCAATAGTAAAAGATGCTAGCCTTGTAATATAGAGCGAATGTACAGAAAACATTTATACAGATGTATTAGTTATGTCTTGTTATAAATATGCTCCACCACCTATGTAATTCAAATTAGTCAAACTTTAAGGAGGGTGGAGTAAGGCTAGATTTATACTATAATATCCTTAATGTCTATAACTATAAGTAATGTCCTCTTTTATGTCGGTTTCCACTTAAAGAAATGATTTTAGAATCCTATACAATAGAAGTGAGAAAATATGTAAACAAAATAAAAGAAACAAAAGCATATAGGATATTTATTATATTATATTATATTATATATTCCTAGGTTAGATTCATTATCTACAACATGTCTCCGGTGTGCAAGTGTGACAAGGCTGGCGTGTGGCGGCCTTGTCAATGAACCTCCGGTTGCGATGGACTCCAGCGAGAGGCGGCGCACGGCACCGACGCGAGCCTACGGGGCGGCGGCGGGGCTTTGGAGCTGCAAGAGCTCGGGCGTTTGGATGTGTTCGGATCGCAGGACAAAAGGTTATGCATATTGGGTATGTTTTAATCATTATGAAACCTGTCCATACAAAATATTGGCAGGATTTATCCCGCTGTTGGCTAGATCTGAAGTATTACCTATCAAATCAATGATTCTTTCTATTTTGAGGCCACATGCATCTTGATTCTATCAACACACTGGATCCCTGTAGATAGAACCATAAGAAGAGGACTGGTCCTCTGATCATTGTAGGCCTTCAACGCCCATTTAGGAATTAGGACTCACATGTTATGTTTTGTTACCAGCTGGTGGAGTTAATTCCGAAAGTCTACAATCTGCATGGTATATAGTTATCATCAGTTTATTCGCTCGTTTGTTCCATCGTTGAGCTTGTGATGTCATGTCATGGTATGAGATTTTGTACCATCTATATTTTCTATAGTTATTTTAATCTTTCATCGAGATGGACGAGGGTGGTAAAAGATTTTTGAGATTATTGTTCACATCTTTGCATATTGCTTGGCTCTCGACTTGGTGCTTATCAATCAAAAGTTGAATTTTTGGTAATGTGACCTTCCTTTTAGATTTCAATTCTGTGCAATAGTAAAATATGCTAGCCTTGTAATATAGAGCGAATGTACAGAAAACATTTATACAGATGTATTAGTTATGTCTTGTTATAAATATGCTCCACCACCTATGTAATTCAAATTAGTCAAACTTTAAGGAGGGTGGAGTAAGGCTAGATTTATACTATAATATCCTTAATGTCTATAACTATAAGTAATGTCCTCTTTTATGTCGGTTTCCACTTAAAGAAATGATTTTAGAATCCTATACAATAGAAGTGAGAAAATATGTAAACAAAATAAAAGAAACAAAAGCATATAGGATATTTATTATATTATATTATATTATATATTCCTAGGTTAGATTCATTATCTACAACATGTCTCCGGTGTGCAAGTTTTCGCAAACATTTTTATATTTCATTTCTAAAATGGACGGGCGCGGCAACACGTACCTTTATGATAGAAGTCTGACCAAGAACTGTCAGTGTAATGAAGGATTTTTCATTATTTTTTGTGGTACTAGATTTTATATATACAGAATGACAGGGACGGGCCAAAAATCAAGGATATGTTATATAGCCCTTGTACATACTTGGAACTCCAATCTGATGGATTGTGCTTGCTATTACTAAACATACTGATACTATTCTTTATTGTATTGCAGATTATCAAGACATTGGTGATCACATTAAACCAACACAGTCAGATTTCTTAGTTATGCTGAAGTAAGTACTGCTGCTGGAACATTGTTTTTCATTAGCAATATATTTTCACAATGTTGTTATGTATTTTGTTTTCAATCAGATTGGTACTTGGAAAATATATTGCACAAGAAATCAGAGCAAGGATATATAAACCAGAGCATCCCAATGTAGATATTACTTGGATTAGTATTTGTCTACTTACCTTTTATTAAAATCTTCTGCATGTTCTGACAAGAATAAAATCTGGTAGACTACTGAATGTACATGTACGCATGTATTTCAATAAATATATGTACTGGTAATTCCGTTGGCATAGCATAAATTTGCTTTTGTCATCTATGAAATCATTACTGACACTTTTGTGAATGCCAACACATGTTAAGATGTCTTCACTAAGCAGATTGAGTCTATATATAGTTTTGCATCTTGATTGTCTGATAATTGGAGCATTACACATGACATTGTCTGGTTTGTATCATGTGAGAGCAGAAGAATGGCGCAATCAACTAAGAACCATGCAGGTGGATGATGCAAGTTGTTGTCATACAGACATATGGTGGTTATCCCGGGGAAAGTTGTTTGTTTTGGTAGAAGAACTAAGGGAAAATGATCCATTTGTGAAAAAACAAAACCATTGGTTCGCAATACTGAGGTTATATCCAAGATTCAGCAGGAAAATAAGGTTAACTTGTAATCTAGCTACTGTCAATCTATTTTTGTTGGATGTTGACTTCTCATTCACCATCCTAGCGGCAGTTTCATTGTTTCTTAATATAGGCCTCCGATGTGGATATATTGGTAATCATTCTTCACCTGTTACGACTGAAGTTTGAATTCCACATTGTATTGCCTTGATTTACAAATTGGTTTAAAAAATGAACGTAATTATTGCCTACCATTTGTCCAAAACTGGAAGTATATACAGAAGATCAGAAATCATGGCATGGTTCCTTGCCTGCTTATTGTGTACTGTAATTATTTTTGACAGTCTGATGTTTTCACACATCATTACAAGATTCTTTAAAACTACCTTTGTAGAATATTTCAAACCCCGGTCTAGGAGAGTATTCAGCTAACCATGTTTATAAACCAACAAATATGTGAGAAAACCCATGTGAGAGAAAATATGTTGCTCGATACTGGTGAGGATACTGCACTACTTTGCTTGATATTGAAGCATCAGATCCTTCTTGTTCTATGCAACAACTAAGACTATTTTTCGCCACTACAGCCGTGAAACTTCAACCAATACATATGTGCTTGAGTTGCTTTGCAAGACATAACGACCATCCAATGTTAGCTGCGGGTGGTCGCTTTCATGGTTGGAGTGAGCAGCTTGGCCTGATACCATGCGCAACAGTCCCACGTAATCTACCGTCGCCTTCATGGCTGCCAGAGCCGGTGTAGTGCGCCGAAGATGTCTTCAATGGTGGCGACACAAATGGTGAGCGGCCAATAAAGAGAAGATTGCCGTTGAGGTTGTTGTGCGGGACTGCTCTGATTATTGATCAAGGGAGCATTGGTCTGATGTAAGAGGAGATTAGTAGCTTATTTTGTTCACACATGTTTAAGAGGCAACCGAGAAAATTCCTTGCTAAGCTTATAACAATGTTGCACGTGCAAGCATCTGCCATGAAGAACTATAACTACAAACAAAGTGTTTTTCATTAGGAGTAGATGTATCTTCAAAAGGAGTATTAGCCAGGACGTGCGTTGCACGTGCAAGCTTACTAGTTACAAAGAACATTGCAAGCATAAATATAGAAAATAGATACTGTACTATTAAACTTCAGAAATAAACAATACAATCATTGTAACTCTATCAGCATACATATATATGCACAAATAATTCTAATGCTTCTTGAAGATCATGATGTCCTTCCAGCGAGACTCCATGCAACTGGAGTCGTGGTTCTGTGCGTACACACCAAACTTGAAGTAGTGCGAGTCCCCGCCGCGGCCCTGGACGTCGAAACTGCCCAGATGTGGTCCTATAGATGTCACTAAAAGTATAGAGCTGCTATAGATATAACTGAACTCTGATTAACACATCTATAGGTCATGAGACAGGCAGTAAACAAAATAGGTGAAACGTGCAAATGATCTTGTTCACTAGCAACGGCATGTAACCGATGCACGGAAAGAGCCTGAGTTGGGAAATGTATTGGGAGGAGTATTCTAAATTTCTAATGAGTGAGGTACTTGAACATATTGGATGTGCCACAGAAGGCTTGTTCTCTTAATTTTTTGAAGTAAAATGTGGCAGGACAAAAATAGCGAAAACCTCGAAGCAAATGAAAAAAATGAAACAGAATAATACAACAATAAATGTTGCCAATGCAGCATCAAGAGATCAGTTATTGAACCAAAAACAATTTAAAGGGGAACTAACTGGAGCGGCGTTTGGTGCCCGGGCTCTGAGTCCGGGCATGAACAGTAAATCGTAAAAACTTTAAAATGTATTCAAAAAAAATATTGTGATGCAAGATGCTCAGATGCGTTATACTCGTGCAACATTCCGCGAAGTTTGGACATTCGAGTAGCTTGTGGCAAGAAAAAAGGAAAAAGGGTCTGTGAGAGACATTTGAAAACAGCACTGTTCATGGCCGAATTTGTCCTTTTTGCCGTGCGCTCCTCGGATGTCCAAACTTGGCCAAATTTTACACGAACAGCACGCACATGAACAACTTGCTTGCAAAAAAAGAACATATTTTTTTTGTTTTTTCTGTTTTCTATTTTTAAGCACTATACTGTTCATCGGGCTCACCTGAGCCCGGGCACCGAAGTGGATATTCAGGAACTAACAAAGTAACCAAATAAAGAACAAACTATCACGTCAAGATGCTAACAACACATCAGTGAAACAAAGTTGTAGATTCGGGAATCCTACAATAGTGTAGAGAACACTTAATATTTATGGAATTAAGGAGAACCAACCAACAAATAGAGTAGAAGCTGTGAGGAGGCAAAGAACCAACCAACAAAATAAACAATACAAACATAGTAACTCCATCAACATACATATATATGCACAAATAATTCTAATGCTTCTGGAAGATCCTGACGTCCTTCCAGCGAGACTCCATGCAGCTGGAGTCGTGGTTCTGCGCGTACACACCAAACTTGAAGTAGTGCGAGTCCCCGCCGCGGCCCTGGACGTGCAGGTTCTGCTCGCCGTCGACGTACACGGTGAGCGTCGACGCCTCCACATCGTGAACCACGTTCAGCCGGAACCATCTGTCATAGATGGAGTCGTCCACGAGCTGCCGGTCGTAGTACCGCAGCGTGCCATCGTAGACATGCAGCATGAGCGTGGTGGCCGTCTCGCCGGCGCCGAACACCTGCATGATAGACATCCCCGTGGTGCCGGAGGGGACGTAACCATAGCCCTCGAACTGCCACACGCCGGAGCTGTAGTCGTAGCCCTGCACGTAGAACAAGATGAGTAAGATCACTAAATCTTAATTGCACCCAAACGGAATACATAGCAATGACTAGTAATTACTGACGTGGTAATTAACTTACTGCCATCCTGATCTCAGTTCTTGGGCTGGTATGGCTCTGGCGGGCATGGGGCTTGTCAGAGGCGAGCACCCAGAGCTTCCGCACGGTGCCGTCGAAGCTGTAGCGTGCGCAGCTCGCCTCGTTGTAGGGGCGCTGCAGCACAAAGTTGTTAGAAATTTGAGATGGGCCTAGAGCCCATATGACAATTTCAAATTAGATCTCTAAGGGCCCATGTAGGTGGCATGACAAGGTGGTGGGAAGTTTAGTCTCACCATGCTAGTGGAAGAGAAGTTGGAGTGGTTTATAAGGGTGGCTCTTCTACATGCTATTGGAGCTTGAGAAGAGAACAGGCCCTCGCGCGCTCCTCCTCCTCTGCCCGCCGCGCCACGCCTCGCCGCGACGCGACGCGACGCCGAGCCGAGCTCACATCTATGCGCTTATTTTTGCCAGTCACTAACAGAGAGGTTCTGACAGCAGGGCCACGATCTGAGACGTCGGATCGTGGGCTGTCACGGACTCGGACGTGGGTCAAGCCCACGTCTCTCCACGCGGCTGCATCTATATAAGTGTGTTGTGTCCCCTAACCCTAGCCGCCACGAACAGATCACATATGCTCACGCGCACGCTCACCGTCGTTCCTTTGCTACTGCTGCCGCCAGTGACTCCATCCCGTCCGCCGCGTACACGGTTGGCGGGAGAGCAGGTCTCCGAAACCACGCCCTTCTGGTTCCTGTACGGGGTGAGAGGCGAATAGGTTTTTGGGCAGCGATTACGCCACTGCTCGCTTCCGATCGTCTACTTCCTCTACGTCCGCGTCGCCTTCATCATCACCATGTCCACCGACGCCGACCGTACCGCCACCGAGAAAGCTGAAGCCGACAAGAAGGCCGCCGAGGATGCCGCTGCTGCCACCAAAGCCGCGGCCTCTGCATGGCCTACTGGAGGGTATAACTCATTTATCCCGCTCCTGATTATTTTCATATTAGCAGTACTAGCAGTATGTGTAGATTTGTCTACTGTTTGCTTAGTACGTGCATGTTTATACCAAAGTCAGTACGTCATCAACTTAGACAATGCCATGCTAGTGATTTACTCGTGGATTAATTTAATCGAGAAATTGCCTATTTACTCAACAATCCAAAAACCTATTATGTGTAGGAATTTTTTGGCAAGTGGCTTTGCCGCAGCACTGAAACCGGATAAGTTTACCGGTACGTATTTTAAGCGTTGGCAGACAAAGACCACTTTATGTCTCACGGCTATGAACGTGTTCTGGGTCACCGGTGTGTCCACGGGAACGATTGCTCCTGAACAGGAGAGGGCGTTCAGGGAGGCAACCACTGTGTTTCTCAGAGCAGTTCTTAGCGTGATCGGAGATAAACTGGTCGACGCATATTTACATGTGCATGTCGCCAAGGACTTGTGGGAGGCGCTCGAATCTAAGTTCGGGGCCGCCGATGCAGGGAGCGAGATGTATATTATAGAGCAATTCCACGATTACAAGATGGTTGAGAACCGTCCTGTACTGGAGCAGGCTCATGAGATAATATGCATTGTTCAGGAGCTTGAGCTTCTGAAGTGCGAGTTACCGGGCAAGTTTGTCGCGGGCTGCATAATCGCTAAGCTCCCCAATTCCTGGAGGAACTTTGCCACCACTCTGAAACATCAGAGGTGTGAATTCTCTGTGGAGGATGTCATTGGCCATCTGAGTGTTGAGCAGAATTCGAGGGTAAAGGACTCGCACGGAAAAGGGGCCGAAGGGACTTCTGTCGCCAACATGGTGAACCAGAAGAACTTCAACTCCCACAAGCCCAAGGGAAAGAATGGTATCCAACACAATACCGACTTTAAGAAGAAGGGTAAGAAGACCTTCAAGAAGAACAAGAAGGATGAGGGCTGCTTTACTTGTGGTTCGGTTGAACATTGGGCCAACAAGTGCCCAAACAAGTATAAGAAGCCAGGACAGGACACCAAGTCTGTCAACATGATTGTGTGCAATAATGAGAATGGTGCATATGGGTACGGTAATTTATTTACTGTTTTTCAATGTTTCAGCCTACCGATTGGTGGGTGGACACAGGTGCAAGTGTTCATGTGTGTGCTGACATTTCATTGTTCACTTCTTACCAGGTCACAGGTCACGGGTCCGTATTGATGAGGAATGGCGTGAGTGCTTCTGTTCATGGTGTTGGCATGGTTGATCTGAAGTTTACTTCAGGAAGGATCGTGAAGTTGAAGAACGTGCAGCATGTCCCCGCCATCAAGAAGAACCTCGTTAGTGGCTCCCTTCTATGTAGACAAGGGTTTAAGTTGGTTTTCGAGTCTAATAAATTAGTTGTTACGAAATATGGACTCTTTGTTGGAAAAGGTTATGAGAGGGGAGGGATGTTTCGCCTTTCCCTCGCAGATTTTTGTCATAAAGTCGTGAACCATATTCATTCGAATGTTAATGAATCTGAAGTTTGGCATTCACGTCTTTGTCACATTAGTTTCGGTGTTATGACACGGCTAGCCAAGTTGGATTTAATCCCGAGTTTCACTTTAGCCAAAGGTTCTAAGTGCCTATCATGTGTGCAAGCTAAGCAACCTCGCAAGCCTCACAAGGCCGCGGAGGAGAGGCACTTGGCACCATTAGAACTCATACATTCTGATCTTTGTGAGATGAATGGTGTGTTGACTAAAGGCGGAAAGAAATACTTCATGGCATTGATAGATGATTCCACTAGATATTGCTCTGTATATCTGTTAAATACTAAAGATGAGGCTCTACACTACTTTAAAATCTATAAGGCAGAAGTTGAGAATCAACTTGAAAAGAAAATTAAACGAATCCGGTCAGATCGCGGTGGAGAGTACTTCTTGAGTGAGTTTGATTCCTTCTGTGCGGAACACGGCATTATTCATGAGAGGACGCCTCCCTATTCTCCCCAGTCAAACGGGGTTGCCGAGTGGAAAAACCGTACTCTAACTGATCTGGTTAACGCCATGTTAGATACATCGGGTTTATCCAAGGCATGGTGGGGGAAGGCTATATTGACGGCATGTCATGTCCTGAATAAAGTTCCGACAAAGGATAATGAGATAACTCCCTATGAGAAATGGGCAAGAGACAAAGGACTGCAAAGACCTTTGGTGATGATTTCTTTGTGTACCTCCTGGATGATACTCCCACTTCTATCTCAGAAGCGTATGCCTCTCCAGAAGCTGACTACTGGAAGGATGCGGTCCATAGCGAGATGGATTCCATCATGGCTAACGGGACATGGGAGATCACTGAGCGTCCCTATGGTTGCAAACCATTGGGATGTAAGTGGGTGTTCAAAAAGAAGCTTAGGCCCGATGGTACAATTGAAAAGTACAAGGCTAGGCTTGTGGCCAAGGGCTATGACCAGAAAGAAGAGGAAGATTTCTTCGATGCTTATTCACCTGTGGCTAGACTGACCACCATTCGAGTATTACTCTCGTTGGCGGCCTCACATGGTCTTCTCGTCCATCAAATGGATGTTAAGACGGCTTTTCTGAATGGAGAGCTAAATGAGGAAATCTACATGCAACAGCCAGATGGCTTTGTGATAGATGGTCAGGAAAGAAAGGTGTGTAGGTTGCTGAAATCTTTATATGGCCTGAAGCAAGCACCTAAGCAATGGCATGATAAGTTTAATACAACTCTGACATCTGCTGGCTTCGTTGTTAATGAAGCTGACAAATGTGTATACTATCGCCATGGTGGGGGCGAAGGAGTTATACTATGCTTGTATGTTGATGACATACTGATATTCGGAACCAACCTCAAAGTCATTGAGGAGGTTAAGTCGTTTCTGTCTCAAAACTTTGAGATGAAGGATCTTGGTGTGGTTGATGTTATCTTGAACATCAAGCTACTGAGAGATAATGAGGGTGGGATCACACTTCTGCAATCCCATTATGTTGAGAAGGTGTTGAGTCGTTTTGGATATTCAGACTGCACACCATCTCAAACACCATATGTCCTAGCATGTTGATTCGAAAGTCCAAAGGCATGGCTAAAGGTCAATTGAGATATTCTCAAATCATTGGTTCACTGATGTACCTAGCGAGCGCAACGAGGCCTGACATCGCATTTGCTGTGAGCAAACTGAGCCAGTTTGTTTCCAAACCGGGTGATGTACATTGGCATGCTGTTGAAAGAGTTATGCGCTATCTGAAAGGTACTATGAACTATGGACTTCACTATACCAGAGACCCGTCGGTACTTGAAGGGTATAGTGATGCGAATTGGATCTCTGATGCTGATGAGATGAAGGCCACAACTGGTATATGTTTACTCTTGGAGGTGGCGCAGTTTCCTGGAAGTCTTGCAAGCAAACGATCTTAACGAGATCGACAATGGAAGCAGAATTAACAGCATTAGACACTTCTGGTGTTGAAGCAGGATGGCTTCGAGATCTTTTGATGGACTTGCCACTGGTTGATAAACCGGTTCCGGCTATCCTTATGAACTGTGATAATCAGACTGTCATCACCAAGGTGAAGAGTTCAAAGGACAACATGAAGTCCAACAAACACATAAGAATGAGATTAAAAGCTGTCAGAAAATTAAGAAACTCCGGAGTGATAGCGTTGGACTATGTCCATACAGCTAAGAATCTGGTAGATCCCTTTACGAAAGGGCTATCACATGTAGTGATAGATAGTGCATCGAGGAAGATGGGTATGAGACCCACATGAGTTACCATGGTGGTAACCCAACCTATGTGATCGGAGATCCCGTGAAGTAGGACCTGGGAAAACAAGCCAGTGGTGAACTGAGGAGAGTAACTTTACTAACCCACTCCGTTGGAGATGCAATACTCTCGGAAACTGTATGGAAGGATGACTACTGTCTTAATGTGTTCCAAGGCTTATATGTATAAGCAAGATGCTATCCTACAGAGCGATCTTTGGAGGAACATACCTATGTGAGCCCGACTGCTAGTCACGGCACTACTAGAAAAAGGGCTATAGATGGGATTGACACTAATGGCGCACCAGACAAGTGGTGCGCCATTAGTATATACTAATGGCGCACCACCTTCTGATACGCCATTAATGTTGAAACTACTAATGGCGCACCTGGCCCATGGTGCGCCATTAGTATCAATTTTTTTTTGTAGCTAGTAATGGCGCACCTGTCAGAAAGTGCGCCACTAATGTTGTTTTTTTTATTATTTTTTTATTCCTTTTTTGCAAAACTACTAATGGCGCACTGTCCCACGGTACGCCATTACTAGTTTAAACTAGTAATGGCGCACCGTGGGAGAGTGCGCCATTAGTATGTTTTTTTTGCAAAACTACTAATGGCGCACCACCAGAGGGTGCGCCATTAGTAACCTGGATTACTAATGGCGCATTTATGGTTGGTGCGCCATTAGTAAGTGGGCAGCAACAAGATATTTTGGACAGCCTCTCCTCCCACACTCACTTTCTCCCCACTTCATTCTCTCCACCGCCTCCTCCTTGTCTCGGGTGCCTCCTCTTTTTCACCTCATTTCCACCATAGATTCATTCAAATTAAGTGGTTAAATTACCTTGTTTTGATAGGTAAGTAAGGGGGGAAGCTATATCTATGTTGTTCTCCCTACAACAATGTGCACATGCACTTTTTATGGCCTAGATAGATCTATGTATGTTTGTGGTGTTGCATATGTGTTTGTGTTTGGAGGTGTACCGGTATTTGAAATGCGATAGTTGCCAATATTTTGCCGGAATGTTGATTCATTTCCGTTTCGGCGAGAATTTTGGCATTAAGCATTCTTTTTGGTCCTATTTTTAGGGAAAGTCATGCCAAATTTTTTCTTGGTTCTAAAATATCGTTTTGCTCTACCCCGCAGGCGACCATGGTCCGCACGATGACCGAAGGCATCGTGAATAGGTTTTTGAGGTCCGCGAAGGCCGAGATGCTTCAAAAGAACGAGACGGAGATAATATGTCCGTGTCGAAGATGCAAGCTGAAGAGCCTTATTGCGGACCCGGATTTCGGGCAGGTGCGGGACCACCTGCTCTTGCGTGGTTTCATGGATGGCTATCGGTGGCAAGGTGATGAAGATGACTACGAAGTCGTCCATGGGGGTCGGGCAAGAAATGAGGAAGGGCAGCAAGACAACCACCGCGACTTGGGCGGGCGAGAAGACGAAGAATCCCCAGGAGATGATCACGATGGTGATGTTGTACACAGTCATCATGTAGAAGATGCAGGACATGATGATGATGCCGGCGGAGCAGACGACGCTGGACCATCCATGGGCTTGGTGCAGGACCCTCATATTCAAGAGCTGCTTCTCAAGCAGACGGATAACGCAAGAGCTGCCGCCCGAGAGAAAGCCAAGATGGATCAACTTGAGTTAGACGCGGTTACTCCATTGTATGAAGGATGCAGGCCCGAGGATACCCGCCTGAAAGTAACGCTCATGGCTCTGGAGATGAAGGTAAAACACAAAATGACCGACGCATGCTTCGACGAGAACATGTCATTCTAGCACGAACGTCTTCCCAAGGGGAACAAGTGCCCGACCAGTTTGGAGGAGGCGAAGAAAATTGTGTGACCTCTGGATTTACCGCACGTGAAATACCATGTGTGCATGAACAATTGCATCATTCATCGGGACGAGCACGCGGAGTCTACCATATGTCCGGTGTGCGGCGTCACTCGATACAAGAAGAGGAAGAAAGCTACTCGAAAAGTGGTGTGGTACTTTCCGATCACTCCTCGTCTGCAGCGGTATTTCGCGGACCCTAAGGTAGCAAAGCTCCTGCGTTGGCACGCGCATAGGGAGGAGAAGAAGCGAGAAGATGACGCAAATGATCCGGAGATAGATAAAAAAGACAAGATGCTGAGTCACCCTAAGGATGCGAGCCAGTGGCAAGCATTGAACTTCGAATACCCAGAATTTTGGAACGATCCAAGGAACATCGTGCTGGGCACGATCACCAATGGAGTCAATCCGTTTGGCAGCCAGAGAAGCACACATAGCACCTGCCCTGTGTTTGTGTGGATGTACAACCTTCCCCCCTGGTTGTGCATGAAGAGGAAGTACATTCACATGAGTATGCTAATTGAAGGGCCGAAACAACCAGGGAACAACATCAATCTGTATCTGGGGCTGCTGAAAGAGGAGCTTGACACGCTGTGGAAAACGCTAGCCAATACGTGGGACACCGCAGAGAAAGAATATTTCCCTATGAGAGCCGCACTGCTCACGACGGTGCACGACTATCTCGGTTATGGATATCTCACGGGGCAGGTAGTCCACGGATTTTCTGGATGCGTAAGGTGCATGGATGACACAACGTATCACTAGCTAGATAGAGATCCCGGGTCTTCGAAAACCGTGTTCATGGGACATCGAAGGTGGCTTCGCGACGATGACCCGTGGAGGAAACGCAAGGATCTGTTCGATGGTGAAACCGAACCCCGAAAACGCCCGTGTACGAGGAGCGGCGAGGAAATAGACAAGCTCTTGAAGAATTGGAAAGACTGCCCACTGCCGGGAAAGAAGCAAAAGGCGCCAGAGCCGGGAAAGAAGCGAAAGGCGCCAGAGCCGCTGCTGAAGGTATGGAAAACGAGGTCTGTTTTCTGGGACTTGCCGTTCTGGAAGATCCACCGTGTGCCTCACAGCCTTGATGTCATGCATATCACGAAGAACGTGTGCGAGAGTCTGCTTGGTACCCTGCTCAACATGCCAGAGAGGACCAAAGATGGGCCGAAAGCAAGGGCAGACTTGAAATCAATGGGCATCAGGTAGGAGCTTCACGCTAATGATGATGATGATGATGATGATGATGATGATGATGATGATGATGATGATGAGGCGAAGCAGGACACAAAAAGTCGTCGCAAAGGCAAAAAGGCCAAGAAGACCGGAAATGACTACCCTCCCGCGTGCTTCACTCTAAGTCAGGAGGAGATTGAGCAGTTTTTCACCTGCCTCCTAGGAGTAAAACTTCCTTACGGTTACGCGGGGAAGATAAGCAGATACCTAGACCCAGCGAAGCAGAAGTTCGGTGGGATGAAGTCTCACGACTGTCACGTGCTGATGACGCAGATACTTCCAGTTGCAATCCGTGGGATCATGGACGTGCACGTCCGTGAAATGCTATTTGGCCTATGCAACTTTTTCGACGTCATCTCTCGGAAGTAGATTGGCGTGAGGCAACTCAGAAGGCTACAGGAAGAGATCGTGGTGATACTATGCGAGCTTGAGATGTACTTCCCCCCTGCATTCTTCGACGTTATGGTTCATCTGCTGGTCCATATAGTGGAGGATATCATCCAACTCGGGCCGACGTTCCTGCACAGCATGATGCCGTTCGAAAGGATGAATGGTGTCATCAAAGGATACGTTCGCAACATGTCACGTCCAGAGGGAAGTATAGCCAGGGGCTTTCTGACCGAAGAGTGCATCTCCTACTGCACGAATTATCTAGGCATCGAGAACCCCGTTGGTCTGCCCGTCAACAGGCACCTCGGCAGGCTCGCTAGATGGGGTCACCGTGAGGGTCGCCGCGAAATGCATGTTGACTTAGAGGGTCGACTCGCCGACTTTGAAAGAGCAAACCTAGTCGCGCTACAACACATAGACGTGGTCGATCCTTGGGTGGTAGAGTACAAAACCTTTATTAAGAAGATGTACAATGACCGAGGCCAACAGAGGACAGACGGAGATATAATCAAAGAGCACAACTCATGTTTCACGTGTTGGTTCAAGCAGAAGCTTCTGTCGTACCCTTTACATGAGGATTCTTCCGCGGAAGAACAACTCATATTCGCCTTGTCACAGGGCGCCGGGCACAACCTGATGACCTATGAGGCGTACGATATCAATGGCTACACATTCTACACCGAGGCCAAGGACATGAAGAGCGATGGTTATCAGAACTCCGGGGTAACGATGGAATCCTACACCGGTAATGACAAGGACAGATACTACGGAAGGATCGAGGAGATCTGGGAGCTGAGCTACGCTGGAGAGAAGGTCCCGATGTTCCGTGTCAGATGGGCGAAGAGCGTCCGAAAAGAAGACCGATATTTCACCACCATGGTTATACCCGAAGCCAAATCCAAGACCGCGGGCGCAAACGTCACCGCGAAAAATGAGCCATGGGTACTGGCTTCCCAAGTTGACCAATGCTTCTTCATTACCGACCCGTCAAAGCCCAGTCGTGTTGTCGTGAGGAGAGGCAAAAGGAAGATCATCGGAATGGATGGAGTAGCCAATGAGCAAGACTTCGACAAGTACGGCGACCCGAGGATCAAACATGACGACGATGATGAAGTAGCAGCATACACCACAAGAAGAAGCAGGACCACCCTACCTAAAGGACGTCTGTTCCGCAGAAGAACTCCATTTGCGAAAAAGAAGGGCAAGAAGATTGTGAACAGATAGCTAGCTAAGATCGATTGTATTTAAATCATAGCCTTCATTTCTCGATTGTATTTCATGGACACTTTTTGAACTATCATGAATATTTTCAAATTTCATGGACACTCGATCTCGATCCCCCTCCATCTCGATCTCTATCCCACCTCGCCAGATCCGGTCCCCCTCGCGCCGCCGAGCACCCCCCGGTCCACCGGCCGCCGCCGCCGACCCCCTGCACCCCTCCCCTACTCAACCGCTACCGTCGACCCCCCGCACCCCTCCCCTACTCAACCGCCGCCGCCGACCCCCCGCACCCCTCCCCTACTCAACCGCCGCCACCGACCCCCCGCACCTCTCCCCTACTCAAATACTCATAAAAGGTATCCCCGCCTGCCGGCAAGCATGGCTCCGGTCTGGATGGAGTTCGAGTATAACACCCACAGAACCTTTTTTCCCAATTTATGAAAAACAGACGTCAAATTTTTTGCACGTTGACGTGAACTTCCTCTGCATCGTTCGTTCCCCTACATGAATCTCAAGGCAGAGGGGGAAGTCACGCGATTGTTTTATAATGGGCATGGACGCTCTCCTCAGGGAACCCACGCACACCCATCACATTAGCTAGTGCATCTAGCTGCCACCCGGGAGCCAACAGGGGGGTGAGGGATTATGCAAATACGAGTATTAGTTTTAGATACATGGCAAGTTTGTAATAAAAACCTTTTTTTCTTTTTTCACAGACGGCAGACTATGTAAAAAAATAGTTTTAGATACATGGCAATTTTTTAACCATTTGTATAACTTTTATTTTCTGTCCATAAATAAGTATTTTAAATGAAAAAAAATTGTGGAGCCTGGGAATCGAACCCAGGACCTCCTAGTGTGAGAACTGGCTGCTGACCAGTCGAGCTAGTAGAGGGCGCTTGATGTGGATCAGGTCAGGTGGAATATAACCTGTTGGCTCGAGCAGAAAAAAATACTAATGGCGCACCAGGGTGAGGTGCGCCATTAGTGTGGATATACTTATGGCGCACTGAGGGGTGGTGCGCCATTTGTATTGTGCCACCCCCATCCATAGTCCTCCCCGGTGGCCCACCTCTCTCCCTCGCCCTCGATCCTCTCTCTCTCTCCCTCGCCCTCGCCCTCGATCCCCTTCCCCGACACCGCTGCCCTGCCGCCTCGACGCCGCCCCGACGCCGCTGCCCCGCCGCCTCGACGCCGCCCCGACGCCGCTGCCCCGCCGCCTCGCCGCCCCGACCCCGCCGCCTCGCCGCCCTGACGCCGCTGCCCCGCCGCCTCGACGCCTCCCCGACGCCCCGACGCCGCCTCGACGCCCCGACGCCGCCCCGACGCCGCCTCGACGCCTCGACGCCTCACCCTGGTGAGTTCCGGCCCTTTCATCAAAGGAGCGCGGCACCGGCGAATCTAGCTGACCCTCGTGTCGTGTCTCTGCTCTGCAGGTAGAGCATGCCGGCGAGCGACCAGGACGAGGACGACGCCGGGAGAGGAGGGCCACGCCGCCCCGTCAACACCACCATCGCCGGAGCACCACCACCACCCGGACCTCGTCGCCTCCCGGACCTCGTCGCACCACCACCACCCGGACCTCGTCGCCCCGTCCACACCACCGCCCCCGTGAGCTCCCCCTCCTCCTCTCCCCCTCTGCCCCAGCATACGAATTTTGTAGTTATATATCTCCTGGCACTCCGGTCCTTCTCCTGTACTGCTTATTTTGGATATGACAAGTTATCGGTTTCTGAATTAAAGGATATGACATGTTTGCCTCGGGAGTCAGGAGTATGATAAATGCCTGCTTGATTGTATGTTTGCTGTTACTGCATGATGAAGTTTGACTAGGGTAGTAGATGACATGATGAGCAAATTAAATATTATCATTGAGTCACTGATAATCTGGTGTATTAGTTGGATGGATCCCTTGCAATGTAGTGTCTCTATTTTCGGATTGATGTACGTAGGTGACAGATACATCAGTAGCAGCAATGTAGGGAGATGTAGGTCAGAAGTAAGTATCATGTGCAGTGCATCACATTGACATGGGCTAAGAACATTAATCAGTATATGTAGTAGCTCATGTGCTTAATAACCTCCATCGTTAGAGGGTTAGTAGGGGTATATCATGAACATTTACCTATGCCAAGTTGGTTGATCAAAGTTATGATCTGACGAAAGCCAAGTAGTGCACTTGCACACAACTTGGTTCTAATTCCTATCGATGAGTTACTTGATTGTTTTGATATGGTCTAATTTTTCATGCTAGAGGATGTTCGCATGCATGACAAGGCTATAGGCATGCCACATGCACCAGCCGTTAATTAGCACAAGCTGATCACGTCGTTGTATAACTCCTTTGTTATAGCTCAATTTGGTTCAGCTAGCTGTATCTAGGATTATCCATGCAACGAGTGGTCAAAACCAAGAAACTAAGAAAAACTGCACTTGCCAAACATCTCTATAGTTTTGCTAAAACTGAGAAAAACTGCAGTTTTTAGAAACCAAAGTATTCATTGCCCACACATTGGAATACCGAGGTTTTCAATTACCATGGTTTTGGAAAAACCGTGTTGCCAAACTAGGCCTTAGTAGTTAAGTCTTAACGTGGTTTGCATTCATTTGCAACTACACTTGTTTTTTCCTCCACTTGATGGAGCCGAAAGCTTCCGTTTACCTGAAACGAGTCTTCTTGTTTTGCGGTGCTCATTTTTTTCTAAGTGCACTGCAGTACTTGCTCCTTTGTGCACCATAAGTAAAACTAGCTAATTTTATGAAAATGTATCATGTCACTGTCCGTGACTCTCTCTTTTTAAGTCCACATTCTGTTGGTGGCTCGGTTAACTCCTAGGGTTTTAGCAGTTATGTATAAAAAACATTCTGATCTAGTATTGCTTGTAGTGGTTTGTCCAAAATGTTGAATGATACTGCTTGGAGATGCATATATTGTTTGACCTCTTCACATGCCAATGCATTTTCCATGTTGTGATGGAGGCCTTTTTTGCCTTGTCCACCCGAGAGGCCCTTGAGTTTGCTGGAATGTCGATTAGCTTCCGTTCCAGCAAATTCGGGTACTCCATATGTCCTATTTTCAGCAAAGGTCATGCTGAAATTTTCCGTGAATTTTAGCATGACTTTGCTAAAAATAGGACATATGGGGTACTTGTGACTAATGATGAAAGCTTAGGCTTTTAGGGTGCCTCGGCGTCGAAAAACCCTCAATGATAAAAGCTTAGCTTTTAGGATGCCTCGGTGTCGACAAACCCTAAACAATAACCAACTTTTTGACCAAACTTTGTTCCTATTTAGAGAGAAACATGGCCAACAACGATGAGGCCGGGGGTTCGGGCGGCAAGGCATTCTGGGAGCTGTCCCAGGAGATGGAGGACCAACCTCAGTTGTATGAGGACGCCGCCTTCCCCACCGATCCTGAGACCACTGATGGTACCGCCGAGGATGACCCCACTAATGCCACCACTGATGGTGCCGCCGAGGATGCCATCACTGATGATGGCGGCGCACGCACAGATGGCAGCCAACCGAAGAGGCAACGGAAGGACCGGCGCCCGATCGTGCTCCTCACCCTCAAGGAGGAAGTTACTGAAGTGGACTCCAACGGGAATCCAACGGCACCTGAACGAATAGTCAAGGGGTACTCGCTTTAGCTCGGGTGCATTCTCCGGAGCACCGTCTCGATCAACACCGAGAACCTGAGGCATCCTGACCGAGGGAATTTGCGCAACCTCCTCTTCACGAAGCTGCACGAACGATACAAGTTCCCCGCTGAATTTGCAAACACAAGCCTCAAAGGGAATAAAGTGAACAATGCTGCCCTCACGAAGATGAGCAAGGCCCTGTCTACTTGGAAAAGCAATGTGAAGAGAATGATCGAGAAAGGTGAGAGTTATCAGAAGATCAAGGAGAAAAATCCTTCAATCACCGAAGATGACTACAACGACTTCAAGATCAATTGCTCGAGCACCGCAAACTCCCAATCAAGTGAGTGGGGAAAACAAATGCGGGAGCTGAACATAGGGGAACACACACTCGGTCCCGGCGGTTACAGAGTGGCGGAGCCTATATGGGACAAGGAGGAGGCGGACCATGCCGAGCAAGGCCTGCCGCCCCTCTTTGATAAATACGGTGACAAGCAGACCAGGAACTTTGTCAGGGCCCGGTACAAGAAGGACCCGAAAACAAAGGAGCTTACCACGGATCCGAAGACCAGGAAGCTTGAGCTTGTTCTGGTAAGGAATACACCCCGCGTAATTAGCTCCATATGGTTGCATTCTAATTAATGAAGCCAAATTTCTAAATGGTACACATTCCTTCCGCAGGCGACTGAAAGCAGTAGCGCGGGGTCGACTAAGAGCAACCCTTGGGACACCACTCTAAATAGGGCATTGAATGTAATGAAGAACAAGGATAAGCTCAGTAAGCCGACGTCAGCTGGTCGCGTGGCCGGCAAAGGCTTGTCGACAAAATGGGGGTCATACTATGAAGGAAATATTCCCTAGAGGCAATAATAAAGTTATTATTTATTTCCTTATATCATGATAAATGTTTATTATTCATGCTAGAATTGTATTAACCGGAAACATAATACATGTGTGAATATATAGACAAACATAACGTCACTAGTATGCCTCTACTTGACTAGCTTGTTTATCAAAGATGGTTATGTTTCCTAGACATGGACAAAAGAGTTGTCATTTGATTAACGGGATCACATCATTAGGAGAATGATGTGATTGACATGACCCATTCCGTTAGCCTAGCACTTGATCGTTTAGTATGTTGCTATTGCTTTCTTCATGACTTATACATGTTCCTGTAACTATGAGATTATGCAACTCCCGTTTACCGGAGGAACACTTTGGGTGCTACCAAACGTCACAACGTAACTGGGTGATTATAAAGGAGTACTACAGGTGTCTCCAAAGGTACATGTTTGGTTGGCGTATTTCGAGATTAGGTTTTGTCACTCCGATTGTCGGAGAGGTATCTCTGGGCCCTCTCGGTAATGCACATCACTATAAGCCTTGCAAGCAATGTAGCTAATGAGTTAGTTACGGAATGATGCATTATGTAACGAGTAAAGAGACTTGCCGGTAACGAGATTGAACTATGTATTGGATACCGACGATCGAATCTCGGGCAAGTAACATACCGATGACAAAGGGAACAACGTATGTTGTTATGCGGTTTGACCAATAAAGATCTTCATAGAATATGTAGGAGCCAATATGGGCATCCAGGTTCCGCTATTGGGTATTGACCAAGAATAGTTCTAGGACATGTCTACATAGTTCTCGAACCCGTAGGGTCCGCACGCTTAACGTTACAATGACAGTTTTATTATGAGTTTATAAGTTTTGATGTACCGAAGGAGTTCGGAGTCCCGGATGAGATCGGGGACATGACGAGGAGTCTCGAAATGGTCGAGACATAAAGATCGATATATTGGACGACTATATTCAGAGTTCGGAAAGGTTCCGAGTGATTCGGGTATTTATCGGAGTACCGGAGAGTTACGGGAATTGGCCGGGGAGAAGTATTGGGCCTTATGGGCCATACGGGAAAGAGAGAGGGGCTGCCTAGGGCAGGCCGCGCGCCCCCCCAAGGCCTAGTCCGAATTGCACTAGGGGGAGGGGCCGCACCCCCTCCTTCCTTCCCTTCTCTCTTCCCTTTCCTTCTCTCCTACTCCTACTACATGGAAGGTATCCCAGTTGGACTAGGAAAGGAGGGAGTCCTACTCCCGGTGGGAGTAGGACTCCTCCCTGGCGCGCCCTCCCTTGGCCGGCCGCTTCCTCCCCCTTGCTCCTTTATATACGGGGGCAGGGGGGCACCCCATGACACACAAGTTGATCTACGGATCATTCCTTAGCCGTGTGCGGTGCCCCCCTCCACCATATTCCACCTCGGTCATATCATCGCGGAGTTTAGGCGAAGCCCTGCGCCGGTAGAGCATCATCATCGTCATCATGCCGTCGTGCTGACAGAACTCATCCCCGAAGCTTTGCTGGATCGGAGCCCGGGGATCGTCATCGAGCTGAACATGTGCTGAACTCGGAGGTGCCGTACGTTCGGTACTTGGATCGGTCGGATCATGAAGACGTACGACTACATCAACCGCGTTGTCATAACGCTTCCGCTTACGGTCTACGAGGGTACGTGGATGAACACTCTCCCCTCTCATTGCTATATCATCACCATGATCTTGCGTATGCGTAGGAAATTTTTTGAAATTACTACGTTCCCCAACAGTGGCATCCGAGCCTAGGTTTTATGTGTTGATGTTATATGCACGAGTAGAACACAAGTGAGTTGTGGACGATATAAGTCATACTGCCTACCAGCATGTCATACTTTGGTTCAGCGGTATTGTTGGATGAAGCGGCCCGGACCGACATTACGCGTACGCTTACGCGAGACTGGTTCTACCGACGTGCTTTGCACACAGGTGGCTGGCGGGTGTCAGTTTCTCCAACTTTAGTTGACCGAGTGTGGCTACGCCCGGTCCTTGCGAAGGTTAAAACGGAGTCTATTTGACAAACTATCGTTGTGGTTTTGATGCGTAGGTGAGAACGGTTCTTGCTAAGCCCGTAGCAGCCACGTAAAACTTGCAACAACAAAGTAGAGGACGTCTAACTTGTTCTTGCAGGGCATGTTGTGATGTGATATGGTCAAGACGTGATGAGATATAAGTTGTTGTATGAGATGATCATGTTTTGTTGAAGTTATCGGCAACTGGCAGAAGCCCTATGGTTGTCTCTTTGTTGCATAAGATGCAAGTGCCAAATAATTGCTTTACTTTATCGCTATGCGATAGCAATAGTTGCAAGAGCAATAGTTGGCGAGTCGACCAAGTGACGACACATTGATATAGATCAAGATGATGAAGATCATGGTGTCGTGCCGGTGCCGATAGAGATCATGACAGTACTTTGGAGATGGAGATCAAAGGCGCAAGATGATCATGGCCATATCATGTCACATATTTTGATTGCATATGATGTTTATCTGTTATACATCTTATCTTGCTTTGATTGACGGTAGCATTTTAAGATGATCTCTCACTAATTATCAAGAAGTGTTCTCCCTGAGTATGCACCGTTGCGAAAGTTCTTCGTGCTGAGACACCACGTGATGATCGGGTGTGATAGGCTCTACGTTCAAATACAACGGGTGCAAAACAGTTGCACACGTGGAATACTCAGGTTATACTTGACGAGCCTAGCATATATAGATATGGCCTCAGAACACGGAGACCGAAAGGTCGAGCGTGAATCGTATAGTAGATATGATCAACATAGCGATGTTCACCATTGAAACTACTCCATCTCACGTGATGATCGGACATGGTTTGGTTGATTTGGATCACGTGATCACTTAGATGACTAGAGAGATGTCTGTCTAAGTGGGAGTTCTTCAGTAATATGATTAATTGAACTTAAATTTATCATGAACTTAGTCCTGGTAGTATTTTGCAAATTATGTTGTAGAACAATAGCTCGCGTTGTTACTTTCATATGTTTATTTTGATATGTTCCTACAGAAAACTGTGTTGAAAGATGTTAGTAGCAATGATGCGGATTGGATCCGTGATCTGAGGTTTATCCTCATTGCTGCACAGAAGAATTATGTCCTTAATGCACCGCTAGGTGACAGACCTATTGCAGGAGCAGATGCAGACGTTATGAACGTTTGGCTAAGCTCAATATGATGACTACTTGATAGTTTAGTGCACCATGCTTAACGGCTTAGAATCGGGACTTCAAGGATGTTTTGAACGTCATGGACCATATGAGATGTTCCAGAAATTGAAGTTGATATTTCAAGCAAATACCCGAGTTGAGAGATATGAAGTCTCCAACAAGTTCTATAGCTAAAAGATGGAGGAGAATCGCTCAACTAGTGACCATGTACTCAGATTGTCTGTGTACTTCAATCGCTTGAATCAAGTGGGAGTTAATCTTCCAGATAATATAGTGATTGACAGAATTCTCTAGTCACCATCACTAAGTTACTAGAACTTCGCGATGAACTATAGTATGCAAGGGATGACGAAAACGATTCCCGAGCTCTTCGTGATGTTGAAATCGACGAAGGTAGAAATCAAGAAAGAGCATCAAGTGTTGATGGTTGACAAGATCACTAATTTCAAGAAAAGGGCAAAGGGAAATAAAGGGAACTTCAAGTGGAAAGACAAGCAAGTTGTCACTCCCACGAAGAAGCCCAAAGCTGAGCCAAAGCCTCAAACTGAGTGCTTACACTGCAAAGGAAATGGTCACTGGAAACGGAAATGCCGTGAATATTTGGTAGATAAGAAGGATGGAAAAGTGAACAAGGGTATATTTGATATACAGGTTATTAATGTGTGCCTTGCTAGTGTTTATAGTAGCCCCTGAGTATTTGATACTTGTTCGGTTGCTAAGATTAGTAACTCAAAACAGGAGTTACAGAATAAACAGAGACTAGTTGAAGGGGAAGTGACGATGAGTGTTGGAAGTAGTTCCAAGATTGATATGATCATCATCGCACACTCCCTATACTTTCGGGATTAGTGTTAAACCTAAATAAATGTTATTTGGCGTTTACGTTGAGCATGAATATGATTTGATCATGTTTATTGCAATACAGCTATTCATTTAAAGTCAGAGAATAATTGTTGTTCTGTTTACATGAATAAAACCTTCAATGGTCATACACCCAATGAAAATAGTTTATTGGATCTTGATCGTAGTGATACACATATTCATAATATTGAGGCCAAAAGATGCAAAGTTAATAATGATAGTGCAACTTATTTGTGGCACTGCCGTTTGGGTCATATCGGTGTAAAGCGCATGAAGAAACTCCATAAAGATGGATATTCGGAATCACTTGGTTATGAATCATTTGATGTTTGCGAACCGTGCCTTTTGGGCAAGATGACTAAAACTCCGTTCTCCAGAACAATGAAACGAGCTACTGACTTGTTGGAAATAATACATACCAATGTATGCGATCCAATGAGTGTTGATGCTCGTGACAAGTATCGTTATTTTCTGACCTTCACAAGATTATTTGAGCAGATATGGGTATATCTACTTGATGAAACATAAGTCTAAAATAGTTGAAAGGTTCAAAGAATTTCAGAGTGAAGTGGAAAAATCATCGTAACAAGAAAATAAAGTTTCTGTGATCTGATCGCGGAGACGAATATTTGAGTTACGAGTTTGGTCTTCAATTAAAACAATGTGGAATAGTTTGACAGCTCACGCCACCTGGGGCACCATAACGTTATGGTGTGTCCGAACGTCGTAACCGCACTTTATTGGATATGGTGCGATCTATGATGTCTCTTACTGATTTACCACTATTGTTTTGGGGTTATGCATTAGAGACAGCTGCATTCATGTTAAAAGGGCACCATCTAAATCTGTTGAGACGACAGCATATGAACTGTGGTTTAGCAAGAAACCAAAGTTGTCGTTTCTTAAAGTTTGGGGCTGCGATGCTTATGTGAAAAAGTTTCATCATGATAAGCTCAAACCCCAATCGGAGAAGTGCGTCTTCATAGAATACCCAAATGAAATTGTTGGGTACACCTTCTATCACAGATCTGAAGGCAAGTTATTCATTGCTAAAATGGATCCTTTCTAGAGAAGGAGTTTCTCTCGAAAGAAGTGAGTGGGAGGAAAGTAGAACTTGATGAGGTAACTGTACCTTCTCCCTAATTGGAAAATAGTTCATCACTGAAATCAGTTCCAGAGATTCCCACACAAATTAGTGAGGAAGCTAATGATAATGATCATGAAACTTCAGATCAAGTTACTAAAGAACCTCGTAGGTCTACCAGAGTACGGTCCGCACCAGAGTGGTACGGTAATCCTGTTCTGAAAGTCATGTTACTAGACCATGATAAACCTACGAACTATGAGGAAGCGATGATGAGCCCAGATTCCGCGAAATGGCTGGAGGCCATGAAATCTGAGATAGGATCCATGGATGAGAACAAAGTGTGGACTTTGGTGGACTTGCCCGATGATCGGCAAGCCATAGAAAATAAATGGATCTTCAAGAGGAAGACGGACGCTGATAGTAGTGTTATTATCTACAAAGCTAGACTTGTCGAAAAAGGTTTTTTTGACAAAGTTCAAGGTGTTGAATACAATGAGATTTTCTCACTTGTATCGATGCTTAAAAGTCTGTCCGAATCATGTTAGCAATTGCCACATTTTATGAAATTTGGCAAATGCATGTCAAAACTACATTCCTTAATGGATTTATTAAATAAGAGTTGTATATGATACAACCAGAAGGTTTTGTTAATCCTAAAGGTGCGAAAGTGTTCAAGCTCCAGCAAATCATCAATGGACTGGTGCAAGCATCTCAGAGCTGGAATATACGCTTTGATGAGTTGATCAAAGCATATGGTTTTATACAGACTTTTGGAAAGGCCTGTATTTACAAGAAAGTGAGTGGGAGCACTACAACATTTCTGATAAGTATATGTGAATGACATATTGTTGATTGGAAATAATGTAGAATTATTCTGCAAAGCATAAAGGAGTATTTGAAAGGAGTTCTTTAAAAGAAAGACCTCAGTAAAGCTACTTACATATTGAGCATCAAGATCTATTGAGATAGATCAAGATGCTTGATAAGATTTTCAATGAGTACATACCTTGACAAGATTTTGAAATAGTTCAAAATGGAACAGTCAAAGAAAGAGTTCTTGCCTGTGATGCAAAGGTGTGAAGTTGAGTAAGACTCAAGACCCGACCATGGCAGAAAATAGAAAAAGAGTGAAAAGTCATTCCCTATGCCTCAGTCATAGGTTCTATAAAGTATGCTATGCTGTGAACCAGACCTATTGTATACCTTCCTCTGAGTTTGACAAAGGAATACAATTTTGATCTAAGAGTAGATCACTGGACGGCAGTCAAGAATATCCTTAGTGAAAACTAAGGAGATGTTTCTCGATTATGGAGGTGATAAAAGAGCCCGTCTTAAAAAGTTAAAACGATGCAAGCTTTTACACCAATCCAGATGACTCTAAGTCTCAATCTGGATACATATTGAAAGTGGGAGAAATTAGCTAGAGTAGCTCCGTGCAGAGCATTGTGGACATAGAATATTTGCAAAATACATACGGCTCTGAATATGACAGTCATACCTTAGTACTCTTTGGTTGTTAATCACATAGCAATGTGAACTAGATTATCGACTCTAGTAAACCCTTTGGGTGTTGATCACATGATGATGTGAACTATGAGTATTAATCACATACAGATGTGAATATTGGTGTTAAATCACATGGCGATGTGAACTAGCTTATTGACTCTAGTGCAAGTGGGAGACTAAAGAAATATGCCCAAGAGGCAATAATAAAGTTATTATTTATTTCCTAATATCATGATAAATGTTTATTATTCATGCTAGAATTGTATTAACCGGAAACATAATACATGTGTGAATACATAGACAAACATAACGTCACTAGTATGCCTCTACTTGACTAGCTTGTTTATCAAAGATGGTTATGTTTCCTAGCCATGGACAAAAGAGTTGTCATTTGATTAACGGGATCACATCATTAGGAGAATGATGTGATTGACATGACCCATTCCGTTAGCCTAGCACTTGATCGTTTAGTATGTTGCTATTGCTTTCTTCATGACTTATACATGTTCCTGTAACTATGATATTATGCAACTCCCGTTTATCGGAGGAACACTTTGGGTGCTACCAAACGTCACAACGTAACTGGGTGATTATAAAGGAGTACTACATGTGTCTCCAAAGGTACATGTTGGGTTGGCGTATTTCGAGATTAGGTTTTGTCACTCCGATTGTCGGAGAGGTATCTCTGGGCCCTCTCGGTAATGCACATCACTATAAGCCTTGCAAGCAATGTAGCTAATGAGTTAGCTACGGAATGACGCATTATGTCACGAGTAAAGAGACTTGCCGGTAACGAGATTGAACTATGTATTGGATACCGACGATCGAATCTCGGGCAAGTAACATACCGATGACAAAGGGAACAACGTATGTTGTTATGCGGTTTGACTAATAAAGATCTTCATAGAATATGTAGGAGCCAATATGGGCATCCAGGTTCCGCTATTGGTTATTGACAAAGAATAGTTCTAGGTCATGTCTACATAGTTCTCGAACCCGTAGGGTCCGCACGCTTAACGTTACAATGATAGTTTTATTATGTGTTTATAAGTTTTGATGTACCGAAGGAGTTTTGAGTCCCGGATGAGATCGGGGACATGACGAGGAATCTCGAAATGGTCGAGACATAAAGATCGATATATTGGACGACTATATTCGGAGTTCGGAAAGGTTCCGAGTGATTCGGGTATTTATCGGAGTACCGGAGAGTTACGAGAATTCGCCGGGGAGAAGTATTGGGCCTTATGGGCCATACGGGAAAGAGAGAGGGGCTTCCTAGGGCAGGCCGCGCGCCCCCCCAAGGCCTAGTCCGAATTGGACTAGGGGGAGGGGCCGCACCCCCTCCTTCCTTCCCTTCTCTCTTCCCTTTCCTTCTCTCCTACTCCTACTACATGGAAGGTATCCTCGTTGGACTAGGAAAGGAGGGAGTCCTACTCCCGGTGGGAGTAGGACTCCTCCCTGGCGCGCCCTCCCTTGGCCGGCCGCCTCCTCCCCCTTGCTCCTTTATATACGGGGGCAGGGGGAACCCCATGACACACAATTTGATCTACGGATCGTTCCTTAGCCGTGTGCGGTGCCCCCCTCCACCATATTCCACCTCGATCATATCGTCGCAGAGTTTAGGCGAAGCCCTGCGCTGGTAGAGCATCATCATCGTCATCATGCCGTCGTGCTGACAGAACTCATCCCCGAAGCTTTGCTGGATCGGAGCCCGGGGATCGTCATCGAGCTGAACGTGTGCTGAACTCGGAGGTGCCGTACGTTCGGTACTTGGATCGATCGGATCGTCAAGACGTACGACTACATCAACCGCGTTGTCATAACGCTTCCGCTTACGGTCTACGAGGGTACGTGGACGAACAGTCTCCCATCTCGTTGCTATATCATCACCATGATCTTGCGTATGCGTAGGAAATTTTTTGAAAATACTACGTTCCCCAACATACTATACCGCTGGTGTGCGGAAGGAGAAAAAGACCAGCTCGGAAAGCCAGGCGCGAGAGGTTCAAGAACTCAAGGCACAGGTGGCGCGGATTCCGGAGATTGTCCAAGAGCAAGTGGAACAATGACTCGGAGCGACGATCACCGCCATTGTGCCTACCTTGATCTCGGGGTTGAGTGCGTGGATTGCGGGCGGCCAACAGGGGCTGCCCCCGATTCCTAGCTTCACGGCCAGCAACTCGCATAATGCGATGGCGGGGCCATTGGTGCCTCCGGCGGAGGCGGCATTGGTGTCTCCGACGCCGGCACGGGAGCTTAATGCACCCGGGTGTACGCCGGCCGGCACCTCTGCAGCAAGCGGCCCCTTCGTCAACTGCATGCCCGCCGTTGGCGGTGCGTCGACATTAGCCGAGCTCGACGCCATCATCACGGTAACTAATTAAGCCTCTCTCGGCCGAGGACTTCATCTCCTTGCCTTTGACTGGGCATCCCTGACGCCCTACATGTTTTCGCAGGGCGCCGCCGACGTTCCGTGCACTCTCCTCCACTTCGTGAACAACGAGTTGGTCGATGTCGCCAAGGGCAAAATCGTTCAACCGGGCAACCCCTTGTTCCACGGTACCCAGATGCCACCCAACTTGTTTAGGGTTCAACTGGTTCGGGTGCTGCCAGGCTGCGACGAGTTGTTACCTCCGATTCGACCCATCGGGGCCGACGATGATGACGTGATGACCCTCAGCGCCTGCCTGAGCTGGCCCCTGCTTTGGCCGAAGAGCCAGATTCGTTTGGGGGCGGGGGACACCACCCCAAAGACAACACCGCCAGTCGTGCCGGCGCCAAGTCGGCCCCATGGCAAGACCGCCGCAACGGTGCCGGACATCCCTATGCCACTGGATCCAAACATGCATATGGCACAGGATCAGAACGACGACGACGACGACGACGATACATTTGGCAACGTCGATCAGTACTTTGCCGATCATGGGTACGATGGCGACTTCATGGGGCCTCCTTCTCAAGAACCCAACCCAACAAAAGACGTGTGCGATCTAGTTGGTACCACGGAGAAGCCAAGTTGCAAGAGGCGCCGTCTGGCGTTCAGCTCTCAGGAGACGCCTCCAGCTGCCGACTTCACCGAGCCTCAGATAGGCGAGGTGCAAAATATTATCAGCCCCAACACACTCAAGAAGGCGGTCTGTGAGCAGAACTCAGTCCCATTACAGGAGAAGAAGAAGGCACGCAAAAGAAAGACTAAGAAGGGTGCGAGCCAGCCGGCACCGAGTACGATCCGTGCTCAGGACGGGCCACCTTCACCACAGGATATCTCGAGGAGGGTGCATGTGGCGGGTAGGGCGATGCTACCGACAAATATGCTCAATGCTGCAACCGGTGCTATGCGGAGTCTGCATGATAGTGTTCTTTCTTTGGAGAAGCGGCGTCTCAGAGAGAAGGATGTGGCATACCCGGTTTTCGCGGCCAAGGTGCCAGAGGGCAAGGGCTTTGTGGATAACTTCATCGGGCATACGATCGTCCTGCGTTTTGATGACATCCACGCTATGTTGAACCTTCATCCGCTGCACTACACCTTCGTTCGGCTATTTTCGCTGAGTATGGAGATGCGGATCATTCGCGACAAGACCCCGGACATCATGATAGTCGACCCCTTCTACATGCGTGCCAAGATCTTGGGCAGCGCTGGGGACCGGCAAGTCGCGAGTTCTTACCTCGAAGGCGTCATTCTGGCAAACCAAGATAAGGATAACTTCCTCGTGCCTTACTTTCCCGAGTAAGTCCTCCCCTCAACCGGCCCGTAACATATGAATTCTTACATTTCGATCATTTTTATTTTAACATTCCGTGTTTTCTGCAGTGACACACATTGCACGCTCATCCTCCTAAGCCCCAAATATTCCATGGCCACGTATTTTGACCCGGACCATCAGTCGAACGAAGACTACACAAATGTCAAGAAGGTTCTTGATGATGTTCTCCCCGGCTACGCCAAATCTGGAGGCACCTTCACCAAGCCTATTTGTAAGTACGGCAAGCACGTGTTCTCCCACAATACGACGTTCTGCTGCGTCAAGAAGCCTCCTGGCGGTGAGAAGGGTGCCTACTACGCCATCCATCACATGCGGGCAATCGTACGGGACCATCATCAACTTCTGCTACCGAGTAAACTCAAAGATTGGGCAAAGAGCGTGTCGGCAATCCAGGACGCGGACCTCCAACAAGAATTCTTTCGCATCTAGTCGGAGTTTGCGGAAATCATCCATCAAGATGTCCTTCGTACCTCGGGGCAGTTCTACCTCAACAATCAACTGTCCAACAGTGACATCGACACAATGCTACAAATGCAGGCTGACAACGACCGTTATTTCATGACTCCCACGATAGACGGCGGCTTCATCCACGCTCTGGTCCCTTGAGTCGAGTCGAAAGCAGTGATGCTGTGTCTAGTTCTGAAACATCGATTGGCTCATGTTGTAATTAAACTTTAATGAACTTGTAGTATGTCTCTTTGGTTTCGAGAGTCGTTCAACTTAGATGTAATCGATGCTATTAATGTCTAGATTTTCTCTTCCGATCGTTCTGTTGCATACTTATATATTGCTTATGTATTGTCTATGAATTGGTACTAACGTTTCGTTTGGCTAGTGCATAGCGATGCCGACGTATGTCGTGTACAAGAGTAAGGTTCCCGGAGTCTACGATGACTGGGAGGAGTGTCGGAGACAGGTTCACCGATTCAGCGGTAACATTTACAAAGGGTGCACCACTAGGGCCGAGGCCGAATCTAGATACGCCCGCTATCTAGCGGGAGAGGGGAGGGAGCGTTGGAGGAACCGGATGAAGACGAGTTTCATCGTGATGATGCTCATCGTGATGACCGCAGCTCTCTTCTATGTGATGGTAGTTTAGATGATCAATATCGACTTGTAATGTGAAGACAAACTCGCTACTCGCGGTCTCGAGACTTGTAATATAATGTTCTATCTTTGTTCGGTCTTTTCAATTCAGAGACTAATATGATGAATTGTATTCGGAGACTAATATGATGAATTGTATTCAAAGACTAATCTTCTATTGTATTCGATGAATCTGTTGTTGATGTGTGCTGTCTATATTTTGTCAAATTATACATTTTGTAACCTGTGCAAAAAACAGAAAATAAAAAATAAAAAACCTAATATTCATACTAATGGCGCATCACATGACAGTGCGCCATTAGTATGACAAAGCATACTAATGGCACATCACTGAACAGTGCGCCATTAGTATGCCGAGGTTACTAATGGCGCATCTTGTTGCTGTGCGCCATTAGTATGCCAGAGCACCTGGGTATACATGACCCCTGGGAGGCATACTAATGGCGCAGTTGTGTATACACTAATGGCGCATCAGTGGTGGGCCATTAGTATATCAGATACTAATGGCGCACCAGGGGGTGCGCCATTAGTAAAATATACTAATGGCGTGGCACTAATGGCGCACCACTAATGCGCCATTAATGGCCAAATTAGGTGCGCCATTAGTAGGCCTTTTCCTAGTAGTGCGGTCTATGAGATTGGGGTGATCTCTAGTAAGCTCATGAATAGGCCAGGAGTGTGACTTATATGCTCCACCCGAGGTGTCAGCCTTCGGCAGCCCAGTACTAGTAAGACATGTGGTGAAACTTCTTTACGCCAAACTGACAATTCAAGGCATACTCCATTGTTCAGTTGTGAAGGAGTGTAGCCACTTGCTCTAGGTGAAGCTCAACCTTAATAGGTCTTCACTGAAACACTAGTATATCAAAACAACGTTTGGAACAAAGGACAAAGTGGGCCCCTGAGATCAGGTGGGGGATTGTTGAAATTTGAGATGGGCCTAGAGCCCATATGACAATTTCAGATTTGATCTCTAAGGGCCCATGTAGGTGGCATGACAAGGTGGTGGGAAGTTTAGTCCCACCATGCTAGTGGAAGAGAAGTTGGAGTGGTTTATAAGGGTGGCTCTTCTACATGCTATTGGAGCTTGAGAAGAGATGTAACGCCCCGGATTCGATGCGCCAGGTGTCTGCCAGTTATTCGTCATCGTTGCCATGTCATCTTCTTGCGTGTTGCATTTTATCATGTCATCTTGTGCATTTCATTTTGCATACGTGTTCGTTTCTTGCATCCGAGCATTTTCCCGTTGTCCGTTTTGCAATCCGGCACTCCTATGTCATCCAGCGGTCCTTTTTTACCTCTTCTCTTGTACGGGTGTTAAACTTTCTTGGAATGGCCCGAGGTTTGCCAAGCGGCCTTGGTATAGCACCGGTAGACCGCCTGTCAAGTTTCGTGCCATTTGGAGGTCGTTTGATACTCCAACGGTTAACCGGGTAACCGCAACGGCCTCTTTTGTGTGCAGCCCAACACCCCTTCCAAAGTGGCCCAAAGCCCAGCAAACTCCCCTCCATGCTCTCGGTCATTCGATCACGATCGCGTGGCCAAAAACCACTCCTCATTTGGACTCTCCTAGCTCCCTCTATCTATAAATATGTGCCTCCCGTCCAAATTCGCGGATGAAAATCCCCCCTAACCCTAGTTTTCCTCCTCGCGCCGCCGGACGCGTCCGCCCGTGCCGGACACGTCCAGCCTCCACCTCACTCCGGCCAATCGCGGCCTGCCACCTCAGCGTCGCCGCCACCGCGCCCAATCCCGCGTCGCCACGTGGCCACCCCGGCCACCCGCGTCGCCGTCGCCGGCCCGCGAGCCCGCAGCGGGCCCGCGAGGCCCGTCCGCCGCCGCCAGCTCCACGCCTGCCGCCGCCCGTTCACGCCGCCGCCCAGCCCGGCCGCCGCCGCCGTGCGCCGCCGCGCTGCCCGCGCCGGCCGCCGCCTCTCCGCAGGCGCCCGCGCACCCGTGCGCCCGCACCGCCATCCGAGCGCCGCCGCCTGCCCCGGCCGGACGGAGCTCGCCGCCGCCGCCTTGCGCCTCCGGCCTCGGTACCTCGACGCCGACCCCACGCCGCCGCCGCCGCGCCGCTTTAGGCGGGCCGGAGCTCGCAGCTCCGGCGCCCCGCCTCCGCGCGCCCCCTCGCCCCGTCCCCGTCCTCCCTCGCTCGTCGGAGCACCACCGAGGGCCGGATCCGGCGAGATCCGGCGCCCTCAGCCAGCCAGTGCTGCCTCCGTGGGACCCGCCCGTCAGCCTCACCATGCGGACATGTCCGCCCGACCCCGGACAATGTCCGTCCAGTCAGCCCCGAGGTCGTTTTTTTCCCTAAGTCCCCGAATCCCTGACATAATCATGCCATGTTCATCGCATTGTATCTCTGCATCCGTAGCTCTGTTTCGTGCGTATAATATGTAAAATTGTTCGCCTCAACGAGTACTTCATTTCATTCCATTGCATCATTTTCATTTGAGCTCATCTTGATGCACAAAATGCTGTTGGAAGAGTGCATGTTGATGTTAACCTGCTGAAACTGTTATAACTTGCTCATTTGTCATTTTTGCCATGATTGATGTGTGCATCCTATGAGGTTGATGTCTACATGTGTTTTGATCTATGCCATGCCATATTTCCAGGGGTGTATGCCATGTATTTTTGTGATCAATGTGGTGACTAGCACAAGCATGCAAACTAGGCTTCGTGATATTGCTGATTTTAGTCCCTGTTCTGCTGTTATTTTGATGCCATGTAAACTTGATGCTACAGAGAGATCCATGCATATTTTGAGATACTTCAGTAAGGGTGTTTTGAACATATGGTTATTGTCTATCCATTCATGCCCTTGTTTGCAATTATGGAGTAGTCTAGCATGTCATTTTGGTGCTCTACTTTTGCTTCAAAATGTTTCCTGGCAGATAGTTTACTTGTTATTCAATATGACCAAGCTTGCTATAGTTGATCCTTGCATGCTATGGATTTGTTTTTGACTTGGTTTGTTACAGAAACATGTCTTCTTGAAGATGCTATGCTTATCTTGTCATGCAATGACTTGTGGTGAGTGAATCGAGCTTGTTAATTAGTATACTTGTTGCTGCTGTTTTGCTAGGCTGAATCTGTTATTTCGTGATGCTATATAAACATGTTGCTACTAATCATTCTATGCATAATCTGGAGATGCTCTATAAACATGTTTTGATATACATGTCATTCTCTATCCATACATGTCCCTGGTTGCATTTATAGGTTGCTGTAGCTTGTTGTAATCTTGCTATAAAGTTGCTTCATAATGTTGCTGTCAGCCTGTTTATATTAAGTTGAGTGGTTTCCATGTCTTTTCCTAGTGATCCATGAACCCTATGACCTTGCTATTTCCATTCTTAGCTTCACAAACATGTCTTCTTACTGTTGGTTGCCTTGCCATGCCATGTATTGCTCTGTGGTGAGTGGTTCAAGCTCACCAACATGCCTACTTATCGTTGTTTCTGCCATATATGAATCTGTCATATAACTTGCCATGTTTACATGGGTGCCATCATATCTTCTGATCCTTCTTCGCTCATGCTCAGTAAGGGACTTTTGATCTATGCAATTAGTAGATTCATGCCATGCCTTTGTTTGCCATGATATGTTCCTGTAACATGTTGTTTGATAGCTCTAAACATTGCAACCTGATGTTAATTCTGCTAAAGTCTGAAACTGTTATTATTTGCTATCTTTCCATGTCATTTTGAGCATGTTCTAGTTGTTTCTGGAGATAGCTCAGTGTTCATGTTTTGTTGTACTTTACCAGTACTTCATGCCCATGCCCTTTGTTAGTATGTTGGGGTGCTGTAGCAGATTGTTTTGGTGCTTGCAATATGCCTAGTTGCTGTTATGGATAGATTGTTGTTATGACTTGTATAGAGTGTATGTGTTGCACCGTTGCTCCGTTTTGAGTGTGCTCTATATGAAACTTGCTTGATTTTGCATGTTGTTTCATATTATCATGTTGCATCCTTGTTTTGGTGTGTTTGCTTGATGTTTGGGTGCATTTTGCATCAATGTCATGCTTAACTTGTTTTGCTCATATCTTTTAGGCCGTAGCTCCGAATCTAATGAACTTTATATGTAACTTGACTAGAATTTCGTGTAGTTCATCGTGGTGCATCTTAACTTGCTGTTTAACAACTTCAACTTAAGGTTTATTCAGTTCTGGACCAATTTTGAAATTTGCATATGAGGACTTACTGGATTTGTTATATGTTGTTCCCGGCCTCATTTAAACTTGCCTTGATGTGTTACTCTTGTATGCAACATCTCTTGCCATGAGTAGCTTCATGTAGCTTTGTCGTGCATCATGCTTGTTGTGGATCATGTCATGTCCATGTGTGGTGTGTTTACCATGTTGTGTGCTTCTTCTCGATAGCTCCCGTTTCGTTGCGATCGTGAGGATTCGTTCGTCTACGTTTGGTTCGTCTTCGTGGCTTCATCTTCTTCATGGACTCGTTATTCTTCCTTGCGGGATTTCAGGCAAGATGACCCCTACCCCGGATCTCACTACTATCATTGCTATGCTAGTTGCTTCGTTCTATCGCTATGCTGCGTTACCTATCATTTGCTCTTCAAGCCTCCCAAATTGCCATGAACCTCTAACCTTTGACACCCCTCCTGGCAAACCATTGTTTGGCTATGTTACCGCTTTGCTCAGCCCCTCTTATAGCGTTGCTAGCTGCAGGTGAAGTTGAAGATTTCTCCGTGGTGGACATGATTTTGGTTGGGATATCACAATATCTCTTATATTATTAATGCATATATATACTAGGTAAAAGGTGGAAGGCTCGGCCTTATGCCTGGTGTTTTGTTCCACTCTTGCCGCCCTAGTTTCTGTTATACCGGTGTTATGTTCCCGGATTTTGCGTTCCTAACGCGGTCGGGTGATTTATGGGACCCCCCTGACAGTTCGCTTTGAATAAAACTTTTCCAGCAAGGCCCAACCTTGGTTTTACCATTTGCCTCGCCACACCTACTTTTCCCTTGGGAGTAATTAACCCAAGGGTCATCTTTATTATAGCCCCCCCGGGCCAATGCTTGTCTAAGTGTTGGTCCAAACTAGGGCACCGTGCGGGACCATCCCTTGGCAACTTGGGTTACGTCGGTACCTGTACGCTTAGCTTATCCGGTGTTGCCCTGAGAACGAGATATGTGCAGCTCCTATCGGGATTGTCGGCGCATCGGGAGGCTTTGCTGGTCTTGTTTTACCATTGTCGAAATGTCTTGTAAACCGGGATTCCGAGACTGATCGAGTCTTCCTGGGAGAAGGTCTATTCCTTCGTTGATCGCGAGAGCTTGTCATGGGCTAAGTTGGGACACCCCTGCAGGGTTAAACTTTCGAGAGCCGCGCCCGCGGTTATGTGGCAGATGGGAGTTTGTTAATGTCCGGTTGTAGATAACTTGACACCAGATCCGAATTAAAACGCATCAACCGCGTGTGTAGCCGTGATGGTCTCTTCTCGGCAGAGTCCGGGAAGTGAACACGGTTTCTGTGTTATGTTTGACGTGAGTAGGAGTTCAGGATCACTTCTTGATCATTATTAGTTGACGACCGTTCCGCTTGTTTCTCTTCTCGCTCTCATTTGCGTATGTTAGCCACCATACTTGCTTAGTCGCTGCTGCAACCTCACCACTTTACCCCTTCCTTTCCCATTAAGCTTTGCTAGTCTTGATACCCATGGTAATGGGATTGCTGAGTCCTCGTGGCTCACAGATTACTACAACAACAGTTGCAGGTGCAGGTTATGTGATGATCATGACGCGATAGCGATGCTTGCTTGTGTTGAGTTCTTCTTCTGCTTCTTCGATCAGGGGATAGGTTCCAGGTCGGCAGCCTGGGCTAGCAGGGTGGATATTGTTTGAGTTTCTGTTTATGATTCATCCGTAGTCGGATGTTGTTCTTGTATGTTGTATCATTGTATTCGTGTGGCATTGTATGCCTCTTGTATGTATCCCCATCTATTATGTAATGTTGAGTTAATGATATCCACCTTGCAAAAGCGTTCCAATATGCGGTTCTATCCTTGGTGGGACCTTCGAGTTCCTTTTGGATAGGGTCGCATATTGGGCGTGACAAGTTGGTATTAGAGCCAGGTTCGACCCTAGGAGCCCCCCTTGATTGATCGTGTAGCTTGGCCGTTGTTGAGTCTAGAAGAAAACTGTTTTCTGAGTGTAGTTATAGCGGAGAGTAGGAATTCTTTTTACTCCTCAGCCCCCTTCATCGCTCTGGTGAGGAATCTTGACGTAGGTGTTTTGAACTACTCCTCTTCCCCTTCAAATTTTTCTTTAGGATCACGTGGTTAGTTTCGCGAGTTGTCCATCCTCTTTTATCCGGTGCTTTTCTCGTCAAGTTGACTCGAGCCTCTTCATATTTGAGTTCAATCCTCAATTGCTTTCTTTTCCCACCCGCCCTCCCTTCTTCTTCTCGGAACCGGAGTCTGTAATCGAGTATCCATCCTACTCGTGCGAAATCTTTGCTTTCTTTCCTCAATGATTTCAACCGGTGTTTTTTCTCTTCAAGATATTCGTCGGCTCTCCTTCCGAGTTGCCTTTGTTTTCCCGCCCTACCACCCTTTTTCTTCCCGGAGCCTGACTCTCTCTCGACCATCTATTTCATTCGTGCGGAACCTCTTCAATCTTCCCTCAATTATTTCAACCGGTGAATTCTCGTCTCGTTCGTGATTCTTCATCTCTTTTTCTTCTCCGGTGGACTCAATTCAAGTTTTTCGGTGTTTTTCATATTCTTTTTCCTCGGCTCAAGTGTTTTTCCCTGCTCATTTGCCTCTCGCCAGTTTATCCTTCCGGAGTGTTCAAGACATCTCAGGAGATTTGTCTGTGTTCGAATTAATTCGAGGTTGTCACCTCATTCAAATATTTCAATTGTTCCGGTGCATCATCTATCTGATCAAAAATCTTTTCCAACGGTGTTTTCTTTTAGTGGGCCCTAACCCACAGGTCTTTTCCCAGGATCTTACCTGACTCTTTGGTTTCCCCGGAGCTATTCTCAAATTCTTTCAAGTGTGATGTAAGAATGGATCCCATCAGTCACTTGCCTTTCCAAGATCGAATTCAAATCATTTCATCGTCGGCTCAACCTCTTCGCTTTTTCATTCTCCCAGAGTACCTTAGTAATTTTGGTGTTGTTTCTCGTCATCATTTGAAGACCGAAGAAGAGTTTTTCCTCTAAATCTTGTCCGTTCTTCCAAAGATTCATGTCGCTAGCTTGATGCTATCCGCTCAAATAGTTTCCAGTCGTGCAATTCTTTTCACCCATCCGGAGTATTTCAGGAGTTGTTTTTCCATTTCTTTTCACCGGAGGCCATCGTTCCAGAAGAATTCTTTGTCCTCACATTTCAGCTACCGTTATCTAATCATCTCGGTGTTTCGTTCAAGTGTTCTTTAATCAGTTCGTTATCTCTTCGTTCTTGTGCATCTAAATTCCCCTCGAGCATATTGGTTCTCTTAATTCTTCCCGGTGATTCATTCTCTTTCGTCAGTCATTTCCGAATTCTAACGGTGGTTCTTTCAGATTCTTCTCCTTGTTTATCATATTAATCCATTCGTTCTTTTCAATTCTACCAGTGGTTCATGAAGACCTTCTCAAGTTTGCGACATGTCACTTCTCAATTCTCTTTCAAGAAGAATAAGTTGTATGCAAAATTCATTGCTTGTCATCAATTTAATTTGATGAAGGATAAGCATACAATAAATCTTATTCTTATTTCATCCAAGCGAGTAATCCTTTCCTTCGGAGTTTGTTCTTGTTGAATAAATTCTAGTTCCAAGTATTTCCATCTTTTCTTTTCCGGAGTTCAATTTTCCTCGGCCATTTCGTCGGAACCTCCATCTAAATCATCGCAAGGCTCATCTCATTCTTTCATCCTTCATTCTATCTCATCATCCTTTTGTTACCGGAGTTCTTCATGGTGGTTCTTCATGATTTAATTCATTCCTCAAGTGTTCATCAAGATTCTTGTTTGAGGAAGTCAAGTATCTTTTCTTCTCGCGTCTCGAAGTGCAATTAATTCTCCGTATTCTTTTGAAGTGGAGTTTTGCATTTCTTCGTTCTTCTCAGCTATCCAATCATTTCCGCTTGTGGTCGGAGATCACCTCATAATTTTGAGATGTTATCCATAAGTCCACAACAAGCTTATTCTTTTCGTTGTTGATTTTCTCAACAACTCCATTCAATCCTTCTTCTAAGTTCTTTTCCTTCAACTCTTTCAATTCTTTCCGGAGGTCTTGTGTCATGTCTTCATCAAGTATCATTCCATCCTCTCAAACTCGTGTTCTATTCTTTCCGTGTTCAGTCAGAGTGCTGCCTAAATCCTTTTAGTCTTATTCGTTTCTTTTCTCATTCTAACCACTTCGGTTAGAACGAGTGATTTCATAGTCTATCTGATTACATGAGCTTTCGATTCTCGTCATTCTCCTCGTTCATCTCTTCTTCTCGAGTGCTCTCAATTCTTTGCTTCTTCTCTTGAGTTCTTCTTTCCCTCTTCCTTTTTTTTCTCTTCCGTCTCGGTCCTAAGATCTCGGGACGAGATCTCTTGTTAGTGGAGGAGTGTTGTAACGCCCCGAATTCGATGCGCCAGGTGTCTGCCAGTTATTCGTCATCGTTGCCATGTCATCTGCTTGCGTGTTGCATTTTATCATGTCATCTTGTGCATTTCATTTTGCAAACGTGTTCGTTTCTTGCATCCGAGCATTTTCCCCGTTGTCCGTTTTGCAATCCAGCACTCCTATGTCATCCGGCGGTCCTTTTTTTACCTCTTCTCTTGTACGGGTGTTAAACTTTTTCGGAATGGCCCGAGGTTTGCCAAGCGGCCTTGGTATAGCACCGTTAGACCGCCTGTCAAGTTTCGTGCCATTTGGAGGTCGTTTGATACTCCAACGGTTAACCGGGTAACCGCAAAGGTCTCTTTAGTGTGCAGCCCAACACCCCTTCCAAAGTGGCCCAAAGCCCAGCAAACTCCCCTCCATGCTCTCGGTCGTTCGATCATGACCGCGTGGCCGAAAACCGCTCCTCATTTGGACTCTCCTAGCTCCCTCTATCTATAAATATGTGCCTCCCATCCAAATTCGCGGATGAAAATCCCCCTAACCCTAGTTTTCCTCCTCGCGCCGCCGGACGCGTCCGCCCACGCCGGACACGTCCAGCCTCCACCTCACTCCGGCCAATCGCGGCCTGCCACCTCAGCGTCGCCGCCCCCGCGCCCAATCCGGCGTCGCCACGTTGCCACCCCGGCCACCCGCGCGCCGCCGCTGGCCCGCGAGCCCTCAGCGGGCCCGCGAGGCCCGTCAGCGCCCGCTCCGCGCCCGCCGCCGCCCGTTCACGCTGCCGCCTAGCCCAGCCGCCGCCGCCGCGCGCTGCCGCGCTGCCCGCGCCGGCCGCCGCCTCTCCGCAGGCGCCCACGCACCCGTGCGCCCGCGCCGCCATCCGAGCGCCGCCGCCTGCCCCTGCCGGACGGAGCTCGCCGCCGCCGCCTTGCGCCTCCGGCCCCGGTACCTCGACGCCGACCCCACGCCGCCGCTGCGCCGCTTCAGGCCGGCCGGAGCTCGCAGCTCCGGCGCCCCGCCTCCGCGCGCCCCCTCGCCCCGTCCCCGTCCTCCCTCGCTCGTCGGAGCACCACCGAGGGCCGGATCCGGCGAGATCCGGCGCCCTCAGCCAGCCAGCGCCGCCGCCGTGGCACCCGCCCGTCAGCCTCACCACGCGGACATGTCCGCCCGACCCCGGACAATGTCCGTCCAGTCAGCCCCGAGGTCGTTTTTTTCCCTAAGTCCCCGAATCCCTGACATAATCATGCCATGTTCATCGCATTGTATCTCTGCATCCGTAGCTCCGTTTCGTGTGTATATCCGTAGCTCCGTTTCGTGCGTATAATATGTCAAATTGTTCACCTCGACGAGTACTTCATTTCATTCCATTGCATCATTTTCATTTGAGCTCATCTTGATGCCCGAAATGCTGTTGGAAGAGTGCATGTTGATGTTAACCTGCTGAAACTGTTATAACTTGCTCATTTGTCATTTTTGCTATGATTGATGTGTGCATCCTATGAGGTTGATGTCTACATGTGTTTTGATCTATGCCATGCCATCTTTCCTGGGGTGTATGCCATGTATTTTTGTGATCAATTTGGTGACTAGCACAAGCATGCAAACTAGGCTTCGTGATATTGCTGATTTTAGTCCCTGTTCTGCTGTTATTTTGATGCCATGTAAACTTGATGCTACATGTCCTTGGTTGCATTTATAGGTTGCTGTAGCTTGTTGTAATCTTTCTCTAAAGTTGCTTCATAATGTTGCTGTCAGCCTGTTTACATTAAGTTCAGTGGTTTCCATGTGTTTTCCTAGTGATCCATAAACCCTATGACCTTGCTATTGCCATTCTTAGCTTCATAAACATGTCTTCTTACTGTTGGTTGCCTTGCCATGCCATGTATTGCTCTGTGGTGAGTGGTTCAAGCTCACCAACATGCCTACTTATCATTGTTTCTGCCATGTATGAATCTGTCATATAACTTGCCATGTTTACATGGGTGCCATCATATCTTCTGATCCTTTTTGGCTCATGGTCAGTAAGGGACTTTTGATCTATGCAATTAGTAGATTCATGTCATGCATTTGTTTGCCATGATATGTTCCTATAACATGTTGTTTGATAGCTCTAAACATTGCAACCTGATGTTAATTCTGCTAAAGTCTGAAACTATTATTATTTGCTATCTTTCCATGTCATTTTGAGCATGTTCTAGTTGTTTCTGGAGATAGCTCAGTGTTCATGTTTTGTTGTCCTTTACCAGTACTCCATGCCCATGCCCTTTGTTAGTATGTTGGGGTGTTGTAGCATATTGTTTTGGTGCTTGCAATATGCCTAGTTGCTGTTATGGATAGATTGTTGTTATGACTTGTATAGAGTGTATGTGTTGCATCGTTGCTCCGTTTTGAGTGTGCTCTATATGAAACTTGCTTGATTTTGCATGTTGTTTCATATTATCATGTTGCATCCTTGTTTTGGTGTGTTTGCTTGATGTTTGGGTGCATTTTGCATCAATGCCATGCTTAACTTGTTTTGCTCATATCTTTTAGGCCGTAGCTCCGAATCTAATGAACTTTATATGTAACTTGACTAGAATTTCGTGTAGTTCATCGTGGTGCATCTTAACTTGCTGTTTAACAACTTCAACTTAAGGTTTATTCAGTTCTGGACCAATTTTGAAATTTGCATATGAGGACTTACTGGATTTGTTGTATGTTGTTCCCGGCCTCATTTAAACTTGCCTTGATGTGTTACTCTTGTATGCATCATCTCTTGCCATGAGTAGCTTCATGTAGATTTGTCGTGCATCATGCTTGTTGTGCATCATGTCTTGTCCATGTGTGGTGTGTTTACCATGTTGTGTGATTCTTCTCGATAGCTCCCGTTTCGTTGCGATCGTGAGGATTCGTTCGTCTACGTTTGGTTCGTCTTCGTGGCTTCATCTTCTTCATGAACTCGTTCTTCTTCCTTGCGGGATTTCAGGCAAGATGACCGCTACCCCTGATCTCACTACTATCATTGCTATGCTAGTTGCTTCCTTCTATCGCTATGCTGCGTTACCTATCATTTGCTCTTCAAGCCTCCCAAATTGCCATGAACCTCAAACCTTTGACACCCCTCCTGGCAAACCGTTATTTGGCTATGTTACCGCTTTGCTCAGCCCCTCTTATAGCGTTGCTAGCTGCCGGTGAAGTTGAAGATTTCTCCATGGTGGACAGGATTTTGGTTGGGATATCACAATATCTCTTATATTATTAATGTGTTTATATACTTGGTAAAGGGTGGAAGGCTCGGCCTTATGCCTGGTGTTTTGTTCCACTCTTGCCGCCCTAGTTTCCGTCATACCGGTGTTATGTTCCCGGATTTTGCGTTCCTAACGCGGTCGGGTGATTTATGGGACCCCCCGGACAGTTTGCTTTGAATAAAACTTGTCCAGCAAGGCCCAACCTTGGTTTTACCATTTGCCTCACCACCACCTACTTTTCCCTTGGGAGTAATTAACCCAAGGGTCATCTTTATTATAGCCCCCCCGGGCCAATGCTTGTCTAAGTGTTGGTCCAAACTAGAGCACCGTCCGGGACCATCCCTTGGCAACTTGGGTTACGTCGGTACCTGTACGCTTAGCTTATCCGGTGTTGCCCTGAGAACGAGATATGTGCAGCTCCTATCGGGATTGTCGGCGCATCGGGAGGCTTTGCTTGTCTTGTTTTACCATTGTCGAAATGTCTTGTAAACCGGGATTCCGAGACTGATCGGGTCTTCCTGGGAGAAGGTCTATTCCTTCGTTGATCGCGAGAGCTTGTCATGGGCTAAGTTGGGACACCCCTGCAGGGTTAAGCTTTCGAGAGCCGTGCCCGCGGTTATGTGGCAGATGGGAGTTTGTTAATGTCCGGTTGTAGATAACTTGACACCAGATCCGAATTAAAACGCATCAACCGCGTGTGTAGCCGTGATGGTCTCTTCTCGGCGGAGTCCGGGAAGTGAATACGGTTTCTGTGTTATGTTTGACGTGAGTAGGAGTTCAGGATCACTTCTTGATCATTATTAGTTGACGACCGTTCCGCTTGTTTCTCTTCTCGCTCTCATTTGCGTATGTTAGCCACCATACTTGCTTAGTCGCTGCTGCAACCTCACCACTTTACCCCTTCCTTTCCCATTAAGCTTTGCTAGTCTTGATACCCATGGTAATGGGATTGCTGAGTCCTCGTGGCTCACAGATTACTACAACAACAGTTGCAGGTGCAGGTTATGCGATGATCATGACGCGATAGTGATGCTTGCTTGTGTTGAGTTCTTCTTCTGCTTCTTCGATCAGGGGATAGGTTCCAGGTCGGCAGCCTGGGCTAGCAGGGTGGATATTGTTTGAGTTTCTGTTTATGATTCATCCGTAGTCGGATGTTGTTCTTGTATGTTGTATCGGTGTATTCGTGTGGCATTGTATGCCTCTTGTATGTATCCCCATCTATTATGTAATGTTGATGTAATGATATCCACCTTGCAAAAGCGTTCCAATATGCGGGTCTATCCTTGGTGGGACCTTCGAGTTCCTTTTGGATAGGGTCGCATATTGGGCGTGATAAGAGAAGAGGCCCTCGCGCGCTCCTCCTCCGCCGCCCGCCTCGCCACGCCTCGCCTCGCCTCGCCACGACGTGACGCGACGCGACACGGGTTGCGGGAATGTGCCAAGCCGAGCTCACACCTATGCGCTTATTTTTGCCAGTCACTAACAGAGAGGTTCTGACAGCAGGGCCACGATCTGAGACGTCGGATCGTGGGCTGTCACGGACTCGGACGTGGGTCAAGCCCACGTCTCTCCACGCGGCTGCGTCTATATAAGTGTGTTGTGTCCCCTAACCCTAGCCGCCACGAACAGATCACATCTGCTCACGCGCACGCTCACCGTCGTTCCTTTGCTGCTGCTGCCGCCGGTGACTCCATCCCGTCCGCCGCGTACACGGTCGACGGGAGAGCAGGTCTCCGAAACCACGCCCTTCTGGTTCCTGCACGGGGTGAGGGGCGAATAGGTTTTTGGGCAGCGATTACGCGACTGCTCGCTTCCAATCGTCTACTTCCTCTACGTCCGCGTCGCCTTCATCATCACCATGTCCACCGACGCGAACCGTGCCGCCACCGAGAAAGCTGAAGCAGACAAGAAGACCGCCGAGGACGCCGCTGCTGCCACCAAAGCCGCGGCGTCTGCATGGCCTACTGGAGGGTATAACTCGTTTATCCCGCTCCTGATTATTTTCATATTAGCAGTACTAGCAGTATGTGTAGATTTCACTACTGTTTGCTTAGTACGTGCATGTTTAGATCAAAGTCAGTACGTCATCAACTTAGACAATCCATGCTAGTGATTTACTCGTGGATTAATGTAATCGAGAAATTGCCTACTTAAGAAAAGTTGCTCTCGTCGAGCCTCACCGACGTGAACCCATAGGTCGGGTCGGCGGCTTTCGGTGCCCGTGCGCCCCTTGCCGCAGCGCATGACCAGGACGCCAAGAAGACAAGCAGAGAGACACTAATCCATGAGAGAGCGCGAGGAGCCATCTGTACTTTATACTCTACGTGTGTGGCTTCTGCTTGGCCTTGGATTGTCTCTCGATGGTGATGATGAGATGGGTGGGAATAATCAAGTTCCCTGCGGTTTATATAGGCTCTGGGGATTTATCAGTATATACCTTATGTTCGAGATCGGAGAATTGACAGCTTAATTAAACAGTGCTCTTGCTTTTACACGCAGAGGATATGTTGGATAGAAGCAGCTTTGAGTTGTTCAATGTGATTAGTGTAAGTATGTTTCTTTTTACTAGTGCATACGAGGTGACATTGGCTGACTAGGTAGGGTGAACAGGCGGCAATTAAACATTGACGGCACGCTGGTATTTTCGTGTTACCGACGGTAATTCAGAAGCGGAAAGCGATGTATTGATGATCCCTCCTACGCGGTGATAAATCTGCTGTGTGTCCTGGCGAACACGGCAGTTCAATTTGGGACGACGGCAAGGAGTTAAACAATGGAGAAATTATTAGCGAGGGTATGCTTGAATTTTTACTTTTACCAGGTATTTGGAACTCACATTTTTTGCGGGGATATTTGTAACTCACTAGCACGCTGAACAAGCTACCGTGAGGGCAAATACATACGCGCCCACACACACACCTCCTCCATTTCTAACTTTTTTCCTGAATCCGATGTATATAGACACGTTTCAGTGTGATTGTTCACTCATTTCAATCCGTACCTAGTATATACTACTCCCTCCGTTTTTAAATATAAGTCTTTTTAAAGATTCCACTATGGTCTACATACAGAGCAAAATGAGTGAATATACACTCTAAAATATGTCTATATACATCCATATGTAGTTTGTAGTGGAGTATCTAAAAATACTTACATTTAGGAACGGAGGGAGTAGATCGGTAGCACGCCTTGGCGCGATTTTGTATCTTAGTCTTTCAATTAAAGCTTATGGACAGTGGGCGATGGTTTTCCCCTCTCAATTTTGAAGGCAAAGACACATATCTGATACTCCCTGATCTCTGCCGCCTTGACAATGTCTAACCAATTGCTCATTATTGTGACCTTGTTGTCCATTAGATGTAGTTATGTGAAGCGACAGTAGAAGTACGGGAAAAAGAAATATGCATTGGTCAGAGTTTGGTACTACGTATACGATATTTTACTTGTAAGAAGTAGGGTATTTAAGATCCATACCATTTTTTGTCCAGGAGTGACGAATGTCTTCTTCATCTCACAAACATAATACTTGATGTCAGGGTTGTTGAACCAATGTAACCTCTCAAGTCATTTGAGCTCGCATGGGGAAATTTCCAATTCGCCTGCATAGACACACTCATATCTGAAGACGTCGAAACTACCTAGATGTGGTCCTATATCTTTAGCATTTGATCTTTAGTACAAGGTTAGAAAAATATCAATAAACATGATAATTGGGGACGAGAATGAGAATTGACGGTTGTAAGCCATATCTGAAGACGTCAAAACTACCCAGATGTGATCCTATAAATATCTGTTAGAATAAATCCGAGGCATACCGTTGATCATCTGAGGACCAAGCAATCACACGAGCACGACACCGAGATTTGTTGACAAGTGGTATCATGAGCTAGGTTGTTCGAAGGCTATGGATTGTTGATCTAGAGGAGATGGAAGGTATCGTTGGAGATCTGCAGGATTGATTGCAGTCGGAGCGGAAGAAAAGCGACGAGACGTCGCTGATATGTTCTGCGACGAGCGATCTAAGAAGCAGGATGTGGTCGACGGTTGTGACCTTCTCGGAAAGCACAGTCAGAGTGAGGCGCATTGCTTGGCCGCAGCAGGCGAGACGTGCGGCGATCGTGGATCGATCGGGTGAGCGTCCGAGGCGGCGGCTGGAAGGCGAGTACGTCAAAGCGGCGGCAGAGTGTTATGCCTCGATGATGTCGGATCGATTCGATCCGGACTGAACGCGTGAGGGCGTGCGACCTATGCGGCTATAGGCCGGCTAGTCCAAGCACACGAGGTTTTTTTTTGAGGGGTAAAACTAGTCTTTATTCATCAAAATCCACAACGGGATACGGTTTAGATCATGGGATTGGCCAAACCAGAAGTGGCATCCCGGATCTAGAGACAAAGAAAATTTAGCTAAACTATGAGCTTCTACATTCACTTCCCTACGTTCAAAGGTAAAAGAGACATTGGAATTGTTCTGCTTGAAGGCGAATTTCACTAATGATTGCACCATATCTTCCCCGAGCATCCTTGTTGATATCTGATATAACCTGTCTTGAGTCCGACGCCACAATGAAGCTTTGTAGGTGCAAGTCCTCGGCTAACGCCAGTGCCTCACGGCATGCGATCGCTTCAAGGGTGGCTGGATCTTCAAGACCTTGGATCACCAATGATGAACTTGCTAAAAAATTCCCTTGTCTATCCCTGCAGACTGCCGCAGCTGATCCTCTTCTACCCGAGCGAACTCCCGCGTCCACATGGATCTTTGCAAAACCCGGTGGGGGTATTCTTGGTGATCGTCTTGGCACTCTTGCGGAAGGTGCTTGCGCTGCTGGGCGACTTTCCTTGCACATGTCAAGCTCAGATAGAAATCTTTTGATAAACAGATGAGTCGCTTGTGGTGAATGAAAGATGCCCTCGTGTATTGCTTTACGCCTAGAGGACCATATTGCCCATAACATTACAGCGATGAGCACGAACTGATGGTGCTGCAGGGTTTCCATGAGTGTGAAAAGCCATTGCTTTGCGTTCGGTTCCGTTGTGCTTATCAGGTGCTGGGCTAACTCATCGTCCACCAGTGCCCATGTGCATCTCGCGACAGTGCAATTGATAAGTGAATGCCTCCACGAGTCCTCTGCCCCGCAAAGTCCACAACAAGTAGACTCCGCCATTTTTCTGTGGGAGCGCACATCTTCTGTTGGAAGTGAATGCTTCGACAGGCGCCATAGAAACATTCTTATCTTGGAAGGGACAGGTATCTTCCATAAGGTTTTCCAGGAGCCTTCTTCCGCCGACATGTTCGAGGAACCAGGGCGTTCTTCAAGCCATGCCTCCCTTCGTTGGATCGTTGAAACCAACATCCTGTAGGCCGACTTGACCAAGAAACTTCCACTATTTTCAAAGTGGCACGACCAAAAGTCACTTATGTTTCGCGTGCAAATCGGGATCTGGACAATAGCCTGGATGTCCATTGGCATGAAAACTTGTTGGAGCTTTTGCATGTCCCATGACGCATTTGTGGAGTTGATCAATTCAGACACCAGAACAGGCGGGTTGGGCAGCAAGCTTCCATAGGGTCTCAGCATATGATCACGAGGTATCCAATTATCCATCCAAATGTCGGTTGTTTCACCATTGCCGACTCTTCTAATCAGACCTTGCTTCAAGACGTCTCGGCCTTCTACTACAGCTCTCCATATCTAGCTCGGATGTGAACCCAAAGGCGCATATAATATGGAAGTGTTAGGGTAGTATACGCTTTTTAGAATCCTTGCACTAAGTGAATCCTCGTTCTGTAGCAGCCGCCATGCCTGCTTAGCTAGCAGCGCCAAGTTGAAAATCTCAATGTCTTTGAAACCCAGACCCCCCCCATACCTTTAGGCTGTGTCATGGTTTTCCAAGATACCCAATGTGGCTTCCTTTTTCCTTCCTTTCTTCCCCACCAGAATTTTCTTATCAACATGTTCAAGTGCTCACACAAACCTCTAGGTAGTTTAAAGCATGACATCGAATAAAATGGGACAGCTTGAGCCACAGCTTTAACTAGTACTTCCTTCCCTGCCATTGACATGGTGTTCTCAAACCAGCCTTGGATTTTACTCCAGAGGCGATCCTTTAAATATTTGAAAGCTCCGTTTTTGGAACTACCAACGTCAGAGAGCATCCCCAGATACTTCTCGTTGAGGGTCTCATTTGGAACATTCAACACAGCCTTTATGTCATTCCTTGTGCTTTCAGGCACTCCCTTGCTGAAATAAATGGAAGATTTTGCATAATTCACTCGTTGCCCCGTGGCTTGACAATATGTGTCCAAGAGCTGGTTCACCTCATTGCCACCCGTACTATTTGCCTTGAAAAACAGCAGGCTGTCATCAGCGAATAAAAGATGGTCCACTTGTGGTGCTAAGGCTGCCACTTGTAGACCACTTAAGTTGGATGACTCTCTCTTGGATTTTAACAGGCACGAAAGGCCCTCTGCTGCTAGCAAGAATTACGGGGAAATAGGATCCCCTTGTCTGACTCCTCGTGATGGCGTAAATTCTTCAAGCTTTGTCCCATTGAACATAACAGAAAACTTGACCGTGGTCACCAAGCTCATAATGATACTCACCCATCTTTCCACAAAGCCGAGCTTTAACATGATCGCTTTCAGATAGGGCCACTCCACCCGATCATACGCTTTCATCATGTCAAGTTTTAGTGCGCACGACTGGTGTTTCTTGGCCTTGTTTCTCTTCATGAAGTGCAAACACTCATAAGCTGTTATGATATTATCCATGATCAACCTCCCTGGAACAAAAGCTAATTGCTCCTCTGAAATAATCTCCGGTAATATTAGCTTCAAACGATTAGAGATTATCTTAGATGCTACTTTATATAGAACGTTGCACAGACTTATTGGACGGAACTGTGATAGTTGTGATGGGTTCTTCACTTTCGGGATTAGGACCAGGATGGTGTCATTGATGCATGAAGCTGATTCTGTGCCATCAACTATTTGTAAAACTACCTTGGTCACATCTGAACCGCAAACTTCCCAGTGACGCTGAAAGAAGTGGGCCGGGAATCCGTCGGGTCCCGGCGCTTTAGTGGGGAACATCTGAAATAGAGCACATTTAACCTCCTCTTCCGTATACGGTGCATTAAGCTGAGTATTTATCTCCGCTGTCACTTTACGTGGAACCATAGACAGGACCCGGTCCATATCCGTTACCCCTTCTGAGGTATACAGATTTTTATAAAAATCCCTTGTCATAGACTCCATCTCGGCTGGGTTATCAGTCAGCTGGCCGTCCGGTCTTCCCAAGTTTTTTATTTGGTTTTTCCTCCGACGCTTGCTAGCACGTAGATGAAAAAAGTAAGTGTTTTTGTCCCCATGCATTAACCAATCTAACCTTGCCCTTTGACGCCAAAGTATTTCCTCGCGATGGTACAGTTCCACTAGGCGATCCAAGATTTTTGTCTCTGCGCTGCTGGGCCCGGATCGTCCTTGGATCTCCCGCATTGCCTGTAACTCCTTTTTCAACTTTGCAATCTCCTGACGAACATTACCGAACTGATTTCTGTCCCATGCAGCGAGATTCCCTGACAACGCATGCATTTTTTGTCTCAGCCCGTCCACTGTTTCTCCGGGAGTTTGTGACCAGCCCGTCTCTATCACGTTGGACAGTGATGGGTCCCTCTCCCAGAAAAGTTCATACTTAAATGACCGGGGGCCCCGCCTGCATGTGGACTCATGCAAATGTAGATAGATTGCTACGTGATCGGAAGTAGCTGCGGTTTTGTGCTCCAAGCTCGCTTCCGGGAAGGCAAGAATTGCCGCTGGACTAGCCACACAACGATCCAATCTCACTCTTGTGTAAGAGCCACCTGCGACCTTTTTTTCGAAGGTCCATGGTATTCCCTTGTAGCCTATGTCTGAAAGGCCACACGTATCCAGTGCGTCCCGAAAAGCGTCCATCTGCGCCTGGCTACGATTGCCCACACCGTCATGCTCATGTAGATGAAGCACTTCATTGAAATCGCCTAGGACAAACCAAGGCGGATTGTTGGCCCTCACAATTCCTTTCAGTGTATCCCATGTCCTGTATCTCTCGGGAACCTGGGCTTCCCCATAGACAAAAGTTAGTCTAGTTTTTGTTTCAACCAGATCATCCACTATCACATCAATATGGTACTCAGAGTAACCCACAACTTCAAGCCTTATTTCTTCATTCCAGAAAATACCAAGTCCTCCACTTCTACCATTACTACTCACAGCAAAATTTTTATTGAAACCTAATGTACCTACTAAATTTTCAACTCTCGATCCCTCTATTTGGGTTTCAAGGATACAGACTATAGAGGGGGCAAGTTGCCTCGTTAGATCACGAAGCTCACGAATTGTCGCGGGCTTGCCGGCCCCACGACAATTCCAACATAGGAGACTCATTGTGCTAGGCGCGACTCCCCTTGGGAGCCCGCCAAACGCGCATCAAAGTTGTTGGTAGTAGCTGTACTTTTCGGAGGGGTCGGTGGACTTGGTTTGTTCCTCTTTGGGTCCTGCTTCGGCGGAGGACTGCTTGGGTTCTCACTTGGCGGCAGGAGACGCATGCTGGTGACCTGACTAGTTGGAGCTGGGATGATCTGGGTACTCTTAGGATCTGCACTTGCCGGTGCTCCCCTTTTCTTGTTCCCCTCTGTTTCCATTGCCACGTCCCTTCCTGAATACTCGCTGCTTACATCCTCATAATCATCTGGGTTGTACTGAGAGCCTGTGCGTCCCCCACTTCTGCCACCACGGCCTCTGCCTCGCCCTCCTCTTGTCCCACTTCCTTCTCCCGGTCCTCTACCTGGACCTCCGAACCAAGTGGCCTTAAGGTCCTTGAAGACCAGCGCTTTCGGGGGATGAACCCCGTCGCCACACTCCTTGAACAGATGCCCAAGGTTTCCACAAACAGCGCACCAATCAGGTAACCGTTCGTACTTCACTCTGAAGATTACTCGTTCAACTGAATTCTTCTTCTTGACCACTAGCGAGACTGCGTTCTTGAGGGGCTTGGTGACGTCGATTCTCACACGTACTCTAACAAAATTCCCTTCAAAGTCCTGAGATTTTGGCTCGGCAAATATGAATTCTCCCACCGTTGCTGACAGTGCCTTAACCTTTGAGAAGAAACCATCTGGTAGGTCATGGATTTGGATCCATATATCAATCTTGTTGAGCTCGATCAGTGATGGTTTCGTGAATCCGTCGTATGTCTCCAGAACGACGGCCTTCCCTTTGAATTGCCATGGTCCTTCTCCCATCACCCGTTCCCAATCACCTAGGCACGCAAATTGCAGCGAATAGAGATTGTCCTCAAGGGGTCTAAACTTCACGTCTTGTGCCAAATCCCAAGCCACCCTCATGTTTCTGAAGAACCAATATTGGCTATAGGGTTCATCGGTGTGTACCCTAGCAAGAGCCATCCATCTGGTCGCCTCCTTAGGCAGCTCGTCATCCTCGACTACCACGTCCTGCAGATCTTCTTCCTTCAAACCTAGCTCCTCCATCATTGCTTCGAGGTCGGTGATGGCCTGTCCCGAGCTCGATGCAGCCTTGTCCATGGTTTCTCTGGCCCGGGGGTGTTGCGATTCGCGGCCGGTGCTTGTTCCCTAGCGATCCCGTTCCCCGCGGCCCCAGGAGCCACCGGTGGAGAGAGGGGCAGGGGAGATCAGATCTCTACAGCGATGGCGGCGCCGTCGCCGAGAGGATAGCAAACCCTAACGAGAGGGGAGAATTCACAACTCCAGGCACACGAGGTGCGTGCGTGTGTCGGCGTGTGCTGGAGGCTTGCGGGAGGCCCAGTTATTCGCAGGCAGCCCAAGCGAACTAGGGTGTGCGCGGCCGTACATGAGGCAGGACTCAGCAAGCCCAGATGCCAAGACCTGACTATGAGATTTGTTGTGAAAAAAAAGGAAGCTACGCATAACAGACTAGGCTGCCGACTGGAAAAGCTAGTGGACCAAGAGCCTACAGGAGCATAATATGCACGTGGTGGAGTTTGGAAATTTTCCTTTGATCTCTATGTTGGAGTGCACGGGAAGTCTTATGAGGTAGGTTGGCTTCGTTTCTTCAAACACGTTGAGTACGTGGATGGTAGCCTGATGGTATGTGGTGTGCGTGGCAAGGATAACGACATGTGTATAAGGCTCGTGGAGTTTGGAGCATGTCGTGCAGGCGGATAAGTTCGGCTGGGTTGGACTGGATAGTCTGACGGATCGACGTGAGTCGGTTGATACAGAAGACGGTGGTGGGATCAGCGAGGACGACATAGGAGCGTGATGCTGATGGTGGCCGACTTCTGAGGCGTGGAAACACGTGGCGCGGGCTTGAGTGCTTGTGTGGCTTCGACAAGACTATGACGCGGGGTTGATTCAAGACGGTGCACATGAGAGCTTGAAGTCGACGGGGCGTGGGGGTGGACTGATCATCTACCATGGTGTCATGTTGAAGGTGAAGCTGGATTGAGGGGCTACGGTGTAAGGATCCTGAGAATCGTAGCATATTCAGCTGGAAAAAAAGCGAGTGACACGTAGTTCAGACTAGAGCCCAGTGGTCTGATGGAAGCATGAAACTCGTCATCGATCGGTGATGATCGGTGGTACTCTGCAGTGGGGGTTGAGTGGTGTGGTTTTGCGACCCTTGAGACTCGACCGGGACAGCAGAGGCTCGACGCAGTAATAGCGGTGAGGCGTGCGGTATGCACGGGGTATGGAGACGGGCCAGGGCTCTGGTGGTCATTCATGTGGTGAGACAACTGCGAATTTGACTCAGGATGACTACAAGCAATGGTGAAATTCTTTCTAGTTTCAGACAGGCGGTCAAGAAAGGAGCGGTGATGTTGAGTTCAGGTAACTCTTAAGCGTGACACCCAATATGTGAGTTGTTCAATTTCACGCAGGTCAGTGATCAGTGTGTGATGGTGTTGGACGGATACTCTGGAAGTTGGGAGCGCAAACTAGAGTAATGTGAAACTTAATTTCGCTCGTGTGTTGATTGTGGTCAAGAAAAGAAGGGACTACAAGTTGCAGGTGGAGTCACATGGAGTCTTGGAGTAGCAGCGGTGCTCATGGGATAAGCTCAAGTCCAATATACATGGAAGTTTGACGCATGAGCGAACTCAAGGTGGTGGAGAATATTCGCCAAGGTGGAGTTTGTTAGAGTTGTGTCGAATATAGTGTACAAGGTAGGTTACAGTTGGACTTGTAGTTGTATCGTGTTTACATAGGATGTAGAGTCGTGTCCTAGTAGGACACTTGTATCCTAGGCCTCTCATATATAGCGAGGGTAGACACACGATGTGACCTATGCCAGCATAATAGCACAGGCACGCAAGGGGGAGGCGGCGGCGTGTGCCGGCGCCCAGGTGGCCTAGCTTCCTTATTCGTAGACAAAGCAGATTCGGAATTGTCTTTCCTTCCAAGGATAACTTGTATCCATGCGCTTCAGATTATTAGCCTGGAGTTCGCCACCAGCAGTATAGCCAACCCTACCCTATCACGTCAATCCCACAAGCCTCTTATCCATTCCCGTTCGCTCGTGGCGGGGGAGTAAGTCAAAATAGAAAAAACTCACATTGGGTTTAGGGATAATCAGGCTCGAACTGATGACTTCCACCACGTCAAGGTGACACTCTACCGCTGAGTTATATCCCTTTTAGAAATTTATAATTCTTCCGTTTTACTGGACGGAATTTTAACCAATTAGGTTTCTACTAACTAAAACTAGGAAGTCAGAGTTTTTCCATCCAAAAAAGCCTTTCTAGTTTAAGATCTACATTTCTAGATATTATGGTAGTTCGACCGCGGAATTTTTTTGTTTCGGTATCTCTGGAATATGAGTGTGTGACTTGTTAGAATTGATCCTATTGATAATACATAGAAAGGGCCTGTTATCTCTATCAAGATGCGGTATTGTGACGGTGTCACGGGAAGGAGCGCCCGTAGTCAGGCCCCGGGGATGTAGCCATATCGGTGAACCTCATTAACAAATCTCGGTGTCGTGCTCGTGTGATTGCTTGGTCCTCGGATGATCGACGGTATGCCTCGGATTTATTCTAACAATATCACTAAAAGTATAGAGCTGCTATAGATATAACTGAACTCTGATTAACACATCTATAGGTCATGAGACATGTAGTAAATAAAATAGGTGAAGCGTGCAAATGATCTTGTTCACTAGCAACGGCATGTAACTGATGCACGGAAAGAGCCTGAGTTGGGAAATATATTGGGAGGAGTATTCTAAATTTCTAATGAGTGACGTACGATGTGTCACAGAAGGCTTGTTCTCTTAACTTGAAGTAAAATGTGGCAGGACAAAAATAGCGAAAACCTCGAAGCAAATGAAAAAAAGGAAACAGAATAATACAACAATAAATGTTGCCAATGCAGCATGAAGAGATCAGTTATTGAACCAAAAGCAATTTAAAGGGGAACTAACTGAAGCGGCGTTTGGTGACCGGGCTCTGAGTCCGGGCATGAACAGTAAATCATAAAAATTATAAAATGTATTCAAAAAATTCAAAAAACTATTGCGATGCAAGATGCTCAGATGCATTATACTCGTGCAAAATTCCGTAAAGTTTGGACATTCGAGTAACTCGTGAAAAAAAAGGAAAAAGGGTCTGTTTGAGACATTTGAAAACAGCACTGTTCATGGGCGAATTTGTCCTTTTTACCATGCGCTCCTCAGATGTCCAAACTTCGCCAAAACAGCACTGTATTGTTCACCGGGCTCACCTGAGCCCGGGCACCGAAGTGGATATTCGGGAACTAACAAAGTAACCAAATAAAGAACAAACTATCACGTCAAGATGCTAACAATACATCAGTGAAACAAAGTTGTAGATTTGGGAACCCTACAATAGTGTAGAGAACACTTAATATTTATGGAATTAAGGAGAACCAACCAACAAATAGAGTAGAAGCTGTGAGGAGGCAAAGAACCAACCAACAAAATAAACAATACAAACGTAGTAACTCCATCAACGTACATATATATGCACAAATAATTCTAATGCTTCTTGAAGATTCTGACGTCCTTCCAGCGAGACTCCATGCAACTGGAGTCGTGGTTCTGTGCGTACACACCAAACTTGAAGTAGTGCGAGTCCCCGCCGCGGCCCTGGACGTGCAGCTTCTGCTCGCCGTCGATGTACACAGTGAGCGTCGACGCCTCCACATCGTGGACCACATTCACCCGGAACCATCTGTCATAGATGGAGTCTTCCACGAGCTGCCGGTCGTAGTACCGCAGCGCGCCATCGTAGACATGCAGCATGAGCGTGGTGGCCGTCTCGCCGGCACCGAACACCTGCATGATAGACACCCCCGTGGTGCCGGAGGGGACGTAACCATAGCCCTCGAACTGCCACACGCCGGAGCTGTAGTCGTAGCCCTGCACGTAGAACAAGAGAAGTATGATCACTAAATCTTAATTGCACCCAAACGGAATAGCAATGACTAGTAATTACTGACGTGGTAATTAACTTACTGCCATCCTGATCTCAGTTCTTGGGCTGGTATGGCTCTGGCGGGCATGGGGCTTGTCGGAGGCGAGCACCCAGAGCTTCCGCACGGTGCCGTCGAAGCTGTAGCGTGCGCCGCTCGCCTCGTTGTAGGGACGCTGCAGCACAAAGTTGCTCTCGTCGAGCCTGACCGACGTGAACCCATAGGTCAGGTCGGCGGCTTTCGGTAACCGTGCGCCCCTGGCCGCAGCGCATGACCAGGACGCCAAGAAGACAAGCAGAGAGACACTAATCCAAGAGAGAGCGCAAGGAGCCATCTGTACTTTATACTCCACGTGTGTGGCTTCTGCTTGGCCTTGGATTGTCTGTCTCTCGATGGTGATGATGAGATGGGTGGGAGTAATCAAGTTCCCTGTGGTTTATATAGGCTCTGGGGATTTATCAGTATATACCTTATGTTCGAGATTGGAGAATTGACAGCTTAATTAAACAGTGCTCTTGCTTTTACACGCAGAGGATATGTTGGATAGAAGCAGCTTTGAGTTGTTCAATGTGATTAGTGTAAGTATGTTTCTTTTTACTAGTGCATACGAGGTGACATTGGCTGACTAGGTAGGGTGAACAGGCGGCAATTAAACATTGACGGCACGCTGGTATTTTTGTGTTACCGACGGTAATTCAGAAGCGGAAAGCGATGTATTGACGATCCCTCCTACGCGGTGATAAATCTGCTGCATGTCCTGGCGAACACGGCAGTTCAATTTGGGACGACGGCAAGGAGTTAAACAATGGAGAAATTATTAGCGAGGGTATGCTTGAATTTTTATTTTTACCAGGTATTTGGAACTCACCTTTTTTGCGGGGATATTTGTAACTCACTAGCACGCTGAACAAGCTACCGTGACGGCAAATACAAAAGCGCCCACACACACACACCACCCCCTCCATTTCTAACATTTTTTCCTGAATCCAATGTATAGACACGTTCCAATGTGATTGTTCATTCATTTCAATCTGTACCTAGTCTATACTATTTTAGTCAAGCAGGTAATGCTCGAATTAGTAGGAATCCTGATTTACCGAAAAAGGCTTTCGTCCCGCTTTATATTATAAAGCAAATGCCCAAGCCAACAATCCACATAGGTTCAAACACACACACCCACACAAAGGTCTCAAACACACATGGTCCAAAAGGGTTAATGCTGAGGGCACAACTCAACAAGCCTTGAGAATAAAAATAAAACAACACACACGGGGTGCACAACAGCATCTAGTCGGGCTCCAGGGGTGGCGGAGGAAGCGGAGGCGCCAGGCGGAAGGCGAGCGATCGAAGGTCGGCGAGGAGGGTGTTGATGACGTCCCGATCCTGAGGGCGGCTAAGCGGCCGCCAAAGCTGCAAGTACCCACACATTTTAAAAATGACGTCAGTAGCATGTCTGAGAGGCACCTTTTGGATGACAAGCTTATTGCGGACAGTCCACAGCGTCCAGACGAGAACCCCAACGCAGAGCCAACGGATATGCCGGTAGCGAGGGGGGAGGCATGGATCTCCGCGAGAAGGCCAGGGAAGTTGGAATTGCACCACTGTCCGCCAACCGTCTCGCGGAAACTGGACCATAGAAACTGGGTCGTGGAGCACGTGAAGAAGATGTGATTAGCATCCTCCACCGTGCCGCACAGGGGGCAAAGCCTATCTCCGGGTCCGTTACGCTTGAGGACCTCGACTCCGGAGGGGAGGCGACCACGGATCCATTGCCAAAGGAAGATCCTGATTTTCAGTGGCAGGAGAATGTCCGAGATCAAACTGAAAGGCTCGGGGGCGGTCGAGGGCGCGATGGCCGCGTACAGGGATTTAGTTGAGAAGCGACCGGAAGATTCTAGACGCCAAGAGATGGCGTCCGGGGTGTCGTTGACGTTCATCGGGAGAAGGGCGATGTCCTCGAGGAGGGCATCCCAGGCGGCCACTTTGGGCGGGCCAAAAGGGCGGTGAAAAGCGAGGCACCCTAAGTCAATAAGGGCCGTCTCAACCGAGACCCGAGGGTCAACAGCAATGGCGAATAGTTCGGGAAAGCGGGCGGCCAGAGGGATGTCGCCAAAATAAAAGAACGAAGAAACATTAACATGTGATAGAAGCAAGACATTATGGAGTTCAACATAACCATGAGATTATCATAAGGAAGCATCGAGTTAAGTTCGTTCATGAGACCACAAGGTTTAACCACTTGATATTAAGTTTAGTACTAAAAGCGCGTACGCGAGAGATGAAGTGGATAGAGCAGGAACATGATAAAAAAGAAACAACTAATGAGTCATAGCTATTAAGCGTGCTAATAAGTGGCTTCATTCAACTGCCTTGTCGATCAACTTTATAGGCGACACTTCACATGAACATCATGCAAACAATCTGTGAGATATATGGCATATAATGATTTCTCTATAGACGATGCACTTGCGATTTGTATCTTAGTCTTTCAATTAAAGCTTATGGACAGTGGGCGATGGTTTTCCCCTTTCAATTTCGAAGGCAAAGACACATATCTGATACTCCCTGATCTCCGCCGCCTTGACAATGTCTAACCAATTGTTCACTATTGTGGCCCTGTTGTCCATTAGATGTAGTTATGTGAAGCGACAGTAGAAGTACAGGAAAAAGAAATATGCATTGGTTAGAGTTGGGTACTATGATATTTTACTTGTAAGAAGTAGGGTATTTAAGATCCATACCATTTTTTGTCCAGGAGTGACGGATGTCTTGTTCATCTCACAAACATAATACTTGATGCCAGGGTTGTTGAACCAATGTAACCGCTCAAGTTATTTGAGCTCGCACGGGGAAATGTCCAATTCGCCTGCATAGACACACTCATATCTGAAGACGTCGAAACTACCTAGATGTGGTCCTATATGTTTAGCAATTGATCTTTAGTACAAGGTTAGAAAAATATCACTAAACATGATAATTGGGGACGAGCATGAGAATTGACGGTTGTAAGCCATATCTGAAGACGTCGAAACTATTCAGATGTGGTCCTATAGATATCACTAAAAGTATAGAGCTGCTATAGATATAACTGAACACTGATTAATACATCTATAGGTCATGAGACAGGCAGTAAACAAAATAGGTGAAGCGTGCAAATGATCTTGGTCACTAGCAACGGCATGTAACTGATGTACAGAAAGAGCCTGAGTTGGGAAATGTATTGGGAGGAATATTCTAAATTTCTAATGAGCGAGGTACTTGAACATATTGGATGTGTCACAGAAGGCTTGTTCTCTTAATTTTTTGAAGTAAAATGTGGCAGGACAAAAATAGTGAAAACCTCGAAGCAAATGAAAAAAATTGAAACAGAATAATACAACAATAAATGTTGCCAATGCAGCATGAAGAGATCAGTTATTGATCCAATCACAAATTTCTGGGATGAAGATTTGGTGAGACAAACTTTGTGGCCAATTGATGTGCAAAGGGTCCTCGCGATTCCCCTCCCTATGCAGAATATGTCGGATTTCATCGCCTGGAGCTATACAAAAAATGGTGTATTCACTGTTCGATCAGCTTATTTGGAGGAATGGAACCAACAACACGGGAGGAAATTGCAATATACTAATGGTATGGGTCGTATCAATGTCAATCCTATTTGGGGTAAGATTTGGAAATTATCGTATCCGACAAAGGTAAAGATATTTATTTGGCGAACGTTGCATGGAACTCTACCATGTCGTGTTACACTTGCCAATAGACATATAAAAGTTTTGCCCCTTTGTCCATCTTGCTCGAATGGGCAAGAAGATACAAAGCACATCTTGTTTCTGTGTCAGAAAGCAAAAGAGGTTTGGGGAAAGCTGGGGATGTACGAGGTAATTAAGAAAGCTTGTGTTATTGATCGTGCGGGTGAGGCGGTTCTTGAATTTTTACTTTTTATGCCGCACCAAGAACTATCTATATTAGGTTGCCAAAATACAAGTGAATTAATCGCGATAACCGCCTGGTATTTATGGTGGGAGAGACGCATGTTGGTTCATGAAGGGAAATCTCAAGAAGTGAATCAGATTTCGATGGGGATTCGTGCTATAACTGCAAACTATGTGAATGCCCACTCCTCTAGTGCAACTAGTAGAAAAGAAGGATGGAGCCGACCTCCTATGGGTTTTGTTAAACTAAATGTTGATGCTTCTTTTGACCATGATCTGCTCAGGGGCACGGCAGGTGCGGTGCTCAGAGATGACAAAGGAAACTTCATTGCTGGCGGAAATTGGAAGATCGATTGGTGTGCTGATGTACTAACAGCAGAAGCGATGGCTCTTAGGTTTGGTTTAATTCTTGCACAAAAGGTGGGATGCAATCGTCTTATTATTAACTCTGATAATATGGAAGTCATTGACACTATGAAGAATGGAGGACAATCGGCGGGAGTTGCGGCGGCAGTATTCGAGGATTGCTACTTCATGGCATGCGATTTTCCGTTGACTAGATTTGAACATTGTAATAGGGTAGCTAATAAGGTTGCTCATGAACTTGCTAGGCTAGCGAAAGGTTCTGTAACTAGAGATTGGTTTGAGGAGCCTATGGAGAATATTGTACCTCTTCTTATAGACGATGTAACTATCATTTCCAATTAATAAAGTGGATGTTTTCTTTCAAAAAAAAAGAGATCAGTTATTGAACCAAAAACAATTTAAAGGGGAACTAACTGAAGCGGCGTTTGGTGCCCGGGCTCTGAGTCTGGGCATGAACAGTAAATCGTAAAAACTTTAAAATAAATTCAAAAAATTCAAAAAAAATATTGTGATGCAAGATGCTCAGATGCGTTATACTCGTGCAAAATTCCGTGAAGTTTGGACATTCGAGTAGCTCGTGGCAAAAATAAAAAAACGGGTCTGTGAGAGACATTTGAAAACAGCACTGTTCATGGCCGAACTTGTCCTTTTTGCCACGCACTCCTCGGATGTCCAAACTTCGCCAAATTTTGCACGAACATCACGCACATGAACAACTTGCTTGCCAAAAAAATCATAGTTTTTTGTTTTTTCTGTTTTCTATTTTTAAGCACTATACTGTTCACCGGGCTCACCTGAGCCAGGGCACTGAAGTGAATATTCGGGAACTAACAAAGTAACCAAATAAAGAACAAACTATCACGTCAAGATGCTAACAATACATCGGTGAAACAAAGTTGTAGAATTGGGAATCCTACAATAGTGTAGAGAACACTTAATATTTATGGATTGAATTAAGGAGAACCAACCCACAAATAGAGTAGAAGCTGTGAGGAGGCAAAGAACCAACCAACAAAATAAACAATACAAACGTAGTAACTCCATCAACATACATATATATGCACAAATAATTCTAATGCTTCTTGAAGATCCTGACGTCCTTCCAGCGAGACTCCATGCAGCTGGAGTCGTGGTTCTGTGCGTACACACCAAACTTGAAGTAGTGCGAGTCCCCACCGCGGCCCTGGACGTGCAGCTCCTGCTCGCCGTCGATGTACACGGTGAGCGTCGACGCCTCGACATCATGGACCACGTTCAGCCGGAACCATCTGTCATAGATGGAGTCCTCCACGAGCTGCCGGTCGTAGTACCGCAGCGCGCCATCATAGACATGCAGCATGAGCGTGGTGGCCGTCTCGCCGGCGCCGAACACCTGCCGGAGGGGACGTAACCATAGCCCTCGAACTGCCACACGCCGGAGCTGTAGTCGTAGCCCTGCAAGCAGAAGAAGATCAGTAAGATCACTAAATCTTAATCACACCCAAATGAAGTACTCCCTCTGTAAACTAATATAAAAGCGTTTAGATTACTAAAGTAGTGATCTAAACGCTCTTATATTAGTTTACGGAGGGAGTACATAGCAATGTCTTGTAATTACTTACTGCCATCCTGATCTCAGTTCTTGGGCTGGTATGGCTCTGGCGGGCATGGGGCTTGTCGGAGGCGAGCACCCACAGCTTCCGGACGGTGCCGTCAAAGCTGTAGCGTGCGCCACTCGCCTCGTTGTAGGGGCGCTGCAGCACAAAGTTGCTCTCGTCGAGCCTCACCGACGTGAACCCATAGGTCGGGTCGGCGGCTTTTGGTGCCCGTGCGCCCCTGGCCGCAGCGCGTGAGCACGACGCCAAGAAGACAAGCAGAGAGACACTAATCCATGAGAGAGCGCGAGGAGCCATTGGTACTTTAGGTACTACGTGTGTGGCTTCTAATTTTCCTTGAGTTGTACTCTCTCTCTCTCTCTCTCTCGATGCAGAGACTTTCGCCGATGAGATGGGTGGGAGTATTCAAGCTCCCTGTGGTTTATATAGGCTCTGGGGAGTTATCAGTATGTTCAATATTGGAGAATTGACAGCTTAATTAAATAGTGCTCTTGATTTTACACGCAGAGGATACGTTCACGTTGGATACATGCAACTTGAGTTGGTCAACGTGATTAGTGTAGTATGTTCCCTTTTTACTAGTGCATACGAGGTGACATTGGCTAACTACTAGGTAGGGTGAACAGGCGGCGACTAACATTGACGGCACGCTGTTATTTTCGTGTTACTGACGGTACTACCTCCGTTTCAGTTTACAAGTCCTGCGCGTATACCTAGGTTATCAATTTTATCATCCTAATATAAACTATATAACACAAAAATTATATCTTTTGAAAGTAGAAACTCCGAAGTTTATGTTGGTATATTTTTTGTAATATATGACTTGTATTAGATTGATCAAATTGACGACTTAGGGATACGCGCACGCCCTGTAAACTGAGAGAGAGCTAGTAATTCAGAAGGGGAAAGCGATGTATTGGTCCCTCCTACGCGGTGATAAATCTACTGTGTGTCCTGGCGAACACGGCAGTCAATTTGGGACGACGGCAAGGAGTTAAACAATGGAGAAATTATTAGCGAGGGTATGCTTGAATTTTTACTTTTACCAGGTACTCCCTCCCTCCCAAAATTCTTGTCTTAAATTTTTTTAAATACGGATGTATCAAGTCATGTTTTAGTATCAGATACATCCGTATCTTTTTTTTTGCATGGTAATACGTGTCTCATTCATATCATAAAGAACAAAGTACAAGTCACGTAAAGACCGACATGACAAAATTGAAAAGATAACAGAACATCTCTGAGCTTGACACCAACGTCCGTCACCTGCCTCCGGCACCACCGCAGCAGCCACCGAAGAAAAGAATGACGAATCACCTCCTCACCCGAGCTCGACGCGGCTCCATCGCTGATATGCAGCTTTACGGACCTCCAAGGTGGCTCACCAAAAGTGAAACCCTTACCGTTGAACAAATCAGACCGGGGCAACACCCCGGACACACCATCGAACTCCAGATCTGGCAGCCCACCACGACTAAAATGCCAAAGGAGGAAACCATATCTGCCATCCACCAACCATGAGCCCAGCACATGCTCCATCTTTCAGATGTCGTAGATGCAGACCACAATCTGCATCCGCTGCTGAACTACCTCCCAAGCTCCGCGCTGACGCTGGAGCAAACGCCGTCGCAACGGCGGAGCCCGAGGACACAGGTCCACCACGAGGATGCCGCCGCCGCCACGCCATCCTTGCTTGAACAGACTGGTTTCCAAATCCATCCCCAACCATAGGACCGATGGCCTCATTAGGGAAGGATCCGAAGAATCATTATTCAGCGTTGTCATCGTCGCCGTCGAAGCAAAGAGATGAACAACCTAAAAACCTAGACTACGAGAGAGTGAAAACGATCCACACGCGTGGATCCGGCGACCCCCCTCACCATCGACGACCGAGGTCGCCAGCGGAGGGGAGCCGCCGAAGAGCGGCGTTGGAAGATCGGCCTCCCCCTGACGGCGGCTAGGGTTTCAGCCGCCAGCGACGAGAGGAAAACAGGGACGAGTATCACGTACTTTTTTTGGACCACTTGAGATGACGCTAGATACATCCGTATCTAGACGAATCTACGACAAGAATTTTTGGGATGGAGGGAGTATTTGGAACTCACCTTTTTTGCGGGGATATTTGTAACTCACTAGCACGCTGGACAAGCTACCGTTAGGGCAAATACATACGCGCCCACACACACCCACCTCCTCCATTTCTAGCTTTTTTCATGAATCCAATGTATATAGACACGTTCCAGTGGAGAAAAGAGATTCCACCACCGTGCATGTATCAAGCCGCTCATGCATGCATGTATTTATTGCAGTGCTTAGTTAATCTGAATATGTGGCCCCCAATTTCAGTACTACCTCCTTCACGGTTTAGAAGGCGCGCTTGGAAATTCTCTGGGACCTAGGTGATTATCTATTGGTTGTGAGATGGGCTAAAAAATAGCATTCACATTATGCATGCATATAGAAATAGTACTCCGGAGTACTAATTAGCTACTAGAAATAAATGCAGTGCGCCCTAAACCTTGTCTATTATGGAAACGCACGCAAATTTAACTGTGCCTTCTAAACTGTGACGGAGGAAGTAGTTAACATTATGTCAATCAGTCACCTTTACGCATGTGCACATAACGATTCACTTGTATTTCACGAATCTATGCTTTTTTGTACTCCAAAGTTTAGACCCAGTTTATTTTTTCAATCGAGTGTGTAATATGTTTACAAACAATATATTGAAAATTGAGTTACAAATACGTGTTACAGTGTTATTGTTCACCCATTTCAATCTGTACCTAGGTTATATTGAAATATTCAAAACATTTTATATTTGTGTGTAGAAATTGTAGGATGCTAATATTGTATTGTTGTATTAAACGGCCCAGATGTGGGGTATATATAGAATACAATGTGAGTGAGAGACTTGGAGTCATACATGATTTAATCCTATTATATCTCTAACTTGAACATAATTATACTTCTAACATTCCCCCTCAGTCGTAGCAGGTGTGAAACAGACGATTCCAACTGAATTTGAAGTCTTGTGCTTCCATCATCTTGTCCACCGCGCCAGTAACAACTGCGTCTCTGATGGGTCGGCACCTAAGACGGTGATTGTGTCCCCTTTTGATGCCTTCCTTCTCTCTCCTTTAGTCACAGTGGGAGTGGCGTCGACTCTAGTGATGACGCAAATGTTGTTGACTGGAGTTGGCATCGAAGAGTAGCTGTAGAGGTAGTGCATGCCCATGTCGAGGTAGTTGATCATGTGGTAACCATGGTCGAGGTAGTCGTTGTCGATGGTGTAGTCGTCGTGGATGATGAAACCGCATCAAGCTACACGCGCAAAAAAAACGCCATGTTGTATATGATGAAGCTGGACGACGCCCCTTGCGGATGAACAGAGGGTGTCGTCGGTTAGGCGTATTGCTTAGGGAGCCCGGGGCGTATATCAACTTTGTGTGGCCCCATGGGCCTGCTAAACATGCTTGATGCTTCAGTTACTCGATTGACGGTGAATTGTTTGCCCTCCAAGTGCAAGGATTTGCAGCAATCCAAATTTTTTACTGAGTGATTAAACCAAGGTTTTCAATCCATAAAGAGATAACACCCAAAGCCATTGTCAAGCGGTATTGAATATGAAAAAAATGCCTATTTGTGTCCCAACCGTTCTGATGAGGTTGTCAATCTCGCTAGTTATGCAAGTTGCAACATACTATGAGTAGTTCATGGTATATATTATTGTTTTTGTATTGTTGAAATAAATAATGAATGTAAATAAATTGCAAGAAAGCAAGATTTAGGAGGTTACCTTATGGAGAAAATTGGACCGCTGTTCATTGGTTCGCTGGTATAATCTCATGAAAGAGGAGACCCATAATAATCATATGCGTGTGAAATTGATGAAACGAACAATCATGAAAATTATGACATATATGTAGGGTAATTGAGATCATGTTATATAATAAGTACGTCCTTAAATTCAAAGGACTAACATCCGATATTAATGGATAATGCTCCAGTCAAAGAGACCGAAACCCTCACATACACTTGAGTATTAAGTAATAAAACAGAATATTGGATATGCTTATATGAGCATACTTGAATCTCTCTCTCCCTACCATTGTTGAATCTCTATAGCTTGCGAAGCTCATCCCCTAATGCTCATATCTAAAATCTTTGGGCGAAAAAGAAGAGGAGCCATCTATGTTCTATTCCATCGGGTCAAATCCCACGAGTTAATCATGTTGCTTGTTATTCTTGGGTATTGGGAATCACTAAACTATGGGTGTCATCCGGAAACCTTCAAGTTGTGAAGTTTTGGGTGTCACCTAAAGGTCTAGCACCATTGATCGAGCTGATGCATTTGGATTTTTTTAATATTATTTTTTATAAGAAATTCCAAATATGTATGCCCTAAATCAAAAAGTCAATACTATGACCCCATGGGCACCTAGGCCAAAGAGGCAGTCTTCAGTGTTCTTTTGGCTGAAGAGGAGCTCTTTGGCCACCGCCCAACCAAAGTCCTCTTTTCGGTTTACGTCTGGCCGAAGAGTGGTGTAACTAGGCCGACGAGCCATTTTTGGTGGGCTGTAGGCTGAAGAGATTATCTTCGACCAGCCCGCGACCGAAGAGCTGTCTTCGGCTCACGGGCCGGGGGACCAAAGAGGTCGGGATAAGACCGACCGTCTTCTTCCTCCCAACGCTAGTGCTAACTCGCCGCTCTGTGTGTGTGTGTGCGCGCGCGCGCGCACGTGTGTGTTCTTCTTGTTTTTCACTCAATCTACTCCATTTCCCCGCCATTTTCACATCCATTCATCATATCCACTTGACTATAGCTATTCCCCGTGGCCTAGGCTCCGATCTATCCATGGGGTAGTCGTTTGGAGCTATGGTGAAGACTAGGTGTGGTGGGGAGCAGCCATGGTGGGTAGGAGATGTGGCTGGTGGTAGGTGTGGTTGGGTGTAGAAGGAAGTGCGGCTGGCGGATGGGGGACGACTTCGTGGGTATTACCGGTGGGGAAACCTCCGGGAGCCGAGAGAGAGGCAGTGGTGGTGGTGGCCGGTGCTGGTGGGATGGAGGACCTAGCAGGGGCTTACGTGCCAGCTATCGGCGACTTGCCTATTGTGGGATTTGTTTGGGCATGGATAGAGGTACTTCTATATTATGTAACAATTCATTCGATTATTTCTTGCCATGCAAAAGTTTTCGTAATGTTTATTGTTGTCATGTACAGAGACAATTTCGGCATACCCAAGTGAGGGGCTGCCACCCGTCCTTCATGTCACACTTTGATAGTTTGCACGAGGATCTAGTTATCTGGGAGCCATACTCGAATCATATCATTCAGGTACCCACTTTTGATATCTGGATTATGCACAAGAGATTGGTAGTATTGGATGAACAAGGCCAATGTGGTGTTCGACGTGACTGTTGAGAAGATGACTCTTCATAGGGTAATGAGACAGTTCAGTCTATGTCAAGAGCCTGAAATTCCAGTCATTCTGCACACACCAACACACATGCACAAGTAAGTAACTCTAATTTAGTTCTGAACACTGCATTCCGAATATAGCTAACTATGTAACACCCATGTCAATCTCAGGTACATCAATATAGCTTTAGAGCATTGGTCCTTACATTCAGGCATGGACTACTGCGCCGACAAATATCTGGGATGACGTTCGACCCTTTGACTGGGACAAGTTCAGGTTCTATCTATAGTGTTACCGACATACAACAAGGATCTACTTAGTTCCATCAGCTTCTCCTGATCAAATGGAAGCCCCTCTCACTGGCGATATGTACCTTATTGCCTCTGTTGTGGGAACCAGACACCACGCGGTACATAGCATGTAACTCATATGTGTAGTTCTATCATAACCTCAACATATACAATTGGTTAACTCTTCATGTACAGAGTGAATTGATAGTCGAGGCATGAGAGGAGGTTTCCACTTTAATGTGGTGGGTTGAGAGGGGGATACTATTCTACAGCCAGAGCATGTCTCATGGTTGAGGCATTTAGATGAGAAGCTACGAGGGATTTACGCAGTTGTTACATGTAGGCGATCTTTGGATGTTGCAGTTCCTCGTCCAGCACATCGTCCGCCACGTCCCTCTATGCATCATTCAAAACCATGATGATTGGCTTCACCCCCACGTCAAACTTACTGTCGGCCACATCCTTCACAACTAGGAAGCTCGTCCTAGCATCAGCAAATGGGACCAGGTAACACTACTTTGTACTTTCTTTTCAGCATTGTAGGTTTGCAAATCAATTTTACATGTGCAACTCTACTATTGTAAGCAACCAGTCCCACAATTCATGCATTCCGTGCAGTCGCCGATGCTAAGTGGTGCTGGTTCGTTGTTAGAGGGCTTTGACGATGACGATGACGATGACCAAGCTGCACACACTTATGACTCCTCTCTGACAACATTTCAGACTCCACCACCGCCACCCACGCAGGAGATACAGACCATGAACGATGAGGGTATCTAAGGCCATGGTTATCGTGAGCCTCGTCCACCGGCTCAGTGTTGATCGCCTTCCGGTCCTCATCCGAGGAAGGCAAAGATTCATCGTCGTCCCCGGGAGTGATATGATTATCTATGTATGACACATATGTCAATTCATGTTAGTTTCAAACTTTTCTCATGTGCTGAGTCATTATCTATGTATGAGACATGCTTTTATGTATGTGTTACTATCGCGCTTGCTTACATGTGTGAGCCATTACCTATGTATGAGACATATTTTGTTTCATGTTATTTTCAAGCTTTCTACTCCATATGATAACTGTGATGAAGAGCTTGAAAAACAATAGAAATTGCGACACACTACAACAGGAAATTAAGATACAACATAATGCTACTACACTAGAATTAAACACTATAAACTGATTATATAACATCATAAAAACTACATGAAGTCATCATCACTATTCTCGCTAACATGGGGCTTCCAGGTGTCTTCACGATTGCGTCCAAATGTTACCTGAACTAGTTTCCCTGGCATAAACTCATTAGCATAATCGTAATTAGCATTGACGCCCTTCGATGATGCTACACTCTTACTTGATCTACCACTCTTCGTGCTGGCACAAGCCTTGGATCTGTTCTGAGCTTTCTTTCTTGGCATAAAGTCATCATCGTCGCACTTCAGTTTCTTATAGCTATTGCCACCCCTCTTAGATGCAACATGAGCCTTACCTCTGTTTTGAGCTTGTTTGCTTGGCATAAAATCATCATCATCTTCAATCACTTTCTTGGAGCTAGTGCCACCCCTCGCTGATGCAGCACTCTGTCTCAGTCAGAAATGGTCGCCTGACATGGCTGGAAGTATTGCTAAGGAAAGATGTAGGAGACAACAAATGAGGGGGCGGTTTTATGGAATGAGATTAAGGGGTTGGCGGGAAAATTGGGCGGGGAAGAGAATGGCGGGAGCCAATGGAGGGAAAGGGTTGGCGGGAAGGATAATGGCAGGAAAGCTACATTTTTCCACTTAAACATAAGATACACTGAACTACTGGAATAAAGATACAGTACATTGAACTACTGAAATAAAGATACATTGAACTACTGAAATGAAGATACAACCGGTTGTAGAATTTATGATACTACCACATAAATCTACTGAGTTCAACGTGGGTATTTTTCTTCTCCATCACCAGCTTCTTATGCTGCCTTGGCCTCACAAGCCCTTTCTTTCTCTGCCTCTCCGCCACATGATCCTCCTTTCAATGTCGTTCCTCCTCCTCCATGCGACGTCCCTGTTAACAATTTTTCTTCAATAAATCCTGAAAGAAACACTCCTGCACCACATAGTATTTTTTTAACTCTCTCCTGCTTTGCTTTCTCCTCTGTTGCCGACTTTTTGCATCGCTCTTCCATGTGCAAACTTCCCATGCACGACGACGTCTTTCACGAATCTTATTCACTGCCCAAGCCGGCAACTTTGTTTCAATCCAACGATAGTACATGCAGAGAGGTGCATAAGACTACAACAAAAGTAACAACGTTAATAAACAAATCAACATGAACACCAACAATAAGATTCATGATCGTTAAAACATACCGGTGGTTTGTCGTACGGTGAATTACCTACGGGTAGATCTTCCTCATAATTGGTGCACATGAAAAACTTCATGCCCAACCAATAAGAAAATCCGTCACCTCCTTCACCTTGCAAAGATCACCACACCAACACTGCAGTACTTCCACACCCTGGGGCAAGCTCGGATCCTTCATTTCCTCAGCCTAATGCCATGATCCGAGCAACGTAAACTCATAGCGGCTAAAACCATTGGAGTACACACACTGCAATGGCTATTTCGGAGGTTGCTCGATGAAGAATAAAGCGAGGTTCAATGAGTAGTTTTATAGGTTGAGTGCACAAACAGGCGGAAAATGGTTGACGGGAAATGCGATGGCGAGAAATGCTTGGCGAGAACGATGGTGGGGAAAAACACTCTTCGGCCTAGTAAAAACAGAATATTGGTGCCATACAACTTCGGCCTGCAGTTTACGCGAAGAGATGGGCCCCATAGGACTCTTCGGCCTGAAGTAAACCGAAGAGCGCTCTTCGGCCTAGGGAAACCTGAAGTGCTCTTTTCGGCCTGTTTTCGCATGTCTTCGGCTTATTGTACACCAATGAGACATCTTTATCCTAAGGAATACCAAAATGTCCCTCTTCGGCATCAGCTAGGCTGACGGGGTCATTGTACTGATTTTTTTAATTTAGGGCATACATTTTTCAGAATTTCTTAGAAAAAAATATTTTCAAAAAATCATGCATTTGTTGGTAAAGGCTCAAGGAGAAGAACATTCTTTTTTTCGAGGAGAAGAACATTCTTTTTTTAGAGAAAAAGGGCTCTCGCCCCGGCCCCACCTTTTATAGAATGATACCAACACAAGTCACAAGTAATTCGAGTTTTTAAGCGCACTCGAGATGGGCACAGCCGCCAACACCCAGAAAGGATGGATAAATTAAAACTGCTACAACCCAGCTAATATGGCACCCACATCAAAACCCAAAGACACACTCACACCCTCTAAGAAGGGGGGAGATGGGGAGAGCCAGACAGCCGGCAGCGGGGCCACTTGGGAACTTCATTTTGCTAGCATCATGTCCCATTCCCACCGCACATCACTTTATCTGGGCCGTGCTCGTAGGGGCAGCAGGCAGCATCTTCGGCCTGGGTCCGGCCAAGGCAGCATAGGTGGACGCCTTTCAAGCTCCCAAATTGACTTGCTAATCTTCTCCAACTTTGCCCTCACTGCTCCAGAGCATAGCACCTTCCAAAGGTCGCACCAGCCTGCAACACTTCTCAGCAGATCCTGCAGATCCTGCCAAGGAACACCGTTAAAACGTATATCATTTCTTTTCTTCGAGATGGACTAGAGAACAGCAGTGCTAAGAATATTATCTACATCATGCTTTTCTCACTCAACCACCGCCCAGCTATATCCAGGAATTGCGGATACAAACCACCACCAGTAATCTGATGTGCACTTCTCCACAGCTCCCTAGCAACAGTGCAACCAAAGAACAGGTGTGCGCCTGTTTTAGGCTCTGAGTAGAAAACACAACACAATGCGTCAACCTGTTGCCTCTTGGACAAATTGTCACTGGTAAGCTGCTTATTATGAGCGAGCAACCACAGGAATATATGGATCCTGGGGGGACACGAATCCTCCAGATAGCAGGCACATGGACAGGCATAATACCTCGAAAGTTTAGCACTGCATACAAAGAGTTGACAGTATATGCCCCCTTGGAATATAGTTTCCACATAAGAGCATCATCTTTATCATTCAGAGATAGGGATTGAGCAATACTAAGCAGGTCAAGCCATTGATGTAGGAGCCTATCATCCACACATCTTTTGAATGTTATTTTTAGGCTGGTACCATCCCAAGCCTCTACAATAGTGATCTTCTGCTCATTCGAAATGGAATATAGCTCCCAGAATTGGATAGCTAGGCTACAAGTACCAAACCATTGATCCTCCCAAAACTTTACTTTCCTCCCATTTCCTACCTGCCAATTATACCCAAACTTAGCAGCTTGGGCAGCCCAAATAACCCCTTTCCAGAAGGGGGAGGCATGCAAGGTTGGGCGATAAAATATGTTGGGAGAGCAGTTTTTGTACTTGAAATCAACAATCTCCTTCCATATTTTTCCAGCCCCCTGCTCATGACTCCTAACCCAAACGCTAGTAAACAAAGGTTCGTATCAGCAAGGTTAGGGATACCAAGGCCACCAAACTCTTTTTTCATAGTCAGCAGCTCAATGTTAGCTAGATGATACTTAAAATGCCCATCATACCTATCGCAAAAGCAGTGAGCCAACTAAGAGTTCATAAGATTGAATCTAAAAAGATACATGGGGATACTAACTACACAAGCTTTAACCAGCACCAGTCTCTTTGCTGGGGATAGGAGTCAACCTCTCCACCCAACCCCTCTACTGAGGGTTTTATCCACCACAGGCTGCAAATCCCCCCTCCTCAACTTGGAGTGGTGCAAAGGAACACCCAAATACTCCACAAGTAGATCTTGTAGTATGCACCCCAGAGCTTGGGAAACAGGCCCAGAGATATTCTCAGGCACATTCAGGGGGATTAAGTCACACTTGTGAAAGTTGATCCCAAGGCCTGAAAGCTGCTCAAAACAAGACAGAAACCATTTTATGTTCTGAGTAGTTTCAAGCTTGTCATCAATAAAGATGAGGGTGTCATCTGCATACTGCAGGCTAACTACCACATTAGGATACAACCTGGTCATCAGCACCCTAATGTGAGAATGTTGAGCAGCTCTATTAAGCATCCTAGTAAAGACATCTGCCACAAGGTTAAAGAGCAGGGGAGAGACTGGATCCCCCTGTCTCACCCCTTTAGTAGCAATGAAGAACTCGCTATTGACATTATTAATCCTAACTCCTACAGATGCTTTGTCCAACAAGGACTATATCAATCTAACCCATTTGTGACTAAAGCCCCTGTGGGCCAGCATCTTAAAGAGGAACTCATGACTGACTCTATCATATACCTTCTCATAGTCCAGTTTAAAAATTAAACTAGGAGTCTTATGTATTATAGCATCATGAATAATTTCATGAGCATCAACCACACTTTCCACAATATATCTACCCTTAAGGAAGGCAGATTGGTTAGGAGCAATGATATCTTCACAAACTGGGCCAAGCCTATTGGTGGCACACTTAGCAAAGATCTTCTCACTGCAATTAGTCAGGGCAATAGGCCTGAACTTCTGAATTGTAGAAGCATCAGGTTCCTTAGGGATTAGGGTAAGCAGAGAGAAATCAAGCCTATAAAAGTCTAGCTCCCCTTTATCCCAAGTAGCAAACATACTCATAAGATCATTCTTAATCAGGTGCCAGAACTTCTGATAGAACAGAAAAGGAAAGCCATCAGGGCCTGGGGCACCTTCAGCATAGGACCCAAACACGGAATCCTTAACCTCCTCTTCAGAGAAGGGTGCATCTAGGAATTCATTCTGCTCAGGAGAGATTTTTGTGGACTCATCCCAGAAATAATCATCCAGCTTAATGTCTAACTCCTCCTCTTTGCTAAACAAGTTTTTGTAGTAATCTAGAACTATCTGAATAATGCCATATGTATTTTCAATAGGACCTAATGGTCCCTCTAGGCAAGAGATAGTTTTCTTTCTCCTCCTCTGATTAGCTACAGCATGAAAATAAGCAGTATTATGCTCGCCTTCAAGTATATCTCTTTCCCTGGACCTCTGCCTGGTTTTGATCTCCTCCTTCCTCCAGATCTTTTAGAGCTCACCTGCAAGGTTTGTCATTTTTTTGCTTAGAATGTGGAGATAAAGGCTGGGTTTCAGATATAATATCCAACAGGTCATATTCAGCTACCAAATGCTTCTTATGCCTGTTCCGCTCAGCCTCTATATTAGCACTCCATCCCCTAAGGCATTTCCTAAGCCTCCAAGTCTTGAATTGAAATCTATCCATGGGGTCAGAGATGTTGCAAGGAGAGTTCCAGGACTTCTCCACTACCTCAACAAAACCATCTATCTCCAACCACCACTTCTCAAACCTGAAGATTTTCTCCCTAGGTGGTTTAAGAGCACCAATGTCAAACACCATAGGTGTGTGATCACTGCCCACTCTAGGAGAGCTTTAAGCATGACAACAGGGAACATCTGCTCCCAGCATGTAGACATAAAAACTCTATCTATATTGTCCATAACCAGATTATCCTGATTATTAGCCCAGGTGAATTTTCTACCAGAATTAACTAGCTCAACTAAGCCCATACAGTTGATCCAGTGATTGAACAAGTCTACCCAATGTTGATCAATCAAACCATTATTCTTATCTTCAAAAGATCTAACTAGGTTAAAATCCCCTCCAATAATAGTTGGGCCAGACCAGCAATTCATAACATTATGGAGTTCATTAATAAACTCTAGTTTATACTCTTCATAAGTAGAGCCATAAACAATAATGAACAGCTTATCAACTTTACTATATAAGATACATGAAACTGAGAAGTTGGAGATATTGTAAGAGACAATATCAAACTTTTCAGACCTCACCCCCACTAGTATACCCCTAGCAGTTCCTACAGCAGGAAGCCACTCCCAAGAGTAGTCCCCTCCTCTCAGGGGCGGAGCTGGAGCAAATGTTACCCAATGCACCACTTTAACAAGGTGTAAAATTTTCAAGAAATAGTGTGATGGATAAAGGTGTGTTTCACATCTTCTAGCACACATTATTGGACGTAATAGTAGGCCGTCTTAAAAACCGAATGTAGCTAGCCATCAAAATGCTTACTATAGTGGAAAAAACAAGGGACAAAATTAATTACTTGGAAATGATGTCTTGCATTTCTAAATTCCACAATATATCATCCGACAGCAAGGTTCAATGAACTACAAGATAAAACATATAATTATACCTTCTAGTAGAACATAGTAAAATGCCCAAATGAAAGTACTTAAATGGCTAAAGAATCAAAAGATTACCTTTAGTATTGTTCCTCCTAGCAATGAATAGTCAACATCCTGTGATGGTGCTTTTTGAGAAGAAACTTGTCCATATTATCTGTATTTGACAAACACAAATTAAAAATGAGACATGAAGACTTGTATAGAAGTTATAACTCTAGAAAATGCCCCACTTTTGCCAAGACATGGCGATTTATTCTATTTGCGACAAGTTTATACACAATTGACTAATTGCTGCAGTTTTACACAAAATTAGGGAAAACAATACAAAGGCGCTGGACTGGTTTGACCTCTTTTCTGACATATATGGACGCACAGAAACAAATATTCAAGATTGGAAAGGATGAAAGGTTGCCAGATTACCAAGCGCTGTACTGGCCGACGGCATGCGGCATTGCTTGTGTGCGTCGCGTAATCACCGTCATTGCCGTGTGTGGCCTGCGGTGTCCTGCCGCTGCTTGGCTGCCACATGTGTACGCGACGGTGAGGCGTGTATGGTGGGGACTAGGGAGTCTGGCTCCGTACGCGTCTACAGAAACCTAATGGGTCGATTAGTTCTTTTTTAATGGAAGATGGATCGATTAGGCTACGAGAAGGTGGATCGATAACCGAATTGTGCGTGCGTGCGTACAAACATGTCATGTTGTGTTGGCTAGTGCGGAGGCGTGACTGAAAAGGACGACCCTGATGCACTGCTCCTGGTCCACAATGATGCATTGGGCCATTTTAACTGACAGGTACTAGTAGCAAATTTTTGGACCTGTATTCATGTGCATACGGGTCGGCCAAATGGGCTCCGCCCCTGCCTCCTCTTTCCAAAGAAGACAGTTGAGTGGGAGTGAAGTCTTCCTTCTTAGTTTCCGAAAACCCAATTATATCAGGACATGTGTCTCTAATGAGCTTATGTACAAGATTACACTTATCAGGCCTGTTGAGACCCCTAACATTCCAAATTAATCCTACTACCATGGAAACATAATTTTCTTTTGCTACTTCTTTTGGAGGAAAACTGTATCCAGGCTCCATCTAGACCTGAGCATTCACTAATGTGAGTCTCAAGATCAGCACCCTCTCCATAAGAGGAAAACTCATTAGCAATTTCTTCTTCACTGATATCAATGTTATCAAGAAGGAAAGCCTTTGGGTTATCCTTCTTAAAGGTATCTATTCTGTCACACTCAATGCTTTTAATGACTTCAATATTATGCACAATGCCTTCTTTATTCCTACCTAGGCTAATGCTAGCATCAGAAACTTTTGCATACAAGTTTTCATCGGCAAGGATTGCAAAAGAATTGTTAGAACAAGGCAAGGTGTTTCCTGGCTTAGGTATCTCAAGATTTTTGACTTTCAACAAATTAGCAGCTTTCTAAATGGCATTCCTCCCATCTCTTTTAATTATGCAGCTCGTCCTAGGGGCCAGCACAGGTCCCCAGGCAGGTTTTGGATCCACATTTACCTGAGACACCTGAGAGTTGCCAGAGAGGATAGGGTACTCAGAAAGATCCATTTTGTTGTGTTCCTCAATGCCATCCTCCAATTCCTCCTCAAATTTTGTCAAGATGGCAGCACCAATATTGTCAGTAGGTCTTTTGAAAGCAGCAGAGGTAGCTCCTTTAACTTTACTGTCGAGGACGATGTTGCTACCTACTTTTCTTCCCTCCATCATCACCTCATCATATGTTGGTGGGCCCCCAGGTTTGCTCTTAGTAGCCCTAGGCCCAGCACTTGAGCCCCCTTTAGTAGGAGGAGGAGACCCTCCACTGTTCCCATTTCATGTATTCTTGTGAGTGTCCATAACTCTCCTTATCTCATTTTCATTCCCTTTTCCATTGTCATCATCCACCAGATCATCATCACCATTATTGCTAGATGGATCACTAGGATCCTCTCCAGCATCCACATGATCAATGACCAAGTAGAACTAAAGTAGATATAACTCTTTCTCAATTTCCACTAGTCTATCCTTTGGAATTTTTGAGTGATCCTAATAGCAACTTGGAAGGTAACATTTTTAAAAAGCTTCTAAAGATTTCATGGCAGTCCACATTTGTGAGAAGCCCAAAGATGGAAGCCACTTAAGAGATAACTTTCCAAGTGATCCACCTAGGGGGAGGCCAACCACATTTATCCAGACCTCATGAGTCTCAGCAGAGCAGTCCATCTCCCCTTCCCACTTCATGAAGGATACAGTGACCCCTTTCTTCTTAAGATTTATAGATGGTAGCTCAACTAGGTCTTTGACTCTCTTGTGTGGGGGGAATCTGAGTAGGAATTTCTTCTCATTCAACTTCCTGATTTGCCAAGGCCAGTTGGTCTTCCATATATCAGAAAAGTTTTGCTTCAGCTCCTGGATAGTGACACTCCTTTCCTCAATGAAAGCAATCCCAATATTGGATAGGTTCAGCCATTTTTTATCATCACACCACTGCACTCAATATGGAAGAACCCAAGACCAGCATTGGCACTCCCAAGATAGGTAGCGGCAGGGAGAGGCTTGAGCCAATCAGGGCAGGCATCCATATGCCCAGCTTTGTGGCAAATGAAACAGAGTTTGGCAGTCTCACACTTCCCAATATAGTGTGCAGGCTCTCCACAGTTGTAGCTAAAGGAAATATGCCCTAGAGGCAATAATAAAGTTATTACTTATTTCGTTAATTCATGATGAATGTTTATTATTCATGCTAGATTGTATTAGTCGGAAACTTAGTACATGTGTGAATACATAGACAAAACATATAGTCCCTGGTATGCCTCTACTTGACTAGCTCGTTAATCAAAGATGGTTATGTTTCCTAACCATAGACATGTGTTGTCATTTGATGAACGGGATCACATCATTAGGAGAATGATGTGATGGACATGACCCATCCGTTAGCTTAGCATTATGATCGTGTTAGTTTCGTTGCTACTGCTTTCTTCATAACTTATACAAGTTCCTTAGACTATGAGATTATGCAACTCCTGAATACCGGAGGAACACATTGTGTGCTACCAAACATCACAATGTAAAAGGGTGATTATAAAGGTGGTCTACAGGTGTCTCCGAAGGTGTTTGTTGGGTTGGCAAAGATCGAGATTAGGATTTGTCACTTCGTGTTTCGGAGAGGTATCTCTGGGCCCTCTCAGAAATACTCATCACTATAAGCCTTGCAAGCATTGTGACTAATGAGTTAGTTGCAGGATGAAGTATTATGGAACGAGTAAAGAGACTTGTCGGTAATGAGATTGAACTAGGTATTGAGATATCGACGATCGAATCTCGGGCAAGTAACATACCGATGACAAATGGAACAACGTATGTTGTTATGCGGTTTTACCGATAAAGATCTTCGAAGAATATGTAGGAACCAATATGAGCATCCAGGCTCCGCTATTGGTTATTGACCGGAGACGTGTCTCGGTCATGTCTACATAGTTCTCGAACCCGTAGGGTCCGCACGCTTAACGTTCGATGACGGTTGGTGTTATGCGTTTATGTAATATGATGTACCGAAGATTTTTTGGAGTCCCGGATATGATCACGGACATGACGAGGAGTCTCGAAATGGTCGACACATAAAGATTGATATATTGGACTCGGACACCGAAAGTGTTACGAATAAGTTTCGGATAAAACCGGAGTACCGGAGTACCAGGGGTTACCGGAACCCCCCCCCCCCCCGGAAGCTATTGGTCCTCATGGGCCATAATGGAGAAGAGAGAGGGAGGCCAGGAGGTGGCGCGCGGCCCCCTTTCCCTAGTCTGAATTGGACAGGGGGAGGGGGCGGCGCACCCCTCTCCTTCCTTCTCTCCACCTCCTCCTTCCCCCTTCTCCTTGTTGGAATAGGAAAGGGGAGGGGCAAACCTACTTGGAGTAGGATTCCCCCCCCCCTTGGCACGCCTCCTCCCTTGGCCGGCCTCCTCCTCCCTCCCTCCTTCATATACGGGGGCAGCAGGCACCCTAGAACACACAAGTTGATTGTTTAGCCATGTGCGGTGCCCCCCTCCATAGATTTCCACCTCGGTCATATCGTCGTAGTGCTTAGGCGAAGCCCTACGCCGGTAACTTCATCATCACCGTCACCATGCCGTCGTGCTGACGAAACTCTCCCTCGACCTCAACTGGATCTAGAGTTCGTGGGACGTCACCGAGCTAAATGTCATCGCGGAGGTGCCATACCTTCGGTGCTACGATCGGTCGGATCGTGAAGACGTACGACTACATCAACCGTGTTGTCATAACGCTTCCGCTTTCGGTCTACGATGGTACATAGACAACACTCTCCCCTCTTGTTGCTATGCATCATCTAGGGATAGATCCTGCATGATCGTAGGAATTTTTTTGAAATTACTGCGTTCCCCAACAGTGGCATCCGAGCCAGGTCAATGCGTAGATGTTATATGCACGAGTAGAACACAAAAAGTTGTGGGCGATAATAGTCATACTGCTTACCAGCATGTGATACGTCTCCAACGTATCTACTTTTCCAAAAACTTTTGCCCTTGTTTTGGACTCTAACTTGCATGATTTGAATGAAACTAACCCGGACTGACGTTGTTTTCAGCAGAACTTCCATGGTGTTGTTTATTGTGCAGAAAACAAAAGTTCTCGAAATGACCTGAAAATCCACGGAGATAACTTTTGGAGAATATAAAAATATTGGCGAAAGAATCAAGGCCAGGGGGACCACACCCTGTCCACGAGGGTGGGGGCGCGCCCTCCCCCTGGGTGCGCCCCCCTGTCTCGTGGGCCGCCTGATGCTCCACCGACCTCAACTCCAACTCCATATATTCCGTTTCGCGGAGAAAAAAATCAGAGAGAAAGTTTCATCGCTTTTACGATATGGAGCCGCTGCCAAGCCCTAATCTCTCTTGGGAGGGCTGATCTGGAGTCCGTTCGGGGCTCCGGAGAGGGGGATTCGTTCCCGTTGTCATCATCAACCATCCTCCATCACCAATTTCATGATGCTCACCGCCGTGCATGAGTAATTCCATCGTAGGCTTGCTGGACGGTGATGGGTTGGATGAGATTTACCATGTAATCAAGTTAGTTTTGTTAGGGTTTGATCCCTAGTATCCACTATGTTCTGAGATTGATGTTGCTATGACTTTGCTATGCTTAATGCTTGTCACTAGGGCCCGAGTGCCATGATTTCAGATCTGAACCTATTATGTTTTGATGAATATATGTGAGTTCTTGATCCTATCTTGCAAGTCTATAGTCACCTATTATGTGTTATGATCCGACAACCCCGAAGTGGCAATAATCGGGATACTTCTCGGTGATGACCATAGTTTAAGGAGTTCATGTATTCACTATGTGCTAATGTTTTGTTCCGGTTCTCTATCAAAAGGAGGCCTTAATATCCCTTAGTTTCCACAAGGACCCCGCTGCCACGGGAGGGTAGGACAAAAGATGTCATGCAAGTTCTTTTCAATAAGCACGTATGACTATATTCGGAATACATGCCTACATTACATTGATGAACTGGAGCTAGTTCTGTGTCACCCTATGTTATGGCTATTACATGAGGAATTTCATCCGACATAATTATCCATCACTGATCCAATGCCTACGAGCTTTTCACATATTGTGCTTCGCTTATTTACTTTTCCATTGCTACTGTTACAATTACTACAAAACTGCTATCTTTACTTTTGCCACTGTTACCATTACTATCATACTACTTTGCTACTAAATACTTTGCTGCAGATACTAAGTTATCTAGGTGTGGTTGAATTGACAACTCAACTGCTAATACTTAAGAATATTCTTTGGCTCCCCTTGTGTCGAATCAATAAATTTGGGTTGAATACTCTACCCTCGAAAGTTGTTGCGGTCCCCTACACTTGTGGGTTATCAAGACTAATTTCTAGCGTCATTGCTGGGGAGCATAGCTCTATTCTTTGAGTCACTTTGGATTTATATCTGTTGATCACTACGAGGGACTTGAAAGACGAAAGAACAATGATTTTTCCCTCAACTACGAGGGGAGGTAAGGAACTGCCATCTAGCTCTACACTAGACTCTCCTTCTGTTTTGAGTAAGCTTGCGACGCCTAAACCTGCTACTGCTATGAATTCTGATATGTCGCATGTTATTGATGATGCCACTTCTGCTATGCATGATACTTATGATGAAACTACTTCTGTGCGTGATACTACTTTGCCATTAGGTGAATTTCTTGATGAACAACTTGCTAGGGTTAGAGAGAATGAAATTTTTGAAGATGCTATTATTGATGATAGTGATGATGAAAGTTCTCCCCCTGATTATGAATTACATGTTGTTCCTGAGGGTTATGTTATGGATGAGGAAGCTGCTAGAGCTATTTTTGCTTGCAAAGATAGATATGATCTTAAGAAGTTATTAGCTAAATGGAAGCAGCAATCTTTTAATGCTAGAATGAAACCTGACCCCGCTCTACTTCACCTATCTATGTTACTGATAAGGATTATGAATTCTCTGTTGATCCTGAGATTATTACTTTGGTTGAATCTGATCCTTTTTATGGCCTTTAATCTGAAACTGTTGTGGCACATCTTACCAAGTTAAATGATATAGCCACCCTGTTTACTAATGATGAGAAGTCTCGCTATTATTATATCCTTAAGATATTTCCGCTCTCATTAAAGGGTTATGCTAAGACTTGGTTTAATTCTCTTGATCCTGGTTGTGTGCGTAGTCCCCAGGATATGATTTATTACTTCTTTGCTAAATATTTCCCTGCTCATAAGAAACAAGCTGCCTTGCGGGAAATATATAATTTTGTGCAAATCAAAGAAGAGAGTCTCCCACAAGCTTGGGGGAGGCTTCTACAATTACTTAATGCTTTTCCTGATAATCCTCTTAAGAAAAATGAAATACTTGATATCTTTTATAATGGACTAACCGATGCTTCCAAGGATTACTTGGATAGTTGTGCTGGTTGTGTTTTCAAGGAAAGAACAGTCGACCAAGCTGAATTACTACTGAATAATATGTTGACTAATGAAAATAATTGGACTCTTCTTGAGCCAATTCCTGAGGCAATCCCTGAGCCAATTGATCCAACTCCTGAGCCTATTCCTAAACCCACTCCGAAGAAGAGGGGCGTTCTATTTCTCAGTCCTGAAGATATGCAAGAGGCAAAGAAATCAATGAAAGAAAAAGGTATTAAAGCTGAAGATGTTAAGAATTTACCTCGTATTGAAGAAATACATGGTCTTAATTTACCGTCTGTCGAAGAAATACATTGTCTTGATAACCCGACACAGGTAGTAAAGGTAAATTCTCTCTATAGATATGATAAAGTTGAAATCACGTCTACTAAATTTCATAGCCCATTCTTAAATGAATTTGATGACTTTATGGCTAGACAAGAAAGTTTTAATGCTTATGTTGGTAGAGAATTAAAGAATAATGCTCTTGAAATAGAACGCTTGAGTGATTATATGGCTAGAGTTAAAGGTGAACTCAAACTCATTAGAAAATATGCTTCTATGGTTACCACTCAAGCGGAACAAGTACTTAAAGCTCAAAGTGATTTGCTCGAATAATAAACAAGATTTGGCTGTTAGAGTGGCTACTAGAACCGATAGAATGACTCAGGAACCTTTGTATCCTGAAGGCCACCCTAAGAGAATCGAGCAGGATTCTCAGAGAAATAATTTAGAGGCACCTAGTTCTTCCAAAAAGAAGAAAAAGAAAAACGATATGACTTTGCGTGCTTCTAGTGAACCTGTTGTAGACACACCTGAGAATCCCAATGATATTTCTATTTCTGATGCTGAAACACAATCAGGTGATGAACATGAACCTAGAGATAATGTTAACGATAATGTTCATGCTGATGCTCAACCTAGCAATAACAACGAAGTAGAGGTTGAACCTGCTGTTGATCTTGATGACCCACAATCAAAGAATCAACGTTATGATAAGAGAGATCTTGTTGCTAGGAAGCACGGTAGAGAAAGAGAACCATGGGTTCAGAAACCCATGCCCTTTCCTCCTAAACCATCCAAGACAAAGGATGATGAGGATTTTGAGCGCTTTGCTGAAATGATTAGACCTATCTTCTTACGTATGCGCTTGACTGATATGCTTAAGTTAAATCCTTTTGCTAAGTACATGAAGGATATCATTACAAATAAAAGAAAGATATCGGAAGCTGAAATTTCCACCATGCTTGCTAATTATACTTTTAAGGGTGGAATACCAAAGAAACTTGGACATCCAGGGGTACCAACCATACCATGCTCCATTAAAAGAAATTATGTTAAAACTGCTTTATGTGATCTTGGAGCTGGTGTTAGTGTTATGCCTCTCTCTTTATATCGTAGACTTGAATTGAATAAGTTGACACCTACTGAAATATCTTTGCAAATGGCTGATAAATCAACTGCTATACCTATCGGTATTTGTGAGGATGTGCCTGTTGTGGTTGCAAATGTCACTATCTTAACGGACTATGTTATTCTTGATATTCCTGAGGACGATAGTATGTCTATTATCCTTGGTAGACCCTTTTTGAATACTGCAAGGGCTGTTATTGATTGCAACAAAGGCAATGTCACTTTTCATGTTAATGGTAATGAGCATACGGTACACTTTCCGAGGAAACAATCTCAAGTTCATAGCATCAATTCTATTGGAAAAGTTCCAACTATCATTATTGGAGGTTTTGGATTTCCTCTTCCTACTGTCAAGAAAAATTATGATATTCTTATTGTTGGGGATATTCATATCCCCGTTGAGGTAACTTAGTATTATTCGAAATTTTTCCGGTTCCGTGTTATTCGGAATGAGTTTGTTAACAAGACTTGATCAACCTTGTAAGTGGATTCATTTTGATGATCATGAGATGGATGAAACTAGAAGGCACAACCTTCTGTACCCTCTTTTTACTTTCTGTTGTTTAGAATAAATAAAGCAAAAATAGTATTATCTGTCAGTTTTCTGAAATATCCGTGCAATAAGAAAATATCCCGAAAATAAAAGTGCTCCAAATGCCCTGCAAATTTAGTATGATTTTTTATGGAATATTTGAGGATTTTAGGCACTAAAAACACTACAGGGGGGCAAGCACCTGGCCACGAGGGTGAGGGCGCGCCCACACCCCCTGGGCGCGCCCCCCTATCTCGTGGGCCCACGGTGGCCCCCCTCCACTTATTCCTGCACCCACACACTCCCATCTTCTTCCCAAAAAAATCCCCATCCAGCTCAAGCACGAGTTCTAGCTCATTTTGCTGTGATTTTCGATCTCCTTGCTCAAAGCTCCATTCACAAAACTGCTTTGGGAGATTGTTGCTTGGTATGTGACTCCTCCATTGGTCCAATTAGTTTGTGTTCTAGTGCTTTATTCATTGCAAATTTTTGCTGCATAGGTGACCCTGTTCTTGAGCTTGCATGTCAAATTTATGAGGTCCCAAGCAATTCTAATGCATGATATAGGCTCTAGGCACTTGTAGGAGTGGTTGCTACCAATCTTGTTTAGTTATATTTACTTTTATTTTGACGTTACTAAAATTTCAGAAATTTTTCAGAAAAAGAAATATGTCTAGGAGAATGTACCAAGGTGGTTCCTCGACAAAGAAAGGACCCAGGCATGCTATGCGTGAGCAAGACGATGAACCACCAAGGGACGCAGAAGTGCGAGCTTGTGAGTGGCCATCAGACGAGTTTATGGTCAAAGTAGACATCAAGGATGAATTTGACGCATATGTGCGTAATGCCGATCTTGAGGACTTCTTACAAGATAAGTGTCCTCAGTACTACCAATTAACTGATTCATTCGTAAGAAGGTTTAAATATAAATCTTCGCGTAGTTCTCAGAGTGTTCTGTTTGATATTTATGATAAATCTTATACCATGGCCTTAGAAGATTTTACAACTGCTTGCAAACTCCCGTAGTGGGGCAATGTTAATGACCCCCACAGATCTGAATATAAAGAATTTCTTGCTAGTATTACTGTAGGAGAATCTAGGGATATAGCACAAGCTACCATAGGGAGCATTCATTTTCCTGCTATACATTATTTTGCTCTCTTCATTGGTAGATGCATTAACGGTAAAGATGAAGAATGTCACATGTGTGTCCCTGATCTTTGTGTCCTCAAGAGTGCTTTGTTAGGTAATAAAGATTACAACTTGGGGGCAATAGTTGCACGTAGGTTGCATAATAATGGTATATCCAGAGATTTATTTGGAGGGATTTATGCGACCCGTGTTGCTAATTATCTTGGTATCACTACTAGGGAAAACCTTATACACAGAAATATAGCAACAGCGCGGGTCAAAAAACTGTGCTAGTGCTATATAGCAGTAGCAAGCAATTAAAAACCGCGCTACAGACACAAACTTAGCAGTAGCGCCTATTGTAAGAAAGCGCTACTACTAATATTCCCATTGGCAGAATGCTAGGCTACGCATAGCAGTAGCGAGCTTAACCGAAACGCGCTACTGCTAGAGCACAGTTAGCAGCGCGTTTCCAGGAAAGAGCGCTATTACTAACGGAAATAAAATAAGATGATAAACAAATAGAAATTTAAATGAAAATGAAAGAAATAGAAAAAGGAGAAAGGGAAAAATAAAATGTAAAGCAAAATAAACGAAAAAGCGAAAAATCGGAGGAAGGCATAGCAGCAGCGTTCGTTTGTAAGAAGCGCTATAGCTAACGTAGCTGCAGCGCGTGCCCTAGACCCCCGCTATAGAAACAGAATAGGAAATTAGCTATAGCAGCAGCGCGTTTTGAGGAAAGCGCTATAGCTAACTTAGCTATAGCGAGTTTTGCGAAACGCGCTACCGCTAAGTTTGACTTAGCCAAAAAACCGTTCCCCCCCGGCCACCACTTCCCCCAAATCCCTCAAACCCACCCCGCGCGCGCACCGCAGTCTCCCCGATTCCTCGCCCCACACTTCGCCGCCGCCGACGACGCCACCAGAGCCGTGCGCCGTCGACGACACCGGAGCCGCCCCCAACGCCACGGAGCCGCGCGGCCTCGTCAACGCCACCAGAGCCGCCGTCGACGCCACCTTCCTCGCCGTCACCGGAGACGCCCCTGCCTTCCTCGCCGTCACCGGAGACGCCCCTGCCTCCCGCGCCACCACACTGCCTCCGTCGCCACCACCGGAGCCATCATCTGTAAGCCCCCACCCCTCCTCTCTCTCATGCATAGGTTAGCCAGTTTAATTAGGTTAATTATCTAGGTTAGGGCAAAAATTTAGTTAGGGCATTGACAGAGTAGTTAGGTTAACTAGTTTAATTAGGTTAATTATCTAGGTTAGTGCAAAAACTTAGTTAGGGCTTTGATAGAGAACTAGTCAGGTTAACTAGTTTAATTAGGTTAATTATCCATGTTAATTAGTGCAAAAATTTATTTTAGGCTTTGACAGAGAACTAGCTGCGTTAACTAGTTTAATTAGGGTTAATTAGCTAGGTAAACTAGATTAACTAACTAGGTTAAATAGGTAGGTTAATTAGGTTCGTTGGATTAAGAAGCTAGGTTAAGTAGATTGGCAAAGGTTTTTGATTTTTCAAAAGACCACTATTTTTCAAGGAAAAGAATTTAGGCAAATTTTATTTTTCATTGAAGTGGTCATGTTATATCTTTTCATTGAAGTTGTTCGATTGTGCCCAAGTGGTGGCTTTGTTGTTTCTAGGGAATGATGCTGAGTGGCCTATGTTTTGCCGGAATGTTAATTCATTTCTGTTCCGGCAAATTTCAGGTTCTCGATTTGTCCACTTTTTAGCAAAGGTCATGCCGAAATTTCCCGTGAATTTCGGCATGACTTGTGCTACAAACTAGGACATATCGAGTGCCCGGGATTTGCCGCACCAAGAAGGAGTCAAAATTCTTGCAAAACAATAGTCCTTTTTTATGTCATTATTCATTTTATTAGGTCTAGAATTAATTGACTAGATTTAATCATAGGAAACATGGCTAGCAACGATGAAGGACAGGGTTCTGGTGATTGCGACGACGTCTACCGGGCGGCAGACGAATTTTTTAGCTTTACCGACGATCAACAGATGTTGTTGCTGGGCCCGGCATCGGGGACTAAGACCGACACACAGACCGGTGCTGAGACCGATACGCAGACCGGTGCTGAGACTGACACCGGCGCTGAGATTCAGACCGGCATCGAGACCGGCGCTGAGACCGGTGCTGCTTCGGGGAGCGGAGCCAGTGTAGAACCGAAAGCGAAGAGGCAACGGGTTCCTAACAAACTCAGGACTACTAGACTGGTGGTCACGGAGGTGGACAACGGCAATTTTGAGCCAAAGGCGCCCAAGGAAGCGTGTGCGTGCTACGGCAATCAAATAGGCTGCATCATACGGACAACCGCCACCATCAACGATGAGAATCTAAAGAAGATAGAAAATATGAGGAGCTCCCTCCTAAAGAAGTTTCACCAGATATTCTTGTTCCCGGGCCGGAATGAGAAGGATTATGAAGATCCAGACAATGACCCGGCAATGAAGAAGATAAACAAACATGCCATGACCAAGTTTAGCAACGCGTTGGCCGCCTGGAAAAATCGAGTGAAAGCAAAGATCAACGACGGGGAACCCTACTCCGAGATTGTAAAGGATAGTCCAACAATCACGGAAGAGCAGTTTCAAATATTCAAGGAGGCTTGCGAGGCCGAAGCTGCCAAAGAAAAGTCTAAGTACACGAAGGGGCTTCAAAAGAGGAACATTGGGACCCACCACCTCGGAAGCCGTGGTTACGGCGGAAAGAGGTCCAAATGGGCCAAGGAGGACGCGGAAGCCGCGAGTCTGGGCATCCCAGACCCCTTGGCGGATTTACCGTCCCGCAGGAGCATGACGTCCTGAGGGCCTGCCACCGTTGGGACCCACTGAAGAAGGTTTATGAGACAACACCGGTCATTACGGAGTTCATGAGACTGCTAGTAATTTTAGTTTCTGATCAATTCGACTGCACACGTTAGTCATATTTGTAAACGATCCTTGTGCCTTTTGCAGAGAGAGCAACACCGGATTGCGGCCGAAAGCGACTCGCCGTCTGAGGCATTGGCGAGGCCCAAGTGGGACACTCCATTCAACCGGGCGTTGAACATATTGAAACAACAACCGGTGGATACTCGACCGTCGTATGGACGCGTGCACGGTGTCGGAGACGGCGCCACGTGGAAGAAGTACTACCGTGAGACCACGGAGGAGAAAAAGGAAAGACGGAGGTTAACTGAAGAAAGCATCGACAAGAAGGTTGAGATTGCGGTTGAGAAGAAATCATCTCATACAGTCGCAACAGTGGTAGCTGCCGCAAAACAGGCGATTGCAGATATATCTACTTCATTGGTGACGGGCGTTCACACTTGGACAAGGGAAAATCCAAAAAAAATGCAGAGGACTTTCCCCTTGCTGACTTCTTGGCAGCACATGCTCCCGCACCGGCTCCCGCACCTGCTCCCGCACCGGCTCCCGCACCTACTCCCGCACCGGCTCCCGCACCTGCTCCCGCACCTGCTCCCGCACCGGCTCCCGCACCTGCTCCCACACCGGCTCCCGCACCTGCTCCCGCACCGGCTGCCGCACCGGACGTGCTCGGTGGTGCCTCCTCTTTGGCTGAGCTCAACGCCCTCACGGTATCTTCCACACCGGCCCCCTTCAATATAAATGTATAATCTCCCGTTTTCGTTGCCTTTCGGATGTCTCACGTCGCAGACTTTTATTTGTAGGCCGACGAAACCCCGTGCACCATATTGTACACCATCGGCGAACAGAAGGTGGACGTGGGGAAGGGGACGATAATGGAGCTGAAGGAACCATTGTTCCACAGCCGGTCGATCCCCCCGAACGTCTTCAAGGTTTCCGTGGCCAGTGTCAAACCGGGCCACGAGAATTTGCCTCCTCTAATACTAGTGGGGGATGACGACGAGACCCCGCGGCGGCTTGGTGATTGTTGCAATGGGTGGGTCCTGTTGTGGCCAAAGAGTCTGCTTCGTCTGGAGGCGGCCGGGAGCACACCCACGAGCACGCAGCCTCAGCAAGGTATGAACATCAACACCCCACCTAGCTAATTAGCATCGGGTGTCGGGTTGGGTGATAGCGGACGGGGTAAGCAGGTGGCTCCATTAGAGGCTGATGACGTCGCCATGGATGAGGACGAGGATGACGATGGCGCTGAAAAGTATGTCTATACTGGCGCCTCCTCAGGGTTTGAGCATCATGAGTCGGTGCCTGAATTACCGTCTCAACGTGTTATTGACGACCATCCGGTGGTAAAGAAGCCTAGGAAGAGAGCGAGGAAAGGCAAAAAAGCTGATTCTATGATCCAGTCGCCTCAGCAGCCTCGGCTTCGGGACCGTGTAGATATCCCCGATGCGGATAAATGGCATATTCCCGGTAAACCAATCGTACCTGAAACAGCGCTACGGGCCAGATTCGGCGATCTAAGGAGACTTCATGACGATGTGCTGCGGGTAGAGAAAGGCCTCATCGCCTCGAAAGATCCAGGATACCCACTCTACGTGGTTAACATTCCGCAGCAAATGTCATACGTCAAGGGCTTCCCCGCGGATAAGTTCTTCCTCCGATTCGATTACATATTCGACATGTTTCACATGAAGAAGCTGGATTTTACTTTTGTCCGCCTTTATGCCTTGCACATGAGCTACATCATTGGGGTTGAGCATATAGCTCATATCTGTGTCGCTGACCCGTACTACATGCACGAGGCCTTCTTGGGAGTCTGTGCACAGCATCGTGAATACGCGAGGGATTACATCGTCAGTTTCATGCTCACCAATAAGGACAAGGAGGCGATTCTCGTGCCTTATCATCCCGTGTAAGTCATCCGCGCTGCTATCCTTCCTTCGATTTCAATAATTCATTTTCACGGTGGAGGCTAATTAATTTGAGGTGTACTTATTTTGCGTAGCGGCGGGCGCGCCATCCTCATCATCCTCTACCCCCGATTCTCCCACGCTCTTTACTTGGACTCGTCGAAGAACATTCACAAAAAGGATTACACCCACATCAAAGATGTTCTCGACAGTGCTATGTTTTACTACCAAGCAAGGGGTGGAGATGTTAGGGACAAGAAGAAAAGGGGCGGCAGGCACACCTTCAGCCATAAGACCGACTTCTGCTGCATCCAGCAACCGAACGATTCTCTTAATGATGGATTCTATGTCCTACACCACATGCTGGAGTACCGACGGGATCACCAGAACCTTCACATGGCACCTAGATCTAGCGATGCCCATATTCTGCAATGGGCAAAGGACATAGGAGATATCGAGGATCATCGACTTCGAGCTGAGTTCTATAACATCCAGCGCGAACTTGCCCAAATCATCATGAATGAGGTCGTCAGAAAAACAGGGATGTTCCATGCAGAAGGACAAATGTCGCGGGAAGACGTCCGAACATGGATAGCCTCTCAGCGTCTCGACATGAAGCCTTTCACAAAGCTCGATGACTATCTCCCTGACTTGGATGGATGGCACGACATGATGGAGTGATTGTCAATATATGACAATGTGTCCGTTTAGTCCATACTTTCTTTTATGACAAAACTTTGAGTTATGCACGGTGAAACTTTATTTGTGATGTAATTAAACCGTCCTCCTCGACTAGCGAAAATCACTCTAGTTAGGTCATTTGGGTACGATGAACTTTGTTATTTATGCTTATGATATGTTGTTTCTCTTTTTGCCAAGTCTGTCTCTTTGTGTTGCTCAACTATATGTTGCATATCATCGACTCATGTGACGATGCATGTGCATAGATCATAAATGGCGAAGAAGTGCTACGCCAGGAGTATATATACGACAAGTGGCCGGAGTGTCAGGCCCAGGTGTACCGGTTTTCGGTTTCCGAGCGACACGCAGTACTTAGTTTAGGTTCACGCTAATGCGAGAGAGGGATACGAACTCATGTACTCAAAGTGATAGCTATTCTCGTGTATATCATTGTTTAGATGGATGACGATGTATTTGCAAGTAATTGAGACTTGTATCGCTATTTTCGAGATTGATGACGAGAGACCACTTTCTGTTGGATGATGATTATGATGATGACATGATTTGATGAGACTAATTGTATGTATATGCTATGATTACATTTGTATGTGGATGATATGCTAAAGATTATTGTATAAAGCCTATTCAAATGCAAAATAAATAAAAAACAAATCTGCAGGGAAAAAACTAATAAAACTAGTAGTAGCGAGGGGTGGATTTAGCAGTAGCGCCGACTTACCAGTAGCGCTTACCTCTAAACAGCGCTGCAGATAATACCAGTAGCGTCCTTTCCCAAAGAGCGCTGCAGCTATTCATGTGTAGCAGTAGCATGTGTCAACACGCGCTACTGCTATACGTTAGCTATAGCGCCTTATTAGTAGCGCCGGTACCCGCGCTACTGAGAGGGCCAAAACCCGCGCTGCTGCTAGGCTGTCACTATCTTAACGGACTTTGTTATTCTTGATATTCCTGAGGACGATAGTATGTCTATTATCCTTGGTAGACCCTTTTTGAATACTGCAAGGGCTATTATTGATTGCAACAAAGGCAATGTCACTTTTCATGTTAATGGTAATGAGCATACGGTACACTTTCCGAGGAAACAATCTCAAGTTCATAGCATCAATTCTATTGGAAAAGTTCCAACTATCATTATTGGAGGTTTTGGATTTCCTCTTCCTACTGTCAAGAAAAATTATGATATTCTTATTGTTGGGGATATTCATATCCCCGTTGAGGTAACTTAGTGTTATTCGAAATTTCTCCGGTTCCGTGTTATTCGGAATGAGTTTGTTAACAAGACTTGATCAACCTTGTAAGTGGATTCATTTTGATGATCATGAGATGGATGAAACTAGAAGGCACAACCTTCTGTACCCTCTTTTTACTTTCTGTTGTTTAGAATAAATAAAGCAAAATAGTATTATCTGTCAGTTTTCTAAAATATCCGTGCAATAAGAAAATATCCAGAAAATAAAAGTGCTCCAAATGCCCTGCAAATTTAGTATGATTTTTTATGGAATATTTGAGGATTTTAGGCACTAAAAACACTACAGGGGGGCAAGCACCTGGCCACGAGGGTGGAGGGCACGCCCACACCCCCTGGGCGCGCCCCCCTATCTCGTGGGCCCACGGTGGCCCCCCTCCACTTATTCCTGCACCCACACACTCCCATCTTCTTCCCAAAAAAATCCCCATCCAGCTCAAGCACGAGTTCTAGCTCATTTTGCTATGATTTTCGATCTCCTTGCTCAAAGCTCCATTCACAAAACTGCTTTGGGAGATTGTTGCTTGGTATGTGACTCCTCCATTGGTCCAATTAGTTTTTGTTCTAGTGCTTTATTCATTGCAAATTTTTGCTGCATAGGTGACCCTGTTCTTGAGCTTGCATGTCAAATTTATGAGGTCCCAAGCAATTCTAATGCATGATATAGGCTCTAGGCACTTGTAGGAGTGGTTGCTACCAATCTTGTTTAGTTATATTTACTTTTATTTTGAAGTTACTAAAATTTCAGAAATTTTTCAGAAAAAGAAATATGTCTAGGAGAATGTACCAAGGTGGTTCCTCGACAAAGAAAGGACCCAGGCGTGCTATGCGTGAGCAAGACGATGAACCACCAAGGGACGCAGAAGTGCGAGCTTGTGAGTGGCCATCAGACGAGTTTATGGTCAAAGCAGACATCAAGGATGAATTTGACGCATATGTGCGTAATGCCGATCTTGAGGACTTCTTACAAGATAAGTGTCCTCAGTACTACCAATTAACTGATTCATTCGTAAGAAGGTTTAAATATAAATCTTCACGTAGTTCTCAGAGTGTTCTGTTTGATATTTATGATAAATCTTATACCATGGCCTTAGAAGATTTTACAACTGCTTGCAAACTCCCGCAGTGGGGCAATGTTAATGACCCCCACAGATCTGAATATAAAGAATTTCTTGCTAGTATTACTGTAGGAGAATCTAGGGATATAGCACAAGCTACCATAGGGAGCATTCATTTTCCTGCTATACATTATTTTGCTCTCTTCATTGGTAGATGCATTAACGGTAAAGATGAAGAATGTCACATGTGTGTCCCTGATCTTTGTGTCCTCAAAAGTGCTTTGTTAGGTAATAAAGATTACAACTTGGGGGCAATAGTTGCACGTAGGTTGCATAATAATGGTATATCCAGAGATTTATTTGGAGGGATTTATGCAACCCGTGTTGCTAATTATCTTGGTATAGCTCCATGAGAGGGAGATATGGAGTTGCTTCCTGCTTATTTAGATTATGACGCGATGATCAAACATCCTTTTCTTTTGAGGAATGAACAATTCCTCCAGTATCGACTAATCTTTGACAGACGTAGCGCTGTCCATGTTACTCACCCTGCTCCTTTCCTTTTTGATTACCAGGCAAAACAAAGATATGTTGTTACTAGGGAGGAGGCAGCCGAACATGAGCGGAGAGCGGAGGCAGCTCGCCAATATGCCACAACTCAGGAGGCATTGGCTGCTGCATCTCAGTACGACCCCAGTTATAACTTTGGATATCAGCCAGGTTATCCTTGGCAATAGACCAACTTAGGCCAAAAGCCTAAGCTTGGGGGAGTACGTATTTCTCACCAACTTTACATTCACGTTCACACACTATTCTAGTTGTCGGTGCTCATACTCTTTCATTGTATTATCCATGCTAGTTTAATTTTCTTTTTCTAGCCTTCTTCATGTGTGTTTGATAAACCTTAAGAAAAACCAAAAAAATTAGTTAGTTTAATTTCCATGCTTGTAGTAGAAATTAAAATGAAAACCCAAAAAGATTTCTCGTTCTTCTTCTTGCTTGTTGGGAGCTTTCCCGTGTAAATAGTTTTATTTTCTTTTCTTTCCTTTGGGGGTCGAGAGTAGAAGACCATATGAAAATGTTTAAGTGGCTCTCATATGCATGATTGTTTATTTAACTTAGAGCCCATATTACTTTGTCTTCTCTCTTGAGTTGAATGATTGCAGATTCCAGCTTAGTCCAATGCACGTGTACTATCATTATTATACACACCGTTCGGTCGTGCAAGTGAAAGGCAATAATGATGATATATGATGGACTGATTGAGATGACAGAAGCTGGTATGAACTCGACCTCTCTTGTTTTTGTAGATATGATGAGTTCATCGTTCCTGATTCAGCTTATTCTGAATAAACATGTTTGCAATGACAATTAGAGATTATAGTTGCTTGTGCCATGCTTAATTAGCTATGAGTTATAATGGTTTACCTTGCGTGCCAACATGCTATTAAAATGATTGTGATGTGGTATGATGGGATGGTATCCTCCTTTGAATGAATTGAGTGACTCGACTTGGCACATGTTCACGCTTGTAGTTGAAACAAATCAACATAGCCTTCACGATATTTATGTTCATGGTGGATTATATCCTACTCATGCTTGTACTTGATGTAAATTAATTTTAATGCATGTCCATGACTGTTGTCGCTCTCTCAGTTGGTCGCTTCCCAGTCTTTTGCTAGCCTTCACATGTACTAAGCGGGAATACTGCTTGTGCATCCAAACTCCATAAACCCCAAAGTTATTCCATATGAGTCCACCATACCTTCCTAAATGCGGTATTTACCTGCCGTTCCAAGTAAATTTGTATGTGCCAAACTCCAAACCTTCAAATGAAATTCTGTTTTGTATACTCGAGCAGCTCATGTTTCAACTAGGGTTGTCTGTATCTTCCATGCTAGGTGGGTTCTTCTCAAGAGGAGTGGACTCCGCTCCTCATTCACGAGAAAATGGCCGGTAACCGGGATGCCCAGTCCCATGATCAAAAAGATCAAAGCAAATCAAAATAATTAAACAAAACTCCCCCAGGGATGTTGTTAGTTGGAGGCACTCATTGTTTCCAGCAAGCCATGGATTGATGCTTGTTGGTGGTGGGGGAGTATAAACTTTTACCATTCTGTTTGGGAACCGCCTATAATGCATGTAGTATGGAAGATATCGCCATCTCATAGTTGTTGCATTGACAGTGAAAGTATGCCGGTCAAAATGTTATTCATCTCTATTTTAAAATCAAGCTCTGGCACCTCTACAAATCCTTGCTTCCCTCTGCGAAGGGCCTATCTATTTACTTTTATGTAGAGTCACCACCTTCCTATTAAAAAGCACCCGCCGGAGAGCACACTGTAATTTGCATTCATTACTATTAGTTTATATTGGGTATGACTTGACTGGATCTCTCTTACCATGAATTACAATGTTTAGTCAGTCCTTGATCTTTAAAGGTGCTCTGCATTTATGTTTTGTGGTCTCAGAAAGGGCTAGCAAGATACCATCTTGTTATATCATATTATGATTGCTTTGAGAAAGTGTTGTCATCCGAGTTTTATTATTATTGCTTGCTAGCTGATTATGCCATTGATATGAGTAAATGTGAGATCTAAGTGTTATTGTGAGTATGGTTAGTTCATAATCTTTGCTGAAAACTTGAATGTTGGCTTTACATGTTTACAACAACAAGAGCAAATAGAGTTTGTAAAAGTTTTTCTTTATCACTTTCAGTTTATCAACTGAATTGCTTGAGGACAAGCAAAGGTTTAAGCTTGGGAGAGTTGATACATCTCCAATGTATCTACTTTTCCAAACACTTTTGCCCTTGTTTTGGACTCTAACTTGCATGATTTGAATGAAACTAACCCGGACTGACGCTGTTTTTATCAGAACTGTCATGGTGTTGTTTATTGTGCAGAAAACAAAAGTTCTCGGAATGACCTGAAAATCCATGGAGATAACTTTTGGAAAATATAAAAAATACTGGCGAAAGAATCAAGGCCAGGGGGCCCACACCCTGTCCACGAGGGTGGGGGGCGCCCAGGGGGAGGGCGCGCCCCCCTGTCTCGTGGGCCCCCTGATGCTCCACCGACCTCAACTCCAACTCCATATATTCCGTTTCACGGAGAAAAAAATCAGAGAGAAAGTTTCATCGCGTTTTACGATACAGAGCCGCCGCCAAGCCCTACTCTCTCTCGGGAGGGCTGATCTGGAGTTCGTTCGGGGCTCCGGAGAGGGGGATTCGTCGCCATCATCATCATCAACCATCCTCCATCACCAATTTCATGATGCTCACCGCCGTGCGTGAGTAATTCCATCGTAGGCTTGCCAGACGGTGATGGGTTGGATGAGATTTACCATGTAATCAAGTTAGTTTTGTTAGGGTTTGATCCCTAGTATCCACTATGCTTTGAGATTGATGTTGCTATGACTTTGCTATGCTTAATGCTTGTCACTAGGGCCCGAGTGCCATGATGTCAGATCTGAACCTATTATGTTTTCATGAATATATGTGAGTTCTTGATCCTATCTTGCAAGTCTATAGTCACCTATTATGTGTTATAATCTGACAACCCCGAAGTGACAATAATCGGGATACTTCTCGGTGATGACTGCTACGTCTTGAGCTTGCATTGGTTTTCCTCGAAGAAGAGAGGGTGATGCAGCAAAGTGTAGCGTAAGTATTTCCCTCAGTTTTGAGAACCAAGGTATCAATCAAGTAGGAGGCTCCTCAAAAGTCCCACGCACCTACACAAACAAACTGAGAACTCGCAACCAACGCAATAAAGGGGTTGTCAATCCCTTCACGGCCACTTGCGAAAGTGAGATCTAATAAAGATAGTATGATAAGATAAATATATTTTTGGTATTTTATAAGATAGATGCAAAAAGTAAAGATGCAAATAAAGTAGATTGAAAGCTAATATGATAAGAGATAGACCCGGGGGCCATAGGTTTCACTAGAGGCTTCTCTCGAGATAGCATAAGTATTACGGTGGGTGAACAAATTACTGTCGAGCAATTGATAGAAAAGCGCATAGTTGTGAGATTATCTAGGCATGATCATGTATATAGGCATCACGTCCATAACAAGTAGACCGGCTCCTGCCTGCATCTACTACTATTACTACACACATCGACCGCTATCCAGCATGCATCTAGAGTATTAAGTTCATAAGAACAGAGTAACGCATTAAGCAAGATGACATGATGTAGAGGGATAAACACATGCAATATGATATAAACCCCATCTTGTTATCCCCGATGGCAACAATACAATACGTGTCTTGCAACCCTTTCTGTCACTGGGTAAGAACACCGCAAGATTGAACCCAAAGCTAAGCACTTCTCCCATGGCAAGAAAGATCAATCTAGTAGGCCAAACCAAACTGATAATTCGAAGAGACTTGCAAAGATAACTCAATCATACATAAAAGAATTCAGAGAAGATTCAAATATTATTCATAGATAAACTTGATCATAAACCCACAATTCATCGGATCTCGACAAACACACCGCAAAAAGAGTTTACATCGAATAGATCTTCACAAGAGAGGGGGAGAACATTGTATTGAGATCCAAAAAGAGAGAAGAAGCCATCTAGCTAATAACTATGGACCCGTAGGTCTGTGGTAAACTACTCACAACTCATCGGAGGGGCAAGGATGTTGATGTAGAGGCCCTCCGTGGTTGCTTCCCCCTCCGGCAGAGTGCCAGCAAGGGCTCCAAGATGGGATCTCGTGGATACAGAAGGTTACGGCGGTGGAAATTGTGTTTCGTGGTGCTCCTGGATGTTTTCGGGGTACGTAGGTATATATAGGAGGAAGAAGTACGTCGGTGGCCGCCCAAGGGGCCCACGAGACAGGGGGCGTGCCCTACAGGGGGTGCGCCCTCCTATCTCGTGGGGCCCTTGGAGCTTTCTTGACTTGCACTCCAGGCTCTCCGGATCAGATTTGTTCCAAAAATAACGCTCCCGAAGGTTTCATTCCGTTTGGACTCCGTTTGATATTCCTTTTCTTCGAAATACTGAAATAGGCAAAAAAAAAAACAGCAATATGGGCTGGGCATCCGGTTAGTAGGTTAGTCCCAAAAATGATATAAATGTGCAAAATAATGCCCATAAACATCCAAAAGGGGTAATATAACACCATGGAACAATAAAAAATTATCGATACGTTGGAGACGTATCAATAACCATAGTTTGAGGAGTTCATGTATTCACTATGTGCTAATGCTTTGTTCCGGTTCTCTATTAAAAGAAGGCCTTAATATCCCTTAGTTTCCACTAGGACCCCGCTGCCACGGGAGGGTAGGACAAAAGATGTCATGCAAGTTCTTTTCCATAAGCACGTATGACTATATTCGGAATACATGCCTACATTTCATTGATGAACTGGAGCTAGTTCTGTGTCACCCTATGTTATAGCTATTACACGAGGAATCACATCCGACATAATTATCCATCACTGATCCAATGCCTACAAGCTTTTCACATATTGTGCTTCGCTTATTTACTTTTCCGTTGCTACTGTTACAATTACTACAAAACTGCGATCTTTACTTTTGCCACTGTTACCATTACTATCATACTACTTTGCTACTAAATACTTTGCTGCAGATACTAAGTTATTCAGGTGTGGTTGAATTGACAACTCAACTGTTAATACTTAAGAATATTCTTTGGCTCCCCTTGTGTCCAATCAATAAATTTGGGTTGAATACTCTACCGTCGAAAGCTGTTGCGATCCCCTACACTTGTGGGTTATCAGCATGCCATACTTTGATTCGGTGATATTGTTGGATGAAGCAACTCAGACCGACATTACGCATATGCTTACACGAGACTGGTTCTACCGACGTGCTTCGCACATAGGTGGCTGGTGAGTGTCTGTTTCTCCAACTTTAGTTGAATCGAGTGTGACTATGCCCGGTCCTTGTTGAAGGTTAAAACAGCACACTTGACAAAAAATTGTTGTGGTTTTGATGCGTAGGTAAGATCGGTTCTTGCTAGAAGCCCATAGCAGCCACGGAAAACTTGCAACAACAAAGTAGAGGATGTCTAACTTGTTTTTGCAGGGCTTGCTGTGATGTGATATGGTCAAGGCATGATGTGATATAATTTGTTGTATGAGATGATCATGTTTTGTAACAAAGTTATCGGCAACTAGCAGGAGCCATATGGTTGTCGCTTTATTGTATGCGGTAGCGATAGTCGTAGTAACAATAGTTGGCAAGACGACAACGATGCTACGATGGAGTTCAAGGTGTCGCGCTGGTGACGATTGAGATCATGACGATGCTTCGGTGATGGAGATCATGAGCACAAGATGATGATGGCCATATCATGTCACATATTTTGATTGCATGTGATGTTTATCATTTATGCATCTTATTTTGCTTAGTACAGTGGTAGCATTATAAGATGATCCCTTAGTAAAATTTGAAGGTATAAGTGTTCTCCCTGAGTATGCACCGTTGCTACAGTTCGTCGTGCCGAGACACCACATGATGATTGGGTGTGATAAGCTCTACGTTCACATACAACGGGTGCAAGCCAGTTTTGCACACGCAGAATACTCGGGTTAAACTTGATGAGCCTAGCATATGCAGATATGGCCTCGGAACACTGAGACCGAAAGGTCGAGCGTGAATCATATAGTATATATGATCAACATAGTGATGTTCACCATTGAAAACTACTCCATCTCACGTGATGATCGGACATGGTTTAGTTGATTTGGATCACGTGATCACTTAGATGATTAGAGGGATGTCTATCTAAGTGGGAGTTCTTAAGTAATATGATTAATTGAACTTTAATTTATCATGAACTTAGTACCTGATAGTATTTTCCATGTCTATGTTGTTGTAGATCAATGGCCCGTGCTACCATTCCTTTGAATTTTAATGCGTTCCTAGAGAAAGCTAAGTTGAAATATGATGGAAGCAACTATACGGACTGGGTCCATAACTTGAGGATTATCCTCATTGCTGCACAGAAGAATTACATTCTGGAAGCACCATTCGGTGCCAGGCCTGCTGCAGATTCTATTGATGACGTTAAGAACGTCTGGCAGAGCAAAGCTGATGACTACTCAATAGTTCAGTGTGCCATGCTTTACGGATTAGAACCGGGACTTCAACGACGTTTTGAACGTCATGGAGCATATGAGATGTTCCGGGAGTTGAATTTAATATTTCAAGCAAATGCCCGGATTGAGAGATATGAAGTCTCCAATAAGTTCTACAACTGTAAAATGGAGGAGAATAGTTCTGTCAGTGAACATATACTCAGAATGTCTGGGTACCACAACCACTTGACTCAACTGGGAGTTAATCTTCCTGATGATAGTGTCATTGACAGAGTTCTTCAATCATTGCCACCAAGCTACAAAAGCTTCGTGATGAACTATAATATGTAAGGGATGAACAAGACTATTCCTGAGCTCTTCGCAGTGCTAAAGGCTGCGGAGGTAGAAATGAAAAAGGAGCATCAAATGTTGATGGTCAACAAGACCACTAGTTTCAAGAAAAAGGGCAAAGGGAAGAAGGGGAACTTCAAGAAGAACAGCAAAAAGGTTGCTGCTCAAGAGAAGAAACCCAAGTCTGGACCTAAGCCTGAAACCAAGTGCTTCTACTGCAAAGGGACTCGTCATTGGAAGCGGAACTGCCCCAAGTATTTGGCGGATAAGCAGGATGGCAAAGTGAAAGGTATATTTGATATACATGTTATGGATGTGTACTTAACTAATGCTCGCAGTAGCGCCTGGGTACTTGATACTGGTTCTGTTGCTCATATTTGCAACTCGAAACAGGGGCTACGGATTAAGCGAAGATTGGCTAAGGACGAGGTGATGATGCGCGTGGGAAATGGTTCCAAAGTCGATGTGATCGCGGTCGGCACACTACCTCTACATCTACCTTCGGATTAGTTTTAGACCTGAATAATTGTTATTTGGTGCCAGCGTTGAGTATGAACATTATATCTGGATCTTGTTTGATGCGAGACGGTCATTCATTTAAATCAGAGAATAATGGTTGTTCTATTTATATGAGTAATATCTTTTATGGTCATGCACCCCTGATGAGTGGTCTGTTTTTGCTGAATCTCAATAGTAGTGATACACATATTCATAGTGTTGAAGCCAAAAGATATAAGTTTAATAATGATAGTGCAACTTATTTGTGGCACTGCCATTTGGGTCATATCAGTGTAAAACGCATGAATAAACTCCATGCTTATGAACTTTTGGAATCACTTGATTATGAATCACTTGGTGCTTGCGAACCGTGCCTTGTGGGCAAGATGACTAAAACTCCGTTCTCCGGAACAATGGAACGAGCTACTGACTTGTTGGAAATAATACATACCGATGTATGCGGTCCAATGAGTATTGAGGCTCGTGGTGGGTATCGTTATTTTCTTACCTTCATAGATGATTTAAGCATATATGGTTATATCTACTTAATGAAGCATAAGTCTGAAACATTTGAAAATTTCAAAGAATTTCAGAGTGAAGTGGAAAATCATCGTAACAAGAAAATAAAGTTTCTACGATCTGATCGTGGAGGATAATATTTGAGTTACGAGTTTGGTCTTCATTTGAAACAACATGGGATAGTTTAACAATTAACGCCACCTGGAACACCACAGCGAAATGGTGTGTCCGAACGTCGTAACCGTACTTTATTGGATACGGTGCGATCTATGATGTCTCTTACTGATTTACCGCTATCGTTTTGGGGTTATGCTTTAGAGACGGCTGCATTCACTTTAAATAGGGCACCGTCAAAATCCATTAAGACGACGCCTTATGAACTATGGTTTGGCAAGAAACAAAAGTTGTCATTTCTTAAAGTTGGGGGCTGCGATGCTTATGTGATAGGCTCGAACCCAAATCGGAGAACTGCGTCTTCATAGGATACCCAAAGGAAACTGTTGGGTACACCTTCTATCACACATCCGAAGGCAACATCTTTGTTGCTAAGAATGGATCCTATCTAGAGAAGGAGTTTCTCTCGAAAGAAGTGAGTGGGAGGAAAGTAGAACTTGATGAGGAGTTGTACCTTCTCCTTTATTGGAAAGTAGTTCATCACAGAATCAGTTCCCGTGATTCCTACACCAATTAGTGAGGAAGCTAATGATGATGATCATGAAGCTTCAGATCAAGTTACTAACGAACCTCGTATGTCTTCCAGAGTAAGATCCGCACTAGAGTGGTACGGTAATCCAGTTCTGGAAGTCATGTTACTAGACCATGATGAACCTATGAACTATGAGGAAGCGATGATGAGCCCAGATTCCGCGAAATGGCTTGAGGCCATGAAATCTGAGATGGGATCCATGTATGAGAACAAAGTGTGGACTTTGGTGGACTTGCCCGATGATCGGCAAGCCATAGAAAATAAATGGATCTTTAAGAAGAAGATCGACACAGACGGTAATGTTACTGTTTAAAAAGCTCGACTTGTTGTGAAAGGTTCTCGACAAGTTCAAGGAGTTGACTACGATGAGACTTTCTCACCCGTAGCGATGCTTGAGTCTGTCCAAATCATGTTAGCAATTGCTGCATTTTATGATTATGAAATTTGGCAAATGGATGTCAAAACTTCATTCCTGAATGGATTTCTGGAAGAAGAGTTGTATATGATGCAACCGGAAGGTTTTGTTGATCCATAGGGTGCTAACAAAGTGTGCAAGCTCCAGATATGGACTGGTGCAAGCCTCTCGGAGTTGGAATAAACGCTTTGATAGGGTGATCAAAGCATATGGTTTTATATAGAATTTTGGAGAAGCCTGTATTTACAAGAAAGTACATGGGAGCTCTGTAGCATTTCTAATCTTATATGTAGATGACATATTTTTGATTGGAAATGATATAGAATTTTTGGATGGCATAAAGGGATACCTTAATAAGAGTTTTTCTATGAAAGACCTTGGAGAAGATGCTTACATATTGGGCATCAAGATCTATAGAGATAGATCAAGACGCTTAATTGGACTTTCACAAAGCACATACCTTGATAAAGTTTTGAAGAAGTTCAAAATGGATCAGTCAAGGAAAGGGTTCTTGCCTGTGTTACAAGGTGTAAAGTTGAGTCAGACTCAATGCCAGACCACTGCAGAAGATAGAGAGAAAATGAAAGTCATTCCCTATGCTTCAGCCATAGGTTCTATCATGTATGCAATGTTGTGTACCAGACCTGATGTACTGGCTATAAGCATAGCAGGGAGGTACCAAAGTAATACCGGAGTGGAACACTAGACAACGGTCAAGAACATCCTGAAATACCTGAAAAGGACTAAGGATATGTTTCTCATTTATGGAGGTGAAAAAGAGATCGTCGTAAACGGTTATGTCGATGCAAGCTTTGACACTGATCCAGATGACTCTAAGTCTCAAACCGAATACGTATTTTTATTGAATGGAGGAGCTATAAGTTGGTGCAGTTCTAAGCAGAGCGTTGTGGCGGGATCAACGTGTGAAGCGGAGTACATTGCTGCTTCAGAAGCAGCAAATGAAGGAGTTTGAATGAAGGAGTTCATATCCGATCTAGGTGTCATACCTAGTGCATCAGGTCCAATGAAAATCTTTTGTGACAATACTGGTGCAATTGCCTTGGCAAAGGAATCCAGATTTCACAAGAGAACCAAGCACATCAAGAGACGCTTCAATTCCATCCGTCATCAAGTGTCGGAAGGGGACATAGAGATTTGCAAGATACACACGGATCTAAATGTTGCAGACCCGTTGACTAAACCTCTTCCACAAGCAAAACATGATTAGCACCAAAGCTCCATGGGTGTTAGAATCATTACTATGTAATCTAGATTATTGACTCTAGTGCAAGTGGGAGACTGAAAGAAATATGCCCTAGAGGCAATAATAAAGTTATTATTTATTTCCTTAATTCATGATAAATGTTTATTATTCATGCTAGAACTGTATTAACCGGAAACTTAGTACATGTGTGAATACATAGACAAAACATATAGTCCCTGGTATGCCTCTACTTGACTAGCTCGTTAATCAAAGATGGTTATGTTTCCTAACCATAGACATGTGTTGTCATTTCATGAACGTGATCACATCATTAGGAGAATGATGTGATGGACATGACCCATCCGTTAGCTTAGCATTATGATCGTGTCAGTTTCATTGCTACTGCTTTCTTCATAACTTATACAAGTTCCTTAGACTATGAGATTATGCAACTCTCGACTACTAGAGGAACACTTTGCATTCTACCAAACATCACAACGTAAAAGGGTGATTATAAAGGTTCTCTACAGGTGTCTCCGAAGGTGTTTGTTGGGTTGGCATAGATCGAGATTAGGATTTGTCATTCCGTGTTTCGGAGAGGTATCTCTGGGCCCTCTCGGTAGTACTCATCACTATAAGCCTTGCAAGCATTGTGACTAATGAGTTAGTTGCGGGATGAAGTATTACAGAACGAGTAAAGAGACTTGTCGGTAACGAGATTGAACTAGGTATTGAGATACCGACGATCGAATCTCGGGCAAGTAACATACCGATGACAAAGGGAACAACGTATGTTATTATGCAGTTTGACCGATAAAGATCTTCGTAGAATATATAGGAACCAATATGAGCATCCAGGTTCCGCTATTGGTTATTTACCGGAGATGTGTCTCGGTCATGTCTACATAGTTCTCGAACCCGTAGGGTCCGCACGCTTAACGTTCGATGACGATTGGTATTATGAGTTTATGTAATATGATGTACCGAAGATTGTTTGGAGTCCCGGATATGATCACGAACATGATGAGGAGTCTCGAAATGGCCGAGACATAAAGATTGATATATTGGAAAACTATATTCGAACACCGGAAGTGTTCCGGATAAGTTTCGGATAAAACCATAGTACCGGGGGTTACCAAACCCCTCCCCTCCCCCGGGAAGCTATTGGGCCTCACGGGCCTTAGTGGAGAAGAGAGAGGGCGGCTAGGAGGTGGTGCGCGGCCCCCCTTTCCCTAGTACGAACTGGACAAGGGGAGGGGGCGACGCCCCCCTCTTCTTCCTTCTCTCCACCTCCTCCTTCCCCCTTCTCCTTGTTGGAATAGGAAAGGGGGGGCAAACCTACTTGGAGTAGGATTGCCCCCCCTGGCGCGCCTCCTCCCTCCCTCCTTTATATACGGGGGCAGGGGCACCCTAGAACACACAAGTTGATTGTTTAGCCGTGTGCGGTGCCCCCATCCACATATTTCCACCTCGGTCATATCGTCGTAGTACTTAGGCGAAGCCCTGCGCCGGTAACTTCATCATCACCGTCACCACGCCGTCGTGCTGACAAAACTCTCCCTCGACCTCAGCTGGATCTAGAGTTCGTGGGACGTCACCGAGCTGAACGTGTGCAGATCACAAAGGTGCCATATCTTCGGTGCTAGGATCTGTCGGATCGTAAAGACGTATGAATACATCAACCGCGTTGTCATGACGCTTCCGTTTTCGGTCTATGAGGGTAAGTAGACAACACTCTCCCCTCTCGTTGCTATGCATCAGCTAGAGATAGATCTTGCGTGATCGTAGGAATTTTTTGAAATTACTGCGTTCCCCAATAGTAACAAATTACACCCCTCAGCCTTATATCATAATTCACGCCAGCATTAGTGGTATTGCCCAGGACATAATTTGTTTTCTCACCAGCATTCTCCTTGTTCCCCCTCTGCCTCTGGTCCTTCTGCTTCTTCTTCTTCTTTTTATTTTGCGACTGGTTGGCTCCAGATTGAGGCGTGGAACTTGACCCCCATGGCAGCACCTAGCTTCAGGGGGAAAGCATGTTGCTGGAAATACTGCCCTGGGTAACCAAATTGGGTACCCATCGACTGCATCATCTAAGGTTGTTGCATCAATTGTTGCATCTGCTGTTGAGGAAGAAAGAACTGGAGCCACTGCCCAAATTGAGGGGCACCCCAGTGAAGGAAATATGCCCTAGAGGCAATAACAAAGTTATTATTTATTTCCTTATTTCATGACAAATGTTTATTATTCATGCTAGAATTGTATTAACCGAAACATAATACATGTGTGAATACATAGACAAACATAGTGTCACTAGTATGCCTCTACTTGACTAGCTTGTTGATCAAAGATGGTTGTGTTTCCTAGCCATAGACATGAGTTGTCATTTGATTAACGGGATCACATCATTAGAAGAATGATGTGATTGACTTGACCCATTCCGTTAGCTTAGCACTTGATCGTTTAGTATGTTGCTATTGCTTTCTTCATGACTTATACATGTTGCTATGACTATGAGATTATGCAACTCCCGTTTACCGGAGGAACACTTTGTGTGCTACCAAACGTCACAACGTAACTGGGTGATTATAAAGGAGCTCTACAGGTGTCTCCAAAGGTACATGTTGAGTTGGCGTATTTCGAGATTAGGATTTGTTACTCCGATTGTCGAAGAGGTATCTCTGGGCCCTCTCGGTAATGCACATCACTATAAGCCTTGCAAGCAATGTGTCTAATGAGTTAGTTGCAGGATGATGCATTACGTAACGAGTAAAGAGACTTGCCGGTAACGAGATTGAACTAGGTATTGGGATACCGACGATCGAATCTCGGGCAAGTAACATACCGATGACAAAGGGAACAACGTATGTTGTTATGCGGTTTGACCGATAAAGATCTTCGTAGAATATGTAGGAGCCAATATGAGCATCCAGGTTCCGCTATTGGTTATTGACCGAGAATAGTTCTAGGTCATGTCTACATAGTTCTCGAACCCGTAGGGTCCGCACGCTTAACGTTACGATGACAGTTTTATTATGAGTTTATAAGTTTTGATGTATCGAAGGTTGTTCGGAGTCCCGGATGTGATCACGGACATGACGAGGAGTCTCGAAATGGTCGAGACATAAAGATTGATATATTGGAAGCCTATATTTGGATATCGGAATGGTTCCGGGTGAAATTGGGATTTTACCGGAGCACCGGGGGGTTACCGGAACCCTCCCGGGGGTTATTGGGCCTTCATGGGCCCTAAGGGAGAAGAGGAGAGGAGGCAAGAGGTGGGCTGCGCCCCCTCCCCTCCCTAGTCCGAATAGGACAAGGAGAGGGGGGCGGCGCCCCCCCTTTCCTTCCCCTCTTCCTCCTCCTTCCCCCTTTCTCCTTCTCCAACTAGGAAAGAAGGAAGTCCTACTCCCGATGGGAGTAGGACTCCCCCTTGGCGCGCCCTCCTTGGCTGGCCGCCCCCTCCCCGTTGGCTCCTTTATATACGGGGGCAGGGGGCACCTCTAGACACACAAGTTGATCATCATGATCGTTCCTTAGCCGTGTGCGGTGCCCCCCTCCACCATATTCCACCTCGGTCATATCGTAGCAGTGCTTAGGAGAAGCCCTGCGTCGGTAGAACATCATCATCGTCACCACGCCGTCGTGCTGATAGAACTCATCCCCGACACCCTGCTGGATCGGAGTCTGGGGATCGTCATCGAGCTGAACGTGTGCTGAACTCAGAGGTGTCGTACGTTCAGTACTTGGATCGGTTGGATTGTGAAGACGTACGACTACATCAACCGCGTTGTCATAACGCTTCCTCTTACGGTCTACGAGGGTACGTGGACAACACTCTCCCCTATTGTTGCTATGCATCACCATGATCTTGCGTGTGCGTAGGAATTTTTTGAAATTACTACGTTCCCCAATAGTGGTATCAGAGCCAAGGTTTTATGCGTTGATGTTATATGCATGAGTAGAACACAAGTGAGTTGTGGGCGATACAAGTCATACTGCTTACCAGCATGTCATACTTTGGTTCAGCGGTGTTGTTGGATGAAGCGACCCGGACCGACATTACGCGTACGCTTACGCGAGACTGGTTTTACCACCGTGCTTTGCACACAGGTGACTAGCGGGTGTCTGTTTCTCCAACTTTAGTTGAACCGAGTGTGGCTACGCCCGGTCCTTGTGAAGGTTAAAACAGCACTAACTTGACGAACTATTGTTGTGGTTTTGATGCGTAGGTAAGAACGGTTCTTGCTCAGCCCGTAGCAGCCACGTAAAATTTGCAACAACAAAAAAGAGGACGTCTAACTTGTTTTTGCAGGGCATGTTGTGATGTGATATGGTCAAGACGTGATGCTATATTTTATTGTATGAGATGATCATGTTTTGTAACCGAAGTTATCGGCAACTGGCAGGAGCCATATGGTTGTCGCTTTATTGTATGAAATGCAAACGCCCTGTAATTGCTTTACTTTATCACTAAGCGGTAGCGATAGTCGTAGAAGCAATAGATGGCATAACGACAATGATGCTACGATGGAGATCAAGGTGTGGCGCCGGTGACGATGGTGATCACGACGGTGCTTCGGAGATGGAGATCACAAGCACAAGATGATGATGGCCATATCATATCACTTATATTGATTGCATGTGATGTTTATCCTTTATGCATCTTATCTTGCTTTGATTGACGGTAGCATTTTAAGATGATCTCTCACTAAAAATTATCAATAAGTGTTCTTCCTGAGTATGCACCGTTGCGAAAGTTCTTCGTGCTGAGACACCACGTGATGATCGGGTGTGATAGGCTCTACGTTCAAATACAACGGGTGCAAAACAGTTGCACACGCGGAATACTCAGGTGAAACTTGATGAGCCTAGCATATAACAGATATGGCCTCGGAACACGGAGACCGAAAGGTTGAACGTGAATCATGTAGTAGATATGATCAACATAGTGACGTTCACCATTGAAACTACTCCATCTCACGTGATGATCGGACATGGTTTAGTTGATTTGGATCACGTGATCAGTTAGATGACTAGAGAGATGTCTGTCTAAGTGGGAATTCTTAAGTAATATGATTAAATGAACTTAAATTTATCATGAACTTAGTCCTGGTAGTATTTTTCAAATTATGTTGTAGATCAATAGCTCACATTATTGCTTTCATATGTTTATTTTGATATGTTCCTAGAGAAAATTGTGTTGAAAAATGTTAGTAGCAATGATGCTGATTGGATCCATGATCAGAGGTTTGTCCTCATTGCTGCACAGAAGAATTATGTCCTTGATGCACCGCTAGGTGACAAACCAATTGCAGGAGAAGATGCAGACGTTATGAACGTTTGGCTAGCTCAAAATGATGACTACTTGATAGTTTAGTGCACCATGCTTAAACGGCTTAGAATCGGGACTTCAAAGACGTTTTTGAACGTCATGGACCATATGAGATGTTCCAGGAGTTGAAGTTAATATTTCCAGCAAATACCCGAGTTGAGAGATATGAAGTCTCCAACAAGTTCTATAGCTAAAAGATGGAGGAGAATCGCTCAACTAGTGAGCAAGTGCTCAGATTGTCTGGGTACTTCAATCGCTTGAATCAAGTGGGAGTTAATCTTCCAGATAAGATAGTGATTGACAGAATTCTCTAGTCACCATCACTAAGTTACTAGAACTTTGTGATTAACTATAGTATGCAAGGGATGACGAAAACGATTCCCGAGCTCTTCATGATGTTGAAATCAACGAAGGTAGAAATCAAGAAAGAGCATCAAGTGTTGATGGTTGACAAGATCACTAGTTTCAAGAAAAGGTCAAAGGGAAAGAAAGGGAACTTAGGGTAGAATGACAAGCAAGTTGTCACTCCCACGGAGAAGCCCAAAGCTGGACCAAAGCCTGAAACTGAGTGCTTACACTGCAAAGGAAACGATTCCCGAGCTCTTCATGATGTTGAAATCAACGAAGGTAGAAATCAAGAAAGAGCATCAAGTGTTGATGGTTGACAAGATCACTAGTTTCAAGAAAAGGTCAAAGGGAAAGAAAGGGAACTTAGGGTAGAATGACAAGCAAGTTGTCACTCCCACGGAGAAGCCCAAAGCTGGACCAAAGCCTGAAACTGAGTGCTTACACTGCAAAGGAAATGGTCACTGGAAGCGGAAATGCCCTGAATATTTGGTGGATAAGAAGGATGGCAAAGTGAACAAGGGTATATTTGGTATACAGGTTATTGATGTGTGCCTTACTAGTGTTTATAGTAGCCCCTGAGTATTTGATACTAGTTCGGTTGCTAAGATTAGTAACTCGAAACAGGAGTTACAGAATAAACAGAGACTAGTTGAAGGGGAAGTGACGATGAGTGTTGGAAGTAGTTCCAAGATTGATATGATCATCATCGCACACTCCCTATACTTTCGGGATTAGTGTGTTAAACCTAAATAAATGTTATTTGGCATTTGCGTTGAGCATGAATATGATTTGATCATGTTTATTGCAATACGGTTATTCATTTAAAGTAAGAGAATAATTGTTGTTCTATTTGCATGAATAAAACCTTCAATGGTCATACACCCAATGAAAATAGTTTGTTGGATCTCGATCATAGTGATACACATATTCATAACATTGATGCCAAAAGATGCAAAGTTAATAATGATAGTGCAACTTATTTGTGGCACTGCCGTTTGGGTCATATCGGTGTAAAGCGCATGAAGAAACTCCATAAAGATGGATTTTCGGAATCACTTGGTTATGAATCATTTGATGCTTGCGAACCATGCCTTTTGGGCAAGATGACTAAAACTCTGTTCTCCGGAACAATGGAACGATCTACTGACTTATTGGAAATAATACATATCGATGTATGCGATCCAATGAGTATTGATGCTTGTGGCAAGTATCGTTATTTTCTGACCTTCACAAGATGATTTGAGCAGATATGGGTATATCTACTTGATGAAACATAAGTCTGAAATAGTTGAAAGGTTCAAAGAATTTCAGAGTGAAGTGGAAAAATCATCGTAACAAGAAAATAAAGTTTCTATGATCTGATTGTAGAGATGAATATTTGAGCTACGAGTTTGGCCTTCATTTTAAACAATGTGGAATAGTTTCACAGCTCACACCATATGGAACACCACAACGTAATGGTGTGTCTGAACGTCGTAATCGTACTTTACTAGATATGGTGCGATCTATGATGTCTCTTATCGGTTTACCACTATTGTTTTGGGGTTATGCATTAGAGATAGCTGCATTCACGTTTAATAGGGCACCATCTAAATCCGTTGAGACGACACCGTATGAACTATGGTTTAGCAGTAAACCTAAGCTGTCGTTTCTTAAAGTTTGGAGTTGCGATGCTTATATGAAAAAGTTTTTTTAACCTGATAAGCTCGAACCCAAATCGGAGAAGTGCGTCTTCATAGAATACCCAAAGGAAACTGTTGGGTACACCTTCTATCACAGATCCGAAGGCAAAACATTCATTGCTAAGAATGGATCCTTTCTAGAGAAGGACTTTCCCTCGAAAGAAGTGAGTGGGAGGAAAGTAGAGCTTGATAAGGTAATTTGTACCTTCTCCTGAATTGGAAAATAGTTCATCACTGAAATCAGTTCCAGTGATTCCTACACTAATTAGTGAGGAAGCTAATGATGATGATCATGAAACTTCAGATCAAGTTACTATAGAAACTCGTAGGTCTTCCAGAGTACGGTCCGCACCAGAGTGGTACGGTAATCCTGTTCTGGAAGTCATGTTACTAGACCATGATGAACCTACGAACTATGAGGAAGCGATGATGAGCCCAGCTTCCGTGAAATGGCTTGGAGGCCATGGAATCTGAGATAGGATCCATGTATGAGAACAAAGTATAGACTTTGGTTGACTTGCTCGATGATCAGCAAGCCATGTTAAATAAATGGATCTTCAAGAGGAAGACGAACACTGATAGTAGTGTTACTATCTACAAAGCTCGACTTGTCGCAAAAAGGTTTTTTGACAAGTTCAAGGTGTTGACTACAATGAGATTTTCTCAACTGTAGCGATGCTTAAGTCTGTCCGAATCATGTTAGCAATTGCCACAATTTATGAAATCTGGCAAATGGATGTCAAAACTGCATTCCTTAATGGTTTTCTTAAAGAAGAGTTGTATATGATGCAACTAGAAGGTTTTGTCAATCCTAAAGGTGCTAACAAAATATGCAAGCTCCAGCAATCCATCTATGGACTGGTGCAAGCATCTCGGAGTTGGAATATACGATTTGATAAGTTGATCAAAGCATATAGTTTTATACAGACTTGCGGTGAAGCCTGTATTTACAAGAAAGTGAGTGGGAGCACTACAACATTTCTGATAAGTATCTGTGAATGACATATTGTTGATCGGAAATAATGTAGAATTATTCTGCAAAAACATAAAGGAGTGTTTGAAAGGAGTTTTTTCAAAGAAAGACCTCGGCAAAGCTACTTACATAATGAGCATCAAGATCTATCGAGATAGATCAAGACGCTTGATAAGATTTTCAATGAGTACATACCTTGACAAGATTTTGAAGTAGTTCAAAATAGAACAGTCAAAGAAAGAGCTCTTGCCTGTGTTGCAAAGGTGTGAAATTGAGTAAGACTCAAATTCCAACCACGGCAGAAAATAGAAAAGAGAATGAAAGTCATTCCCTATGCCTCAGTCATAGGTTCTATAAAGTATGCTATGCTATGTACTAGACCTATTGTATACCTTGTTCTGAATTTGGTAAGGGAATACAATAGTGATCTAGGAGTAGATCACTGGACATTGGTCAAAAATATACTTAGTAAGGACTAAGGAAATATTTCTCGATTATGGAGGTGATAAAAGAGCCTGTCGTAAAGAGTTACATCGGTGCAAGTTTTTACATCAATCCAGATGACTCTAAAGTCTCAATCTGGATACATATTGAAAGTGGGAGCAATTAGCTATAGTAGGTCCATGCAGAGCATTGTAGACATAGAATATTTGCAAAATACATACGGCTCTGAATGTGACAGACCCGTTGACTAAGCTTCTCTCACGAGCAAAACATGATCACACCTTAGTACTCTTTGGGTGTTAATCACATAGCTATGTGAACTAGATTATTGACTCTAGTAAACCCTTTGGGTGTTGGTCACATGACGATGTGAACTATGGGTGTTAATCATATACAGATATGAATATTGGTGTTAAATCACATGGCAATGTGAACTAGATTATTGACTCTAGTGTAAGTGGGAGACTGAAGGAAATATGCCCTAGAGGCAATAATAAAGTTATTATTTATTTCCTTATTTCATGATAAATGTTTATTATTCATGCTAGAATTGTATTAACCGGAAACATAATACATGTGTCAATACATAGACAAACATAGTGTCACTAGTATGCCTCTACTTGACTAGCTTGTTGATCAAAGATGGTTGTGTTTCCTAGCCATAGACATGAGTTGTCATTTGATTAACGGGATCACATCATTAGAAGAATGATGTGATTGACTTGACCCATTCCGGTTGCTTAGCACTTGATCATTTAGTATGTTGCTATTGCTTTCTTCATGACTTATACATGTTCCTATGACTATGAGATTATGCAACTCCTGTTTACCGGAGGAACACTTTGTGTGCTACCAAACATCACAATGTAACTAGGTGATTATAAAGGAGCTCTACAGGTGTCTCCGAAGGTACATGTTGAGTTGGCGTATTTCGAGATTAGGATTTGTCACTCCGATTGTCGAAGAGGTATCTCTGGGCCCTCTCGGTAATGCACATCACTATAAGCCTTGCAAGCAATGTGGCTAATGAGTTAGTTGCGGGATGATGCATTACGTAACGAGTAAAGAGACTTGCCGGTAATGAAATTGAACTAGGTATTGGGATACCGACGATCGAATCTCGGGCAAGTAACATACCGATGACAAAGGGAACAACGTATGTTGTTATGCGGTTTGACCGATAAAGATCTTCGTAGAATATGTAGGAGAAAATATGAGCATCCAGGTTCCGCTATTGGTTATTGACCGAGAATAGTTCTAGGTCATGTCTACATAGTTCTCGAACCCGTAGCGTCCGCACGCTTAACGTTACGATGACAGTTTTATTATTAGTTTATAAGTTTTGATGTACCGAAGGTTGTTCGGAGTCTCGGATGTGATCACGGACATGACGAGGAGTCTCGAAATGGTCAAGACATAAAGATTGATATATTGGAAGCCTATATTTGGATATCGGAATGGTTCCGGGTGAAATCGGGATTTTACCGGAGCACCGGGGGGTTACCGGAACCCTCCCGGGGGTTATTGGGCCTTCATGGGCCCTAAGGGAGAAGAGGAGAGGAGGCAAGAGGTGGGCTGCGCCCCCTCCCCTCCCTAATCCGAATAGGACAAGGAGAGGGGGGCGGCGCCCCCCCCCCTTTCCTTCCCCTCTTCCTCCTCCTTCCCCCTTTCTCCTTCTCCAACTAGGAAAGAAGGGAGTCCTACTCCGGGTGGGAGTAGGACTCCCCCTTGGCGCGCCCTCCTTGGCTGGCCGCCCCCTCCCCCTTGGCTCCTTTATATACGGGGGCAGGGGAACCTCTAGACACACAAGTTGATCATCATGATCGTTCCTTAGCCGTGTGCGGTGCCCCCCTCCACCATATTCCACCTCGATCATATCATAGCGGTGCTTAGGTGAAGCCCTGCGTCGGTAGAACATCATTATCGTCACCACGCCGTCGTGCCGACAGAACTCATCCCCGACACCCTGCTGGATCGGAGTCCGGGGATCGTCATCGAGCTGAACGTGTGCTGAACTCGGAGGTGCCGTACGTTCGGTATTTGGATCGGTCGGATCGTGAAGACGTGCGACTACATCAACCGCGTTGTCATAACGCTTCCACTTACGGTCTACGAGGGTACGTGGACAACACTCTCCCCTCTCATTGCTATGCATCACCATGATCTTGCGTGTGCGTAGGAATTTTTTTGAAATTACTACATTCCCCAACACCCAGACCCCCGGATGTGCTCCAGGCATCATTCCAGGACCCTGGTATTGGATTTTCCCCTGAGCAGCTGACACAGCCGGAGGAGGTTGCTGCACCAGCTCTCGTCCCTGGTTGATCTGACCGGCGCCAACACTAACACCTCCAGGCCTGGGGTTGCTCGGCCTACGACCGCCGCCATGTCTGCCCCCCCCCCCCCCCCCCGCGCCATCTTGACAATCTCCGCATAGGTGCTCCTCGCTCCCTATCACTCCACTCTTTGGGAAACGAGAAAGATTTTGGGGCTGGTAGGTATGGAGAAACCCTAGCGCGGAAGCAGTCAGAGCTGGAGAATTAATTGGCTTCAAATAAATCCTTGCGAATCCAAACTAGGGTAGATGCGGCCCGTCGTCGCCGCGGCTTTAGGGACGGCACCACCCATAACTGCCCCAAAAAGTCAAAGGCATCATCCTCATCCTCGCAAGCCCCAGCAGAAAACGCCCCAACAGAATATGCCTTCCTCTGACCTCTCGGTCCCACCACCAAAGCGGAAACACAACGGCAGACACGCACTCGAGCTCCCTGTCGGCCATGACGGCTCCTCTCATCCACGCGATGCGGGGACGGAGTAGGCGAAGGAGAGCGGATCCAAGGCTCCTCTTGGCTGACAGGAAATTTGAATCCGCCCACCACCAGGCGGCTGGGTGAACCTCTCTCGTCCTGACCCCGAATCAGTCTGGGATCTCCCGAAACAGCCGTCACCGCCGCTGCTGAACTCTAGAGGTGGACTCGGCTTCCTTGGCAGCCTAGTACAAGATCAACTCTGTCGAGATCTCCTGCCCCGACGCGTATAACATTTCCCTCTCATCGTCGTCCATCCGCAACATCGTCGGATCGCTAGGTTGTGACGCGCATCGGCCAGTGCCCTCGACGCCCACTCCAATCTCCACTCCGCGCGGTCCACTTCCGCCAACAACGCCATGATTTCCTCGTTGGAAGCACCAGCCATCAGAGGATCTCACCACCCCCGACTTCCCCCGGGGAGGCGTGGATGGCCAATCTCAGCCCCGAACTTGAGTCGAGGCGGGGCGCCCCCTCCTAGGGGAAGCGGAGGGGGTGGCGAACTCGCCCGACCGACGCTGCGGCTCTGGGGGGCAGGCTCTAGGCGGCGGTGGGGGCTAGAGATCGGGGCAAGCGGCGCGGACGTGTGGGTGCGGGCATGGACGAGCTGGGGAGCGGGGGACACCCTTCGCGGATGAATCTTCTAGAGTAATTCGAGAAGAACATTCTTGGGGATACCATTGTGTTACCAACACCTCTCCAACAAAGATTACCACCCATGTCATGGGTGTAAACTTGGGGATAAATCTTGGTATCCTACTTTGTTCTTGCTTCTGGTTTGTGCTTTTAATTTCAAGTTTGTGTTGTGCCAGCTTGCTCCTTAGAACAATTCCAATGGGGCGACCCATTTTGTCCGCCCGCGTCTGTTTGGGTCGGCGCAGACAAAAGTGGCGGCCCAACGCGCCGACCCAAACGTACGCGCGTCCGTTTTTCTTCCGCGGACGACCCATTCCAGGCCCAATTTTGAGCCAGATTTGCGTCGGTGCGGACACGAGACGGACGCGCGCGCGCGCCTACTCCTCTCCCCGGGCCCGCCTGTCGGTGGCAGCCACCACCATTTCCCCCCATTTTCCCCAAAAATGCCCTCGCCCGCATGCGCCCCTGCCCCCCAACCAGCCATGGAGGACGCCATCGACCTCGACCTCGACGCCGCCGCCGGCCTCGCCTCCCTCGCCTCGTCCGGCGCCGTCGCCCCCTCCGAGAAAGGCAAGCCTCGTGCCCCGTGCAAGATTGTCGCGGCGGCCAAGATGAAGGAGGCGCTGACGCCCGAACAACGGGCAAGGGAGTCGCCCAAGAGGAAGGGCCGAAGGCACGCCGTGGACGCGAGGGATGAGGCCGCTGCGCAGGCCACCGCTGTCGCCACCGCGCAGCAGGAGTTCACCAACGCCCATGTCGCCGTGGCAATGAGGGAGGCACTCTACATGCTTGGGGTAAACCCTAGCCAGCACGGCCTCGTCCAAGCCGTCGTCGCCGTAGCCAGCACCGGCTCGTCGGCGTTTCCTCGGATGGTGATGCCCGACTCACCCCGCGCATCGGCTTGCAACCCGGTCCCCGGCTTCCACGTCTACCCGCAGGCCTCCCGCCTCTCCGGGGAGTGCTCACCCCACGCATCGGCTTGCAACCCGGTTGCGCCTCCCACGTCCGCGCCCGCGCCCGCTCCCATCGACCTCAACGCCACCCCGGTGGTTGGTGGCTCATCATCCGGCGGCACGAGGAAACGCGCGCGACAGGCGTCGGCCGGTAGTCTCTCGGACGCCCGTAACCTGTTCGAGGAAATGCCGTCCGCCGTCGACGAGGACTACATGAAACACCTCATCTTCGAGGGTGGTGCGTCGGGCGCTGGCTACGATCCCGAGGAGACGCAAAGCCAGGACGGCCACGGGGCATTCACGCCGACCGCTGGCTATGATCCCGATCAGGCGGCCTTCATGTGTGATCAGGTCGGCATCGACCTGGACGGCTTCCCCCTCGACCACGAGTTCCCGGACGACTATGGGCTAGAGGAAGAGGACAAGTGCGACATCGAAGTGGAGCCTTTGTTCGAGGACGAGCTCGCCAACCAAACCGCCGGTCCTAAGTCGAAGCGCAAGAGCAAGCGCACGAAGGCGTACACAGCTACCGAGGACAAAGCTTCTTTGCGAGTGTTGACGAGACATTGGACAAGACCCAAAGACGGGCGCCGAGCAAAAGCATTCAACCTTTTGGACTCATGTGCACCGCGAGTTTCATGAGCGCAAGAGGTTTCCACCTTACCAATTTGTGAGCACGCGCGGGCGGGTCTCCATTTCCAGGCGGTGGAGGGTGATTCAACAAGAGTGCAACAAGTTTTGCGCCACCCTTTAGAGTGTCAACGCCCGCCCCATGAGCGGCATCGGCGTGCAAGACATGGTATGATAGCAAGCAAGCCGCCATCTTTTGTGCCATCAAGATCATCCTTTTACGTCTTCATTTTGCATGGAAACATTTTGTAGGCATTTCAAGCTTTGGAGGCATTCAAGGTTCAACACAATGGCAAGTGCTTCAACCTCTCCCATTGCTATCGGGTCATCAAGGATGAAGAGAAGTTCAAGGCACAATATGCCGCGCTCAAGGCACGTGGGGGAAGGGCGCCGTGGAGGATGTTGGGGAGGGCGAGCCGGCACGGCCGCGGGGGAAGACCAACTCCAAGAAGGAGGACAAGCGAGATGAGGCCACCAACGCCTTGATCGCAGGCGTGGATGGCATGATGAATAAGAAGGACTCAAGAGAGGAGGAGCGTCGTCGTTTTAAGGCGGAGCAAATGGATGCTCTCATGGAGATCCAAAGGAGGAGGCTTGATCTTGACGCCGAGAAGCAAGCCAAGATGTTCGAGCTCGAGGCGGAGAAGCAAGCCAAGATGCTAGAGATCGAGGCCGCCAACGCTAAGACAAAGGCGAAAGAAGTGGCTCTTGCAAGCATGATGACCTGGGTGGAGATCATGAAGGTGGATCTCAACGCCTTGTCGTCAAGGAAGAGGTCGTGGTTCGAGAAGATGCAGGCCGACATGCTCAAGTTCAACGACGAGTGATCTATGGTGTTGAGGGGCCATCTTTTTTGTATGCCGGCAGGTGTGCCGGCATGACCACGGGAGCCGCGATGGCATGGTCGAACTCAAGTCCCACCATTTTTTGTGTGTTGCATGTGTGCCGGTCGGCTGGCGAGTGCGCCAGCATGAACTGTGGTACTTTCTGAGGCCGGCATTGTATACCGGCGCTGGCATGGTGTCGGCATGAGACATGAACGCTGGCATGATCGGCCGCGGGCCTTCTTTATTTAAAAGTTGAATGCGGACATGAAATGGGTCGGCGCGTTGGGCGCATTGCCGACCCAAATGCAAAATTGGACGGACGGACGGCGAGCGGACAAAAAGCGGACAAATGCGCCGTCCGTTTGGGTCGCCCCATAGGAGTTGCTCTTATTTATCTTGCTGCCGCCAATTGAGAAACAGTATAATGCAGCTACACAGCGATTTAGCCTTCTTTGCCGTCGGATCGTTTGTACGAACGCGCATGATTTGCTTCGGTCGTCCATGTCGTTACCTTTTTTTTTTGAGCGGATCCACGTCGTTACCTATGAGCCACAGTTTTCGTCCGCAACCGGGCCTTTTAAGACAGAAGGCCCAGCTCCAGTCCAACGTGCACCAAGCGATTTCCTCGCGGCGGCGCCAACCCTATGCCCGAGCTGCTCCTAAAAAAAACTGCTCCGCTGTTCGTCAACGCTGCGCCGCTGCCGTTCTCCGTCCCGGCGGCGAGCTTCGGCAACTGGTCTGCTTCGGCGTAGGTGCCCTCCACTCCCCCGTACTCTTCCTCCGCAGCCCCCCCACGGTTGGTCTCTTTACCCTTTTCTCTCCCTCTCAATGTTCTGGACAATTTGGATTCAGATTAGGATTTGACACCATTTGGCTGTTCTGGACAAAGCCTACTGTTACAACCCTCTACTCTGCCCTCAGCATGTTCCATAACCCTTCTTTTCTCTCCTTTTTATGTACTCCCTCCGTTCCTAAATATTTGTCTTTCTAGAGATTTCATCAAGTGACGACATACAAAGTAAAATGAGTGAATCTATATTCTAAAATATGTCTACGTACATCCATATGTTGTAGTCCATTTGAATGTCTAGAAAGACAAATATTTAGGAACGGAGAGAGTATCTTGTTGTAATATGCAGATTATAACAAGGCATTGAATCCCAGATTGCGCTATTAAAATGAAACAGGGAGCCAGACTTTAACGGATTCATTTCATGATTTTTATTTGAGATATCTATTTTAACTGGTCATACCTATAAAAAGCTTGACCAACATGCCATATAGCATATGATGTATTTTTTTTTTGGAAGAACTGTTGAGCAGCATAGTCATCCTACAAAAATATGGTAGTCTGGAAAAATCCAAAATAGTATTCTGTGCAAGCATAACAAGTTGTTCTATAAATGGATATAATAGGCAAACACAAGTTGTTCCAGGCTACTATCGTGTAGTTAATTATCAAACATATAAATCACATGTTACAATGAGATATAATTTTTATTTATCATTCAATTAATCAATAACTTCTCAGCTTTTAGTGCGATGATGTTTTTCTTACAATGTAGAAACTTCTCCACAAGTTAATGTCTTATATGATTTCGGGTAATGAAGCACCTGGGGTACTGTGTTGTTTATCTTCCACCTCGACATGAAGGCTGGGCAACTAAGGAGGTACGTTAATGAACTGGAATTTATCCATATAGTAGAGAAAATTGTTGGAAAAGTTCGTAAAAGAGTGTGTTGGGCAGGTAAGATGGCAACTAGATTTTTTTAACATCTGTCTATAAGTGAACTTTTTCTATATCAGATCTTTTTTTAAGTAGCAATGCCATGATTCATTTAGGTGATCATGCAAATAATCATACACCATATGCCAGACTGATATACCTTTGATGCAACCTGAAAAATGAAATTTAGGCATGCTTTGCTCCTCCATGTCTGTTGCCTGATAACTTTGTGGTTTCAACGATGGATTATTAATTATGTTGTTTCCATGATTCCTAAAACATGGAACTGGTTATGTTGGATTTAGAGTGTATGATTGTGATCGTGTTATTAGAACCACATTTATAACTGCTGAATTTTATCTTGTGTAGCATTGCTTGCTGAAGTCACAAATGAAAATAATAAATCAGTTGAGATAGGTACACTTTTGTTTCTTCTATATTGTATTTCTTCATATCTCCAATTTTTCTGTTACTATGAAGGGGCGTAATAGAAAGCCTATGCTCGGACAAACCTCAAGCCCATTGGACCTAGGAAATAAATAAGTCCACATACTGTTGCACTACTTCTCAACAATCATATATTAGAACTCGCCTATTGAGTTATGGGCAGTATAATCAATTCATGCAAATTTAACTTCCATATTTTGTATCTCCATATATTTATCGAAGATCCTACCGTTTTACTGTAAAAATTGACGGGCGCGGCAACGCGCGCCATCACGGTCTAGTATTATCGTGTAGGGTGTTCACTTAGTTGCATTTAGAGTACCTATAATTTCACAATCAGCAGTGAGGGTGCGAAAAAGACCTTTTAACTAGAGTCTGCAACTGATGGTTAGAATTTATGAAAACCCCACTAGTGATGGGCCTTTATTTGTGCACTGCCCTAGTAGTATTGTGGACAATGTCGGCTAAACAGTTAAGCCCGTCACCGGTGCTCTGACCTCTACTAAAGTGCAGCCCATTTCATCTCGTCGCTAGTTTATTTGGCCCCGTCCACTAAGCTCACCAGCCTAGGAAGTATATAAAGGTATACCAAACCCTAACCCCCTCATTCCTCTTTCTTCCCTCGCCTGCCGCCAACCCTCTCTTTCTCAACCGAGCTACCACATATGTCTCTCCCCAATTCCCTTTCTCGAATCGCCACTCACCGATGAGCCGCCCCACTGTCACGCCCCTCACTCATCGGTGCCAACTTCCAGCCCTCCCCTACCACAAAACCACCACTCTCCCTGCCCCCACTGTGTGCCTCTCACTCCTCCACCGCGCTGCGCTCCTCTCCTCCTTCGTCGATTCCAAGATCTGGTATCTGATTCTTAAAATAAAGATATTATTTTGTTTTCACCATTTCTTCTATATATATACTCGTTGTCAAAGATGACATCACATTCACATCGTAAGTCTAGTTTCCTGGTACATATGTTGCAGTATTTTTTGCCATTTATTACTCCAAAATTTAAGGATTGGAACTCTAGAGTAGATTTATCCAATAGGTTTTGCGGGGCACAAGCGTTCGACAAAAAAACATAGTTTTTCTAGGATAACATCACATAATATATTTTTATTTGGTAATATTTCAGACACAATGGTCTGCAAATGGAAAGAAGTGTCAAGCATGAGAATATACAACAAGTTTCCTGATATATAGTTACAGTCACCAACATATGCGTATACATTGTAATAACATTCTAGTTGCTTATTTTATTGTCATTTCTTAAGTGACTCATTCTTTCAATTATTTGACTTGAATTTATTATGGTTTGCAGAGGGGTCGCCATCATGCAAAGGCATAGCAAACTATGTGTCTCCACATCCACCTGCATGTTCGGGCTCCAAGATTGGGCAGACCTCCCGAAGGATCTGTTGCAATCAATATTCTCTCGCTTAGGCTCGATCCTTGACCTTCTCGCCTTTGTTGCAACCTGCCGTTCTTGGCGGGTTGCATTAACTTCATACTCATCCAAATCCACCTTATGCACTTTATTCCCGCCTCTCCTCATCCAGCCCAATATTCGTGTCCATGTTCCTCATCCTCCATGTAACAATGGTCGTCGCCACTTGCAGGCATATAAAGTTATCGATCCAGCCAAGCAAAGTGCCACCGGCCTTCACTGCCATGTTGATGAAGAAATTTTGCAGACGATGCGTTGTGCTGGCCCTTCATATGGTCAACTCATCTTCTACAACCGTGGACATTGCGTTGTTGTTGATCCTTTTAGAGGTACCAAGGTTTCACCTCCACGTCTCCCATTGTGTGATGACTATAGGAAGCTCAACTGGTCTGATATTCCATTCAATCAAAAAATCATGGAGCTGCAACAACTAGTTACAGAGTCTTACTGCAGCGCCATTCTAACAGCTCCCCTTGCATCACCAAACTCGCATATGCTTGTTAGCACCGGCCTCTCCTTGTTTAGTTGGCCGGTTGGAAGTGATACTTGGTCTGAACTCCAGTGTTCTGGTGTACAAATAATTCAGATTGTGGAATTCAACGGCCAATTCATTGCCATGGACCTTCGTCAACAGATATACACTTTGGAGGTGGCCCCCAAGCTTAGACTGCAGGAGATAACCACTAACCACCCCCCTGACTTGACCAAGAGCTCCCAAGACCCCTCTAAAACATCATGGCTAGTGGTCTGCGGTGACATGCTTCTGATGTTGGTCCATTCTTGCACGAGTATTCAGTACAATGCCAGTGTGCCATTTGTCCGCACGGTCCATTACCTTGACATGTCAACCAAGCCTGCAAAATGGGTGGATATGGAAAAGCTGGACAACTGGGCCATCTTCACGGGGAGTGATATCAGGAGTACATCATTTTCTTGCATGAACCCAGAACATTGGGGAGGAAGGAGCAAATGTCTATATGTTGCTCGTTCCCCTAAACCTTGGAGTGAATATGGGTTAGGCAACGAGCCAGATCCATATGTCGATCCCGTCCATCAGCACTTCAGGATCTGGTGTCACCTGATGCAACCCCTTTGGGTGTACCCGAGCATGCTCTATTCGGATGGCCCTTGATCATCACGTGTACCTACAACTTGCTGTCTATATGCTCAAGCTTATTGGGAAATTTCCTCTTCTGCAGCTCGGGTATGAGTTTGGAGATGTTCATGGTGACATTAGCACTCGGAATTCAACCTTTGCATTATATTTTGGTCCCCTGGTTTCTAATACTTTGTAAGAGATGTATATGGTGGTTGTATTACTGCTTAAGCTGAACCTCCTAGCCTTCTATAGTTAGTGTTTTTTTTGTTATGTTTAATGTTGCACTGGATAGATGTGTGATACTTTTACCTATTTGTTGCTTCATTTTCTACCGTCGAGCTTTAAGCGTCTTGTTATTTCAGTTACAAGATAATGTTCATACTTGCTATGCCTCAGGCCCACTCGATTATTGACAGAAAGGCCACTGTCGCGTTGCAGATTAGCACATGATCGAGTTGCATTACTTTGTTTGCATAATTAACATACCTCATGCTTTTGAATTCACAATTGGTGGATGTACCTTTTGACTTGATTGGCGGTCCTATGCTGACTCACCAGCAATGATTTTAACACCAAAGATAACATAAAGATGCATTTTGATCCATTTTTTTAGAACGCCTCATGATGATAACCCTGGCCGCTCTCACAAAAGATGATTGAAATTATTCAGTTCCCCAACCGCCTTACTCAGCAACATATATTTACTCCAACGGCAGCCCACAAGATTGTACTAATTTATTACCTCCGATAAATTAACAGCACCTTTACATGAGCCCATCACACCAACCAAACACAATGACATGAACAGCAGTACAACAATAACATGGACATGAATCACATATATAGTGGTCACTTCAACAAATATGTATCTTCTTATTCTTGCGTAGTAATATTTTCCTCAGTGGCTAGTAGCATGCAGCTGGAATCTTCAGTTCCCTACTTTGGCACAGTGGCGGCATGGCCTCCCTTTGTTTTTCTGGCCCTGTGATGACACGGTAAAAGAGACCCTAAAAGATGAAAAGAGAGATACTAAAGCAACGCCGAAGCCAAAAGCCACCGACCGATCCAAATCTGAGCTAATAGTGGTGGCTGGCCACCACCCATGCTGCAACCCTTAGCTTAGCTTTTGCCTGCATATTCATGGTTCAGACAAAACAAGTTGGATTCATCATGAATATGCCATGAACATTCTGAGATTATTCGACGATGATTCTCGGCTCGAATTCGGGTCTTACCATTGGCTGCGCGGGCTCTTCGGACGAAGGAGAGGAAGATGATGATGATGGCGGCCGCCGCCACGATGCCGATGATGATGGCGAGGGTCTTCCCGGAACCATCTGACGAACATAACAGATGCAACACGTGGATGTCAAGATAAGATTCATTCCGCTCACTCCATGCATGTGCTCTGTTTGATGATCCTATACAGCTAGTATTGTACAAATGTAGCTTTGTGCAAAGTGGCCAAGTGAAAGTTTTAAAGCTACAGCGCAAAGCAAGAAAGGCTACGGAGTACCCTAGCCACGGTGGGTGCCAGGGAGATATACGGGCGATGCAAAGCAGGGCAGGATCATTTTGAATCCGCTTTGTGGTATGCTTGGCTGAATGAAGAAGAACAGGAAAGTGAATCCACATGAAAGTCTTTCTGAAAGTTGAGATTTAAATAGTGTTGGCCAAAAAGCCCTTTCCATGGCCTCTTTGGTACCTTTGCTGCAGTTCGCACACACCATCATTTGCTGCTAATTAGTAACTAGGAGGGTCATCTACTATGCCAATGTGCATGCATTAGAGAATGCATACCACAAGCAGGGTCGAACTGTCAGCTTGCCAATTTTAACTATAGTTTACACTGTAACAGTATAGTTTGTACACTGTAACAGTAGGTTAAGTAAGATCTACTAGCACAATGTGAGAAAAAAGAAAACTGAATGAAAGTTCTACCCGCCGCCCCTAATCATTGATGATGCCCTAGGCAGTAGTGATGCCTAATTTCCGGGGTAGATTTTGACGGAAGGCACCCTGACCATGTCGCACACTGTTTATATTGCCAGTCTAAGAACCTACTTGGTCGGCTACCACAGCATTGACACACAAGTTGTAGCCAAGCATGGCCTGATACAATTTTCTGCGACATCTTTGGGAAGTTAATTTTGGAAGAACATGGGAGTCTATGCCGTGCATGGTTATAAACTGTGGGACGAACCAAGCACCTAGCACAAGTGGTCATAGACACGTAAATAAAACCTGAAGAAAAGGTAACCTGCATTTTGTATTTTGTAAATAGCAACTGTAGAAAGCCTAGATCTATGTGCTTCCATCATCATGCGGACATAGACACGAGGTGGTGTGTACCCTGCAAAGCATTTGAATATGTGGATCTGTTTTCGATAGTGGCCTAATCTTAAAAAGAAGTTTAACAAAGATAATCGTATCCCCGTCTCAAAAGAAGGCATAATTGCATCCTACGCGTAGTGCAAGCTAGCTCTGCATGGACCATTGCAAGATCCAACAATTATATTCGGATTTCCGTAACAAGTAACCGGACTGGCAGTGGCAGGGCTCCCGAAATCGATGTCCATTTTCTTGAGCGTCCGTGCCGATCGATGCGAGGCGCGCACAACTAGATAACGGTAATTAAGCCCAGAAATTAAGGTAGTGTAAGACTGTACGTACACGCGGTGTGATCATCAATCAGCAGCTGAAAATTCTACGGTGCGGAAAGTTGGGAAATGAGAGGAAGGATCTGAGCTGGGCAGGGCAAGAAGTCGCCAATGGCGGTACGATGTGGTTACCTTGGACGTCGCCGTACGGACGCGGCACGAACCCGTATCCGTATCCACTGCCTGCGCCCGGGACGCCGACGGTGCCGCCACCGGTGATGCCATTGCCTCCGCCAGCGATGCCATTGCCGCCGTCACCGATGGGGCCGGCGTTGCCGCCGCCGATGACGTTGCCTCCTCCGGGGGTGGCGCCGCCGGTGCCGGTGGCGGCATTGGACCAGAAGCGCGCGTAGCACTTGCCGAGGTAGACCTCCCCGGCGGAGGCGTCGCCGCAGCCGGCCTTGAGCTGCGAGGCGGCGACGGAGACGCAGTCGGTGCAGGCCTTGGCGCCGAGGTCCCCCACGCACTGCGACATGGCCTGCACGTACCCGGCCGCGCCGGCGCGGTACGAGCCGCCGGCCGCGGGGGACGACGCGGCCTGGAGCGCGCCGAGCGCCGCGTCGCGCAGCGCCGCGACGCCGGCGTCCCCGCTCTCGCCGCCGCACTTCTTGAACAGCACCGTGTTGTCCGGCTTCCCGAGGAACGAGTCGTTGCCGTAGCGGACGAAGCACGCGCGCAGCTGCACCGCGCCGCCGGCGGCCGAGTTGCAGAGGGAGGAGAGCTTGGAGGCGGACGCCTTCACGCAGACGCCGCAGACGGCGGCGGGGAGGTCGGAGCGGCACTGGTAGAGCCCGACCAGGCCCGTGGAGGCGCCGGACGGCGGGGTGTAGTTGGCGTAGGGGGTGGAGGCCGCGGTGTCGGTGAGGGTCGAGAGCACGGTGTCCACGTCCGCGGCGTACTGGGTGCCGGCGTCGTAGCGCGCCTGCGAGCACCCGGCGTACACGAACGCCGTGTAGTCGTCGGCGCCGCGCGCGCGCATGGCGAGCAGCGAGATCAGGATCGGTAGTGCCGTTGCTGCAAGAAACTTCCACATGCTTGAAACTTCTCGGCTTGGACGGGCTAACGTTTGATGCTTCGGCAGACTTAGGAAGCTGAGGAAGCTAAGCGCGGAGGAGAATGGGAGGACAGTAGCCAGGGAGACAGTGTGGCTATGCAAGCGTTGGTTCGCGAGTGTGGACTGTGGAGTAGGCTCAAAAGGGTTTATAAGAGGGGCAACGATCTGCGCCGGCGCACCGGCCCGATCGTTGGGCCGGTCAAGCCCCAGCCGCCCGATCCGCGAGCTTGAGCCGTCAGATCTGTTTCCTCGCGCCCCCTTCCCCCGCATTGACTTCTTCTTCCTCTCCTTCTTCTTCACCGCGCCCCCACCCCAGCCGCTCCTGCCGCCGGCGACTAGCCCCCTGACCTGGACCTCCCCCCCTAGTCCCACGCTGCTGGATGCGCTCTTCGTCGCCGCCAGTCGCCGTCCCCGTCGCTGTCGCATCATCCATACTCACCCCCCGGTCCAGCAGAAAGCCCCCCTTGTAGCAAAAAATGGCGCCGTCTTGAAGCACACCAGCACCCCTGTCGTTGCAACACCTAGCAGCCGCCATCGTCGCTGCACTGTCGTGTCGCCGATGCAGCTCTCAACGTCGCCGCTCGCTGCCATTGACGAGTCAGGTTGAAGCTTTTTATCTCATCGGTTGAAACTTTTCTCTATGCCTGTTGAAGCTTTTCTCACGGATTGAAGCTTTCCACCATGCCAATTGAAGCTTTTTTCACCTTAGCTTGAAGCTTTTTTCACAAAGGGTTGCAACTTTTTACTCTGCAGTTGCAACAAAACACACAGAGAGACGTCGTGGTCGTCGTCGAGGAGGATTTTCTCAATCTCTATTTGAAGCTTTTCATCTGCGGGTTGAAGCTTTTTGTCAAAACGGTTGTAACTTTTCCTGCATTTCGTTGTCTGGTTGAAGCTTTTTTTATCTACTAGATGTAGCTTTTGTGTCCATGGTTGTAGCACGGGGAAACGCCGTTTGCAACTCTTCCAGTACCGCGGTTGCAGCTCCTCCCCCGTGGCCATGGTTATAGCACGGGCACCTCGGTCCTCCCGGCGTTTTGCCTGTCGCCGGTTGCAACAAAAGGGGAAGAGAGGAGGAGGAAGAGGGAAGAGAGGGAGAAGGAAGAAAAATGAGGTGGGAATGAGAGCGGGGCTGCAACCTCTACATCCATGGGCGACGGGGAGCTGCTCCACGCGCTACAATGGAGGAGCCGAGATGGGATCAGGCGGAGGCGGAAGGAAGAAGAAGCAAAGAAAAAGAAAAAAAGAAAGAAAAATGTTTGGGTCAACTAAGCGCGCGCGTGCCAGCGTGTCCTGCGCGTGAAAAAAAGAAGAGACCGGCCGAGCGCTTCGGCCGGCGCACCGTCCCCAAACACTTCCCTTATAAGAGCGCCTGGTTGCACTGCGTCGAAATAGCATTTTTTTAGCGTCGAAATAGCGTCGTCCAACAGGCGCCTGGTTGCGCGGCACGCTAAATTGCCTTTTCAGCGTTGAAATAGCGTTTTTAGCACGCAGAAAGGCGTTTGCTCCTACCGCCGATGCAAAATATGGCACGCTACTATAGCTCCAGCAGGCGCTGCAAAATATGGCGTGCCACTATAGCTCCAACAGGAACTGCAAAATCCAGCGTGCGCGACCAGCCTAACAAATATGAAACACCACATATAAATTTGACAATATGATGATCTTTCAAACATAAAACAAATATTCAAAACAATGAGTTGAAGCAACATAGCATAGTTCAAATCACCCAACCAAGGTCATGACAAATAAAAGTTCACACTGTTGGAAAACGTAGTAATTCAAAAAATTTCCTACGATCACGCAAGATCTATCTACGAGATGTATAGCAACGAGGGGAAGAGTGTGTCCATGTACCCTCGTATACTAAAAGCAGAAGCGTTTAGTAACGCGGTTGATGTAGTCGAACTTCTTCGCGATCCAACCGATCCAAGTACCGAACGTACGACACCTCTGCGTTCAGCACACGTTCAGCTCGATGACGTCCCTCGTGCTCTTGATCCAGTTGAGGACAAGGGTGAGTTCCGTCAGCACGACGTCGTGGCGACGGTGATGCCGATGTTACCGGCGCAGGGCTTCGCCTAAGCACTATGGCGATATGATCGAGGTGTGTAACTGTGTGTGTGTGTGTGGGGGGGGCACTGCACACGGCTAAGGCAAAACTTGGTGTGTCTTTGGGGTGCCCCCTCCTGCATATATAAAGGAGGGAGAAGGAGGAGGTCGGCCCTAGAGGGGGCGCGCCAAATGGGGGAGTCTTACTTGGACTCCCGGTCCAAGTAGGATTCGACCCCCCTTTGCTATTCCAACTAGGAGAATGAGGGAAGGGAGAAGAGGGGAGAAGGAAGGAAGGGGGCGCCACCCCATCCTAGTCCAATTCGGACCAGCTCATGGGGGGGGAGGGTGAGGGAGTCCTAGATTAAGGGGTCCTCGCACAGCCGGACTATGTACTTATGCCGGACTGTTGGACTATGAAGATACAAGATTGAAGACTTCGTCCCGTGTCCGGGTGGGACTCTCCTTTGCGTGGAAGGTAAGCTTGGCAATTCGGATATGTAGATCTCCTTCTCTGTAACCGACTCTGTGTAACCCTAGCCCCCTTCGATGTCTATATAAACCGGAGGGTTTAGTCTGTAGGACAACAACAATCATAATCATATGCAAGCTTCTAGGGTTTAGCCTCTAAGATCTCGTGGTAGATCAACTCTTGTAATACTCATATCATCAAGATCAATCAAGCAGGAAGTAGGGTATTACCTCCATAGAGAGGGCTCGAACCTGGGTAACTTTGTGTCCCCCGCCTCCTGTTACCATTAGCCTTAGACGCACAGTTCGGGACCCCCTACCCGAGATCCGCCGGTTTTGACACCGACATTGGTGCTTTAATTGAGAGTTCCACTGTGTCGTCACGGTAAGGCTTGATGGCTCACCTTGTTATCAAGGACAACATCACATCTGGGGGAGCCCTGGCTTTAGGCCAAACTCTTTGACTAGGCGGCTTCGTCATGACCGCCCGCTCGGCCGCCGCGCCGATGATGACTTCTCGGGTCATCAAAACCAGCCTCCACGTCAGCTCGGAATACACCGAGCGGATGGATCCAATGGAGCTTTCGTCCTCGAACGAGCTCTCAGATCGCATCGCCGCCTTGGGAGTCGCTACAGACTATGATCGGATCGGGCTTAAACCCGACCAAAGAGAAATTAACTCTCCGCTGGTCACCCATCAGATAGCCATGCTGGAGGAGCAATGCAGCGATTCTTCCTCTATTTTAAGGACAAACTATGTCCGGATTCCTGAGCTCTCCGAGCCGGATACCTGTCTGCGGGAGTGACCCAGACTCCGAACTTAGAATCAGATAACGGGCTAGAAAAATTGGGCAACATCCTGGAGCCCGAATTGCCAAGTTCGGAAGCTCCTCTGCCCTTGGTCTCAGATCGGGTCAGGGTTCGGACTTAAATCTACCCACCCACCCAGATACAAGCAATCTTTCCCACATTAGACAAGAGCCACAAGAGTCAGTACATCACTTCTGGGCCAGATTCCTCCTTGTAATGAGCAAGGTCAAGGACTGTCGGGAGGAAGACGCAATCTCATTCTTTTGCAAAAATTGCACGGACAAGGGAATCCTCAACGCCATAAGTCGCCGTGACATAACACACTTCGCTGACTTGGCGGCCATAGTACAGAAGTACTGTGCGATGGAAAGCGCCTGGAAAACCCAAGAAAAATTCTGGGATTCTCCGGCCCTCGCTAAACCCCTCGTCCGAACTAAAAGGGTGCACAATCACAAGTCACCCGATCCAATTACAAAGAAACCAAAGCCCATTACAGGGCGTGGAACCGTGTTGGAGAGATGGCTCAATGGGCCATGCAAAATTCACACCACATTGGATACCATACCAACACACAACCTTCGAGCATGTTGGATACTTCGGCAGGTGGCCAAGAGCGGCGAGGATCTCCTCATTAACGATACCGTAGAGCATCATCTCTTAGAAAACAACAATACGATATTGACTGTCTTCGAGACTTTCGCCTCAAATAACAGGCGCATGAGAGCACTCCGCAGCCTCGCCGAAGTCTGCCAGGTTGCAGCAATAAACCCATGGAACGACACTGCCATAACCTTCAATGCCGGCGATGAACCTCAATTCCGAATAGTCCAAGCACCAGCCGCCTTGGTCCTTAGTCCAATTGTGGACGGCTTCCGGCTTACTAAAGTTCTCATGGACGGCGGCAGCGGATTAAACCTCATCTACGAGGAAACTCTCAACAAAATGGAAATAGACAAGAGCCGCATTGAGCAAAGTAGCACAACCTTCAGAGGAATTATCCGTAGTCGGGAGGCACGATGTGCGGAAAAAAATCACACTAGATGTGGTATTCGGCACGCCGGAGGATTACAGGTCCGAAGAAATCACATTCCAAGTGGCCCCGTTTAGTAGCGGATACCACGCCCTTTTAGGACGGGATGCATTCACGAGCTTCCAAGCTATACCCCATTACGGGTACATGAAGCTCAAGATGTCCAGGCCCAATGGAATCATCACTCTAGCTAGTGATCCGGACAAAACCCTGGCCCTTGAGGCATTGTCCGAAGCGCTTGCAGCCGAAGAACTAACTGCGCTGCGCTCCACAGTGGACAGGGACGATGTGATACTCGACAGACGATCCAAGTCCACCTCTTTCAAACCAGCGGACGAAATAGTCAAATTCCAAGTCCACCCAACGGAACCTACAAAAATAGCATCCATCGGGGCACAACTGAACCCCACAATAGACGCTGCACTGCGGGCGTTCTTGCGCGAGAATTGGTACATCTTCGCCTGGCACCCTTCAGATATGCCAGGTATCCCATGCAGGCTAGCCGAGCATAGCGTAAACATACTAAAGGGATACAAGCTGGTCAAGCAGACTCTTCGGCGCTTTTCAGAACCTAAACGAAAAGCCATGGGAGAGAAGCTAGCCAAGTTACTCGAAGCCGGATTCATCAGAGAAATAAAACACCCGGACTGGCTAGCAAACCTGGTGATGGTGCCAAAGAAGGACAAATCCTGGCGCCTATGTGTCGATTTCAAGGACCTCAATAAGGCTTTCCCCAAGGATTCCTTCCCTCTCCCCCGCATCGATCAAATCATCGACGCTACCGTAGGACACGACTCATTGTGCTTTCTCGATGCATACTCCGGGTACCACCAAATCAAGATGGTGGAGTCCGATCAAGCCGCAACGACATTCATCACTCCATACGGCCCCTTCTGTTTTAACACCATGCCTTTTGGGCTCAAAAATGCCGGTGCAACCTATCAACGCATGATTCAGACATGCCTGGAAACACAAATCGGCAAAACAGTTAAGGCATATGTTGAAGGAAATATGCCCTAGAGGCAATAATAAAGTTATTATTTATTTCCTTATATCATGATAAATGTTTATTATTCATGCTAGAATTGTATTAACCGGAAATATAATACATCTGTGAATACATAGACAAACATAACGTCACTAGTATGCCTCTACTTGACTAGCTCATTTATCAAAGATGGTTATGTTTCCTAGCCATGGACAAAAGAGTTGTCATTTGATTAACGGGATCACATCATTAGGAGAATGATGTGATTGACATGACCCATTCCGTTAGCCTAGCACTTGATCGTTTAGTATACTGCTATTGCTTTCTTCATGACTTATACATGTTCCTATAACTATGAGAATTATGCAACTCCCGTTTACCGGAGGAACACTTTGGATACTACCAAACGTCACAACGTAACTGGGTGATTATAAAGGAGTACTACAAGTGTCTCTGAAGGTACATGTTGAGTTGGCGTATTTCGAGATTAGGTTTTGTCACTCCGATTGTCGGAGAGGTATCTCTGGGCCCTCTCGGTAATGCACATCACTATAAGCCTTGCAAGCAATGTGACCAATGAGTTGGTTACGGGATGATGCATTACGTAACGAGTAAAGAGACTTGCCGGTAACGAGATTGAACTAGGTATTGGATACCGACGATCAAATCTCGGGCAAGTAACATACCGATGACAAAGGGAACAACGTATGTTGTTATGCAGTTTGACCGATAAAGATCTTCATAGAATATGTAGGAACCAATATGGGCATCCAGGTTCCGCTATTGGTTATTGACCGAGAATAGTTCTAGGTCATGTCTACATAGTTCTCGAACCCGTAGGGTCCGCACGCTTAACATTACGATGATAGTTTTATTATGAGTTTATAAGTTTTGATGTACCGAAGGAGTTCGGAGTCCCGGATGAGATCGGGGACATGACGAGGAGTCTCAAAATGGTTGAGACGTAAAGATCAATATATTGGACGACTATATTCGGAGTTCAGAAAGGTTCCGAGTCATTCGGGTATTTTTCGGAGTACCGGAGAGTTACGGGAATTCGCCGGGGAGTATATGGGCCTTATTGGGCCATACGGGAATAGAGGAGAGAGGCCAAAAGGAAGGAGGGGCACAGCCCCCCTCTGGTCCGAATTGGACAAGGGGTGCAGCCCCCTTTTCCTTCCTCCTCCCCCCCTCTTTCCTTCTCTCCTACTCCAACAAGGAAGGGGGGGAGTCCTACTCCCGGTGGGAGGAGGACTCCTCCTGGCGCGCCCCTCCTGGCCGGCCGAACCCCTCCCCCTGGCTCCTTTATATACGGGGGCGGGGGGCACCCCATAGACACACAAGTTGATCTACGGATCATTCCTTAGCCGTGTGCGGTGCCCCCTCCACCATATTCCAGCTCGGTCATATCGTCGCGGAGTTTAGGCGAAGCCCTGCGCTGGTAGAACATCATCATCGTCACCACGCCGTCGTGCTGACGGAACTCATCTCCGGAGCTTTGCTGGATCGGAGCCCGGAGATCGTCATCGAGCTGAACGTGTGCTGAACTCGGAGGTGCCGTACGTTCGGTACTTGGATCGGTCGGATCGTGAAGACGTACGACTACATCAACCGCGTTGTGCTAACGCTTCCGCTTACGGTCTACGAGGGTACGTGGACGAACACTCTCCCCTCTCGTTGCTATGCCATCACCATGATCTTGCGTGTGCGTAGGAATTTTTTTGAAATTACTACGTTGCCCAACAGTGGCGTCCGAGCCTAGGTTTTATGCATTGATGTTATATGCACGAGTAGAACACAAGTGAGTTGTGGGCGATACAAGTCATACTGCTTACCAGCATGTCATACTTTGGTTCGGCGGTATTGTGAGATGAAGCGGCCCAGACCGACATTACACATACGCTTACGCGAGACTGGTTTCACCGTTACGAGCACTCGTGCTTAAAGGTGGCTGGCGGGTGTCTGTCTCTCTCACTTTAGCTGAATCGAGTGTGGCTACGCCCGGTCCTTGCGAAGGTTAAAACAGCACTAACTTGACGAACTATCGTTGTGGTTTTTGATGCGTAGGTAAGAACGGTTCTTGCTAAGCCCGTAGCAGCCACGTAAAATTTGCAACAACAAAGTAGAGGACGTCTAACTTGTTTTTGCAGGGCATGTTGTGATGTGATATGGTCAAGACGTCATGCTATATTTTATTGTATGAGATGATCATGTTTTGTAACCGAAGTTATCGGCAACTGGCTAGAGCCATATGGTTGTCGCTTTATTGTATGAAATGCAAACGCCCTGTAATTGCTTTACTTTATAACTAAGCGGTAGCAATAGTTGTAGAAGCAATAGATGGCGTAACGACAACGATGCTACGATGGAGATCAAGGTGTCGCGCCGGTGACGATGGTGATCATGAAAGTGCTTCGAAGATGGAGATCACAAGCACAAGATGATGATGGCCATATCATATCACTTATATTGATTGTATGTGATGTTTATCCTTTATGCATCTTATCTTGCTTTGATTGACGGTAGCATTTTAAGATGATCTCTCACTAATTATCAAGAAGTGTTCTCCCTGAGTATGCACCGTTGCGAAAGTTCTTCGTGCTGAGACACCACGTGATGATCGGGTGTGATAGGCTCTACGTTCAAATACAACGGGTGCAAAACAGTTGCACACGCGGAATACTCAGGTTAAACTTGACGAGCCTAGCATATACAGATATGGCCTCGGAACACGGAGACCGAAAGGTCGAGCGTGAATCATATAGTAGATATGATCAACATAGTGATGTTCACCATTGAAAACTACTCCATCTCACGTGATGATCGGACATGGTTTAGTTGATTTGGATCACGTGATCACTTAGATGACTAGAGAGATGTCTGTCTAAGTGGGAGTTCTTAAGTAATATGATTAATTGAACTTAAATTTATCATGAACTTAGTCCTGGTAGTATTTTGCAAATTATGTTGTAGATCAATAGCTCGCGTTGTTGCTTTCATATGTTTATTTTGATATGTTCCTAGAGAAAACTGTGTTGAAAGATGTTAGTAGCAATGATGCGGATTGGATCCGTGATCTGAGGTTTATCCTCATTGCTGCGCAGAAGAATTATGTCCTTGATGCATCGCTAGGTGACAGACCTTTTGTAGGAGCAGATGCAGACGTTATGAACGTTTGGCTAGCTCAATATGATGACTACTTGATAGTTTAGTGCACCATGCTTAACGGCTTAGAATCAGAATTTCAAGGACGTTTTGAACGTCATGGACCATATGAGATGTTCCAGAAATTGAAGTTGATATTTCAAGGAAATACCCGAGTTGAGAGATATGAAGTCTCCAACAAGTTCTATAGCTAAAAGATGGAGGAGAATCGCTCAACTAGTGAGCATGTGCTCAGATTGTCTGGGTACTTCAATCGCTTGAATCAAGTGGGAGTTAATCTTCCAGATAAGATAGTGATTGACAGAATTCTCTAGTCACCATCACCAAGTTAGTAGAACTTCGTGATGAACTATAGTATGCAAGGGATGACGAAAACGATTCCCGAGCTCTTCGTGATGTTGAAATCGACGAAGGTAGAAATCAAGAAAGAGCATCAAGTGTCGATGATTGACAAGACCACTAGTTTCAAGAAAAGGGCAAAGGAAAAGAAAGGGAACTTCAAGTGGAAAGACAAGCAAGTTGTCACTCCTGCGAAGAAGCCCAAAGCTGGACCATATCCTGAAACTAAGTGCTTACACTGCAAAGGAAATAGTCACTGGAAGCGGAAATGCCCTGAATATTTGGTAGATAAGAAGGATGGCAAAGTGAACAAGGGTATATTTGATATACAGGTTATTAATGTGTGCCTTGCTAGTGTTTATAGTAGCCCCTGAGTATTTGATACTTGTTCGGTTGCTAAGATTAGTAACTCGAAACAGGAGTTACAGAATAAACAGAGACTAGTTGAAGGGGAAGTGACGATGAGTGTTGGAAGTAGTTCCAAGATTGATATGATCATCATCACACACTCCCTAAACTTTCGGGATAAGTGTTAAACCTAAATAAATGTTATTTAGCGTTTGCATTGAGCATGAATATGATTGATCATGTTTATTGCAACACGGTTATTCATTTAAAGTCAGAGAATAATTGTTGTTCTGTTTACATGAATAAAACCTTTAATGGTCATACACCCAATGAAAATAGTTTGTTGGATCTCGATCGTAGTGATACACATATTCATAATATTGATGCCAAAAGATGCAAAGTTAATAATGATAGTGCAACTTATTTCTAGCACTGCCATTTGGGTCATATTGGTGTAAAGCGCATGAAGAAACTCCATAAAGATGGATTTTCGGAATCAATTGGTTATGAATCATTTGATGCTTGCGAACTATGACTTTTGGGCAAGATGACTAAAACTCCGTTCTCCAGAACTATGAAGCGAGCAACTGATTTGTTGGAAATCATACATACTGATGTTTATGGTCCAATGAATGTTGAGGCTCGCGGCGTTATTTTCTCACCTTCACAGATGATTTGAGCAGATATGGGTATATCTACTTAATGAAACACAAGTCTGAAATAGTTGAAAGGTTCAAAGAATTTCAGAGTGAAGTAGAAAAATCATCGTAACAAGAAAATATAGTTTTCTGCGATCTGATCGCGGAGACGAATATTTGAGTTACGAGTTTGGTCTTCAATGAAAACAATGTGGAATAGTTTCACAACTCACGCCACCTGGAACACCACAACGTTATGGTGTGTCTGAACATCGAAACCACACTTTATTGGATATGGTGCGATCTATGATGTCTCTTACTGATTTACCACTATCGTTTTGGGGTTATGCATTAGAGACAACTGCATTCACGTTTAAATAGGGCACCATCTAAATCCGTTGAGACGACACCGTATGAACTATGGTTTAGCAGTAAACCTAAGCTGTCGTTTCTTAAAGTTTGAAGTTGCGATGCTTATATGAAAAAGGTTTTCAACCTGATAAGCTCGAACCCAAATCGGAGAAGTGCGTCTTCATAGAATACCCAAAGGAAATTGTTGGGTACACCTTCTATCACAGGTCCGAAGGCAAAAACATTCGTTTGCTAAGAATGGATCCTTTCTAGAGAAGGAGTTTCTCTCGAAAGAAGTAAGTGGGAGGAAAGTAGAGCTTGATAAGGTAATTTGTACCTTCTCCCGAATTGGGAAGTTGTTCATCACAGAAATCAGTTCCAGTGATTACTACACCGATTAGCGAGGAAGCTAATGATGATGATCATGAAACTTCAAATCAAGTTACTACAAAACCTCGTAGGTATTCCAGAGTACGATCCGCGCCAGTGTGGTACGGTAATCCTATTCTGGAAGTCATGTTACTAGACCATGATAAACCTACGAACTATGAGGAAGCGGTGATGAGAAATAATGTAGAATTATTCTGCAAAGCATAAAGGAGTATTTTGAAAGGAGTTTTTCAAAGCAAGACCTCGGTGAAGCTGCTTACACATTGAGCATCAAGATCTATATAGATAGATCAAGACGCTTGATAAGATTTTTTCAAATGAGTACATACCTTGATAAATTTTTGAAATAGTTCAAAATGGGACAGTCAAAGAAGGAGTTCTTGCCTGTGATGCAAAGGTGTGAAGTTGAGTAAGACTCAAGACCCGACCATGGCAGAAAATAGAAAGAGAATGAAAAGTCATTCCCTATGCCTCAGTCATAGGTTCTATAAAGTATGCTATGCTGTGAACCAGACCTATTGTATACCTTGCTCTGAGTTTGACAAAGGAATACAATTTTGATCTAAGAGTAGATCACTAGACAGCGGTCAAGAATATCCTTAGTGAGGACTGAGGACATGTTTCTCGATTATGGAGGTGATAAAAGAGCCCGTCGTAAAAAGTTACAAAGATCCAAGCTTTTACACCAATCCAGATGACTCTAAGTCTCAATATGGATACATATTGAAAGTGGGAGCAATTAGCTAGAGTAGCTCCGTGTAGAGCATTGTGGACATAGAATATTTGCAAAATACATACGGCTCTGAATATGACAAACCCATTGACTAAACTTCTCTCACAAGCAAAACATGATCATACCTTAGTACTCTTTGGGTGTTAATCACATAGAAATATCAACTAGATTATTGACTCTAGTAAACCCTTTGGGTGTTGATCACATGATGATGTGAACTATGGGTATTAATCACATACAGATGTGAATATTGGTGTTAAATCACATGGCGATGTGAACTAGATTATTGACTCTAGTGCAAGTGGGAGACTGAAGGAAATATGCCCTAGAGGCAATAATAAAGTTATTATTTATTTCCTTATATCATGATAAATGTTTATTATTCATGCTAGAATTGTATTAACCGGAAACATAATACATGTGTGAATACATAGACAAACATAACGTCACTAGTATGCCTCTACTTGACTAGCTCGTTTATCAAAGATGGTTATGTTTCCTAGCCATGGACAAAAGAGTTGTCATTTGCTTAACGGGATCACATCATTAGGAGAATGATGTGATTGACATGACCCATTCCGTTAGCCTAGCACTTGATCGTTTAGTATACTGCTATTGCTTTCTTCATGACTTATACATGTTCCTGTAACTATGAGAATTATGCAACTCCCGTTTACCGGAGGAACACTTTGGGTACTACCAAACGTCACAATGTAACTGGGTGATTATAAAGGAGTACTACAGGTGTCTCTGAAGGTACATGTTGAGTTGGCGTATTTCGAGATTAGGTTTTGTCACTCCGATTGTCGGAGAGGTATCTCTGGGCCCTCGGTAATGCACATCACTATAAGCCTTGCAAGCAATGTGACCAATGAGTTGGTTACGGGATGATGCATTACGTAACGAGTAAAGAGACTTGCCGGTAACGAGATTGAACTAGGTATTGGATACCGACGATCAAATCTCGGGCAAGTAACATACCGATGACAAAGGGAACAACGTATGTTGTTATGCGGTTTGACCGATAAAGATCTTCGTAGAATATGTAGGAACCAATATGGGCATCCAGGTTCCGCTATTGGTTATTGACCGAGAATAGTTCTAGGTCATGTCTACATAGTTCTCGAACCCGTAGGGTCCGCACGCTTAATGTTACGATGACAGTTTTATTATGAGTTTATAAGTTTTGATGTATCGAAGGAGATCGGAGTCCCGGATGAGATCAGGGACATGACGAGGAGTCTCGAAATGGTCAAGACGTAAAGATCGATATATTGGACGACTATATTCGGAGTTTGGAAAGGTTCCGAGTCATTCAGGTATTTTTTGGAGTACCGGAGAGTTACGGGAATTCGTCGAGGAGTATATGGGCCTTATTGGGCCATACGGGAATAGAGGAGAGAGGCCGAAAGGAAGGAGGGGCGCAGCCCCCCTCTGGTCCGAATTGGACAAGGGGTGCAGCCCCCTTTTCCTTCCTCCTCTCCCCCTCTTTCCTTCTCTCCTACTCCAACAAGGAAGGGGGGAGTCCTACTCCCGGTGGGAGGAGGACTCCTCCTGGCGCGCCCCTCCTGGCCGGCCGAACCCCTCCCCCCTGGCTCCTTTATATACGGGGGCGGGGGGCACCCCATATACACACAAGTTGATCTACGGATCGTTCCTTAGCCGTGTGCGGTGCCCCCCTCCACCATATTCCAGCTCGGTCATATCGTCGCATAGTTTAGGCGAAGCCCTGCGCCGGTAGAACATCATTATCGTCACCACGCCGTCGTGCTGACGGAACTCATCTCCGGAGCTTTGCTGGATCGGAGCCCGGAGATCGTCATCGAGCTGAACATGTGCTGAACTCGGAGGTGCCGTACGTTCGGTACTTGGATTGGTCGGATCGTGAAGACGTACGACTACATCAACCGCATTGTGCTAACGCTTCCGCTTACGGTCTACGAGGGTACGTGGACGAACACTCTCCCCTCTCGTTGCTATGCCATCACCATGATCTTGCGTGTGCGTAGGAATTTGTTTGAAATTACTACGTTCCCCAACATATGTAGACGACGTGGTCATCAAAACCAGACACGCCGAGTCATTAATAGACGACCTGAGGCTTACGCTTGATAATCTTCGAACATATGACATCAAGCTCAACCCAGAAAAATGCGTTTTCGGCATCCCTGCCAGAAAGCTCCTGGGCTTCATCATTTCCAATAGAGGAATTGAAGCAAATCTTGCTGAAATCGGAGCTCTATCACAGTTGGCTACCCCAACAGACCTTAAGCAAATCCAGAACTTAACTGGATGTGTAGCTTCCTTAAGCCGCTTTATATCCCGATTGGGAGAAAAGGCACTACCTCTCTATCGCCTTCTTCGATGCACCGAACACTTCGAGTGGACGGATGCGACTACGGCCAGACTGGAAGAAATAAAGGCCCTCTTGGCTAGCAATCCAATCCTGGCCACACCAAACATCGGCGAACCCATGCTGTTATATATAGCTGCAACACATCAAGTTGTAAGCGTAGTGCTCGTCGTCGAATGAGAGGAGGACGGACATAAGTTCCCGCTTCAAAAGCTAGTATACTACCTATCCACTGTCCTCACTCCATGCAAGTCACGGTACCCACATTATCAAAAGATAGCATACGCGGTCTTCATGGCATCCCGGAAACCACTCAACGATATAATAAATAACCGCGATGCCACGGGCCAGCTTGCTAAGTGGGCTATCGAGCTCCTCCCATTCGACATCATATACAAACCACGACAAGCCATTAAGTCACAAGTACTGGCCGACTTCGTCGCCGAATGGACTAAAGCCGAACTCCCTAAAGAGTACGACGCGTACTCCAATTGGATCATGCACTTTGACGGCTCTAAGATGCTGGCTGGTCTGGGAGCGGGCGTTGTCCTGACATCCCCCACCGGAGATACAGTCCAATACGTACTCCAAATATTATACACAGACTCCAACAATGCAACCGGATACGAGGCTCTATTGCACAGTCTTCGGATGGCAGTCTCCATGGGCATTCAACGCCTAGAAGTGCATGGGGATTCGAACCTCGCAATATCTCAAATAAATGGAGACTTTGACGCCAAGGACCCGAAAATGGCGGCTTACCGCAATGCCGTCCTCAAGATGTCAGCTCGGTTCGAGGGGCTCGAATTCCATCATGTGGTCCGAGAAAACAATCAAGCGGCGGATATCCTCGCCCGCATAGTGGGACCCCGTCCCACCTAATATCTTCTTGGAAAGGCTGTTCAAGCCATCCGTGGTATGGGAAGGGGAGACCGGCAACACTAGTCTGGATCCGACCACAACCCTAGATCCCGAACACACTGACATAATCGGAGGCTCCACCACCGAAATAACACCTTCGGCCCACGCGATCATGGATGTCATCGCCCCATGGAGAGAACCCTCTTATCCTACCTAAATAGGCAAGAACTCCTTGAGGACCAAAATGAGGCACGTTGCATTGTGCGGCGCTCTAAAGCCTACAAGGTTCATGAGGGAGAGCTTTATAAGAAAAGCGCTACCGCAGTACTCCAAAGGTGCATCTCCGAAGAGGAAGGGCAGCAGCTCTTGGCCGAAATTCATGATGAACTTGCCGGCCACCATGCCGCAGCCCGGGCCCTTGTCAGCAAGGCCTTCCGTACAGGTTTCTTTTGGCCGACAGCCCGAGCAGACGCACAGGACCTCGTCCAACATTGCGTCGGTTGCTAGCTTTTTGCAAATCAAAGCCATATGCCACCTACCGCTCTCCAAACAATCCCCATAACTTGGCCCTTTGCGGTCTGGGGGCTCGATATGGTTGGACCCCTTAAAGGAGGAAGCCCTAAGAAAAAAATACTTGTTGGTCATGGTAGATAAATTCACCAAATGGATAGAGGCCAAACCAGTTAAAACGGCCGAATCCGGACCAGTGATAGACTTTATATCCAGAGTCGTACACCGTTACGGTGTTCCCCATAGCATCTCACTGATAACGGCTCTAACTTCACAGCCGCCAAGGTGAAAACTTGGTGTGGCAAAATGGGCATCAAGCTTGATTATGCCTCTGTCTATCACCCCCAAACAAACGGTCAAGCCGAACGAGCAAATGGTCTTATTATGAGCGGCATCAAACCTAGACTAGTGTCATCCTTGAAGAAATCAGATACACACTGGGTCGAGGAGCTCGACTCCGTACTATGGGGTCTGCGGACCACGCCGAATCGCACTACCGGATACACACCATTTTTATGGTGTACGGCGCAGAGGCGGTATTGCCTTGCGATATCATTCACGACTCACCTCGAGTGCGCATGTACAAAGAGAGAGAAGCCGAGCTTGATCGGCAGGACAGTTTAGATGCCCTGGAGGAGGAGCATGACGTCGCAAAAGCCTGTTCCGCATTCTATCAGCAACAGGCTCGAAGGTATCAAAGCAGAGAAGTACGGGCCAAAACTTATAACATTGGCGAAATCGTTCTACGCCTACCGGAGAAGAAAAAGGACAAGCTCAAGCCCAAGTGGGAGGGTCCCTTCATCATTGATAAAGTTCTCACCGGTGGAGTGTATCATCTGCGTGATGCATCAGATAATCAACTCGAGCCGAACCCATGGAACGCGGCCAGACTCCGAAGATTCTACGCCTAGTGCCGAACTCTGTGTTCGTCTCCTTGCCTCCGCCTTTCTTTTTTAAGTTATATCCTCTTTCTCTCTTTCTTTCTTTCTTTCTTTCTTTTTTATGGCCTTACAGGCTTCAAGTGTGCCTTGACCACACACTCTTGCCGCGCTATGCGTGCTCAATATACCCGGGGGCTTCTTATACAAAAGCTTAATATAATTATCTTCCGGGCTTCATGCCCACTACATATGTGTCACTTTTCCTTATGTACCTTTTCTTCGCCATTATATGCATCGATGTGACTTAAACTTTGGCCAAGCTGGGTTGCTTGGCTCCTATGTTTATGACCTACGTTCCCGTTAGTTCGGCTAGGGCATAAGGGGAGCACCTCTGCGATTGTTACTGCCGGGTCAGCCGGATGTGTACCTCAGACTGGGTGAAGCCGAAAGCTAGCGTTCTCAAGGGAATATTCGGTCGGTGAACAAAAGATGTTTTCTTACCTATTACAATATAAGCCCCCAGATGTTTTGTGTCCTGTGTCTCTGTTTGCAGTTCGGACATGCACATTCACGCATGTGTACCCAGGGAAAGGAACCCTTAACGTAACTATTCTCCCTGGAAGATGTTTCTTACTATCCATGTAATATAACATAGCTAGTTGGGTACTTGTCTGTTCGAGCACTTATGACCCCTACGCCTGGTTTCCACGCGTACCCCGGTTTACATAACTGAGCGGGTATTCGAATACAATCAGGACTGCCGGGTCCGGAGGTTGAAGCAAAAAGGTCTGCCATGACAAATTATTTACAATCCGGCTAGGGACAAAATATGTCATTTGAAGTACACAGTCACTTAGATTGACTAAATTCTTCTTTTATACCATCCAACAGGCTGTCTAGCCTACAATCCTGTTGGGAATACTTTGCGGCTAATCCTACCTGGTCATATACCAGACTAACGATGATCTCTTTCGCATCTGACCCTACAGGTTCGGGTCAACCTTGGTGTATCATGTTTTCACCATGGCCCAGGCTTCCCTCGCACCTTGTCAGCAGGCCGATATCTTCCATAATCAGAAGTGCCGCCGTGCTCCCTTGAGCATCTCCTCAAGCTCCCCCATGCCTCCTAGCAGGGGGGCGGATGGCCACAAGGCCTGGGCAATACCCTACATCACCTGCCGAACTTGTTCGTGCAATTGTGAAAGTTCTTGCAGAAGATCGCCTGCGGAGCTGGGCATTTCCTCTTTGGGACGACCTATCAGCATACCTACAAACATAACTCTGTTAGCCCGTTTCTTTGTCGAACTGTATAAAAGTTCGTTTGAGCACTTACTAAAAATGCCGCGTCTAAGCCTCTTATTCTCCTTCACGGAGTCAGGAAGCTGGGTCCGAACATCTTCTAATTCAATGCCCAGCCGGGCATTGGCATCCTGGAGATCGTTTTTCTCTCGCCTAACCTGTGTAAGCATGCGCTCACCAGCCTCTAGCTGTCGTTGAGCATGTTGTTCATCTTCTCGTACGATCTCCGGATTTGCTTCGGGATTGTCTGCAGAATCCATTGTTAGATTTGCGAGCATGCCGAATACTAACTGGTACATGTCATTACATTATTTTTGATCAAAACAAGTATTACCAGATGAGGCCTTCTTGGATTCCTCCATTCCGGAAACCGCGGCCCTTAGCTGGGCTTTGCACTCCTCCAGCTCTTGAGACAAACGGGTATTCTTCTTTGTAAGAACCTACGCATACAATGATCCTTAAATCAGTTGTGCCAACTGTTTCAAGTCTCAGGGGCTACTGATATACATAATTATCAGATTTTTCTTACCCATATATCCTTTAAATACTAGTCTGTGGCTCTAGCAAGCCCACCTTGAGCAGCTCGGATGTACGCGTCTCCCGAGTTGAAGGCATTGAACGCCTCTTCGGAGAAATTAGGGTCGCGGAGTACGGCCCGTCGGCGCCTGTGATTCATGGCGCTCTCCACTTTGGAATTTGTAGCGGATATTCTGTCCGCATCATCGGTAGGAGGACCGTCCGGCGTTCTCCCCATGTTGGCCTCCGCCCTTGAGTCCGGTTCTTGAGTCCGGCTGGTGGAGGCATGGCCGGTAGGATCACCGGTGACAGTCCGGCGAGCACTCTTTTTGCCAGGGGACAAGGGACATTTTTATATTTTAAAGACGATAATCACGGAGCAGGTCTTAAATCATACCTTTGCGACGGCATCTCGGTCCTGACCGCCTTCATTTTAATCCTACCCAGCTTGGGTGCCCCCTGTTGGTGAGTCGCCGCGGGTTCGGCGCGGCTCCTTGATGGCCTTCCCTATAAAGCGCAAGACGTGTGCAGTGGGTAAGGTGTAAAGAAGGGATCCTTCTCGGAAGTCAGGATTCCGATTTTACTTACATGTGATGCAGGGAGGAGGCCAGGATAATCGGCAATGATGGCCACTAAGGCGCCGTCACAGCTTGCCTGGTAAAATGTCCTATCGACGAGCTCCACAAATACGTCCGGATCTTCTTCGAGTCCGGGGTCGAGGGCCCGGTCAGGGTCCTCTGGCTGTGGAGACGGGTTGTGGACCTCCCTCGCAGCTTTTCACAGTTCCTGCTATGAATTAGCAAGGTAAATATTTGTGATGCAAGAATGCGGGAATGAATGGAGTTGAGTAAAAGAAAGCAGCTCACCCAGCTTGGGGGTTGTACATGGAAATTCCATCCCGTGGCTTAATGCGGACAAACTCCTCTTCTTCTCCTTTATACAAATCGGACAGTATTTTCGCCAGAGCGGTGGCGGAGTCCGGACCTTTACGACCGTAGCAGGTGGCGTCGTCTTCTTCATTGAAGTGCCACATGGGTTTCCCCCGATACTGGAGTGGCTGCGCCCCCCACATTATGCATATTGACATAACCTCAATTATTGTCAGTCCTGATTTGGCCAGCGTTTTTATCCTGCCCATCAGATAAAGGACCTCTCTGCTATCTTCCTCCTGGGGGCTCCGAGGACGCCAACTGCGGCGTTTCTTCAGTGGGGCGTTGGTAAACTCAGGAAGGCCCATCCGGATAGGGTCCAGAAGGGGGACGTCCTCCATATAAAACCACTCCGAAGGCCAGTCTTCGGATGTCTTCTTTGGAGTGCCGGACTGATATCCAGTCCCGACGATGCGCCATATTTCGGCTCCGCCCACTTGATATATTGATCCCCCTGAGTGCGTGGGACGAGGCAGAATAGCCTCTTCCATAGCTCGAAATGAGCTTCGCAGCCCAGAAATAGCTCGCAAAGAGTGACATAACCTGCGATGTGCAATATGGAGGCAGGAGTGAACTTATGTAGCTGGAGGCCGTAATACTCCAGGCGCCCGCGAAGGAACGGATGGATTGGAAATCAGGGGCCCCTCAGAAAGTAAGGGACAAGGCATACTCGCTCCCCCTAGATGGGTTGTGGAAACTCTCTGCTTGCTCCCCGCCATCGTAAGTGGCTAGTCCGGCTCGGACGGGGACCATATATGCAGGCGGGAGAAACCCCTGGGTCTGCAACTCCACCAATCGGTCGTGGGTGATAGTACACTTCACCCAATCACCTGGCTTGGCGCTGTGGGAGCGAGTGTAGGAGCTGCGGAGGCCGGCCATGATGGCATGGTTTTTTCGGGCGCGCTCTGGTGATTCCTCGCTTGGGGAAGATGGTGTGATTTGGATCTGAGGATCCCCGTCTCTTTAATAGACGATTTACTTACATGGTCATGGTGGCAAATGTAAAAATGCCCCGACTTCTCGCATTCGCTCGACACGTGGAGACTGCCATCATTAAGGTACAGGAGCCGAGGAGTGCAACATTAATGGGAAGCCGGACACTTCTCGTTACAAAAGGTACTTAGAGATTCGGATAAGGAACCCGCCTTGCAATGCCGAAGACAATCTGCGCGCCGGACTCATCGTCATTGAAGCCTGGTTCAGGGGCTACTGAGGGAGTCCTAGATTAAGGGGTCCTCGGATAGCCGGACTATGTACTTATGCCGGACTATTGGACTATGAAGATACAAGATTGAAGACTTCGTCCCGTGTCCGGGTGGGACTCTCCTTTTCATGGAAGGCAAGCTTGGCAATTCAGATATGTAGATCTCCTTCTCTTTAACTGACTCTGTGTAACCCTAGCCCCCTCTGGTGTCTATATAAACCGGAGGGTTTAGTCCGTAGGACAACAACAATCATAATCATAGGCAAGCTTCTAGGGTTTAGCCTCTACTATCTCGTGGTATATCAACTCTTATAATACTCATATCATAGAGATCAATCAAGCAGGAAGTAGGGTATTACCTCCATAGAGAGGGCCCGAACCTGCGTAAACATTGTGTCCCCCGCCTCCTGTCACCATTAGCATTAGACGCACAGTTCGGGACCCCCTACCCGAGATCCGCCGGTTTTGACACCGACAGGGGGTGCGGCCACCCCTTGAGGCCCTTCTCTCCTTTCCCTATAGCCCATTAAGGCCCATTACTCTCCCGGGGGGTTCCGGTAACCTCCCGGTACTCCGGAAAATACCCGAAACACTTCGGAACCATTCCGATGTCCGAATATAGCCTTCCAATATATCAATCTTTATGTCTCGACCAATTCGAAACTACTCGTCACATCCGTGATCTCATCCGGGATTCCGAACAAACTTCGGTCATCAAAACGCATAACTCATAATACAAATCGTCATTGAACGTTAAGCGTGCGGACCCTACGGGTTCGAGAACTATGTAGACATGACCGAGACACATCTTCGGTCAATAACCAATAGCGGAACCTGGATGCCCATATTGGCTCCTACATATTCTACGAAGATCTTTATTGGTCAAACCGCATAACAACATACGTTGTTCCCTTTGTCATCGGTATGTTACTTGCCCGAGATTCGATCGTCAGTATCATCATACCTAGTTCAATCTCATTATCGGCAAGTCTGTTTACTCGTTCCGTAATACTTCATCCCGCAACTAACTCATTAGTCACATTGCTTGCAAGGCTTATAGTGTTGAGCATTACCGAGAGGGCCTAGAGATACCTCTCCAAAACACGGAGTGACAAATCCTATTCTTGATCTATGACAACCCAGCAAACACCTTCGGAGACACTTGTAGAGCATATTTATAATCACCCAGTTACGTTGTGATGTTTGATAGCACATAAGGTGTTCCTCCGGTATTCGGGAGTTACATAATCTCATTGTCTGAGGAACATTTATAAGTCATGAAGAAAGAGTAGCAATGAAACTGTAACGATCATAATGCTAAGCTAATGGATGGGTCTTGTCCATCACATCATTATCCTAATGATGTGACCCCGTTCATCAAATGGCAACACATGCCTATGGTTGGGAAACATAACCATCTTTGATTAACGAGCTAGTCAAGTAGAGGCATACTAGGGACACTATGTTTTGTCTATGTATTCACACATGTACTAAGTTTCCGGTTAATACAATTCTAGCATGAATAATAAACATTTATCATGAAATAAGGAAATAAATATAACTTTATTATTGCCTCTAGGGCATCTTTCCTTCAGTCTCCCACTTGCACTAGAGTCAATAATCTAGTTCACATCGCCATGTGATTTAACACCAATAGTTCACATCTGTATGTGATTAACACCCATAGTTCACATCGCCATGTGACCAACAACCAAAGGGTTTACTAGAGTTAATAATCTAGTTCACATCACTATGTGATTAATACCCAAAGAGTACTAAGGTGTGATCATGTTTTGCTCGTGAGAGAAGTTTAGTCAACGGGTCTGTCACATTCAGAGCTGTATGTATTTTGCAAATATCCTATGTCTACAATGCTCTGCATGGAGCTACTCTAGCTGATTGCTCCCACTTTCAATATGTATCCATATTGAGACTCATAGTCATCTGGATCAGTGTAAAGCTTACATCGATGTAACGCTTTACAACGAACTCTTTATCATCTCCACAACCGATAAATACTTCCTTAGTCCTTTTAGATAACTAAGGATAACTGTGACCGCTATACAGTGATCCACTCCTGGATCACTATCGTACCCCTTTGCCAAACTCATATCAAGGCACACAACTGGTCTGGTACATAACATGGCATAGTTTATAGAACCTATGACTAAGGCATAGGGAATGACTTTCATTCTCTTTCTATCTTCTGCCGTGGTCAGGCTTTTAGTCTTACTCAACTTTACACCTTGTAATACAGGCAAGAACTCCTTCTTTGACTGATCCATTTTGAACTCTTTCAAAATCTTGTCAAGGTATGTACTCATTGAAAAATCTTATCAAGCGTCTTGATCTATCTCTATAGATCTTGATGCCCAATATGTAAGTAGCTTCATCGAGGTCTTTCTTTGAAAATCTCCTTTCAAAATCTCCTTTATGCTTTCCAGAAAACTCTACATCATTTTTGATCAACAATATGTCATTCACATATAATTATCAGAAAGGCTGTAGTGCTCCCACTCACTTTCTTATAAATACAGGCTTCACCACAAGTCTGTATAAAACTATATGCTTTGATCAACTCATCAAAGCGTATATTCCAACTCCGAGATTCTTGCACCAGTCCATAGATGGATCGCTGGAGCTTGCACACGTTTATAGTACCTTTAGGATCGACAATACCTTCAGGTTGCATCATATACAACTCTTCTTTAAGAAATATCCATTTAAGGAATGCAGTTTTGACATCTATTTGCCATATTTCATAAAATATGGCAATTACTAACATGATTCGGACGGATTTCAGCATTGCTACAGTTCAGAAAATCTCATTGTAGTCAACACCTTGAACTTGTCGAAAATATTTTGTGACAAGTCGATATTTGTAGATAGTAACACTACTACCATCGTTCGTATTCCTCTTGAAGAACCATTTATTTTCTATGGCTTGCCAATCATCGGGCAAGTCCACCAAAGTCCACACTTTGTTCTCATACATGGATCCCATCTCAAATTTCATGGCGTCAAGCCATATTGTGGAATCTGGGCTCATCATCGCTTCCTCATAGTTCGTAGGTTCATCATGGTCTAGTAACAGGACTTCCAGAATAGGATTACCGTACCACTCTGGTGCGGACCGTATTCTGGTTGACCTACGAGGTTCGGTAGTAACTTGATCTGAAGTTTCATGATCATCATCATTAGCTTCTTCACTAATTGGTGTAGGAATCACTGGAACTGATTTCTGTGATGAACTACTTTCCAATTCGGGAGAAGGTAGAATTACCTCATCAAGTTCTACTTTCCTCCCACTCACTTCTTTCGAGAGAAACTCTTCTCTAGAAAGGATCCATTCTCAGCAACGAATATCTTACCTTCGGATCTGTGATAGAAGGTGTACCCAACAATTTCTTTTGGGTATCCTATGAAGACACATTTCTCCGATTTTGGGTTCGAGCTTATCAGGTTGAAGTTTTTTCACATAAGAATCACAACCCCAAACTTTGAGAAACGACAAGTTTGGTTTCTTGCCAAACCACAGTTCATAAGGCGACATATCAACGGATATTGATGGTGCCCTATTTAACGTGAATGCAGCCGTCTTTAATACATAATCCCAAAACGATAGTGGTAAATTGGTAAGAGGCATCATAGATCTCACCATATCTAATAAAGTGCGGTTACGACGTTCAGACACACCATTACGCTGTGGTGTTCCAGGTGGCGTGAGCTGTGAAACTATTCCACATTGCTTTAAATGAAGGACAAACTCGTAACTCAAATATTCTCCTCCACGATCATATCGTAGAAACTTTATTTTCATGTTATGATGATTCTCCACTTCACTCTGAAATTCTGCGAACTTTTCAAATGTTTCAGACTTGTGTTTCATTAAGTAGATATACCCATATCTGCTTCAATCATCTGTGAAGGTCAGACAATAATGATACCTGCCACAAGCCTCAACACTCATCGGACCACATACACGATATGTATTATTTCCAATAAGTCATTAGCTCGTTCCATTGTTTCGAAGAAGGGAGTGTTGGGGAACACGACAATTTCAAAAAAATTTGCTACGATCATGCAAGATCTATCTAGGTGATGCATACCAACGAGAGGGGAGAGTGTGTCCACGTACCCTCGTAGACCGAAAGCAGAAGCGTTATGTCAACGCGGTTGATGTAGTCGTACGTCTTCACAATCCGACCGATCCTAGCACCGAAGGTATGACACCTCCGTAATCTGCACACGTGTAACATCCCAAACTTTCAATTTGGAATGTTATACATTAGATCATCATTGCATATCATATTTTATTGCATTTTGGTTTGATCCTAGAAATTTCACGCAACTCAATGACCCACGGGTAGAGTTGGGAATTTCGTTATTTTCATATTTGAGTTTTTCTCAAATTTTAAAAAAGGATCATTTGATTTTAATTATTTTATCTTCGTGTATTTCAAATATAAATAAAGAGAGAGGGAATAAAATGACTTTCCCAAAATAAAGAAATAGTGAGGATTTAATATTAAAATCAAATAAGAATTTATTTCTGAGTTTTATCGCTATTTTATTTGAATTAGGAAAAATGCGCGTCTTTCAAAATTGCATTTTAGGCCAAAATAAATGTTCATCTTGTCCGGCTTGTTTTTAGAGGACGGAGAAAATTTATTTCGGGATTTTTGGAGTCCATTTAGTATTTCTTTTCTTTCTTTTTCTGCATGTCCGAATTATTTAAAAAAAAACGAACCAACTTGGGCCGCCGTGGGCGACGCGAACTATGTTTCCGCTCAGCATTTAAAAGCCGCCCGAGCCGCCAGCCCACCCCAGCCTGCGCCGCCACCTAACCCTAACCCTAGCCCGACCCCGCCGCTGCTGCCGCCCCAGCCGCAGCCACGCGTCGCCGCTGCCTTGCATCGCCGCCGCCCCGCGCCGCGCCAGAGCCGCCGCCGCCGCCCCTCGCCGCCGCCGCCCCGCGCCACCGCCGCCCCGCGCCACCGCCGCCGACCCCGCCGCCGACCGTCATTGCCCCGCCGCTGCCGCCCGTCGAGGTAGCCGCCGGAGTTCGCCGCCGCCGCCGCTGGTTTTCTTCCGAAAACCGCCCGTTTTTTTATAAAAACCGCGGTTTTTTACAGATCGGTTTATTTTGCGGACGTTCGTTCGTACGTTCGTTCGTTTTAATGAACGGTTTTCGTCGTTTAGCCAATGACAGTGAATGTTCATTCTTTAGCCTGTTCGTTCGTTTTTCTTTTTCTCGAATTTTCCGCGATTATTTCCGATCGTGATTTCTGATCTGATTTTTGTTCAAGTATAACTTTTCGCTCATTTATCAGAATCAGGTGATTCAAGCACCGGGAGTTTCGTCTTGAAACCCTCTTCCCGTTTAACCAACTCAAACTAGTTTTTGCTGCTGTACATTTTTGACTTAGGTCCAGATTAGTAAACGAAGCTTGTTTCTTTCGACGTTTGACTTTCGTTGCTTCGTTTGATTTGATTCTTTTTGCATAGCAGAGTTCTTAAGTTGAACTTTCTGGTAGATCTCTTATTTTTGTTTTACCCGTGCTTTAGATGAGTGATTATTGTATGCTTGTTTGTTTGCGATAGAGTACCCGGAGTGCGCCGCTTGCTACTACGAGTCTCTAGGTTTCACGGATCATCAGTAAGGCAAGTAACACTTTGATCATACCTCTTTACTACCCAGTTTTATTGCATTAGATCAATCCTCAAACAATTGCATGGTTAGGATCTGATTAATATGTGGGTTTTGGGAAGTAGATGAGGTAGTACCTATTACCTGTTTTATTATCAACCCTTGGGGAGTTACTTCTACGTTTGCTTATATGGCTACGCTATGCTAGTAGATGTGGATTGGGTGAGTGTATCCATGACAGATGTGAGATTGTTAATTAATGGTTTACTTAAGGTGGCAACTTTAATACACATCTGGGTGGACTGAGGCACCTGGGGAACCCAGTGTTGTCTGTATTTTTGGAAATCCCGGGGTACCTTGTGATTCTCCTATGAACCGCCACCGAGTCTCAAAGGGATCATGAGATTATTCTTGCTAGAAACTTCCGTGTGCAGCCGCAAGCTACTATGGGCTCTAGCATAGTTGAGTATGTTGTGTGACCTCTTTCAGTGGTAGACTAGCAGATGTAGCGGATGTAGGTTGGTACTGTCTACCCAGAGTAAAGAGTTAATGCTTCTGAAAGACTGTGTCTCGATCATCCGTTTCTCAAACACAATGTAGTGCGAGAAATCAAACGGAGGAGATCGAGTCTTGCGGGGAAATGTGCGCAAACCTCTGCAGAGTGTATAAACTAATCATGGTTAGCCGTGTCCCCGGTTATGGACGTTTTTGAGTATCTAGTACTTGGATTATCATGTGAATGTCATCATGTTACTTAATTTAATTTTGTTGGGTTAATGATGATGCTTAATTGGGATTGAGTTGGAGGAACCTTCTCAATGTTTAACAACCACCATGATAGTTAAATAAAATTTATTCCTTTACTGAAGGGAAAAATTGGCTTTATGCAAAACTGTAACCATAGAGCTTCCCACCAACCATATATGCATATAGTGATAGCATTATTCTATTCATTACTCTTTATGTGTTACATTGCTAGCATATCCATGTGTTGACCCGTTTTTGGGCTGCAACGTTCATGTTGCAGACTTTTCAGATGACGAGTAAGGTGCCTTAGGTCGTGATCTTATACTCAGTGATGCCGTTGGAGTTGATGGACTCGCTTTATCTTCCAAGCCTTCCGCTGTTATCGTTATTAGATGGCCTTAAGCCATATTTATTCTAATAAGTTCTCTTTTGAGACATTCGATGTAATAAGTGCGTGATTGCTACTCTGTTATAAATCCTTCAAGTACTGTGCGTGTCAGCATTACCGATCCAGGGATGACACTGATGCACAAAGATCAGACTGTTTGAGGTCTGGTCGCTACAACACGTTCAGCTCAGTGACGTCCCATGAACTCTAGATCCAGCCGAGGTCGAGGGAGAGTTCCGTCAGCACGATGGCGTGGTGACGGTGATGATGAAGTTACCAGCGCAGGGCTTCGCCTAAGCACTATGACGATATGACCGAGGTGTAAAACTATGGAGGGGGGCACTGCACACGGCTAAGAGATTGTCTTTTGTGCTTTTGGGGTGCCCCCTGCCCCTGTATATAAAGGAGGGGAGGAGGATGCCGGCCAACAAGGGGCACGCCAGGGAGAGGGGAGTCCTACTAGGACTCATGTCCTAGTAGGATTCGGCCCCACCCTTTTTTTCCTTCTACCGGAGGGGGGAAAGGGGAAGGAGTAGGAGAAGAAAAGGGGGGTGGCGCCCCCTTCCCAAGTCCAATTCGGCCTCCTCCCTTGTGGGGGGCGCACCAGCCCCTTGTGGGCTTGTTACACTATAAAAAAGTACACTTCCGTGATGATACATGTTTGTCACAGTAGGTCACGTTTTCTGTCATGCATGTACATCCAGGACAATTTTATGACAGAATCAAGATAGTCATACCTGTGCTGTCGTAGAAGTGTTCCATGACATTACCAAAATTATCATCACGGAAGTGTCCACTTCGATGATGATAAATCGTGCGTCACAGAAGTGCTTTTGTCAAGGGTGACCGACACGTGGCATCCACCGTAACGGAACGCTGTTAAGCTATCGGGTCCGGTTTTGGATCCGATAACCCGTTAAGAGCCTTGACCAATGGGGATTTTCCACGTGTAAAATCATCACTGGCTGGAGGAAACACGTGTTGGCTCACCGTTGGGATAGATGTCATCCACTCATTGGACCCAAGGTGCCTATAATACGTCGACACGTGGCATAGCCCAACAGAGGCCCATTCCTGTGAAAAGGCCGGCCCGTTTGAGTTGGTCAAAAGGTGGCGGGCCGGCCCACGGAAAGCCTGTTAACGGCCTGTTCGCATATAGCCCATTTACAGCCCGCTAATCCAGGGCCCATTACGACCTCTTTGAATTAGGCCCAGTAGCATCATCTGGGCCGTCCAATATGATTCCAGCCCGTTTTAACTTCCGGCCCATGTGTGGCCCATGACTTCTTTCGGCCCATATGAGGCCCTTTGTAACTCTTGGCCCATTAACGGCCCGTGGTGAAACTGGCCCGTAATGAACAGTGCATCACTTTATACCCATTAACGGCCCATTGTTCCACTGGGCCGTTTCCAGCCCAAGTTATCTTTCGGCCTTCTCAGGGCCCATTTATTCTTGGGCTCATTTGCAGCATTCAGTTACTTCCGGCCCGTTACTGTCATTTTCTGCTTGTGGGCCAAATTCAGCCTGTCTTTACAGTCGGCCCGTTTGTGGACCGTTAATATGCTGGGCCGTTTTCATGTGAAAAAAAACCCGTTGGGCTGTTTTCATAGAGTTATCAAATACGGCCTATTAACGGCCCGTTATGGTCCATGAATAGTACGACCCATGATTGGCGAAATGATGATACGCCCCGTAGAAGGCCCATGGATCCTACGGCCCGTATAAGGCCCATGGATCGTACGACCGGTAGAAGGCCCATGGATCGTACGACCCATAGAATGCCCATGGACCCTACGGCCCGTAGAAGGCCCATGGATCCTACGGCCCGTATAGAAGGCCAATGGATCCTACGCCCATAGAAGGCCCATGGATCGTACGACCCACAGGAGGCCCATGGTTACAACAGTTCGTGTGTTGCCATGATTATTTTGACCTAGCTACCAAAATAGGCTATTGCGGCCACTAGAAAAACACAAAAAAAGAACTGCAGTGACTACAAGCCAACAACTAAACAAGACAATAAGGAAATAAATAAGCAAGCAATTAACGCTAGCCTATTACCGCTATTACACATATTACATCCACTGGGCATCAAAGTTCGCCACCAGTGCAAATATAGGGAACAAAGCAGCATATTACATACACTGGCCGTCAAAATTGGCCACCAGTGCAAATAAACGCGGCAACAAAACAAGAGCATAACTGAAACAACTTCAGAAGAGCTCAAGAAACGTTATCCTGGGTATCCACCATGCTGGAAATAAGCTTAGCAAGCTTATTAGCTTTGTCCTGTTTGGCGCTAAAATCCTCCAAGACTTGCTGTTGCACCAGAAAGTATGCATCTGAATGCTCCAGGGACTTCCGCAGTCCTTCCGCTTCTTATCGCATCACAGCTGATCGATGTCTTTCAGCTTGTAGTTGAGACTCAAGAAACTGAATTGATTCAGACAGTGAGTTTGAATAGCTTGTGCAAGCGGTAGTGGCCAGTAACTCGAACACTAAACCAAGACAGGACTTTGGGGTTGTCTCACTGTCTTCAAGATAGTCTTCCTTAGCTGTTTTATCAGCTTTGTTGGAGACCAACAAGGATGTCTCACTATCCTGAACCTTATCTGCATTACTTCCTTTACCATTGCTTAATAAGGCACTCTTCCCCAATATTTTGTCAGCATTCTAAAAGAAGAAACAAGCAGACACATAACAGGTTTAGGATGTACTAGTATATGAAACTCATTTCGGTGAACCAGTTCATTAGTAAGGTGGACAGGATTAAACTACCAATTCTTCTATTGCCAAGTACTAGTATATAATAAAAGCATCAAACAAACATATATCCATGTCCTATGGTCACTGCATTGTCTTGCCAAATCAGAATAGAGACACGGTTCAAACCATATCAGTTCAGGAAAAGCAGCAGTGAAATAACACAAAGCGTGGGAAACTACACGGCACAACAAGATTTCAGATGGGTACCACGGGTCTACATGTACAACAACACTATTGGCTCTATTGTGATGCTAGTAATATGCATGATATGAGAAGTCAACTGTATACACAATTGAAATTGAAATCAACAGAGCTATTGATAAGAGCAAACCTATTAAAGAAACATGCGTGAACGTACCTGCTGTGCCATTGGAGTTTCGATTGGATCCTTCAATTTAAAAATAAGTTTGTATGAGTAAATACAGTGATACAAGAGCAAAGCAGTATGCACGATAGCAATCATAGTTAAAAAAAGGCACGCCTAGGCTCTAGGCGTTGGCAAAACGCATTGCGCATAACTATGCTTAATCTGTGCATAACTGCGTATAAGCATGCGCTTTGGTCAGTAAAGTGCAAGGCGGTGGCAAAATGCACAATTAACGCCTAGCGCTTTTTTGAGCTATGTAGAACAGTTGTTCTTCAGGTTTAGGCACTTGTTCTACATGAATAGAGTACAGTAAGACACAAGAATATAGTACTTAAAAATAGAAAATGAGCTCATAGACCTTACCACATTCTTGGTTCGGGACTAGTACAGAACAAGGCATTCCCAGTCATCGTCCAATAAATGTGTCTCAGGAGAACGTAAGGGAATTTGATGAGTTTCTTTGCCGGTGAAGTATGTTTTCTTCAGGTAATTCTGATACTGCCACCAAGCATTCTTGAAGATAGCAGAGGTATTAGCACAGGTTACCTCATCCCGAGTTTCCAAATCGGTCCTTCTCTATAGAGAAAATGGGAAAATTTGCTGTATTATAAGCATCATGGAGGTAGGATGTATGGGACAAAGCAAAGTAATTGCCATGAATAACATTACTTACACATAACTCCTGGACAAACACCTGCAACTGGCATTTTCCTTCATCTTAAGTATAATATTTCCAAGATGGGAAGATACGCACATACGATTTAACAACATCAAATGCGATAGATGCTAAACTACGACTAGCTGGTTGTGCTTCCTCCACAGGAATAGGCGTACTAACTGGTGGAGTTGGGGTTCGCCGTGGTAGTACGGGCCCTTTGGGCACTGGAGCTGCCTTACTAACTGCTCTTGTTTGGGAGCTCTGTGGTGGAGATGGTGCTGTGTCAATAGGAACTGGGTTACTATCTGTTGGGGTTGGGGTTAAATTGGGTGAAGCTGGTTCTCTGTCCATCGCAGTAGGGGTACAATATGCGAGAGTTTGGGTTATGTGTGGTAGGGCTGGTTCTTGTGCATGTACAACCGGGGTGCTATCTCCACCAAGAGGTAGCACTATTTTATTTGAAGACCGTGTTTGTAGTCCGCTAGATACCGGCATCACCCGCTCCAATTCAAATGGCTGATAAACAGGAAACATAGTTGAATGTATAGACATTGTATGAGAGGCAGATGCAATAGATAGTGTGGAAAAAAGAGGGCATGAAATAGTTGACATGTATATTGTTTAACTAAAATGGATAGCTTGGCATAATATCACATATATGATGTCTATCTAAACTGGATAGCATAGCATAACATAATTCAAAGATATGATGAATAACTAAACATGATCGCATGACATAATTCACCTACATGTTATCTAAGTAATCAGGATCGCATCATTTAATTCACATATGTGATTTATATGCTAAACACAGGGCATTCGATATGATGTCTGAACTAAGAACATGGTGTTGAATATTGTGTATATGATGTCTAAACTATGCAACGCAAGACAACATATGCATGATATGAGCAGTATAATCGTGCCAAGTTTGAGCATACACCTTGGTGGGGGAATAGGACTAGTCATCTGTCTCTGAATCCATCTCTGAGGAGCTATCGGGACCCAACAAGAGATCTGCTTCGATAGGTAGCACTTTCTGCTCTGAAGGCCTTGTTTTCACTCCAGATTTTTCCATCTTCCACCCAAATGGCTGATTCACAGGAAGAGTAGTTTAATGTACAAAAATTGTTGACAAATGGAAATGTAATGAAGAAAAGGATGGGCAAGATATCATTCATATATATTATGCCTGGTTAAACAGGATGGCATTGCACATTTCACATATATTATGGCTGGCTAAAAGACATGAGACTGCATAATTCCCATATATGATATAGAAACTAAACAGGTGGCATTACAGAACATGTCTAAACTAAGCAGATGACATATATGATGTCAAAAGTAGGCACTTAAGGCAATATTTGCATGATATGACTAACATTATCATGCAAAGGTAGAGCAAACACCTTGGGGGGTAAATAGGAGTGGTCAGCGGTGTCTGAATCCGCCTCAGAACAGATATCTTCCTCTGGAATACAATCTGGAGAGGGGTGGGGAGGGTTTGCCATTGAACCCACCATGGAGCAATGTCTGCATGACATTGTATTGCCATGCAAAACTCTTCTCTTTTTCTCTACATATTCAGCATGACTGTGTACAATAGCTGACATGCATACGAAAAAAATATGGTGAGATTATGTAAGGAGAGCATGCAGAAATTTAGAGTGATGGTAACAACCAGTGGATGGATCCAAAAATAATGATAGCAGGCTAATGATTGCTTTAATTTAATAAAAAGACAGATGATGATTGCTTTACTATTTGTTTCCCACCCAAGATGAACAACATAGGCATACCCTAGGTGAACCAGATATTAGACAGACATATTATTCATTGCTGCCTCGATATGTGTCCCACAACTAATTTAGAACTCAAGTTTGAACATTAATTTGGACATGACTTGGATTCCAAGAGGTGAACAGGACGATAAAGTAGCAGGTAATTTTAAGCAATGCATACTATAAGCAGAAACAAAAGAGTGCGACCTCTCTTGTGGAACCGTGTACTCCTCAGGTTCATCTGCTGAGTCGATGATGATGATGCCGTTGCGGTGGGTGCCGGCAGCAGGGAAGGAGATCTGACGCGGCGAAAGATGGTCAGGAGTCATGATGTCTGGTTTGGTGGATGCTTCTGTCGATGGAGCAGCTTAGGTGAGGTGGACAACGTCATGGCAGGAGCAGGACAAACCACACAAAGTTCCCTTCGACACCTACCTATAACTGAAGTAATTCTGTAAGGGCTCATTTGGCTTGCATGATTCTTAAACACAGGGATAGGAAAAACACCGGAATAGGATAGGAATGCACATGGTAAATAGAGCATTTGTAAGCATATGATTTCTGTCAACTTGGATGTTTGGTTTACAGGAATTGGAAGAGCAGAGCAATGCAAAGAAACATGGCCAAAATAAAGTGAAACCATATGAAAGCGTGTACAGTTAGAATGTTATTCTGCCAGTAATGCACTTGGTCTTGTTTTCATGCATAGGATTTTTAAAAGTAGGTCCAGGCGGTTGTTTTGCTTCATTCCTTTCAACAAAATGCATGAGTAATTGAATAGTAGAGTGCCATTGGAGAATTCCCTATTGCTATGTTTTCCCGTTGAACCAAAATAGCCCTAATGAATCGACATGAATGTATAGTAATAAGTGATGCAACAAGTGTACAACCGCTTTGCCGTAGCCGTGTCGACCTCAGCATCATTGGGTTGGTCGCTGAAGCAGTTGAGGTAGAGGTGGCTGTCGGAGGTGTGGAGGAAGATCTGAGGAACCTGTAGATGGCGTCCAGGGCACTCCTCTGCTGTGATGTATCGTTCTGTCGTTGAAGCAACTCCGGTGAGCCGTAAGACGTCAAGGCTGAAGCAGCACAAGACATACATCGTCAATCTCAAGTGGGATTCTAATAGCATCTCCAATAGATGATGTAAAATAGATGTAAAATTTACATCACCAAAAATCACCTGACTACAACAGATGAGGTAAAAACTGTTGACTCTGAACTTAACTGCCGAAACTGAAATTTACTATGGAATCTAAATGCTACTGTCGAAACTGAACGCAATGGTAGCAGATAGGCACTTGACATGTAGTTTAGGGAGGGCCTACAGTTCATCTTCAACCTGCACCGCCCTGAGCCGCCAGCCACCACCGATCGAACCGCCGGCCCCAGCGCCGCCTCGCCGCCCCGAAATAACTCCCCACCGCCGGTCCGCCGCCGCCCCGGCCAGCCCTCTAGGCCCCCACCCCCTACCATGAACCCTAAGATAGATAGTGGGATACCTCTCCGGCCAGCCCCCATCCCCACTGCGGGTGGTTCTTCCTTAACTCCGGCGAGCCCACCAACCCCTAAAAATTGACTGACCCAAAAGTCGATTCAGTCGACTGAAGTGTAGCTAAATGAACAGAGCAGCAGCACGAGCAAGGGGGAGAGCAGCAACTACAACGCGAGCGAGCGAAAGCCGGAGTAGCATAAGCTGGGCGAGTGAGTGATCGAGCGAGAGCTGGAGCAGCATCAGTAGTGCGAGTGAGCGAGCGAGAGCCGAAGCAGCAGCAGCGGATCCGGCTGGTATGGATGCTGCCACCGAAGGGGCCTTGCCCTAGGGGAGAGCCACCATGGAGATGTCGCCCGTGGCACCGGCTTCAAGGTAGCTGCTCCATGGGGTTGCGGGATGGAGCACCGTCGGTGCCGGGAGGTCGAGTTAAGGAGAAGGTGCGATGCGATGAGTGTACAACCTCTTTGGTGGCGTCGAGTAGGCCTCGGCTTCGTCCCAGGACTCGGTGAGGATGCTGCGGTTCCGGTGGAGTAGGTTAAGGTGGCACTATGGGGATGGAGCAGCCGCGATAAATGAGGCGATCGTCGGAGCAGCTCCTTGGAGGTGGAGGACGGGGCGGCTGAACCAGCGGGACGACGTGATGGATGAGGATCCTCATCCGGGGAGCTGGACGAGGGACATCGAGCTGTTGCGGTGGACGATGTCGTCAGGGAAGAGGCTCCGGCTGGGCAGCGGTGAGGTGGTGGACGGAGGAGGGTGGGGTTTCGCGGCTAGAGCGGAGAGGTTATGGTGGCCTGGGATTTCAAATGGCAAAAAGGGGGCGATGGAAGGGGGTGAACCATGACTTAGGGACGCGCTTGTCCAAAATGTAGGGTGTGTTACAAAAGTACCCCCCACCAATTTGAACTGGTGGCCCTTTCGGCTCAGGGTTAGAAGGGGGATTTCGTGTGTCGGGATTTGGCAGCTGGAGGGAGTTTTCGCGCGTGTTGTAATTTCGGGATAGCAAAAGGCGCGGGTTGTGAAGGGCCCAGTGTTGGGAGCATGATATCTGAATTTTCGGGATATAACAAGGCGCGGGTTGAATTTTGGGGATAAGCCTAAAGTGTAGTAATATTGTACTTGCACGTACCAAATCAATTTGCACTTCCCTCAACCAAAAAGAAAATGAAAAAAATAAAACTATTCACACCACACGTAGAGAGTGTTGCCCCATTTTACTATACAAATGCTATTCAAAGCTACTCCCTCCTTCCATCTATATAGGATCTAATGTGTTTTTCGATGCTAACTTTGACCAAATATTAGAGCAATAATATATGGCATGCAACTTACACAAAGCACACTGTTAAATTTGTTTGTGAAAGGTTCTTTCAATGATATAATTTTCACATTGTGCATGTCATGTACTATTAATCTTCTCAATAGTCAAAGGTGGTCTTAAAAAACTCATTATGCCCTATATAGATGGAAGGAGGGAGTATGAATCCATGTTATGTCCAATTAAATTTTTTCACTTGCTGTATAATGCATGTAACCTACTCATACCAACATTTTAGTGCATTCCAAATGTCTATACTACCACTGCAATTCGAACTAAATTTGAATTCGTTTCTCTATTTCAATAAGAATCTACAATCATGATTGTTGCCAACTTCAACCATCATTCGTGTATTACCTTAATAACACACCACATGATTTCTATAGAGATAGATATGAACTATGTGTACTACGTGAACTTGAATTCTATTTTTTTGAATAAACTTGATGTTGATTCCAAATAATAGTACATTTGATGTACTAACTATATATTCATAATCTAAACCATGTTCCATACGTACACCGTGTTTATCACACAAAGTATAGTGCCCCTCCCCCTACATTATGACAAGTATTTAGACCTGAGCTGCAAAAGCCACACATTAGCCCAAATTATAATCAATGTTCTACATTATGATATCTTCTTCAAGTATCCGTATCCACTTTTTTTATAATGAATTATGATCTTTGTTCGTCTTTTACACCTTCACGATCCTCTTCTATTTGTAGCTAGCTAGCGCTAACTTTCTATCGTGCATGCACACGCCCGCCCCCCCTCACCCACCCTTAGCGTCCCCTCCATCGTGCACGTTCATTATTTCTCTTTAGGTCGTCCACCCGCGGTGTGTGTAGGCCCCCGACTCCTTCTTTCCGGCGCACACCGGTTGATATACCTCTCTAGCCAAGTGTGCCTACAACAAACACATATATACTTCCCCTCTTCTCTTCTCACCGTCCATGCCCCCTATGTCCAATATGGTTCCACGCAGGTGCACACTCTCGCCCCTCTTTTCATTGATATCATACTCACACACTCCTCCCCCCTGCATGTGGTAGGCCTCTCGCACCATCTCCTAGCCGCACCCCTCTCCCCCTGTCTGTCTCTCCGGACCTTATTTGCTTCTAACACATGCATGCGTGTATACGAACTGATCTTCCTACATATAGCCAGGTCGACTATTATTCGTTTTCCCCACGCACCGATACATTTACCTTGCTAATTATGTCTCTCCCTTTCTCGAACACACGACGGTTGATCTTCCTATGTAGTTACGTATGCTTAGCACAACCATATCATCTCCCCTCCTCATCCTTGCATACCTCTCGACCCGTCTCTCACACGCACGTGCATAGACAGACAGACACTCCCCACCCTCTCTTATTGATATTGCACTCGTACCCTCCGTTTGTCTAGCAGGCCTCTCCCACCATTTGTGAGATGCCACTCCACCACCAACCCTCCGACGCTCTACATTTGTCTTTCTCGCAACCTTATTCCTCTGCTACACATATCCATGGATGTCGATCGATCTCCCTCAATACATAGCTAGGTCTCTCTCCTTCCCCACACATATACTAGTCGATCGGTCTCTGCCCCTCCCCCCCACACACCAATAGTCGAACGTTGTAGGTACGTATCCATGCCACGGAGAAAAATTGCACCTCTGCACTCTCAAATTCCAGTAGGCCAGCCGCTCTTTATCTTTGACGTGGGCAAACAAAAATTCAATGGCACTCTTTATCGATCGTGCAGCCACACACTTCATCCCTTTTTTCAATTGTATTGATATCTCACGTCCATGACTCCGTTTCACACACATTGCATATGTTACATTTTTATGTTTGAGATATAATCAACACATTGACTCTATTTCGAACAAACCATATCTCTCACACCCACCCATGTATGTACCTGCACCTAAAGAAGAGGTGCATGCAGGACGCACATACTCACGTCTCGTTCCCGGCCACACCCATGCGGGTACACGGTGGAGTTTATTTATGTACGAAAAGGCAGCCCACGTGATAATTTGACGCGTGTAGCGATTGTTTACTCGAAGGAGGGTCGGGTACCATGCCTAGACAGAACAAAGTTTGACTTCACGTGTTAGTATTAAATAAAGTTATATATTCCTCAATGGCACGTACAAAATATAAAACGATTGCCATGGGGAAAATGGAAAAATGGGTTTATCTCTCGTCACACCATCTCACACAAGGCAGCAGTGGCCTCTCTCTCTCTCAACGTTGGTCAGTGATCCGGCCGCATCCGGCCGCCGGCGGAAAGGGAGGATGTGCATCGTCTCTTTGTTCGACGGTGTTGAGGCAGCACGTCCCGATCTGTGGTACTCGCCGTTCTCTCTGACCAAGCTCCGGCGTGGTAGGGCCTTCACCACTTGCTTGGTGCCGCAGTATGGGCAGATCCCGACCGCCGACGCCCTCCTGGTAACATCCCAACGACCCTCAGGTACAGCTTCCTCCGACCTTGCTCCACTGCCCATCTTCCCACGTTGCTGCATGTGGATCTTCTTTAGTTGTTTGCTTAAATCGTATCTCGTCCGGCGTACTTTCCATCTTGCAATCTCATCCTCAAACCATTTTTGATAAACCACCATGTGCCATCTTTCCCTTGTTACATGGAATATGCTTCTTTTTTATCGGCGTATGTGTCTTCAACTCATGTTATTGGGCACTAATTGTTTCCTTTCTACCTCCCTTTGCAAACAGGGCTATCCATTTTCACCTCGTTGCTATTGCGACCTTTTGGTGAACTGCACAAATCACTTTTTTCTTAAGAGTGTTTTGTGCAGTTCCGCCAAAATGTCACACGGGCAACGTTTTTACATTTCTGTGGGACTGCAGAAAGGGAGATTGGTTCTGCTATCCTCCTCATCCAACTCCGTGCCTAATCTTCTCCAACAAGAAGTTAGTCCTAAAGAGAGATCGTAGAGGTGATCGGCTTCTATTGATGTGTGTTATGTTTCATCATCTAGTTCCACTATTATTGTAATCACATTGACTAGATATCTTTGCAAACAGGGATGGTCCGCTCGATTTTAGTGGAGCTGCACAAAATGATCGGATTGTGGTGTCCTCCATACACCTCTTTTTTGGCTACAAAGCTGGGTGAAACTAGCTGCCAAGCAATGAACACTGTGCCAAGGAAATGGAGCCATGCCTATGAACAACATCGATCAATTATATTTTTCTTCTTTATTTGTACACGTTCTCACAACTTTGTCTTCAGTTCTGATGTGATTATTGGCTCTGATCTGCGAACCATTGAGATGCATTAGCTATGGTAGCCATGGTAGTTTCATTTTTATTTGATGGAATGTTGTAACGAGATAATCTCGAGGCAAGACACATGAATCCTAAGTTGAAACCTTTTTTTTCCTGCGGGAACTAAAGTTGAAACCTTCATAGCATCATAGTACAATTTCATTAAAATTATGCATACATATAAACAAATCCTGAAGGATTGATAGCAATGCCAGAAATAATTCAACTTCGTTTCGCCGACATGTTGGACATCCTTCATCCAGTTGCACCTGCCATGCAACAATATTGAGTGCACAACACAACTGCAGGGAAAGATTCACCCCAGTTGTTGTGCCGCAGTAGTAATGACTAGTGAGCAGTCAAATCACAGAGCCCCACCTTCGCCACAGTAAGTTGCTCGGATGAAGAAACCATCGTTTCTCTGTTCCTTGAATCTGCTAGAACTCCCATATTCCCACCGTAATAAGTTGCTCGGGCGAATCAACCATCATCTCACCTTTCCCACAGTAAGTACTAGTACCTCCTTTTTTTACTCTAGAAACAACCACACACGAATATTGGACGGTAGCAGCACAACAACTGCATCAAAAATTCTATAGTATGAGAATAACTTTGAATGTAAGCCATTGATTCACTCTATCCAATGGTCATAGTTGGAAAATCTAAACAAACCCAAGCATTGGGTCAACTCTTTTAGCACTCAAATTGTTACCGCCTACTCAACCGCCTGCCCACCTAGCCCACCTATATATCCGCTCACGTGTGATGACCACAGGAGCTATCCATTCAAATTGTATGTTAAGAAATAAAGGTCGATAACTAATGCGACAAACTTTCAAAAAAAATTTAATGCGGCACCTCGGGCCAACGCGGCCAGATCGCATTTTACACAAGAAATTACACACCATGTTTCGTTGACATGTGGTCCCATTCCAACATGTCAGTGAGACGATGGCGAGTCCTTTTCTACTAGTACTAGTATTTTCGAATGGACGTGTAGGCCGGGGAGCCTCTTCGTGTACCATAGAAAACTGGCAACCATCCACCGACTCTTCGCCTTTCCCTCTCGATTTGGAATTACTGTCGCACGCTCTTCCTCCCTCCTCCATTTGCCTTCCCCCTTCCTTCTGCCATTGTTCGATCGCCTTCTCCATGGAGGGAACAAGCCGGAAACGACCCCGTTATTCTTTCCCCGATCTGAAGGATGACGTGGTGGAGGAACTCATTGATCGGTGCGACGTCATCACCTCGGCTAGCATGGCAGGTTCGTTCAAGACCATTCTCGACTCAACTAATAACATCATTACAAGGAACCCAAGGGTCAAGGAGCTGTTTGATCTCCCCTATCTTCTTTGCCGTGACCCTGATGACCGGTGTGGGGACGATGGAGGCCTCGCCTTGTGCAAGTTGATGCCGCTTGATAATGATACGTATGATGTTAAGATGCCATCGCTTGAAGGCAAGGATTGGGCAGGCGCAAATGGAGATTGGGTTGTTTATATTGGGTACAACTGCGAGTGGGAACTTGTGAATGTGTACACTCGTCACCAGGTTCCACTTCGAAAAATCTCAGCAGACTGCCCACAGGTTGAGTACACCAGTAATGTATGCATGTTCAAATACGATCATGGTGACTGTCATCTACAGAAGATAGCAATTTGTCGAGTTCCCAACCGCTCTTGGAATTAAAAGAACTATGAAGTTGTTGCTATCTTCAACAAGCTTGTTGCCGTCCTTTGTGGTTTGACTCAATGGATATTGCTCAAAAATCAGTTTCTATACACGAATGTGTACTGTGATGCAATTCAATATGAGGGTCTTGTGTTTGCTTCCACCACTCATGAAACTATTTTTGCATGGGATCCTCGTAGTTTCGGTACGTTTGTCTTCCACGGTAATTATAATTGTTTCATCCACATGCATGCGGGTTAGCAAGTTTCCCTTTACTAATTAATTAACCTTCACTACAAAAAAGACACATCCTGACATTTTGGGCCGAACGAATTTTTTTTCTGTCATACATATGACACTTCTATGACGATAATTGTGACAAAACCCGGTATCATCATAGATGTGGTGGGATCCTACTTCAATGACAAAAAATCATGACAGAAAATGGGCTTTTAGTCCTGGGTTGGCCGGAGACGCAGCTACATGACATTCTTTGGGCCGTCCATGACGGAAAAAACCGTGGTAGAAGCGAGGGGGAGGAAAATTTCAGGGAGTTGCCGGTTATGGTGGGAGGTCGGGGGCTGAGCGATGCGCGATTCTCTCGTACACGTACGCATGTGTGTGCGAGGCGTTGGCTCTAACTGAACCCGAGCGAGGCGTTGGGCTCTAACTGAACCCGAGCGATTGCACTGCAGGCTACACGTTACTGAACCCGAGCGACCGATCAATGGCTGTTAACTGAACCCGATCGAGCGATTCCTTCGCTACTGCCGCTAACTGAAGCCGATCAATTGGATGAACAGTGAGCGTTGCGGGGGGGGGGGGGGGGGGTTGGATGAACAGTGAGCGGTGGCGTTGCCTCTAGATGAACATGACCTCGTGGTGTGGAGGGCTGGATGAACAGTAGATGGTGGAGGGCTGGATGAACAGTAGACGGTGGTGGGGTGGTTAAACAGTAGCCGGTGGAGTAGCGCGCAGTGGAGGCTGGATGAACAGGAGCCCGTGGAGGCTGGAGGAGGTCGATGGTGGAGATGAATAATATCCCGTGGATTCCCGTTTTGCGGTACGCCACACCCCTCCCGATGAATAGGACCCCCGTTTCGACCGTAGCACTCCAACACAAGTCCGTTTCGTCCGTTTTGCGGTACGCCACACCCCTCCCGATCAACAGGACCCCTGTTTCGACCGTAGGAGGTCCGTTTCCTTCGTTTTGCGGTACGCCACACCCCTCCCGATCAACAGGACCCCCGTTTCGACCGCAGGAAGTCTGTTTCCTCCGTTTTACGGTACGCCAGGCCCCTCCCGATCAACAGGATCCCGTTTCGAATGCGGCCGGTCGAACACAAGGCCGTTTCCTCCATTGTGCGGTACGCCAGGCCTCATTTCCATCGCCTGTTCCGTCCAAGCCCTCCCGATGAACACGACCACGCTTTCCGTTTCGACCCAGCCGGTTGGCTCACCATGAACATGATGATGACGCTGTTTCTCCGTTCCGACCCAGCCATGTACGTATGCGCGAGTAGGCGTTCGAGACCCTGCCCGTATGTACGTACGTGGCCGTATTTTCTTTCTTGCACCCTCGCCGCTGTACGTACGTGTACATGCTACATGCGCGCCTCTACTACAACACATGCACGCCTCTACATCGACTAGTATGTACGTACACGTTCGCGACCAGAATGACAATGCTACGTACGCTTCGACCAGGTGGGTCCCGACTGTCAGGCACTTCCTTGCCTGCGAAGATGTAGCTGGTGGGTCCCAACAGTCAGGGGGGCGAATCATTTTGTTTTTTTGCCCGGACGCACTTCCTTGCATGCGAAGATGTAGCTGGTGGGTCCCAGCAGTCAGGAGCGAATCATTTTTTTTTACACGGAAGCACTTCCTTGCGTGCGAAGATGTAGCTGGTCGGTCCCAGCAGTCAGGGGGGCGAATCATTTTTTTTACCCAGACGCACTTCCTTGCATGTGAAGGTGCAGCTGGTGGGTCCCAACAGTCAGGGGGAAACATTTTTTTCGCGAAATACGGTGGCCCGTCCGGTGGGTCCCCGCTGTCAGGTGGAGGAATAATTATTTTCCATGTAATAAGGAGGCACTTCCTTGCTGCGGTCGTGGACCCAGCTGTCAGCCTCTCCACATACAGTCCACGTCCGATGGAAGTCGTTCCTTGACCACGTTGACCACGCTGCGCCGAGAGCACCAGGGCGGTGGACGACGGCGAGGCCTAGGAAGGGGAGGATGGGGAGCCGGGGAAGACGCGGCAGCGGAAGCCCGCGCGGAGAGGAGTACGAGGGTTCACTGGTTCGGCTGCGGTGTGAGGCTGCCGTTGCCGCAGGGCCTGGCCGTCGGTGGGAATAGTAGGGGGCGGTGAGGCCTTCGCGGCAGCACATCCGGCCACGGGAAGCAGGAGCATGCGGCACGACCGGCGCTACTTTGGGCGGCTGGAGCAAGAAGACCAGAGGTTGAAGAAGCACTATAGCCGTTGGATGGACATCGTACGGTCACTGGAGCTAGAATCGTTTATATTGACTAAGTTGACAAAGCCCTCCATCCCCGTCAACTTAGTAGGCCCACAAGTCAGCCTCCCACCAAGGTGGGTCCCAGCTAGCAGGGGGTATTCATTTTTTTGTGCGTAATAAGGAGGCACTTCCGGTGGGTCCGAGCTGACAGTAGGGGGAACGTTTTTTTTCGCGAAATACGGTGGCCCGTCGGGTGGGACCCAGCAGTCAGGGGAAAACGTTTTTTCGCAAAATACTGGTGGCCCGTCCGGTGGGTCCCTGCTGTCAGGTGGAGGAATAATTATTTTCCGCGTAATAAGGAGGCACTTCCTTGCGGCTGCTGTGGACCCAGCTGTTAGCCTCTCAACGTACAGTATTCTTCCGATGGAATTCGGTCGTTGACCACATTGACCACGCCACGCCGAGAGCACCACGGCGGTGGACGACGGCGAGGCCTAGGAAGGGGACGACGCGGAGCCGGGGAAGATGCGGCAGTGGATGCCCACGTGAAGAGGAGTACGAGGGTTCACTGGTTCGGCTGCGCTGCCGTCGCCGCAGAATAACAGGGGGTGTGGGTGAGTGGAGTGGAGAGATGGCATGGCCAATGGTGGGAGTAGTATGGGGGCGGTGAGGCCTCCGTGGCAGCACAGCCGGCCATGGGAGGCAGGAGCAGGTGGCACGACCGGCGCTGCTTTGGGCGGCTGGAGCAAGAAGACCAGAGGTTGAAGAAGCACTACGGCCGTTGGATGGACATCGTACGGTCAGTCGAGCTAGAATCGTGCATATTGACTAAGTTGACAAAGCCCTTCGTCCCTGTCAACTTAGTAGGCCCACTATACTGGGTCCCAGCTAGTAGGGGGAGTATTCTTTTTTTTGGGCGTAATAAGGAGGCACTTCCTTGCGTGCGAAGATATAGCTGGTGGGTCCGAGCTGTCAGCGGCGGTAGCGTTTTTTTTGCGAAATACAGAGGCCCTTTCGGTGGGTCCCAGATGTCAGGTGGAGGAATCATTATTTTGCGCGTAATAAGGAGGCATTTCCTTGCGTGCGGCCGTGGACCCAGCTGTCAGCCTCTCCACGTACAGTCCACTTCAGATGCATGTCGGTCGTTGACCACGTTGACCACGCCACGCCGAGAGCACCAGGGCGGTGGACGACGGTGAGGCCTAGGAAGGGAACGACACGAAGGCAAGGAAGACTCGGCAGTTGTTTCCCACGCGGAGGGGAGTACGAATGTATGAGGGTTTACTGGTTCGTCTGCCGTTGCCGGATAATAACAGCAGGTGTGGGACTGTGGGTGAGTACAGGGATGGCTAGGCCAGCGATGGGAGTACGGTGGGGCGGTGAGGCCTACGCGGCAGTACAGCCGACCACGGGGAGGAGGGATCAGGCAGTCCCACCGGCGCTTGTTTGAGCGGATGGAGCAGGAAGAGCAGAGATTGAAGAAGCACGACGGCCGTTGGATGGACATCCAACAGTATACATGCCATCTGTGGAAAGCCTCAAATCTATGGAAAATAGCATACATCCCATCTGCCATTATTTCAAATAGTTTACAGTCCATTTGCTAATTCTTACAGGTTTTTTTGGAGCCCATATTCTTTTTGTTAGCATTATAGCCCATATTGTGGCCACGGTTAAAAAATTATACGAAATTTTGCATACGTCGATGCGGTCTGAACTGTTTTTAATCCCGAAATTTCGAGTCACATTCAGACTGATTTTAAAAATAAATGTATATCAATATAAAATCCAATAAATTGTCCACGCATAAAAATCAATGCAATTTAAAATCTCGAAATGAAAAAAAGATATTTGAAACTAATTGCCGGTTTGATGTGTTTTAAAAATGTACAACCCATTTCTCATTACTGATAGGCCATTTTCTCGGCCAGCCGAATGAAGCTCTCCTCGTCTTGAAAGATTTGCAGCCCAACAGGCCTGATAAAGTGACTTACTTGACAAATCACAAAAAAACTGCACTAGCCATTTTCAGAAAGAAAAAAAAACTTCTGGGCTGGTCTGTGGTAAACATAAAAGAAAAGGCTGTCTAGACAGGCCAGAGTGTCCCGCACAGCCCAGTTAACACCCTGCTTCCGTCTCAAAAACAAATTAGATAAATGCCACTCCAATTATGGTGATTCATAGAAATGCCACTGCAATTTCCAAACTTTGAAAAATGCCACTGCAATTTTTGCAAACTTCAAACAACGCCACTGCAGTTTGCAAACTTTGAAAAACGCCACTCCAGACTTTGAAAAATGCCACTATAAATGGCATGAAATGGCATTTTTCAAAGTTTGGAAATTGCAGTGGCATTTCTCGGAGGCATTTATCAAGTTAACCCAAAACAAAAATAACTAGACGAGCTGCTGGGTCCCTGTTGTCAGCCGCTCGTTGTGCAATTCTCTCGTTTATTGACTACGTTGACAATGGCATGGGACCCAGATGTCAGAAATCCACTAGGAGGAGCCATTTTTTTATTGGCTTGAAATAAGGAGGCACTTGCTTGTGTACTGCCATGACCTTGGCGGGTCCCTGCTGTCATCCTCTCCACGTACAATCATCTCCTAATTGTGTACGCGTCAACTTGCTAGGCCCACAAATCAGCCTCTAAACCTGTGGAGGACAAATACAACCCATTTAAAAAAATAACAGCCCATTCCATACGTTCAAACGGAAAGTTCAACATTCAGAGCAAAGTAACAGGTCTGATCCACATATAGAGTACTGAACTTCCACGTTGACAACCATCATACCCAAGTTAACTATCTACTCCCACTAGACAAGTACTAACTTACTCTTAGCTAACTAGACGATGCCGGCCGCCATCTGTGGTACACACTAAACGCCGGCACCGGCGTCCTGCGCCTCGCCTCGGACTTGCTAGAGGTGCGATAGGGTGCGTTGCTCGCGCGCATTGGCCCTTTCCATGCCGGCGTGGTCCACCGAAGCTTCGGCTTCCAAGAGGGAAACCCACTTGACGAGCTGGTAGTAATAATCGGAGTTGCGAATGCGTGTTTGCCCGACAGCCTCCAGGGCTATTTGCTGGGCGCCGGCCTCCACGTAGTCGGCCCAGTTGCGGGCGCTCTGCTCACGACTCAGAGCATCGGTGCGCTGCTGCTCCATGTCCCGCTGGCGGCGCAAATCGGCGATACGCTGCTCCTCCGCCAGGTGGTCATGCTCCAACAACTCCTGCTCCTCCGCCATGCGGTCATGCTCCAACAACTCCTCGATCTGTGCATTGCCATCTAAAGCCAGATAGAATGCCTCCTACCTCCGTCTGCCTTCTGGTGAAAACCCGAACACTCGTTCCGGCGGTGACCGCCTCCGGCGTCGCCTACCGCGGACGGGCGGGGGCATGGCGGACGTGGCGAGCGACGTCGGGCCAGTGGGGGCTTATGAGGATATGGCGAGTTGGGTCACGGTGGCACCAGAGAAGGCCGGGAAACAGTACTTATAGGGGGAGGTAGCGCGATGGTCATCAGAATTCAATGCATAATGGCTTAGCGCGCCAGCTTGCCATGGAAAACTAGGGAAACTGAAATTATGACTGTGCCGTCCTATCCCGTCTGGGTCGCACGCCGGCATGGCGGTCAAACGAGTGCACTCGAATCATCTCCCTCCTTGTCAATAATGATTTCACGGATTTAAAAAGCCCGCAACAATTAAAGCGTATCTTTTTTCGCATCAGTTAGCTGCCTTAATTACGGCCGGCTGCATGCAGGCACTCAGAATCGCTCGCAGGCAGTACACAAAGCAGCATGCAACGAGTCGCAGCCGAGGGCACGCATGCAACTACTTAAATCGCTGGAATTAATTAGGCTTAAACTTCTGCATGCCGTTAATTATTGCCATGCCTTGGTCTTGGTGCTTTGCTCACGGGACTAATAAACCCGGACGGAGGGAGCACCTTTGTTGATGAGAGGTTTGAATTAAGCCCTGCAAACCGGAAAGGAGGTACTAGTACGTGCGTGATCCACTATTTATTCGTGTAGGATCGAGTAGGTCGTTTCTTGAATTGAGCCCTGCAAACTGGAAAGGAGGTAGTACGTGCGTGATCTGCTATTTATCCGTGTAGGATCGATAGTGTAGCTGGTCAGTCTCTTCAGAGGTAGGCATTTTTATCCGTGTAGGATCGATAGTGTAGCTTGTCAGTTTCATCAGAGGTAGGCATTTTTATTCAAAAAACTGCCACTTGGCATCTTGCATCGCAAATAAAACTGCCATGAGCGCATTTGTAGGCTAGCTAATGATCGATCAGTAACTTCTAAACACTGAGCAAACAGAAATAAGTAACTGTTAATGCATCTCAATGATTCACAGATCATATACAAATATGTAGCTCCAAAAGCAAAGATCAGCCACTTTGGATCTTGCGTCACAAGACTCGCAACTAAAACTAACTAGTACGATTCCCATACATAAGATCAACATGTTAATGCATCTCAATGATTCATAGATCATATACAAATATGTAGGTCCAAAAGCAAAGATCTAGAAAAAACATCTGTTCTTCCTACTAACATGGATGCTTCTCTTGGCCAACATTTAGTACAGACTGAAAGACAAATTTGTTTGTGAAGTCTACAATTCCTCTTGCAAACGTAAGTGGTTTCACCAACAACTGGAACCATGAGAATGAACCACACATGATGGAGGAACATTCTCTACAATATGATTTGGTCTTCTCTCGATCACACCGCGAGACTATTTTCGGAATACAACCTTTAACTTAGGGAAAATGATGCCCATTGTATAATCAGACCAAAGCAATGAAGTACCTAGTGTTGGCCAGTAAATAGTATAGTACTACTTTTCTGTAGTCCATGAAGTGACTATCCAATCTTTGTGTCTATTTTCAAATGGCACTGCATGTAGTGACTATACTATTCTCTTGTGCAGTTCAACCAAAATTGCGGACACTTTGTTTGCTTGCCAAATAGCAACAGGCAGATATCTCTGTCTGCACAAATATCAAGCAACTAGTAAACATACAGCACACCATGTTCGCAGTGATGGAAGAGGTGAAACCGATACAACCGAAATTTAGCATCCAATCATTGAATCCTATCCTGCACCTCCAATGTAGGTCCACCCTGCCAATAAATTCACATGCAAACCACTAGTATTCCTATCTAATGACAGTACAAAAAGAGTAGCAAGATAGTAGCAAACCATGTACCTTCGTAATGAACAGCTCATAGTGCCACCAATTGGATATAAAGGTTTCGAAAAAAACATGCTCCTAATGTTGAACCAGTTGGACTTTTTGTGCAGTTCCACTAAAATCGAGCATCCCTGTTTGCATAGATATTAAAAGTGTGATTACTATAAAAGTGGCACTAGTTGAAGCATAGACTCAAAAATATAAGCATTCCAATTTCTTAATGGGAAAAGGTAGCAAGACAGTTCCTAACCACCTATTTGAAGGAATAAATAAAGCAACAACGGCTCATGTTAGGAAGGCATACATAGTTTTTTCTGAAAAACTGAGCCATTCCAGACCTGTCCTCTTCTTTTAAGCAAATTTTGTCCAGTCCTACTAAAACAAAATGCCATCACCGCCTTGACAATTCAGTGACACTGTACAAAAGGAAATGACTTAACATTACATCATGATGTCGGGTATGTAGTCGACATGTATTAGAGACAAATATACAGACCTCCTCTGAGATAATTTGAGTGAACTCTACACCCTCTGTTCCTTAATATAAGACATTTTCACGGTTCAATTTAATGTACCCAAACGTCTAGTATTTAGAAAAACAGGTAGTAGTTTTCTTAAGCATATACCTGGGAAAGCTTGCCACACTTTACTTATGTCCATACGCTAATGCAACACCATTCGAATACTACAAATATACACTAATCCAGTGGCTAGTGCAACAGTAGAGTAGTTAGTTTATTACAGGGTACAGTACAATGGTTTTACTTAATAGATTTCAATAAACTCTAGCACTGGAAGGTTTCTATAAGAATTAACAATACAAAATGTAAAGGTATCAAGTTTCAGCATTGGTATACTAGCTGTCCATGAGCATTAAACCAAATACAGAAGTCCGAAGGTAACTAGCATTATTAACTAATGACAGTATAAAAAAAATTGCAAACCATGTACCTCCAAGGTAAATATCATTTCGAACCCGGGGGGACCTTAAAAATTGCTATCCCAATCTTGATAGTCGATCAAACATAAAAACTTGATCGAACGAATCAAGAGAACAACCGGAGGAGGAGGTGCCCAATCTTGACCTTTCCTCTTGTCTTCGTAATTGTCTGTGCAATTTAACCAAAATAAAATGACATCAGCGCCTTGGCATTTTGGTGACACTGTACAAAAAAATTAACTTATCTCATGAAAGTGAGGTATGTAATCTATAAGCATTAACAGTGCAAAAATCTGAAGGTAGTAACAAGTTTCATCGTTGGTATACTGGCTGTACAACATCATTAGAATGCCTTAGCTGAAAATCTTTAATACATCCACATTCAACAGCTAACCCTGAAATAATCCAGTGACATTAAATGACATTTCTTAAATTTTTCGGTGGCATTAGACTGAGAGCGGCATTAGTTAAATGTGGCATCACTTTAGCAGTAACATTGCTTGACTTGACTGCTGGCGTTATACTAACAGCAAAAAAAGTGGCAATAAGAGCATGGGAGGCCCATTCGGAAAGTGGGCGCACCAGTACGATGTACCTCCACGGACGCAGAGTGGTGAGGGAGGTATGGTTGCCTAGAGCAACAAATATCCAGGCAGCATATGTGGATTACGTCCCATTTTTGTTCTCTTTAGCCACCTTTTTCCTATGTGAGGACAACAAACCGATCGACCTGGGCATTCTCTATTGCGTTGTCATGCCTTTCTACCCTTCTTCAACCAAGAGAAACGAGACTCGTTCCTTAGCTACTGATTTCCCCTTTTCAACCTAGATGCGGGTTCGATGCCTACTCTCTTGGACAGTACAGTCTCCCTTCCTTTCCTTATTCAACCCAGACATGGATTAGTCTGCATGAAGTAGGGTTTCCTTTAATAGTGCAAATTATGGTTTTCGTTTGCGTGGCCAGCAGAGCAGAGGATAGCAAATTGGGAAGATGGTGGAGTGGAAAAAGATCCACATGCAATGACGTGCCAGATGGGGCAATAGAACAAGGGTATGGTTCGAAAAGAGGTAGCATACCTGAGGGTCGGCGGGAAGTGGCTTCGCTCATGGTCGTCGTCCTCTGCACACTCTATGGCAGCGAGCTTGGGGACGGAGGCCATCCCGTGTGGGCGCTAGGTCTGAGAGGACGGCCTTGTCGTCAGTGCGTGACCTCGCTCGCCGACAACGAGTGCGTCAATGCTGCACGTCCTTTTCTTCCCCGGCGGATTTGTGACCGCCGGTGAGGAGGGAGAGAGGGGCCGTCTTTTTTAGATCTGGAGAGAGGGTGGTAGTGTGAGAAGCAAGTGGGCATCCCTTGGCAAGAAGGCGCTGAAGCTTCAGCCTATATATCTTTTTTATACTACTAGTACTGGAGGTGGAATAGTGGTAGAGTAGTTTATATTTTCTCTGTGTATAGTACCAGTTAGTCGTGCTTCAAAACTGAACGGCACGCCATTAAAAAAATAAAGGTCGATAACTAATGCGGCACCTCGGGCCAACGCGGCCAGATCGCATTTGGCATGAGAAATTACACACCTTGTTTCGTTGACACGTGGTCCCGTTCCAACATAACAGTGAGACGACGGCGAGTAGTAGGAGTATTTCTGAACCGACGTGTAGGCCGGGGCGCCCTTTCATGAACCGTGGAAAACTGACAACCGTCCACCGACTCTTCGCATTTCCCTCTCGATTTGAAACTGCTGTCGGACGCTCTTCCTCTCCCTCCTCCATTTTCCTTCAGCCCTTCACCCTTTCTTCTGCCATTGTTCGATCGTCTTCTCCATGGAGGGAACAAGACGGAAACGACCTCGTTATTCTTGCCCCGATCTGAAAGATGACGTGGTGGAGGAACTCATTGATCGGTGCAACGTCATCACCTCGGCTAGCATGGCAGGTTCGTTCAAGCCCATTCTCGACTCAACTAATAACATCATTACAAGGAACCCAAGAGTCAAGGAGCGGTTTGATCTCCCCTAACTTCTTGGCCATGACCCTGATGACTGGCGCCGTCATGACGGAGGCCTCGCCCTGTGCAAGTTGATGCCGCTTGATAATGATACATATGATGTTAAGATGCCATCGCTTGAGGGCAAGGCTTGGGCAGGCGCAAATGGAGATTTGGTTGTTTACATTGGGTCCAACTGCGAGTGTGAACTTGTGAATGTGTACACTCGTGACCGGGTTCCACTTCCAAAAATCTCAGCAGACTGCCCAGAGGTTGAGCACACCGGTATTGTACGCACGTCCAAATACAATCATGGTGACTGTCTTCTATGGAAGATAGCAATTTCTTGAGTTCCCAACCGCTCTTGGAATTACAACAACTATGAAGTTGTTGCTATCTTCGACAAGCTTGTTGCCGTCCTTGCTGGTTTGACTCGATGGATATTGCTCAAAAATCAGTTTCTGTACACGGATGAGTACTGTGATGCAATTGAATACGAGGGCCTTGTGTTTGCTGCCACCACTCGTGGCACTGTTTTTGCATGGAATCGTTGTTTCGGTACGTTTGTCTTCCACCGTAATTATAAGTGTTTCATCCACATGCATGCGGGTTAGCAAGTTTCCCTTTACTAATTAACCTTCTTCTTGTGCTTCCAAGGTCCTGCGAACATTCCACCACGTACACTTGAAGATTTTTATAACCAAGGGGGAGATGACGATGGTGATGATCACGAGCATGAGGACGAGCAGCGCCCATATACTATATGGCGCCTGGCAACTAATTCCGATGGATCACCTCTTCTCGTGTGTATACAGCCCACTGATGATGTTACTGCTAAGGAAGAAGGTGTAGTCTCCCATGGTCGCACTCTCCGGACCTATTCCAACACCCGTTGCATGGTATTCGGGATGGATACTAGTGTGCTAGCGCCAACTCCTTCTCCCTGGTACAAAATTGATAGTCTTGGAGAAAACTCACTCTTCTTGGACAAAACTATCCAATGATGGTGAAACGCGATCCAACTGCTGTTGACACAACGTTACTACCATTTATGAGAAGCAACTGTGTCTATACCTCAGACATTTGGGTGGTTCCCTACCCTGGTACTGATATAGTAGGCCGCTTCAGCCTGGATGAACAATCCTGCGTTGGTCTCCAGATCGACAATGGATGGCCCGTCCCAGAGAATCACTTGTGGTTCAAAGCAAGCGTTTCCAACGCTGAGGAATGGTTGAGTTGAAGTTCATTTCATTGCTTGTTATTTGTTGTGTGGTGAAAACTTTAGTATTTATAATGTTTCCTCGTTGTCGATGTGGGTTGATGACCTGTTGTATGTAATAAAATGATATGCCTGTGATAAACTTACTAAATTTATGAATGGCTTTCAAGTCGCTTCTTTGAGTGAGTGGTGCGACGAGGCACAAAAATATTTTTCGAATACATAATTGTATGTGCATTGCAACAGGTTATCGGATGAGGCCAATCAACAATAGTAGTACACTATTTGTACTAGCTTCACATGTTTCACGCGTCGTGCGGGTGTTTTTACTATAGCCATATTGTACTACGTAACCAACACCTCGAATCCTCGATACTAGTAGTACTATATAGTAAGTAGTAGGAGTAGTAGGGTGGCATGGGCCAGAACAAGCATTCACGTCCAGGAGTACGGCACACGCCACCAGCACGACTTCCATCTGACACCATATTTCTTGGAGTCCGTGCTAGAGCAATCTAAACCTCATCATTTCTCTAACTCAGCCATCGCGCAGCGGGCGAGGTGGGGGTTTGCCGATAGTCGGTTTCCTTAACTGCGGTCCCACTTGTAAGGCTAACTGCAATGCACGACCCTAAATGGACCTCCGTTTTGCATAAACTCCAACGATAATTTTGACTAGAAAAGGAAGACCAAAGAAAACAAGAACCACAAGAATACATTTTACTACTCCTATAAGTTGGATTAGTGCCTTCTCGATGCATTCATTGTTGATCTGCAGAGGCTCGATCTTGCGTGCTTCATTCTTCTTCGAGTGTAAAGAAGTAGACATTGCTTCCTCGCATCTTGTCTCATGTCTAGCCTCTATTCTAGTACTCCCTCTGGTCCGTTTTTCTCTGCGTCTAAGGAGCAACACGCATACCAAGTAGGAGTATCAACAAGTGCACTAATCTCATCTATAGCCTCTGTGCTAGCTAAAAGTGATAGAACATCTACTAAATTGCGCTCTATCAATATATGGATGTACTCTTATTCCCAATACAAAAACTTGCATCCATTCTACTCCCTCCGTTACACAATACATGCCTTCTATTTGTCAATATATATATATATATATATATATATATATATATATGTATCTAGACATGTTTTAGTATATAGGTACATCCATTTTTGGACAAATGGAAGTAAAGTATTTTGGAACGGACGGAGTACACAATAAATTTTTTAAGTTAGCACAACTAGTCTAATCCAAGAGCACAACCGAAGATTTGGTCGGGTTCTTCCTCCTTTTGCCGACACGTGGGACATCCAACATCCAGGTCGTGTCATGAAAGAAAATAGAGTGGTAGTTGAAGCCACGAGATGTGCATCTTGGTTTAAACTGTAAATAGAATCTTACTACTCTTGAGTAACTCCAAAAGCGGCCACCGAAGATCTTTCTTGGATTTGTTTTTCATCACCAGCACGTCAAGGTGAAAGATGTGCAGGTTTAGTGGGTCCGCTTGCGTTTTCACTGACATGTGCGACCGCATGTGAGCAAACAGACGGTGGGCTACGCGCGCCCGCTGGCTGGCTGAGAAGAGAGATAGAGGAGGGCTGAGCACGGACTGCAGGAAATTTGTTCTACGTACCTCGATATAGGCTTGATATAGTGGGGTGGCATGGGCCATAACCAGCATTCACGTCTAGCATTATGGCACATCCCACCCACACGAGTCCCATCCGACACCAATTTTCTTGGAGTTCGTGCTACAACCATCTCTTCTCCCTCCTGTTTTCTCAGCCATCGCGCGGTCGGCGGGGTGGGGGTTTGCCGATAGTCGGTTTGCTCAACTGCGGTCCCACTTGTAAGTGAAAATGCAACACCGCACACATTCCCGCTTGGGCGGCGTGCCGGACCAACCGTGTGGGGGTGCGACGCGAATACGGCAGGCTTTTCCTTTTGAACTCGTAACTTGTAAAATTTGGCTCTGCTCCATGGCGCGATCGATAGATAGAAAATAACGATTTTGCCTAGAGTAATGAGAAGTTTGGTTCTGGCGCCGTTCATGCATGGAGTATGTACGAAATTGATGCGAAAAGTAAGATAATTACTCTAGTATCATATACTACTACATGGATTTGACGGAAAGATAAAAATACATACGGATCCATCAACGACATCCTCATGCCCTAGTGCGCCGGGTCACCAACCGACGTGTGAGGAGCAGCGGCGTTGGCGGCGAGCTCAACGTGCTTCTGAACAGTGCCATCCAAGGTTGCCCTGCGGTCCAAGAAGGCCAGCGACCTATCATCCTCCTCTTGCATGTAGTAGTCCTTGTGGACAATTTGCGCGTAGACGTGGGTGATTATGTCGATGGTGTCTTGCTGCGCCAGGCGCTGCGCGGCGAGCGCGACCTCGAGGTGGACATTCTCCGGCGCGACGGCGGGCAGTCGCAGGGCCACCAGTGTGTCTAAGAGGTTGTCACCATAGTGGCCATTGAGGATGGCGGGCATCGCAGAGCCTGCACGCGCAGGCTGGAGGCTTACGTCAAATTCGTCCGCGAGCTTCTTGATGATGGTGAACTTGTCGAGGAAACCGACGAGGACCTTGTCAAACAAGGAGACAAAGCTGTCGTCCAAGTGGCCCCTCGCCCTGGCGGCCTCAAGCAATACTACCTGGAGAAGTTCCTCATTTCCGGGCCGCAGGCCGGTGTCATGGACCATCTGGCACAGCCGGCTGATGCTCGCGCTCATCGCCTCCTTGGGTCTAGCTTAGCTTCTAGTCAACTGATCTTGTGATTCGAGTGATCACTCTTGCCCTTGGTTAGCATGCATAGGTGCGTAGGATTTCGTACTACTCCTCGGCCCTCTACTGCACCTGCCTTTGGTTGTATGATAGGTGGGCCAGCCACCCCCTGGGCCCACGTGTCATTCACCCAAAGGCAGTTGCCGTAAGTCAATGAAGCTGCGTCCCCCTCCGTGCCGGTGCACTATAGTCATTTCTCGGACCTCTAGTTGGGGCCAAACGAGAGAAGTTTGATGTTTACTGGTTTATTCGTCCCCTTTGCATTTTGCGCCAAGTTTTGACCTTTGATTTAACTAATAAAATGTTAATGCATGTAAACAAAAATGTTGTGTAAGTCACATTACGAAAACCAAATAATCCCAAAATACTTAGGCACGGTGCATTAACTCCCTCCTTGTTTCTTATTTCATGACATATCAACCAATGAGAGATGTGGGCCGTGCATGCTTTCAATGACTTGAGACTACCAAACATGACATGCAGTGTTTAGTTCATTGCATGTAATCCTATTAGTACTCTAGTTAGCAAAAAAACATTAAGTTCTCTCACCGATAGGAATAAAACACCATGTATTTATTTACAGAGGGAGTAGTACATTTTTCGTGACATGCATTACTAGATACTGCTAGTCAAATACTAAAATCCAGATGGACGTGGTAGTACTCATAAATCCAGACGGTGGTGCTACTAGTACTAGTAGTAGTACTACCAATGTAGTAGTAGGAGTACTAGCACTGTACTACCCGTTGGTCAAATTATTACGTGCTGCTCCTCACAGTGAAGTGACAAGACCCTGCGCCGGAGATGACACCTGAGTATAGGCGCCGTGTTCGGAATACCATAGTCAGCCTCACCATCTGCAGTCAATATCATCATGGCTGTAGAGCTAGCCTGCTTACAACTAGCCCCGTTCGACATAATTTCCCGTGCGTAGATGCCCGTGCATTGCACGGAACACCAAGATTGGCGGTGGACGGCTCCGGCAGCGGCCATTGCGCCATATTTTTCCATGGCCTTCTAGGTGTGGTGGGGAGGAGATAAGGCTGATTGTGAGAGACAAGGAGTTGTTTGTAAATAGGGAACAAGTGCGGGCATCTTTTTGCAAAAATGGAGAAGCTTCGTTTGTATGCGTCAGATCTAGATCCGACGGCTATTTGTGAAAGATGGGAGGCACAACATCATCACCAACTCAGGACCTGTTTGATTCGCAGGATTTTGAAAACGCAGGAATAGGACACGACAATATTACAAGTTTCAAACTGATATTACAAATGTTAGGAGTAATGCTGCACCTAGGAAGAGGGAATTACTAGGAAGTTTACGTAAGAACTTTCGTTACTTTAGGTGGATGCAGCATTATTGTACAAACTAAAATCCACTGCCCTAACAAGTCACTAATGGGCAAATAAGTTTTCGAGTCTCTGGCCACTTGATGTTTCAAAAAGAAAGTCAGCTTCGGCGGAGGCTTTGTCATTTAGGCTTAGACGCTTGCGGTGATCAGCGCGCCATTCATTGTTGCGCCAGAGAACGCCAAACCTCATTACCTTGAGCACACTTGCCTCCAGAAAAAAGAACCTGGCCAATTTAATCTCAGATGTGCTGCCTCGGTAGTGGATCAAATCAATTTCTGTAAGATGGAGATCAAGGCATTCGATGAGATTGTTAGTGTAGCACATTTTCAACTTTCAGGTGTTTTTTATCTGCAATAGAAGAGAACATATTAGAGCAGCTGGCTGCATAAGATTGCCGTGTCATCAAGAGGTACCAATATCATTCGCTCATACGATAGGGTTGGCTGGCTAGTGACATTTTTTCACTCACTCGCTCTCTCTCTCTCTCTCTCTCTCTCTCTCTCTCTCTCTTTCTGTTTCCTCCCATTTAACTAGGAGCACGTGAAGAGCTTGGGCTTTTGTTGCCTTCCACTATGTGGCCGATGCCATATTTTGCAAAAGTATGCCACATAATACGCATCGATGTCAAATCAAAAGATTTTGGCACCGCTGTGCACATAGACCCACATGTATAAACAAATCAACCAAACCAACTACAACAGCCTCTCACTCTCCCAAACAAGTGTTTCTTTATTGCCTCAGTCCTCTCTCTCTCCCATGCAATGTTTTTTCATTGCGTGAGTTAATTTGGCACCGGAGCAAAGTAGGTGATCCAGATTGGGGCACCAGGTGAGCAATGGAGGGGCATCGATGCCAAATGCATCACAAGTGAATTTGGCACATGTTTTGGCCTACATAGCCCACTTTTGTACTCCCTCCGTCCCAAAATTCTTGTCTTAAATTTCTCTAAATACAGATGTATCTAGTTACATTTTAGTGTTAGATACATCCGTATCTAAAAAAATGTAAGACAAGAAGTTTGGGATGGAGGGAATACTACCTCGTATTTAGTATAAAATTTTGACCATAGATTTACCTAAGAAAATGCCAATGCATGTCACTAAAAATTACACCATTTGAAATCATGTTCAAATACGAATCCAACGATATAGTTCTCAGTGACATGCATTAACATTTTGTCAGTTAAATCTGTGGTTAAATTTTGATACTACAAAATTGGAAGAGTAAACCAGGACGGAGGTAGTACTTGCTCTTAGGGTAACCATAGAGTTACTGGAGTAGTCTAAGTTACTTTCCACTATGACTAGCCTAGGCTACTATAGTAGTACAGCATAAAAACGATGCAGGTGATCACATGAGAAAAAATACTAAAAACATTTCTTTCTGTGCAGTGCGTAGATGTAGTTTCGAACACTACACTTGTCATCGTAATTTGGGAAAATTACCAAAACATTGAGCTACGTTGTGATTACCATTTACTTATAGGAAAGAAGTTTCACCTCGATGAGTAGCTGCTCCGTGCACGGAAAGCATGTAAGGAATCCAACAACTTGATCCAGATTGGGGCTAATAGATTTTAGTGCTAAGATCTTCACTGTGCGCATGGACTGGGTCAAGCTTGTCAGAATCATTTTCTGGAAGACGGTCGTAAATACATCAAGAAGAAATTTAAAAATGTGAATTTCAAGAAGACAGAGAAGAAGATGAGTGTTGTACCTGAATGATTATCGATCCAATAAAGAGTTTGGAGAATTTGGCAGACGAGTACACAAACGCTATCAATTTCGGTGCGTCAATGACCTTGATTTTTATTGGACCTTCTAGATCGGATACAAGCAATCTCTCAAGGAAAGGCGCATTCTCAGTGACCATAACATGGAACAGCTGGAGTGATCTCTTCCCAATTGATGTCTTGTTGTGGGGCCAGCAAGACACATAAATCCATCGGAGATTCGTCGAGGCGATGTGGAGGCTAATGAACCCGTGGATCTGCTCAAGACGTAGGTACTCGAGTGCAGTACAGCTGCGGAGCAGGTGCTCCATAGTCTTCTTCGAGATGACAACGTCGAAGAGGTCGAGCTGCTTGAGTTGAGGGAGAAGAAGGGCGGGCACGGCATTAATCTGGGGAAGATAGCAGGAGCTGAAGCTGGTGCGGCGTAGCGTTGGCGTGAGGCGGAGCACGGACGGCGGCAGAGAGCGACACCGTCCAGCTTCAAAGCTGTCACATCCCTAGTTCTGACAATGCCTAGTGCATGCATTAGAGTGTTGCATCATGTTTAAATTCTTTTGAAACTTGAAATAGGGATGCTTAAACCCAAGCATCAAAGGAATTCACTAGGTTCAACTTAAATATTTTCAGTGAATCCGAATGGCTTACAAAAATGTCCATCATCTCTGGAAAATGCTAGAAACATTAACCAGAGGTGTTGCACCTTTTTCCATGTCATATTTGGGCTCTGAATTAAATCATATGGTATTTTCATTTGGGCATTTAAATACTATAAAATATTTTAAATGCTCAAATAATCATAAACTAAAATGTTTACTGTTGGATATATTCTAAACAGTAGCCATGATTAGTTTCATGATTTTTGGATCAGTTTAAGTATTTTAAATAAAGCCCTAAAGTTACAGAAATAATAGAAAACAGAAATAAAGGAGAGAGAGAGAACTTACCTGACTTACCTGTTGCGGCCCAGCTGGCCAGCCCACCTGGCCGGCCCAGCGCCGCTGCCAGTCATCACCTACCTCTGCCAGTAGGCAGAGGAGGGACACCGCAACGTGCCCGAGCTCGCCACGCCTCCTCCTGCTTGCCGCCGAGCCCCTGGACGCATGGGTGAACGCCCGACGTCGCCCCGAACCGCTTGACCCCTCTCACTCTGCCTGAGTTCTTCCCCCCTCCTCTGCTCCTCTCTCCCGAGCGCACCGCAGCACGCCGCCGAGCACCACCGCGGCCACTGCCTCCCCCTCGCTTCCCTGAACAGCTCAAGAGCTCCGCCTCGACCCCCTCTCCCTTCCCACCGAGCCACGCCCCTCCGGAAGCCCTGCAGCGTCGTCCCCAACCTCGTCTCCAACCTCTGACCGCCGACGGGCTCGTCGGGGATTCGCGAGCCCCAGCCTCTCCCCGGCTTCGCCGACGCCTCTTCTGGAATCGCCGTGAGCCCCTGCCTCTTTCCCCTCTCTCCCCGTGCTCTCCCGTGCCTTCTAGCCACCGTGGCCATCGGAGCCGATTGCTCCTCGCCACCGGCCATGTCGCCACCGCGGCTACGGCCGTGCAAGCACGCGTCTGAGCTCATCACTGAACTGACCGCACTCCCCTGAGCATAACTCACACACCCATCCATCTCCCCGTGCTCTGTAGCTCCATCTCGCTCAACACCCGAACGCCGACCGCCGCTACGAGCTCGACTCCGGCGAGCTCGCTCCACCCCAGCCCCTTCCGTTTGCCCTACCAGATGCGCGCGAGTCCCAGCTACGCGTAGGACCAAACCATGGTCGTTTTGGTTAATCGTGGGCAAAACCCAAGCTAACCCAGTGTGTCTCCGCCGCGTTTTGGTCGCCACCGGCGTAACTCCAGCGATGGTGACGGGGCAGATTAGTTTAGGCTAATGACGCACTTAGTCAACACCTAGTGACACTGACAGTAGGGACCCACCTGCTAATTAATCATAGATTAGGTTCTGTTTAGTTTTAACTAATCTTAGTGGCCCCACGCGTCAGCGTTGACCATGCTGACGTGGGCATTGACTGGGTCCACATATAGTTACCCTAACTGGCACTGAGACACTGACCAGTGGGTCCCACTGGTCAGGTTGACCTGGACGCCCCCGTTGACCTCTGACGTCACTCTGACGCACTGCTGATGCAATAACTAATTTCTGGATTTATTTTTATTCAGGAAATTCCAAAAATTGTTGCAAACTTCTAAAATTCATATAAAATCAACCGTAGCTCCAAATCAAATAAATTATATATGAAAAATGATCAGAAAAATCCAATCTATCCATCTGTACCATTTTCATGCATGTTAGAACAACTGTTGTTCATTGTTTAGGTCAAATCATATATATGACATTTAAATATCCACATATGGAGTTTGAATTTGAATCTTGGATTCAAACCAACTTCATTTAATATGGTTGCTAGTTGCATTAGCTCAATCAACAGCATATTGCCATGACATTATCATGCATCATATTTGTTGCATTGCATTGATTGTGTCCCTCTTTGTTTGCCGGTAATTGTCCCCTCTCGATAGACGTGGTTTCGACGATGAGATCGGTGACACCGATGAAGAGCTATAATATCTTCAGAAGTTCCAGGCAAGCAAAACCCCCTTGTTCATTCCGATACAAACTCACTCTCTCACTCCTGCTCTCTTTTACTGCATTAGGACAACATCGATTCAACTGTTACTTGCTGCGGTAGTTGAACCCCTTTATCCTCTGCATGACCTGTCATTCCACAGTAAATAGATGAAACCCACTAGCATGAGTAGGAGTTGTTTGAGCCCTGTTGTGCCTACTCATACATGCTTGTTTGTCATGCCTGCTACTGCTTAGAGTTGAGTCGGGTCTGATTCATTGAGGATGAATCAGAGGTGTGTGAACATGTCCTACTGTGTGTGTGAGCTAAGTGTGTGAACACGATTTGGTAAAGGTAGCGGTGAGAGGCCATGTAGGAGTACATGGTGGGTTGTCTCATTGCAGCCGTCCTCAGGAACTGAGTTCTGTGTTTGTGATCCATGATTCAGCTACTACCACGCATTGGGCCCGAAACCAATGGACCCTCTCGGCTTCTTAATCACCCTTGTCCTCTGTCCAGGAGTTGCAAGTAGTTTCTGGTGTTTGTAGTATGCTGGAGGCAGTGCGCAGTGCTGACCGTAGGGGTGGGCTGTGATGCGGTAGGCGCGTGGCACGGTGTACCGGGCGCCCGTTTGGTGTCTCGGGAACCCTGCTCACATCGTTTGGGGCTGTGAGCGAAACTTCAGCCGGATCTCCTCATGGATGGAACCCGAATAGGCGATAAACCTGGACTAGGGACTTGAGTGTTTAGGTAGTTCGTGGCCGACACCCTCGTTGGGCTTCCGCTTGAAGGTTGCCGAGTACATGTCGTGTAAACGGCGGTAAGTGGTGAGAGCGTGTGTGAAGAAGTACACCCCTGCAGGGTTAACATCATCTATTCGAATAGCCGTGTCCGTGGTAAAGGACTTCTGGGTTGGCTGTACAGTTCATAGACAAGTGAAAGTGGATACTCTAAAATGCGCAAGATAAGCGTGAGTGCTATGGATGGCATTCTCGTAGGGAGATGGGAGCGGATCCATAGTGGTGTATTGATATGGTAATTATGTGGACTCATGTGCGCCACCTCAAAGAGTTACTTGCAGTCGTAGTTTAGGATAGCCACTGAGTCAAAGCTGGCTTGCTGCTGTTAAACTCCACCACCCCCTTTGTTGATAATGATGCATATGTAGTTAGTTCTGATGTAAGTCTTGCTGGGTACATTTGTACTCACGTTTGCCTATTTTATGTTTTTGCAGAGACTTCGGTCTCGCTAGTAGTTCCGCGTGGACTTCGACGTTTAGCTTGTTACCTCAGCTAAGATCTTGTGCCCTCGGCAGGATCTGGTAGACAGTCAGGCTTCTCAGCCTTTTTCATTTATAGATGTCTGTACTCAGACATGATAGCTTCCTTTTGTGTTTTGATTTGTATGCTCTGAATGTTGGGTCATGAGACCTATTTTTGTAATATCTCGCTCCTTGGAGCCTATTGAATAAAATACTTGAGTCGTAGAGTCATGTTGTGATGCCATGTTGTATTTGCACATATCGAGCATATTGTGTGTATGTTATTGAAATGCTTGGTATGTGTGGGATCTGACTATCTAGTTGTTTATCTTTAGTAGCCTCTCTTACCAGGAAATGTCTCCTAGTGTTTCCACTGAGCCATGGTAGCTTGCTACTGCTCCGGAACACTTAGGCTGGCCGGCATGTGTCCTTCTTCGTTCCTGTATCTGTCCCTTCGGGGAAATGTCACGCGATGAATACCGGAGTCCTGTTAGCCCGCTACAGCCCGGTTCGCCGGAGTCCTGCTAGCCCAGTGCTACAGCCTGGATTCACTCGCTTATGACCGACACGTTCGATGCTGGGTCATGGATGCCTGTCCCTGTAAGTTTGTGCCACTTTGGGTTTACGACTAGCCATGTCAGCCCGGGCTCCATATCATATGGATGCTAGCGACACTATCATATACGTGTGCCAAAAGGCGCAAACGGTCCCGGGCAAAGGTAAGGCGACACCCGTGGGAATACCGTGCGTGAGGCCGCAAAGTAATATGAGGTGTTACATGCTAGATCGATGTGGCATTGAGTCGGGGTCCTGACAGCTTTGGTATCAGAGCCTGACTGCCTGTAGGATTACCAAGCCAAACTGGTCGAAGTTGAGTCTAGAAATGCTTTAGTTATATGTAGGGGAATTGATTGTGGGATGGAACGTAAGGCTCTTTTTACTCCTTATACCTCATGGCCTTCTGATCTGAGTCAACCTCTTCTCTTCTACGGGGATTAAGAACTAGGCCTTTTCATCTATCTATCAGGATGACGTGTTACTAATCCATAGACTTACAGAATTGTTCGTTTCAAATCTCAGTTCAGCTTTTACCACTTCCGTATGTAACTGTTGATCTCGGAACCTTGATATTGTGCTTCTGAGTGGCTATGCCACCATTTTTGTAGTATGTCTCCAAACTTTTTGAGCATTTACAGCCGTTATGCTGTCCGAGTCATCCTAGGTTTCTAAATAGTCTGATGTATTTGCAAATCCTTTCTTTCCGTTCCCGATGTCCTATATGGTCAGAATAAGCACACTAACCGGTGCGTTGAGGTAATTTATTGCCTTGACATATATGTTGGAGCTATTATTATGACCCTAGGTGTTTTAGGGAGTCACCTAGTAATCTAGCAATGTTTAGTGTTCCCAGTGTGAAGATTTTGGCCATCATTCTCGAAAAGCATCCCGTGATGCCATTTAGTTAGTAGGTATTCTACCTCTGGGTTTTGAACCCGAGACTCACCCTACTTACCTCATGTTGATAGTCTTTGCTCGTTCCTTTAGGATATTAGTAACCTTTGCATTATTCCTCGTGGTCCGTGGTATTTCCTTCTTCCAAATACTATGAACCGCTTATGGCAGAAGTTTGTTGGATCAAAAGATCACAACAGGAGTGCTCTTGATGAGTTCTCCATTTTATTTTGTGACTCTGCCAGTTCTACCTTTCCGCATGGATTATCCGGAAGAAATTTGTTGAACTTGGTTCGACATACTAATCTATGCATCCACAACTCAGAATATCATATGTTCCTTTGAGTTGTCCCCCTTTACTTGTATCCTGACCTTCGTCTATCGATTGATAGTCAGGAGTAGTCGTGCATTCGTTCATCGATGCCTTTTACTTCTATGGTTCGTCAAGCCATTCTATTCAGAATGACTAGGAGAAACAAACTCCAGTACCTCATCCATTTCTAGGATTGGGTCAAAGCAGTTGTATTCCACAGATCAAAATGCCAATCCAGCTTTTGTTCTGTTCTACCTTGGAGTGTTACCATCTTTATGTCAGAGTGTCATGAGAATTCCACTACCTCTTATGAATTCTTGATGCAGTGATACTTCTCGCCCTAATTATTCATTTCTCGGCTCCCGTGTTGTTGCAACTGGAATGCCGACAAGTGAACCGTGATGTGTGAAATCTATACTCCTAGCAACTCCGTTGCTTGGTAGTTAAAGGACAATATTCTCATTCTTAGCGTGTTGGTTGTTAAATCATCATCCTAAGATTGATCGTGCTAACTAGTCCTTATCTCTAGTGCACTCCTCGATCAATAAGTTAGGATTGTGTCAATCCCTCACTCTTTTGATCATATCATCTTGCCCTGAAAAGCAAGGTTGTTCTCGAGCTTAGTAACACACCGGTGGTTTGTGATTTTCCGAATATCTTCTCGGAAGTATTACCAGGTTGTTCCCTGACTGTTGTGTTGAGCTCGTGATCAAGTTGGTTTCCAATAAACCACTTTTCTCCAAGAATCTATGTTGGATACCCCTGAGCTAGTTGGTTAAGCCAAACAACAACTTGGAGAGTTCGGAGATAAAAGCTTGTCTGACTCAGTTCATTCCAAAGGGATATCTTTGTGTGTGTGTGTGTGTGTTGAAGAAAGATGATATCTTCATTGATTGATCCTTGTGGTCAATTGTTGGATTCATTGTCTTACCCCAAACCTTTGATTTGAGTATGGGCTATCATCAAATCAAATCAGAACCAACGATGTTCGTAATGTTGTCTTACTCGTGGATTTTCCTCGAGCATACACCATTATATCTTTTGGGTCTGACCAATACTATCACCTTGTTCACATAGTTATGGAATTCCATCTCCATGGGAATCTGGATCAATTGTTGTTGAGCCCATCGACAACATCCTTGTCTTCTCCATAATTTTGTTGAACATTAAGCTAGTATTGGAAACTTTTGAAAGCATTTCTTCATGCTAGATCATGAAGCATATGTTTGGATGAAAGAAGTGACTTCCTCTCATTCATGTGCATCTGGTGCAAGTTGCGCCGTGAGCTTGAGAAAGATTGTTTTTGTTTCCTCTGGTACCATCCCAAGTCAGTCATGCACGTGCGAAGTATGCTATGGTTTGATAGGCTCGCTACCTCCATTCTATATGTGTCCCTAGCACACCAAGCCACTAACTGATTTGTTCAAGGAGAAGGAGTTCCATCATAACAACTAGTCATGACTTATGTTAGGATTTCGTTATCCTCGATGATGGTTCCCAACCTGTACCCGTTAGTGTTTTATTATAAGACTACTATGTGGTCATGCTTGTCTGAGACAGCGTGTTCACATATGTGTAGGAGATCCAGCTCATGTTTTGGAGCTTGCTTTCGTAGTTCATTTCCTGAGAATCTCGCAACGTCATCTCGTCGATTTGTGTTGCAAACTATCATTTTCCCTCTAGACTTCATGAGTCTGGAATATCCTGACACCGGCCAGATCTGAATCTCAGGCAGATATGATGGTTGGGACATTTTCCAAGAACTATAATATTGGTCTCTCGATAACCGGTAAAGTGGATGTCGTGGCCAACACACCCCGCCGGAAGACCTATTATTGTAGTATCTTGATTGAAGAAGTTGGCCACCTCCCCATAAGGACTTTGTAGGATTTACTCCTTAGTTGTTCCTTATGGATTTTTGTGCTCCCGAAGTCCGACCTTTACTTGATGTTCTAGATACTAAACCATTTCAATGAATGGGATACGCTAGTACATCAAGGAGAACATTAGAAGCGGAGTGCTAAATGTCTCTCGGTCGATCATCCAGATTTCGTCCCCTTGGCCCCACTAAGGTGAAATCTGAGAAAGTGTTATCTTCCTTTGCATCTGCATCCTCAACTATTTTTCTTCATGGTAGTATGTTGTGTTGCCAGGATCCTCGACACGGATATTGGTAAAACCTTGACGAATATGGAAATGCTCAAGTTCTTGAGAGCACGAGCAAGCGCTAGGTGTTATCATCGGCACTAACTGGGATTGCTCTCAATTTTCTCGGTTATGCTATAACCATTCCAATAGTGGAATCACTCTCTACCATTGAGTTTCTCCCCAGTTACTAGAATCATTCCCAGCATTTGTGTTTTGTTCCCAGCTTGCACCGTCATTGTGCCATCCTATCTTGGGTCCCATCCATTTCCGATAATAAGCAAAATCATCCTTTGTGGTGTCTTCAACAAGGTAATCCACATCATCCATTCTGGCCCGAGAATGTCATTCTTTCGGACTCCTTCAAATGTTTGATTGTGCTCTGCCTTAGGCTGGTATAAAGAGTTGAATGATCTCTGAATCAAAGGTAATTCTTTTTGCCACTTAAGGGGATATTTCTACGAGTCACCTTCCCTAAGGTGTCTCGTTGTGGTATCATGGCAATTATTTTCCTCGCTACTTTGAAACCTCATCAAATTGTTTCTTCCGTCCTTCATGATGTGTGTTTTGCCTCTCAGCTCAAGAGACGTTCTACATCTCATTCCGTGAGTTGATCTTGTGATCATTAAAACGATCCATCCTTGTAGAGTGTTTCTGTCCTCGTGCTGGATGAAGATCTCAAAAGCAAAGACGTCAAGATCAATTGGAGCACTGAGTCAGCATCCTCGAGAAGGACAATTGGATCGTGAAGTTTGAGCTGGCTTAGTGACCCCTTGTCTTCTTACCTCATGTCTTGAATCTCGGGACGAGATTCTTGTTTAGTAGGGGTGAGCTGTCACATCCCTAGTTCTGACAATGCCTAGTGCATGCATTAGAGTGTTGCATCATGTTTAAATTCTTTTGAAACTTGAAATAGGGATGCTTAAACCCTAGCATCAAAGGAATTCACTAGGTTCAACTTAAATATTTTCAGTGAATCCAAATGGCTTACAAAAATGTCCATCATCTCTGGAAAATGCTAGAAACATTAACCAGAGGTGTTGCACCTTTTTCCATGTCATATTTGGGCTCTGAATTAAATCATATGGTATTTTCATTTGGGCATTTAAATACTATAAAATATTTTAAATGCTCAAATAATCATAAACTAAAATGTTTACTGTTGGATATATTCTTAACAGTAGCCATGATTAGTTTCATGATTTTTGGATCGGTTTAAGTATTTTAAATAAAGCCCTAAAGTTACAGAAATAATAGAAAACAGAAATAAAGGAGAGAGAGAGAACTTACCTGACTTACCTGTCGCGGCCCAGCTGGCCAGCCCACCTGTGCCGCCCAGCCCACCTGGCCGGCCCAGCGCCGCTGCCAGTCATCACCTACCTCTGGCAGTAGGCAGAGGAGGGACACCGCGACGTGCCCGAGCTCGCCACGCCTCCTCCTGCTTGCCGCTGAGCACCTGGACGCGTGGGTGAACGCCCGGCGTCGCCCCGAACCGCTCAACCCCTCTCACTCTCCCTGAGTTCTTCCCCCCTCCTCTGCTCCTCTCTCCCGAGCGCACCGTAGCACGCCGCCGAGCACCACCGCAGCCACCGCCTCCCCCTCGCTTCCCTGAACAGCTCAAGAGCTCCGCCTCGACCCCCTCTCCCTTCCCACCGAGCCACGCCCCTCCGGAAGCCCTGCAGCGTCGTCCCCAACCTCATCTCCAACCTCTAACCGCCGATGGGCTCGTCGGGGATTCGCGAGCCCCAGCCTCTCCCCGGCTTCGCCGACGCCTCTTCTGGAATCGCCGTGAGCCCCTGCCTCTTTCCCCTCTCTCCCCGTGCTCTCCCGCGCCTTCTAGCCACCGTGGCCATCGGAGCCGATTGCTCCTCGCCGCCGGCCATGTCGCCACCGCGGCTATGGTCGTGCAAGCACGCGTCTGAGCTCACCACTGAACTGACCGCACTCCCCTGAGCATAACTCACACACCCATCCATCTCCCGTGCTCTGTAGCTCCGTCTCGCTCAACACCGGAACGCCGACCGCCGCTACGAGCTTGACTCCGGCGAGCTCGCTCCACCGCAGCCCCTTCCGTTCGCCCTACCAGATGCGCGCGAGTCCCAGCTACGCGTAGGACCAAACCATGGTCGTTTTGGTCAATCATGGGCAAAACCCGAGCTAACCCAGTGTGTCTCCGCCGTGTTTTGGTCGCCGCCGGCGTAACTCCTGCGATGGTAACGGGGCAGATTAGTTTAGGCTAATGACGCACTTAGTCAACACCTAGTGACACTAACAGCAGGGCCCCACCTGCTAATTAATCATAGATTAGTTTCTGTTTAGTTTTAACTAATCTTAGTGGCCCCACGCGTCAGCGTTGACCATGCTGATGTGGCCATTGACTGGGTCCACATGTTAGTGACCCTAACTGGCACTGAGACACTGACCAGTGGGTCCCACTGGTCAGGTTGACCTGGACGCCCCCGTTGACCTCTGACGTCACTCTGACGCACTGCTGATGCAACAACTAATTTCTGGAATTATTTTTATTCAGGAAATTCCAGAAATTGTTGCAAACTTCTAAAATTCATATAAAATCAATCGTAGCTCCAAATCAAATAAATTATATATGAAAAATGATCAGAAAAATCCAATCTATCGATCTGTACCATTTTCATGCATGTTAGAACAACTGTTGTTCACTGTTTAGGTCAAATCATATATATGACATTTAAATATCCACATATGGAGTTTGAATTTGAATCTTGGATTCAAACCAACTTCATTTAATATGGTTGCTAGTTGCATTAGCTCAATCAATAGCATATTGCCATGACATTATCATGCATCATATTTGTTGCATTGCATTGATTGTGTCCCTCTTTGTTTGCCGGTAATTGTCCCCTCTCGATAGACGTGGTTTCGATGATGAGATCGATGACACCGATGAAGAGCTATAATATCTTCAGAAGTGCCAGGCAAGCAAAACCCCCTTGTTCATTCCGATACAAACCCACTCTCTCGCTCCTGCTCTCTTTTACTGCATTAGGACAACATCGATTCAACTGTTACTTGCTGCGGTAGTTGAACCCCTTTATCCTCTGCATGACCTGTCATTCCATAGTAAATAGATGAAACCCACTAGCATGAGTAGGAGTTGTTTGAGCCCTGTTGTGCCTACTCATACATGCTTGTTTGTCATGCCTGCTACTGCTTAGAGTTGAGTCGGGTCTGATTCATCGAGGATGAATCAGAGGTGTACGAACATGTCCTACTGTGTGTGTGAGCTAAGTGTGTGAACACGATTTGGTAAAGGTAGCGGTGAGAGGCCATGTAGGAGTACATGGTGGGTTGTCTCATTGGAGCCGTCCTCAGGAACTGGGTTCTGTGTTTGTGATCCATGATTCAGCTACTACCACGCATTGGGCCTGAAACCAATGGACCCTCTCGGCTTCTTAATCACCCTTGTCCTCTGTCCAGGAGTTGCAAGTAGTTTCTGGTGTTTGTAGTATGCTGGAGGCCGTGCGCAACACTGACCGTAGGGGTGGGCTGTGATGCGGTAGGCACGTGGCACGGTGTACCAGGCGCCCGTTTGGTGTCTCGGGAACCCTGCTCACATCGTTTGGGGCTGTGAGCGAAACTTCGGCCGGATCTCCTCATGGATGGAACCCGAATAGGCGATAAACCTGGACTAGGGACTTGAGTGTTTAGGTAGGTCGTGGACGACACCCTCATTGGGCTTCCGCTTGAAGGTTGTCGAGTACATGTCGTGTAAACGGCGATAAGTGGTGAGAGCGTGTGTGAAGAAGTACACCCCTGCAGGGTTAACATCATCTATTCGAATAGCCGTGTCCGCGGTAAAGGACTTCTGGGTTGCCTGTACAGTTCATAGACAAGTGAAAGTGGAGACTCTAAAATGCGCAAGATAAGCGTGAGTGCTATGGATGGCGTTCTCGTAGGGAGACGGGAGCGGATCCATAGTGGTGTATTGATATGGTAATTATGTGGACTCGTGTGCGCCACCTCAAAGAGTTACTTGCAGTCGTAGTTTAGGATAGCCACTGAGTCAAAGCTGGCTTGCTGCTGTTAAACTCCACCACCCCCTTTGTTGATAATGATGCATATGTAGTTAGTTCTGATGTAAGTCTTGCTGGGTACATTTGTACTCACGTTTGCCTATTTTATGTTTTTGCAGAGAGACTTCGGTCTCGCTAGTAGTTCCGCGTGGACTTCGACGTTTAGCTTGTTACCTCAGCTACGATCTTGTGCCCTCGGCAGGATCTGGTAGACAGTCAGGCTTCTCAGCCTTTTTCATTTATAGATGTCTATACTCAGACATGATAGCTTCCGCTTGTGTTTTGATTTGTATGCTCTGAATGTTGGGTCATGAGACCTATGTTTGTAATATCTCGCTCCTCGGAGCCTATTGAATAAAATACTTGAGTCGTAGAGTCATGTTGTGATGCCATGTTGTATTTGCACATATCGAGCATATTGTGTGTATGTTATTGAAATGCTTGGTATGTGTGGGATCTGACTATCTAGTTGTTTATCTTTAGTAGCCTCTCTTACCGGGAAATGTCTCCTAGTGTTTCCACTGAGCCATGCTAGCTTGCTACTGCTCCGGAACACTTAGGCTGGCCGGCATGTGTCCTTCTTCGTTCCTGTGTCTGTCCCTTCGGGGAAATGTCACGCGATGAATATCAGAGTCTTGTTAGCCCGCTACAGCCAGGTTCGCCGGAGTCCTGCTAGCCCAGTGCTACAGCCTGGATTCACTCGCTGATGACCGACACGTTCGATGCTGGGTCATGGATGCTTGGCCCTGTAAGTTTGTGCCACTTTGGGTTTACGACTAGCCATGTTAGCCCGGGCCCCTTATCATATGGATGCTAGCGACACTATCATATACGTGTGCCAAAAGGCGCAAACGGTCCCGGGCAAAGGTAAGGCGACACCCGTGGGAATGCCGTGCGTGAGGCCGCAAAGTGATATGAGGTGTTACATGCTAGATGTGGCATTGAGTCGGGGTCCTAACAAAAGCTGAGCTCCTCGAGCTGATCTAGGGCGGGGGATAAGAACCACTCGTCGAACTTGGGTTGGACCTTGCAGTTGGTACTGAACATGCAGATGTCAAGGCGTCTGGCTAGACCAGGGTGCGATGAAAGGATCTTGTAGACTACGGTCATGCGTTTGTAATCCCCGTCGCAGAGGTAGCTATCGACGGTGAGGGGTAGGGGGACGCAGCGCCAGAGGGGGCGCCACCACCGAGAGTGCAGGGTGGTCCGCATGGCAGATTTGGTGGGGAGGAGGCTGACGATGACGAGCAGCATGTCGTCAGGGAGGCTGCTGATGAAGTCCAGGCTCGCCGGATGCGGTTTTGGCTCGAGCTGCCTCCGCTTGTTGGCTGCCTTGCCGTCCATCTCAACCAGCGGTGACGCCGGTGTACACGTGTGCTGGTGTGTGTTGTGTGCTGGGTGTGCACGAGTGCGTCCTTCTGTGCATGACGCTGCGCAGTGGTGAATTGTGCGCGAGTGCGTCCTTCGCGCGCAAGAAGTTTGTCCTCAATGCGCCCTCAATTTACTAGTGTGCGGGGTGCTACCCCGAGTGGTTTCAACTTTGTTTACTTCACCGCATGTCAGATGGGCCTCTAGTTTACTTATTTTCACCCACTGCCACATGGGCCAGCACACCAAGATACAGAACACGAGCTGACAACACAGCATGTGGATTGGTTGACCAGTCAACTAAACAATATACAGAGCTATACGCTGGCACAGTGAGCGTATAATCCGTCAGTATAGAGAGTTCGAGTGAGAGGGGAGGCCCATGAGAGATAGCAGAGAGAGAGAGAGAGAGAGAAAGAGCTGCTCCCTCCGTTCGATAATATAGCTAAAACATTTTTTAAGTCAAACTTTTGAAACTTTAACCCAGTTTATAAAGAAATTATTTATATCTACAATACCAAAGATAAATGATAGTATGAAGTAAGTACATGTTGTGATGAATCTAATGATTGTTGCAGATGTAAATGTTTTTCTCCACATATACTTGGTCAAACTTTTCCGAGGTTTGACTTTTCAAAACATCCATATGCTTATGGACGTGATAGATTCCCTAATGAGAGAGAGAGAGAGAGTGAGTGAAAAAAGTGTGTGTGCATGTGTGAAAGAGACATGGACAACACACGACAAAAGTAGAGAAAAAGCGTGTGTGTCTTATGCAAACATATCACACATGCATCTTCGACAACGGAGGCAAGGTGAGGAGATAGTGTGTGGTTGTTTGGAACCGAAAGAGGAAGACCCCTAGCATGTGGCCAAGAGGGGTCTGACAAACAAGGGAGAGAGGTCGAGAGAGACGTACGGAGAAAATGCAGACATGGGGAGGAGAGAGTGTATGTTTGTCATAGAGAGATACCCTGGAGATCGTGATGGGACTACACGGGTGGGAGGTCGAGTGACATGGTGTGTGCGCGATAGAAGATGCCCCGAGAGATATCGAGATAGACGTATGGATGGAAGGAGACAATACGTGTGTTCCTGATGGCTAGTAAGAGATAATGATACTTAGGAGGGGGGGGGGGGAGTGCTTGCGCCTATGGCCCTATTTGGATACTCTAACTCAGTTAGAAGTTAGAGTTAGATTCTAACCCTGAAATAACCCTGAACTAACTCTAAGTAAAGAGGTGTTTGGATGGCAGGGTTAGATGGAGCGGGGATACGGCGAGGCACCTTCACGGGCGGTGCGAGAGGGAGGGAGGGAGAGGATGAGAAGCTTTGAGGAAGTGGGGAGGGATCTACTGCGGGGAGAGCGAGAGAAAAAAGTGTTTATTAGTGGTCCCGAGAAGGACTAACCCAAATAAGCACCTCTTGGATGGGTTAGTTTTTTTGGATGGGTTAGATGCTTCTAACCTAAACTAACCCTCCTGTTTGGATCTTTTTGGGCTAGTTGACTCCAAACTAACCCAAACTAACTCTAACCCATCGATCCAAATAGAGCCTATGATGGAGTGAGGGATTATGGTACTTAGGGGGGTGCGTGTCACATGGAGAGAGAACAAGGGCGGAGAGTGTTGGATGGGTCTATATGTATAGCGCGAGCAAGACATGTGTATGTGTGAACCAAGGAGATATAAGGCCAGTTTGGCTTGCGTCGTGAGCATCTTTTGCGTGGCCTGGGGTTGTGGCTAGATTTCATGCACGCTTGTTTGGTTGCTACCCTGTGAAAAAGAAAGCCCGCCTGGGCTGGGTTCCCTTGCACTTTAATTAGCCTGGATGAACTCCAGACACTGCAAGTAGCCTGGCCCAAGAGACCGATTTCGAACGCCTGGCCGTGCCTGGTCGTGTGGCCATGAGGCTAACAGCAACATGGATGGATATTAGCATTAAATAATTGATGCATGGATTGATTGATGGGACGTTGATGCTTTGCCTGGCCTAGGCATGAACCAAACGCTTCAGCACCACACAAGCCTGGCCAGGCAGAAATATTTTACATCTCACGTCCACACTAGGCAGTACCGGCCATCAAGGCATGAGGGTCAGGTCACGAACCAAACTGACCAATAAAGTTTGAGAGAGATTGAGGAGCCCCGATAAGGCTGAGTGGTGCGTCAGATAGCTGAGAGGGGGAAAGAGATATTCCATCCGCTCGATAATGCAGTGCATGTAAATTTTTTAGAAGTCAAACTTTGGAAACTTTGATCAAGTTTATGCAAATGTTATTTATATCTACAATACCAAAGATACATCATACAAAACTACATCTCATGGTGAATCTAATGGTATATGTTTACCGTACTAGATGTAATTTTTTTTCTCCACGTACATGGTCAAACTTTGTGATGTTTGACTTTTCAATAAATCTATATGCTATGGACGGAGGAGAGTGCCCCAGTCGAGACAGATCAAGTGCGTGTGAAGGAGAATGAGTAAGTGTGCAAAAAGAGTATGTGTGTGAAAGTGACAACAAACGATAAATTAGAGAGAGAGTGTGTTTTTTCGTTTCTTATGCGAACATATCACACATGCATCTCCGAGATGGAAAAGCGAGGCGAGGAGATACACGAAGATAGCTAGTGTGTGATTGTTTGCAACGAAGAGAGACACCCCTGTAGCACATGTCCAATAGAGGTCTGGCCAACAAGGAAAAAAGGTCGAGAGGGACACATGGATGGCATGGTGATACGTCTCAAACGTATCCATAATTTTTGATTGTTCCATGCTATTATATTACCCCTTTTGGATGTTTATGGGCTTTATTCTACACATTTACATCATTTTTGGGACTAACCTACTAACCGGAGGCCCAGCCTAGCCTCTTTCAGTTTTTCGATGAAAAGGAATATCAAATGGAGTCCAAACGGAATGAAACCTTCGGCAACGTGATTTTTTGGAAGAATATCATCCTGGAGACTTGGAGTTCACGTCAGAAGATACTCGAGGAGCCCAGGAGATAGGGGGGCGCCCCCCCTACAGGGCGCGCCCCCTGTCTCGTGGACCCCTCTAGCACCCCCCGGCCGACTTCTTTCGCCTATATAAGCCTACGTACCCTAAAACCATCGAATATCAAGATAGATCAGGAGTTCCGCTGCCGCAAGCCTCTGTAGCCACCAAAAACCTCTCAGGAGCCCATTCCGGCACCCTAACAGAGGGGGAACCCATCACCGGTGGCCATCTTCATCATCCCGGCGCTCTCCATGACGAGGAGGGAGTAGTTCACTGTCGGTGTCAAAACCGGCGGATCTTGGGTAGGGGGTCCCGAACTGTGCGTCTAGGTGGATGGTAATAGGAGACAAGGGACATGATGTTTTTACCCAGGTCCGGGCCCTCTCGATGGAGGTAAAACCCTACTCCTGCTTGATTGATATTGATGATATGGGTAGTACAAGAGTGGATCTACCACGAGATCAAGGAGGCTAAACCCTAGAAGCTAGCCTATGGTATGATTGTTGTAATGGTTGTTCGTCCTACGGACTAAAACCCTCCGGTTTATATAGACACCGGGGAGGGCTAGGGTTACACATATTCGGTTACAATGGTAGGAGACCTACATATCCGTATCGCCAAGCTTGCCTTCCACGCCAAGGAAAGTCCCATCCGGACACGGGACGAAGTCTTCAATCTTGTATCTTCATAGTCTTGGAGTCCGGCCGATGATGATAATCCGGCTATCCGAACACCCCCTAGTCCAGGACTCCCTCAGTAGCCCCAGAACCAGGCTTTAATGACGATAAGTCCAGCACGTATGTAGTCTTCGGCGTTGCAAGGCGGGTTCTCCTTTAAGTTCCATGTACCTGCCAAACAGTGTCCGGCTTCCTTATCAATGTCGCGCTTCTTGGCTTCCACGCCCAATAATGGCCTTCTTCCACGCGTCGCACGAATGCGAAAAGCCAGGGTATCTTTTATGTTTCACCCCCTAGCTGCGCAAATAACCTGCCTATAAGAGAGGCAAGGATCCAGATCCAAATCACACCATCTTCCTTCCGCGAGTACTCATCGGAGCGCTTTTGACCAAAAATCCATTCCATCATGGACCGTCGACGCAGCTCCTCTTCTCGCGCTCCCAGCCCTCTGCAGGAGATTGGAGGAGATGTTCTGTCCCGCACAACGAGCTGGTGATGCTCCAAGCAGAGGGATATCTCCCTCCGGCTTTCATGGTTCCGGTTCGAGCCGGGCTGGCCACCTATAAAGGTGGGAAGCAAGCGGAGGCTACCCCAAGTCCCAACAAAGGGGAGCGGGTATGCTTCGTCCCCTATCTGATAAGGGGGCTCGGATTTCCTATACATCCGTTCCTCCGCGGGCTCCTGGAGTTCTATGGACTCTAGCTCCATCACCTCACGCCCGCCTCTATCCTGCATATCACGGGTTACGTAGCTCTTTGTGAGCTATTTCTGGGCGTCGAGCCCCATTTCACGCTGTGGAAGAGGTTGTTCTGCCTTGTACCCCGCTCTCACGAGGGGTCCATATATCAAGTGGGCGGTGCCGAAATATGGCGCATCGCCGGGACCGGATATCCATCCGGAACCCCTAAGAAGGCGTCCGAAGACTGGCCTTCAGAATGGTTTAATGTAGAAGACGCTCCGCTGCCGGACCCTGTTCGGATCGGCCTCTCGGGGTTCAGTGATGCTCCTCCGAAGAAACGCCTTAGCTGGCGCCCACGGAGCCCCTAGCTGGAGGAAGACAAGAGCGTCCATTATTTGATGGGCCGGATAAGGTTACTGGCCCATTCCGGGTTGACCATGTTGGAGTCATGGCAACGTGCATTATGCGGGGGGTGCAGACGCTGCAATACAGGGGCCACCCTATGTGGGATTTCAACGGGGAGGACGATGCCACCCATCATGGCCGCAAAGGGCCGGGATCGGCCGAAGACCTGGCGAAGATCCTGTCCGGCCTGTACAAGGGGGAGAAGGAGGATTTCCTCCAGACAAGCCCATTGAATGGGTTCTCCATGAATAACCCTCGGCGTTGGGTAAGCGAACACTTTGTGTGCCCGACCCATGATTTCAAAGTTTAAGTTTCTTATATTATGCTTTCGACGCAGGAGCTGCGTCGGGTTGTGAAGGGCATGCTTAGTCCAGCTCCGCAACCCGAGGATCCAGAGAGATCCCAGGATCCGGCCTCCGAAGAGGACCCGGACATAAAGGTGGAGCTAATTGACGGGGTGTTCCACCAACTCAGCATGGACAATGCTTTAGTCGCCATTACGGCTAACTACCCCGGCCTATATCCGGCTTCCCAGGTGATTGTGACCGAAGTCCTGACACCATTATTTCTTCCTTGCTCATTTCTGACCACTGTATATGATGGTGTTTTGCAGGAGGCGCCTTCAAGGCGGGAAGCGGAGCCCGCATCGGCTGACCAACAAGGGTTAGTCCGGCCCAGTAGGCGTAAGAGGAGCGCGGCGCGGATTGAAACGTCGCCGCAAAGGTATAGCTCACGGTTCGTTATTTAGAGCAACATTCCTAGGAAGCGTTTGAATGCTCATGAATTTTGTAGGAGAAAAGGCGCCCGCTGGACTGCGGGCGTAGAGGTTGCCAACCCAACCTCTACCAGCCAAGCTCCAGCACCTGGTCTGGAGGGGGAGGAGAGCGCAAGGCGCGAGCCGGATACTCCTCCAACGGAGGATGCCGACAGACTGTCCGCCACCAAGTCTGAGGTGGAGAGCGCCATGAACCACAGGCGCCGCCGGACAGTTTTTCGTGACGTGTGCTTTTCCCCTGAGGCGTTGAATGCCTTTAACGCGGGGGACGCGCACCTCCGTGCTGCTCAAGATGGTTTGACCAGAGCCACGGAGCAGTATGTAAAAGACATACGGGTAAGAGATTTTAATAGTTTTATATGCCAGTAGCCCGCGAGACTTAAAGTAGTTACATTAACTGATTTAAGGATCATTTGAAATGCACGATCTTACAAAGAAGAATACCCAACTGTCTCAGGAGCTGCAAGAGTGTAAGGCCCAACTTGAGGCCGCACAGCATGCCACAGGAGGACACACAAGGACCTCTCCTGGTAACACATTATTTTTTTTGAAAAGATAAGTGGTGTGCGGCGTGCGCGCAAGTCTAATAATGACATTGCAGGTGCTGCCGGACAGGATCCGGACAGGCAAGAACTATTGCGCCAGCTGAAGGCCGGCGAGAGGGTGCTGACGAGGGTGCAGCAGGAAAGGAACAAGCTCCAGGATGACCACGCCCAGCTTGGAGAAGAGCTGAAAGGTGTTCGGGCCGAGCTGTCTGGCTCCGTTAAGGAGAATCAGCGGCTTCGTCGCGACATCTATAGTAAGTGATTGAACGAACTCCTTTGAAAAGAAGAGTTCGGCGAGGAAGTCAATTGACAAAATATGTCTGTAGGTGTACTCACAGGTCGCCCTGCGGAGGAGAAGCCCGTATCAACGGGTGATCAACTTCTCGAGCTGGTCCAACTGCTCGAACGAGTTCGGCAGGCAATGAGCGGCGTCGTCCAGCCTTTATGGCCATCCCTCTCCCTACCCGAGGGCCTTGGAGAGCTTGCGGAAAAGCTTCAGCGAGTGCGGCAGCACTTCTGTTTATGGAAGATTTCGGCCTGCCGCCAAGGTGCCAGGGAGGCCTGGGCCATGGTGAAGACGCGGTACAAGAAGGAGGATCCCAACCACATGGCCGAGGTCGGACCTGTGGGGCCCGATGGGAAGGAGATCCCTGTGAGTTTAGTATACGACCAAGTAGAGTTGGCCGCTAAATTTTCCCAACGGGACTGTAAATTAGACAGCCTGTTAGACGGGATTGAGGAGAAATACAGTCAGTCGATTTGACAATGTATTTTAAAATGACATGTAAAATGCCTTCTAGCCGGATTGTAGATCGTTTGTCTTTGCCGACCTTTTCGCTTCAACCTCGGGACCCTAGAGTCCAGAGTGTGTCCGAATACCTTCTCGGTTAAGAAACAACCGGGGCATGCATGGAGACAAGGCATAGGGGTCATTAGTGCTTTATCAGACAAGTGCCCAACTAGTTATGTTATATTACATGGTTAGTAAGAAACATCTTCCAGGGAGAATAGTTCCGTTAAGGGTTCCTTTCCCTGGGAGGCATGCCCAAAAGTGCATGTCCGGACTGCGAAAAGAGCAGGATAACATCTGGGGGCAGATAAATAAATTGGTAAAAATATCTTTCAAGTCACCGACCGAATATTCCCTTAAGGACGCTAGCTTTCGGCTTCACCCAGTCTGAGGTACACATCCGGCTGACCCGACAGTAACAATCGCAGAGGTGCTCCCTTTACCTCCTAGCCGAACAATCGGGAACGTAGGGGTAAGCACAGGAGCCAGGCAACCCAGCTTGGCCAAAACTTAAGTCATATCGATGCATATAATGGTGAATAAAAGGTACACGTGGAAGTTTGACACGCGTGCTGGGCATGAAGCCCTTATAATTAAGCTTCTGGTAAGGAAGCCCCCAGGTATAATGAGTACGGATAGCACATCAATTGTGTGCGACCAATGCGCAAGTAAGCCTTTTAGGGCTTTGATGAATAGGGGTGAGAGAAAAAAGAGAAACAAAAGACAGCTGAAGTGTAAAAATTTGGACGGGGGAAGGGGACGAACTCTTAGTCCGGCGCTAGGCATAGAATCTTCGGAGGCGGGCTGCGTTCCATGGGTTCGGCTCGAGTCGGTTGTCCGACGCATTTCGTAGACGGTACGCTCCGCCGGTCAAGACTTGATCGATAATGAAGGGGCCTTCCCATTTGGGCTTGAGCTTGTCCTTTTTCTTGTCCGGCAGGCGTAGAACTAGTTCGCCAACGTTGTAAGTCTTGGCCCGTACTTCTCTGCTTTGATATCTTCGAGCCTGCTGCTGATAGAATGCGGAACGAGCCTTGGCGATGTCGCGTTCTTCCTCCAATGCATCCAAGCTGTCCTGTCGATCCAGCTCGGCTTATCTTTCTTCGTACATGAAGCAGGGCAAAACTGCTTCTGCGCCGTATACCATAAAAAATGGTGTGAATCCAGTAGTACGGTTGGGCGTTGTCCGCAGCCCCTAGAGTACGAAGTTGAGCTCCTCTACCTAGTGCGTGTCAGATTTCGTAAGGGACCGCACTAGTCTGGGTTTGATGCCGCTCATTATTAGACCATTTGCTCGTTCCACTTGACCGTTGGTTTGAGGATGATAGACTGAAGCGTAATCGAGCTTAATGCCCATATTTTTGCACCATGATTTAACCTCGTCGGCCGTGAAGTTCGTGCCGTTATCGGTGATGATGCTATGGGGGACACCATAACGGTGTACTACCCCGGATATGAAGTCTATCACTAGTCCGGACTCTGCCATTTTAACTGGCTTGGCCTCTATCCATTTGGTGAATTTATCCACCATGACCAATAAGTACCTTTGCTTGTGGGTTCCCCCTTTAAGGGGTCCAACCATGTCAAGCCCCCAGATCGCGAACGGCTAGGTAATGGGTATAGTTTTGAGGGCGGTGGGTGGCATATGGCTCTAATTAGCAAAGAGCTGACAACCGACGCATCTTTGGACTAAGTCCTGAGCATCAGCCCGGGCCGTCGGCCAATAAAATCCTGTACGGAATGCCTTTCCTACAAGGGCCTGAGCTGCGGTGTGGTGTCCGCCTAGTCCGGCATGAATTTCAGCCAGAAGGTTTTGCCCTTCCTCTTCGGAGATACACCTTTGAAGGACTCCGGTTGTGCTTTTCTTATATAGTTCTCCCTCATGGACCTTGTAGGCTTTAGATTGCCGAACTATGCAGCGGGCCTCATTTTGGTCTTCGGGAAGTTCCTGCCTAAGCAAGTAGGCTAGGAATGGCTCTGTCCACGGGGCGATTACTGCCATTATGTCGTGGGCTGAAGGTGTTATTTCATTGGCTGAATCGCCGATTATGTCAGATTGTTCTATGTCGGTTGGTGCGGCTTCTTCCAGTTTGTTATTCCCGGACTCCTCTTCCCATAATACGGATGGCTTAAAGAGCCGTTTTAGGAAGATGTTTGGAGGGACGGCATCACATTTTGCGCCGATGCGTGCCAACACGTCGGCTGCTTGGTTATTATCCCGGGCTATGTGGTGGAATTCAAGTCCTTCGAACTGAGCTGACATTTTGAGGACAGCGTTACGATAGGCTGCCATTTTCGGATCCTTGGCGTCAAAGTCTCCATTTACTTGGGATATTGCGAGGTTTGAGTCCCCACGCACCTCTAGGCGTTGAATGCCCACGTAGATTGCCATCCGGAGGCCATGTAAAAGGGCCTCGTATTCGGCTGCGTTGTTGGAGTCCGTGTACATTATCTGAAGTACGTATTGGACTGTGTCCCCGGTTGGGGACGTCAATGCGACGCCAGCCCCCAATCTGGCCAACATTTTGGAGCCGTCGAAGTGCATAATCCAATTGGAGTATGCGCCGTACTCTTTAGGGAGTTCGGCTTCCGTCCACTCAGCGACAAAGTCAGCCAAAACTTGCGACTTTATAGCTCGCCGAGGTTTGTAAGTTATATCGAATGGTAAGAGCTCAATGGCCCATTTTGCAATCCTGCCCGTCGCGTCGCGGTTGTTTATAATGTCGTTGAGGGGTACTTCGGAAGCCACTGTTATCGAACACTCTTGAAAGTAGTGTCGGTGCTTCCGGGATGCCATGAACACCGCATACGCTATCTTTTGATAGTGCGGGTAACCGGACTTGCAGGGAGTTAAAACAGTGGATACGTAGTACACTGGTTTTTGAAGAGGGAATTTATGCCCTTCTGTCTCTCGTTCTACGACGAGTACCGTGCTTACAACTTGATGTGTTGCCGCGATGTATAACAACATTGGTTCGCCCAGGTTAGGCGCAGCCAGGACCAGATTTGTTGCCAGTATGGCTTTTATTTCTTCGAGTCTGGCGGTGGCAGCATCCGTCCACTCGAAGTGTTCGGTGCGCCTGAGGAGGCGATAGAGGGGCAATGCCTTTTCTCCCAGACGGGAGATAAAGCGGCTTAGAGCCACCACACATCCAGTCAATTTTTGTATTTGTTTGAGGTCTTTTGGAATATCTAGCTGTGACAGAGCTCAGATCTTGGCTGGGTTTGCTTCAATTCCTCTACCGGATGCAATGAAGCCCAGAAGCTTTCCGGCTGGTACGCCAAAAACGCATTTTTCCGGATTCAGCTTGATGTCATATGCTTGGAGGTTGTCGAATGTGAGCCTCAAATCGTCTACTAGGGTTTCGACGTGTTTGGTTTTGACGACTACGTCGTCTACATATGCCTCTACTGTTTTGCCGATCTGGCTAGCCAGACATGTCTGAATCATGCGCTGATATGTTGCGCCGGCGTTTTTTAGTCCGAAGGGCATCATGTTGAAGCAAAATGGTCCATATGGAGTAATGAATGCCGTTGCGGCTTCGTCCGCTTCCGCCATCTTGATTTGATGGTAGCCGGAGTATGCATCCAGGAAGCACAATGAATCGTGCCCTGCGGTAGCATCGATTATTTGGTCGATGCGGGGGAGGGGGAACGGATCCTTTGGGCAGACCTTGTTGAGGTCTTTAAAATCGACACATAGGCGCCAGGATTTGTCCTTCTTTGGTACTATTACCAGATTTGCTAGCCAATCCGGATGTTTGATGTCTCTGATGAATCCGGCTTCCAATAGTTTGGCTAGTTCTTCTCCCATTGCCTGTCTTTTGGGTTCGGAAAATCGTCGAAGAGCCTGTTTGACTGGCTTGAACCCTTTTAGGATATTTAGGCTATGTTCTGCCAATCTGCGTGGGATTCCCGGCATATCTGAAGGGTGCCGGGCGAAAATGTCCCAATTTTCCAGAAGGAATTCTCGCAGTGCGGCGTCTACATCAGGGTTCAACTGCGCCCCGATGGAGGCCGTCTTTGTCGGGTCCGTTGGATGGACCTGGAATTTTACTATTTCGTCCGCTGGTTTAAAGGAGGTGGACTTGGATCTCTTGTCGAGTATCACATCGTCGCTATTCACCGTAGAGCGCAGCGCGGTGAGTTCTTCTACCGCTAGGGCTTCGGATAGTGCCTCCAGGGCTAATGCGGCTGTCTTGTTTTCGGCGCGTAGTGCTATGTCGGGATCACTAACGAGAGTGATTATTCCGCCGGGCCCAGGCATTTTAAGCTTCATGTACCCGTAATGGGGTATGGCTTGAAAAATTGTCAATGCCTGTCGCCCTAATATAGCGTGATATCCGCTGCTGAACGGGGCCACTTGGAACGTGACTTCTTCGGACCTGTAATTGTCCGGCGAGCCGAACACCACATCGAGTGTGATTTTTCCGGTGCAGCGCGCTTCCCGGCTAGGGATTATTCCTCTGAAGGTTGTGCTGCTTTGCTCAATGCGGCTCTAGTCTATTTACATTTTTTGAAGAGTTTCCTCGTAGATGAGGTTTAATCCGCTGCCGCCATCCATGAGTACCTTGGTAAGTCAAAAGCCGTCCGCTATTGGACTAAGGACCAATGCGGCTGGTGCTCGGGCTGTTCGGAATTTAGGTTTGTCGCTGGCATTGAAGGTGATGGCTGTGTCGCTCCATGGATTTGTTGTTGCTACTTGGTAGACTTCAGCGAGGCTGCGGATTGTTCGTTTCCGCATATTATTTGATGCGAAAGTCTTGAAGACTGTTGATACCGTACCGGTATTGTTGGAGTGGTTTTCCGGGGCTAGAAGCTCCTTGCCACTTTTGGCCACCTGCCGTAATATCCAACATGCTCGAAGGCTATGTGTTGGGGTGGCGCCCTCTGTACTGTGAATTTTACAGGGTCCGCTAAGCCATCCCTCCAGTACGGTTCCGTGCCCTTTATGGGGTTTTTGCTTTTTGCTTTTTGTACCTGGTGCCTGAGTGTAATGCACCCTTTTGTTGCGGACTAGGGTTGTATTCGGGGCCGGATTGTCCCAAAACTTATTTTCGGTTTTCCGGAAACTCTCCATCGCACAGTACTTTCGTACTATGGACGCCAGGTCGGCGAAGCATGTAATTTCATGATGGCTAACGGCGTTCAAGATTCCCTCGTCCATGCAATTATTGCAAAAAATTGAGATTGCGTTTTCCTCTCGGCAGTCCTTTATCCTGTCCATAACCAGGAGGAATCTGGCCCAGTAATGATGTACTGTTTCAGCGGGATCTTGCCGGATTAGAGATAGATGGCATATGTCTGGGTGGGTGGGTGGAATTAAGTCCGGAACCCTACCCATCTCGAGGCTCAAGGGCCGAGAAGTTTCCAAATTTGGAAGCTTGGATTGCTGGATGTTGTCCAACGAGTCCGGTCCGATGCCTGACTTTAGGTTCAGTGCTTGATCGAAGTCCGTCCCTCTGTGGGAATCCGGCATGGAGGGTTCGGGAGCCCAGACATGACTAGTTTTCAATACAGGAGAAGAGTCGCCGCGTTGTTCCTCTACCACTGCAACGTGGTGGGTGACCTGGGGAGAGTTAATCTCTCTCAGATCGGTTTTGAGCCCAATCTGATTGTAGTCTGTAGCGACTCCCAGGGCGGCGATGCAATCCAAGAGCTCGTTTACGGACGAGAGCTCCATTGGATCCAGCCGCTCGGCAAATTCCGAGCTGACGTGAAGATTGCTTTTGACGACCTGAGAGGTCATTGTCGAAGCGGTGGCCGAACAGGCGGTCATGAGAAAACCACCTAGCTGGATAGTATGGCCGGCGGCCAAGGCTCCTTTGGTGAAAATACCGACCTTGAAGACGGGAAGAGGCATCCTTCCTATCGGTGACGGCACAGAGGAACTCTCAATGAAAGCACCAATGTCGGTGTCAAAATCGGCGGATCTCGGGTAGGGGGTCCCGAACTGTGCGTCTAGGCGGATGGTAACAGGAGACAAGGGACACGATGTTTTTACCCAGGTTCGGGCCCTCTCGATGGAGGGAAAACCCTACTCCTGCTTGATTGATATTGATGATATGGGTAGTACAAGAGTGGATCTACCACGAGATCAAGGAGGCTAAACCCTAGAAGCTAGCCTATGGTATGATTATTGTAATGGTTGTTCATCCTACGGACTAAAACCCTCCGGTTTATATAGACACCGGGGAGGGCTAGGGTTACACAGAGGCGGTTACAATGGTAGGAGATCTACATATCCGTATCGCCAAGCTTGCCTTCGACGCCAAGGAAAGTCCCATCCGGACACGGGACGAAGTCTTCAATCTTGTATCTTCATAGTCTTGGAGTCCGGCCGATGATGATAGTCCGGCTATCCGGACACCCCCTAGTCCAGGACTCCCTCATTCACCCTCGAGGCTGAGGGTATGGACCAGTAGCTATGTGTTTGATCTCTCTCTCTCTCTCTCGTGTTCTCTCTATGGCACACTCTTGATGTATCGCGAGCTTTGCTATTATAGTTGGATCTTATGATGTTTCTCCCCCTCTACTCTCTTGTGATGAATTGAGTTTCCCTCTTGAAGTTATCTTATCAGATTGAGTCTTTATTTGAGAACACTTGATGTATGTCTTGCCGTGTTTATCTGTGGTGACAATGGGATATCACGTGCCTCTTGGTGTATGTTTGGGTGACCAACTTGCGGGTTCCGCCCATGAACCTATGCATAGGGGTTGGAACCCATTTTCTTAACTCTCCGGTAGAAACTTTGGGGCACAATTTGAAGTACTTTGTGTTGGCTGGATGAATCTGAGATTGTGTGATGCATATCATATAATCATGCCCACGGATACATGAGGTGACAATGGAGTATCTAGGTGACATTAGGGTTTTGGTTGATTTGTGTCTTAAGGTGTTATTCTAGTACGAACTCTTGAATAGATTGATCCGAAAGAATAACTGTGAGGTGGTTTCGTACCCTACCATAATCTCTACATTTGTTCTCCGCTATTAGTGGCTTTGGAGTGACTCTTTGTTGCATGTTGGGGGATTGTTATATGATCTATCTATGTTATTATTGTTGAGAGAACTTGCACTAGTGATAGTATGAACCCTATGCCTTGTTTCCTACAATTGCAATACCGTTTACGCTCACTTTTATCATTAGTTACCTTGCTGTTTTTATTATTTCAGATTACAAGTACCTATATCTACTATCCATATTGCACTTGTATCACCATCTCTTCGTCGAACTAGTGCACCTATACAATTTACCATTGTATTGGGTGTGTTGGGGACACAAGAGACTTTTTGTTATTTGGTTGCAGGGTTGTTTGAGAGAGACCATCTTCATCCTACGCCTCCCATGGATTGATAAACCTTTGGTCATCCACTTGAGGGAAATTTGCTACTGTCCTACAAACCTGTGCACTTGCAGGCCCAACAACGTCTACAAGAAGAAGGTTGTGTAGTAGACATCAAGCTCTTTTCTGGCGCCGTTGCCGGGGAGGCTAGGTAAGTGGCACTCACTCACACCCCGTCAACCAAGCTCTTTTCTGGCGTCGTTGCCGGGGAGGTGAGTGCTTGAAGGTATATCTTTAGATCTTGCAATTGAATCCTTTTGTTTCTTGTTTTATCACTAGTTTAGTTTATAAAAGAAAACTACAAAAAAATGGAGTTAAGTTTGTCTCATACGCTTCGTCTTTTTAATATCTTTCGTGAGTTTGATGGAAAGGAAAATTCTGCTCAAGTGCTAGAAGAGGAATGCTTTAAAATGCTTGGTACTAAATCTTTGAATGATGAGCATGATTGCAATGTTGTTAGTATAAACTCCTTGAATATCCATAGTACTAATTATGATTGCTCTAGTCATAGAGAAAATATATCTTATGTGCATGTCAACTTTTGTGGAGTGCATGTTTGCATGAACACACCAAATAGAGAAGATATATATTGCAAGAGGCATAAGCATTTAGAAACTAAGTGGTTGCAAGAAATGCTAAATGTGAGTGCTGAAAATTTGAATTTCCTTTGCCGTACTTGTGAACTTTGCAATGAACGTGGTCATTTACATCTCCTATGCAAATTGTTTCATGATCGAATCGTGTCCAAAAATTGTGATGATTTGATCTCCCTTGCTCATTACAATGAACTTAGTTTGCTTTTGGGTTATGAAGAATTGAAACGTTTACTCAAGGACCTTCCAGAATTTGCCCATAAGAAATTCCTTGATATTGATCTAGAGAAGATTTATTTGTATTGTGTGGTGAATTGCATTGAAAATCCTTATATTGCCAATTATATAAAGAAAAGAAAGCAAATAGAAGATCATGAGAATACTAATGAAAGGTAAGAGACTTCCCAATATCCTCCTATTATTTCTTATGATGAATCAGGTAACAAGGAGGAGCTTTCTATTCAACCAATCTCGTCAATAAGGAGCTCAAAGTGGAAGGTTGAACCCACACATAATGAGAAGAAGAAAAGGAAAACAAGGGGCAACAAAGGTAAAAAGGTATCCCTTCCAAATGATGTTGCTCCTACTACTTGTGATGATGATAATTGTTATACTATTGGTGCTATCCATACTATTAATGATGAGAGTGATTATGCTTATGATATGAAAAGGCCCAAGCTTGGGGAAGCTATGTTTGATGAGAATGACATATTTGAGAATATATTTTCTGAAATTAATGTTTGTCCCAAGCTTGGGGATGCTACGTTTAGTGAAGATGATATTTTTAGCATCCCATGTTTTGATATGCAAAGTTGTTATGATGATAGCATGCCTCCTACCTATGATGATTATATTGATGAAAGTGGGTTCGGAAGAGTGTCAACTTTAGGAAGTAGTGATCCCACTATTTTGGAGGATGTTGAATTTTATTGTGATGAATACAAAAGTGGATTTGGAAGAGTGTCAACTTTATTTAGTGATGCCACTATCTTGGGAGAGGTTTCAATCGATTATGATGAGAACGAAGTTGCTACTTATGATGATTATTGTGATGAAACTTATGCTATAAAAAGTAGTGATGATTATATTTACAAATCTTGTCATGATTATGATTACCCTTTTTCTGAACATTACTATTTTAATGTGGAAACAATTTATAGTATTCAAGTCTTTTATGATACTCCCACTATCCCGAATGAGAAGAAATTTGCTTATGTGGAGAGTAGTAAATTTTCTATGCTTGTAGATCATGGAAAGAATGCTTTAGGTGCTGGTTATATTTTTGAATTCATTCATGATGCTACTGAAAATTATTATGAGGGAGGAACATATGCTTGTAGTAATTGCAATAATGTCAAGTTTCCTCTCTATATGCTTCAAATCTTGAAGCTATGCTTGTTTTACCTTCCTATGCTATTTGATTATTGTTCCCATAAGTTGTTTGATCACAAAATCCCTATGCATAGGAAGTGGGTTAGACATAAATATTCTAGTCATATGCTTCATGATGCTGTGATTATGTTTCAATTCTTATCTTTTATGTGAGCATCATTGTCATCATCATGCCTAGCTAGAAAGGCATTAAAGAAAAGCGCTTGTTGGGAGACAACCCAATATTTATCCTTACTGTTTTTGTGTGTACACATGATTATGCTACTGTATTAATCATGTTTTATAGCTTTTGTTTCAATAAAGTGCCAAGTAAGACCTTTAGGATAGCTTACGGTGATAGTTGTGTTGATCCTGCTGAAAATCAGAAACTTTTTCACCCCGTAAAGTAGTTTTGTTAATACACAGGAACGTGGTCCTGATCTGATTCTTTTTTCTCTTGATTGGTACACCAATTTCTTAGGACTTCCTAATTTTTTAGGATTTTTGGAGTTCCAGAAGTATACGTTTGATACAAATTGTTACAGACTGTTCTGTTTTTGACAGATTCTGTTTTACGTGTGTTGTTTACTTATTTTGATGCATCTATGGCTAGTAAAATATTTCATAAACCATATATAAGTTGGAATTCAGTAGGTTTAACACCAAAATAAATAAAGAATGAGTTCATTACAGTACATTATGTGGTGGTTTTGTTTTCTTTCACTAACGGAGCTTATAAGATTTCCTGTTGAGTTTTGTGTTGTGAAGTTTTCAAGTTTTGGGTAAAGCTTTTATGGACTATGGAATAAAGGGTGGCAAGAGCCTAAGCTTGGGGATGCCCAAGGCACCCCAGGATATTCAAGAATAGGCAAAAGCCTAAGCTTGGGGATGCCCCGGGAAGGCATCCCCTCTTTCATCTTCGTTCATTGGTAACTTTACTTGGAGCTATATTTTTATTCGCCACATGATATGTGTTTTGCTTGGAGCGTCGTGTATTACATTAGTCTTTGCTTTTTAGTTTACCACAATCATCCTTTCTTTACACACATTTTGGTAGAAGCCTATTTGATTAGAATTTTCTAGAATACTCTATGTGCTTCACTTATATCTTTTGAGCTTGATAGTTTTTGCTCTAGTCCTTCACTTATATCTTTTAGAGTACGGTGGTGTCTTAATTTTGAAGAAATTGCTAGTCTCTCATGCTTCACTTATATTATTTTGAGAGCCTTTTAGAACATCATGTTATTTCCTATGGTTATAAAATTGGTCCTAGAATGGTAGGCATCCAAGTTGGGTATAATAAAAACTATCATAGAAAGTGAATTGGATGCTATGATCGATTTGATAGTTGATAATTGTTTTGAGATAGGGAGGTAGTGATATTAAAGTCATTCTAGTTGGGTGATTATGAATTTAAGGAATGCTTGTGTTGAAGTTAGCAAGTCCCGGAGCATGCACGCATGGTTAAAGTTGTGTAACAAATTTGAAACATGAAGTGTACCTGGCTTGTGCATCCTTATGAGTGGCGGTCGGGGACGAGCGATGGTCTTTTCCTACCAATCTATCCCCCTTGGAGCATGCGCGTAGTACTTGATTTTTGTTGACTTCTAAATTTTTTCAATAAGTATATGAGTTCTTTTGACTAATGTTGAGTCCATGGATTGTACGCACTTTTACCTTTCCGCCTTTGCTAGCCTCTTCGGTACCGTGCATTGCCCTTTCTCACCTTGAGAGTTGGTGCAAACTTTGCCGGTACATCCAAACCCCGTGATACGATACGCTCTATCACACATAAACCTCCTTATATCTTCCTCAAAACAGCAACCATACCTACCTATTATGGCATTTCCATAGCCATTCTGAGATATATTGCTATGCAACTTTCCACCGTTCCGCTCATCATCATCATGACATACTTTACTTTTGTCATATTGCCATCGCATGATCATGTAGTTGACATTGTATTTGTGGCAAAGCCACCATGCATTATTTTTCATACATGTCACTCTTGATTCATTGCACCATCCCGCTACACTGCTGGAGGCATTCATGTAGAGTCATATCTTGTTCTAGTTTCGAGTTGTAATTCATATGTTGTAATCAATAGAAGTGTGATGATCATCATTATTAGAGCATTGCCCAAAGAAAAGAAAAAGAGAAAAAAAGAAAAAAAATAAGAAAGGCCATAAGAAAAAAAAGAAAGGCCAAAAAAAAGAAAAAAAAGAAAAAAAAAGAAAAAAAGAAAAAGAAAAAATAAATAAATAAAAAGGGCAATGTTACTATCTCTTTTTCCACACTTGTGCTTCAAAGTAGCACCATGTTTTTCATATAGTGAGTCTCATAAGTTGTATTTTTCATACTAGTGGGAATTTTTCATTGTAGAACTTGGCTTGTATATTCCTACGATGGGCTTCCTCAAATGCCCTAGGTCTTTGTGAGCAAGCAAGTTGGATGCACACCCACTAGTTTTCTTTTGTTGAGCATTCATTTATAGCTCTAGTGCATCCGTTGCATGGCAATCCCTACTCCTCATGTTGACATCAATTGATGGGCATCTCCATAGCCCGTTGATTATCCTCATCAATGTGAGACTTCCTCCTTTTTTTTCTTCTCCACACAATCCCCATCATCATATTCTATTCCACCCATAGTGCTATATCCATGGCTCACGCTCATGTATTGCGTGAAGGTTGAAATTTTTTGAGATTATTTAAGTATGAAACAATTGCTTGGCTTGTCATCGGGGGTATAGAAGTTGGGAACATCTTTGTGTGACGAAAATGAAGCATAGCCTAACTATATAATTTTGTGGGGATGAACTTTCTTTTGCCATGTTATTTTGAGAAGACATGATTACTTTGATAAGTATGCTTGAAGTGTTACTATTTCCTTTATAAATATGAACTTTTATTTTGAATAATTTGGATCTGAACATTCATGCCACAATAAAGAAAATTACATTGAAGAATTATGCTAGGTAGCATTCCACATAAAAAAAATTCTATTTTTATCATTTACCTACTCGAGGACGAGCAGGAATTAAGCTTGGGGATGCTTGTTACGTCTCCAATGTATCTATAATTTTTGATTGTTCCATACTATTATATCACCCCTTTTGGATGTTTATGGGCTTTATACTACACATTTATATCATTTTTGGGACTAACCTACTAACCGGAGGCCCAACCCATATTGTTGTTTTATTGCCTGTTTCAGTTTTTCGAAGAAAAGGAATATCAAACGGAGTCCAAACGGAATGAAACCTTCAGCAACATGATTTTTTGGAAGAATATCATTCTGGACACTTGGAGTTCACGTCAGAAGATACTCGAGGAGCACAAGAGATAGCCCCCCTACAGGGCGCGCCCCCTGTCTCGTGGACCCCTCGAGCACCCCCCGACCGACTTCTTTCACCTATATAACCCTACTTACCCTAAAACCATCGAATATCAAGATAGATCAGGAGTTCCGCCGCCGCAAGACTCTGTAGCCACCAAAAACCTCTTGGGAGCCCGTTCCGGCACCCTGCAGGAGGGGGAACCCATCATCGGTGGCCATCTTCATCATCCCGGCACTCTCCATGACGAGGAGGGAGTAGTTCACCCTCGAGGCTAAGGGTATGTACCCGTAGCCATGTGTTTCATCTCTCTCTCTCTCTCTCGTGTTCTCTCTATGGGACGATCTTGATGTATCGCGAGCTTTGCTATTATAGTTGGATCTTATGATGTTTCTCCCCCTCTACTCTCTTGTGATGAATTGAGTTTCCCTCTTGAAGTTATCTTATCGGATTGAGTCTTTATTTGAGAACACTTGATGTATGTCTTGCCGTGTTTATCTGTGGTGACAATGGGATATCACGTGCCTCTTGGTGTATGTTTTGGTGACCAACTTGCGGGTTCCGCCCATGAACCTATGCATAGGGGTTGGCACACGTTTTCTTGACTCTCCGGTAGAAACTTTGGGGCACTCTTTGAAGTACTTTGTGTTGGTTGGATGAATCTGAGATTGTGTGATGCATATTGTATAATCATGCCCACGGATACTTGAGGTGACAATGGAGTATCTAGGTGACATTAGGGTTTTGGTTGATTTGTGTCTTAAGGTGTTATTCTAGTACGAACTCTTGAATAGATTGATCTGAAAGAATAACTTTGAGGTGCTTTCGTACCCTACCATAATCTCTACGTTTGTTCTCCGCTATTAGTGGCTTTGGAGTGACTCTTTGTTCCATGTTGAGGGATTGTTATATGATCTATCTATGTTATTATTGCTGAGAGAACTTGCACTAGTGAAAGTATGAACCCTATGCCTTGTTTCCTACCATTGCAATACCATTTATGCTCAATTTTATCATTAGTTACCTTTCTGTTTTCATTATTTCAGATTACAAATACCTATATCTACTATCACCATCTCCTCGCCATCTCTTCGCCGACTAGTGCACCTATACAATTTACCATTGTATTGGGTGTGTTGGGGACACAAGAGACTTTTTGTTATTTGGTTGGAGGGTTGTTTGTGAGAGACCATCTTCATCCTATGCCTCCCACGGATTGATAAACCTTAGTTCATCCACTTGAGGGAAATTTGCTACTTTCCTACAAACCTGTGCACTTGCAGGCCCAACAACGTTTACAAGAAGAAGGTTGTGTATTAGACATCACATGGACGCATGGGGAGGGAGAGAGGGTGTGTTTGTGATAGAGAGATCACCTCGAGATCGTGAGGGGACTATATGGGTGGGAGATCGAGGGAGTGTGTGCGCGATAGAAAGATGCCCCAAGAGAAATCGAGATAGACCATGCACATGTTTGTGATGGATACTAAGATTATCTAGTCATATACATATAGGGGGGACTGCATGTGCCTACAATTGAGTGAGAGACCATCATACTTGGCTAGCTGGGCATGAGATTGTGTGTGTGTGTGTGTGTGCGTGTGAGATGGAGTGAGAACGAGGGAGAGAGATAGAGTTTTAGATGGGCCTATCGAGTGCGAGTGATATATGCATGTGTATGTGTGACCCAGGTGGATGGAGAGTTTGAGAGAGGGGGGTAAGAGCTCCGAGACGACATAGTGGTGCGTGAGAGAGTTACGGGCAAAGAGCCCAGGAATTTGTGTGCGTACAATGAGTGCACCCAAGATATCTAGCTTGGACTAGCTAGAGTATCATACATAGTGTGCGAGAGAGACCTATAGATGGTGTATATATGAATGCAAACTAGAAAGACCCGCCCCCCCCCCACACACACAAAGAGAGAGAGAGAGAGAGAGAGAGAGAACAGGAGTCTGGGAGAGGGGGAGGTCGCGTTTTATGCATCAAAGACTGATATAAACCATGTTTCGATATAAACTTGCATTCAAATATTTAAATTGGAGAACATGTTGTCTGCAATCCACACATGAACGGATATATGCGTATATCAAACAAGTTCATTAATTTGACTTTCAACATGTTCATGGAGTACTATAATACTGTACAACATGCTACTCGATTGACGTGTTCAATTTTGGATTTAGTTCACTATTTTGACCTACTGAACGAGCTAGTTCATTGAATTGAGATATTTCATTTTGGGTTTGATTCACGTTTTTGAGTGGGTCAACTATTTGTCATATAGTAAATCGCTAGCAACGAGCATGTAAAAACACATTACTCCCGAGCATCATCTCTCCATCTAAAAAAGAAGTGGCAAGATAATATTTCAAAATTTGATTCGAATCGACTTGGTAAGGTAGACATGGATACTCTTTCTCCCAAAATTTGAATGAACCGTTAAACATCCTCTCTGCTCGGTGGAATTCGCCCGAGCAAATAAATGGGAGACGCGAAATTACCGTCCTATGTGGGACACGCATCAATTGGCCCGTTGTACATCGAGGGTAGGTTCGTAACTTCATCCAAGCGCGCCTTCTCCTGGCCCAAAATGACATGTGCTGAATAATTCATAAACCATGGTCGGCAAAACATGCTCTCCTCGCCCGAAATAGCTCGCGCCCACTATTTCAAAACACGCTCTCCTCACCGGAAATCGCTCATGCCCACTATAGTTCAAAACACGCCCTCCTCGCCCGAAATCACTCCCGCCCAGTATTTGGGGAGAAGCAAAGTTACTCTACTATCCCCGACCCTCAGTACACAGACCCAAGCCGAGAAGGCTATAGGCAAGGGTAGAACTGTAACTCCCCCTCACATTTCAGACAAATGCGTCCGTAAGACATGGTTCCACTTCCCTCCCAATCCCCCCCCCCCCGCCCGCCCCCATTCATACCTCGTGGGCGCCAAATCACCTTCTCCCCCGGAAGCTCCCTTCTCCTGAGCCGCGAAACCTCAGCCCCACCTCCATGGCGCCCCACTGCACCAATTTCACAGCCGCCCTCCTCCCTAATGCCGGAGATGCTGTCCAATTCCATCGTGCACTGGGCCATGTGCCTCTTACTCCGTGCTGCTGGTGCTGCCTCGACGACGGCCGTGTGAACCGTACCGGAGCCAATTCACCCCTGCCGTTGTTCACGGTGCCGGAGCGGCTCCAACTTTGGATCTGTCCAGAATCCTGGCGCAGCTTCCATGTAGCCGTCGACCGTTGCGACATCGCTCTTTCCCTGCCGCCGGTCGCCACCGCAACCGTGCCGACCTCACCGACTCGGCAGCTGGACCTGCCTACTTCACCATGCTGCCAGATAGGTCGCACCCTCATCTCAAATCACTTTATTTAGGCGTCAGTTGTCTGAATTTTTATTCTGGGCCAATCGATTCCCAATGGGAAGCAGCACCCCTCGAGGCGGCGGAGCTCCTAGGCTGCCAGTTGGCTGGTGTCTAACATAAGGGTGCGGGGCCACAAGTTCGCCACGGAAGCAGCGCTTAGATGGCTATCTTTTAGAGTTGCGTGGGTTGAAGGTACTGCCGCTGCCGGATCTGGATGACGGGGAGTCTTTGTGGACTGGCCCGGGGGCGGCGCAACCACGACAGTGCGGTGGGGCGGGGAGCGGGGTTTTGGCCGGGGCCACGAACGGCAGAGGCAGGCTGCTCTGCCATTGGTCGCTGGCTCTTCAGGGAAGATTACGAACAGTGTCAGCCGTGAGGCACAAGACGGCCATCAAGCCATCCGACGTAGATCGGACAGTACCAAAATAAAATAAAATCGTGTGACCCCAATTTAGTCTTCAGTCAACATACATGTGACCACTCTCGTACCTTGCTGTTGATCTCTTAGTGTATTTCCTCAGATCAAAGAGATATGTCATTCTTAACATTATGCGTTATCTGCATCTTCAGACACACCGTCTTCCGACTCATCGCAGCTGCTCCAACAAGGGAAGCATACACCAGAAGGGAGCTACAGTCCCCACTCAACAGTTCCCTGCATCGAATGCAGTGCCCGACATGGACAGCCACAACAACTGCAGGGCCATCGACAAGTCAGCACATGATGCTCACTCCTATGGATGGCAGCCAGATAGGTTGTACCCTCATCTTACTTGTGTGCAACATTTATCGCTTTGTTATTCATCTAAGCACAGAAAATAGATTATCACATTTCACTGTATATTCATGCTGATCTCTTACAGGTCTTGTTCAGGAGTTCATGCTGTTCCATAGTTCAACTAAGATACTTGTTCTTTAGGTAACGTTGTTCCATAGTTATCATCCATCAGCCAATACTATCCCACAGGCTGGTGTTTATAGTATTATACCACTTCTAGTATTACCTATGTTGTTCTTTAATACTTTTGTGTGCCATCTAGTTAATCTCGAGTACAAACGATACATATTCTGTAGCTTTCATCTGTGTTCTCCCTTTAGTTTATGAGACCTGTTGCTGCTAGTTAACCCCAGTCCTACTATTTATGTCGTCTCCTACAGACACTCATTTACATAAATCTAACTAATAGTTGTCTTCCATGCATGTTAGATATAATTGCACACACTGATATATCCACAAGAACCTCACGGAGCAATGTAAAGGCCAATAAACTTGATGTCAATGATACCCAATAAGATGGAACATGTAAAGGTAGTTCTTTAGAAGACTTGCAGAAAGATGATGAATCCTCTTCACCCCACAAGGTCCTTGCTCTAACTTGGCTTGTGATATGGGTACAACATGCATATAATGTCCTGGGGTGTATCTACTCTATTGCAATGCCATGTGCTTAGCATGCTGATCATACATGTAAATATGTCATGCCTTCCTGTTTTTCAGTACCTATTCCATTCATGATAACATGTTTTCAAATTCAAGTATTGTCATTCTAGTCTATCGCAATGCCATATGCTTAATTTGGACATCATGCTTCTGAATATCTTATGCATTGTTATTCATCAGTATGTACTTCATCTGTCTGCCATACCATGTTTTTTACATTGAAGTGCTGTTCCAATGCTCTGTTGCAATGCCATCTTATCCCAATCATACACGTGTATGCTGCCTTAGTTATTTCTGTACGTATTCAGCTAGCATATAGTTTTACATTCAACTAGTGTTTTTTTTGCTGTGTTGTTCTATCATATCCCTAGCTCTTACACCATACTCCCTCCGTCCAGATTACATGTTGCCGAAATGGATAAAAAAGGATGTATCCAGAACTGAAATACGCCTAGACCCATCCATTTTTTTCAGATGGAGGGAATACATGTCAATATGTCATGCCTTTCTATTCTTCAGTACCTATTCCATCTCTCTGCCATCGCATGTTTTATAATTAAAGCACCATTCTTCTATACAAGGCATGCAAGGGGAAGACGACTATGTTAGAATCTGAAGGGTTACAAACAAGGCCTTTGCAAAAGATCCAAGCGCCAGGAGATAATAAACCAACTCCAGGTTTTATAGATACTGCTCCAACATAGAGAAACCCAACTCCTATTGATAATAAGCAGATTCCAGTGGCCAAAGAACTAGTCCGCTCCAGTCCAGCAAAAATATGTCAACTCAATTCTAAGAAGCGTGTGTGTATCCTTGCATCATGAAATTTTATAGCATGTTGATCATATTTTCTACATGTTTCTTACCCATATCTCTTTTAGAAAATAAGCTTAACAGATAGAAGAATTTCTGCAATGTTATCGTTTATCAGGAAAGATTCTTGCAGGAATTCTCTGTGCTCCAGTGTAGATGTAAGTACCTGTTGTATATCACTATATTTTTACATCAGCATGTATTTTGTTAATCGGCGTGAATCCAACCTTTATCTGATCTAAATTTAGTTGTAGCAAAATGTATGATTAAAGGCCACAATGTTGATTTTTGTAAGGAAAACTGCCTGGTAGTTTTGCATCCTGAGTTGCATGAGTGTACTATCTTATATCAGTGGCTTTGAATACTTTGGTTCTGCAGTGGGGTTTTCAGTGTTTTTTTTAATGTGTTGTCCTGTCGTATCCCTAGCTCTTACATCATACTCCCTCCGTCTGGATTAAATGTCACAAAAATGGATAAGATTGGATGTATCTAGAACCGAAATACGCCTAGACCCGTCCATTTATTTCCGGATGGAGGGAATACATGTCAATATGTCATGCCTTTCTATTCTTCAGTACCTATTCCATCTCTGCTGTAGCATGTTTTATAACTGAATCACCATTCTTCTATATAAGGCATGCAAGGGGAAGACGGCTATGTTAGAATCTGAAGGGTTACAAACCAGGTCTTTGCAAAAGATCCAAATGCCAGGAGATAATAAACCAACTCCATTTTTCATAGATAATGCTCCAGCATAGAGAAACCCAACTCCCAGTGATAATAAGCAGATTCCAGTGGCCAAAGAACTAGTCCGCTCCAGTCCAGCAAAATAATGCCAACTCCATTCTAAGAAGAGTGTGCGTATCCTCGCATCATGAAATTTTATAGCATTCTGATCATATTTTCTACATGTTTCTTACCCATCTCTCTTTTAGAAAATAAGGTTAAACAATAGAAGACTTCCTCCATTGGGATCGTGTCGAGGAAAATATCTTGCGGGAATTCTCTCTGCTCCAATGCTGATGTAAGTACCTGTTGTATATCACTATATTTTTACATCAACATGTATTTTGTTAATCAGCATGAATCTAACCTTTATCTAATCTAAAATTAGTTGTAGCAAAATGTTAAAGGCGCCAATGTTGATTTTTCTAAGGAAAACTGCTTGGTAGTTTTGCATACTGAGCTGCATGAATGTACTATCTCATATCACGCACATTACTGAATTGTAGTGCTTTTCTGCTTGCCCATTCATTCATTGTGTCAATGTTGCTTTCGTACTACCTTACCTGGCTGATGATAGCTATGCCATATTGTGTTAATTTGGTGTAGGCTAGTTGCCCAAACGTTCGTTGTGTCAATGTTGCTTTCCTATTATCTTACTTGGCCAATGATAGCAATGCTAGTGTGTTAATTTTGTGCAGGCTGCTGAAGATAAGAAGACAAACTCTGAAAACAGCAAGGCAACCCCATTGTTTCTTTCCAGTAAATCTAGGCCAGGTAATATGGCAATAACTCATGATTAATCTGTTTGGTTCCCGTCCTAATTTATGTTATGATGCAGTGGTCGAGACACTCTCCACTATCAATAATACAAGCCTGCCAAAATTGCCATCTGAATCTGTTCAGTATCCTCTGTCTCGAATGCAACAGAATAAATTTTTGTTTGTGAACCACTTAATGGCTGAAGCATTGATGGAAATGGTGGATGAATCGGAGGTGCAGAGTCGTGCGACACAACAACTGATCAATGTTTTCAGAGACAGTGTAGCAAAGCAGAAAGAACTTGCCCACATGCTTATGGGCGTCATCTGTGCTGAGGTTGCAGATTGTGACGTTGTAGATGGTTAGGTTCTGCTCATTTATTTGCACTGGCATCAATCTTTCATTGCCTAGTGGATGTAATTTCCTATAACATATGCTGGATGTGCAACGTTATTCCCTGTATGCCGTACCTTTGCTTGATCGGTTTTGGTCCTGTGCATAATTGCTCGTCGTAATGGGCTCAAATTATCTAATTTGGCCTAAAGACATGTACGGACTTTAGTGGGCCCATTAAGTTAATGGGCTGTTACTAGGCCGAAAGTTAATGGTCGGCCCTCTTACCTCCCGGGTCGTTAACAGGCCGACATCGAAGCGGGTAACAGGTGGCCCCAATTTATTTCACGGGCCGTTAACAGGCCGTTACTAAGTTTGGGCTACATATGGCCCAAGTATACTATAGGCCTTTAGCAGGCCGAAAGAGACAGCGGGCTTGTACTGGACCATGAAGACCATGGGCCGCTAAGAGGCCGAAAGTCAGGTCGTATTGTAAATGGCCCAACTGTGTTGTGGGCCTTTAGCAGGCCGAAAAAGAAACCGGGCTGGTATTGGACCATGAAGGGCATGGGCCGTTCAAAGGCCAAAACTAAGGTCCGACTATAAATGGCCCAACTCATTTATGGTCCCTTAACAGGCCGAAAGGCACACAAGGCCGGGAATTGGCCCAACACTTAAATGTGTCGCTAAAAGGCCAAAACTCAGGTCTGACTACAAATGGCCCAACTGATTTATGGGCCGTCAACAGGCTGAAAGTGACACCGGGCCAGAAATTGGCCCAACATTTAAATGGGCCACTAAAAGGCCGAAACTTAGGTCCGACAACAAATGGCCCATCAGATTTATGGGCCGTCAACAGGCTGAAAGACAAACCGGGCCGGAAATTAGCCCAACATTTAAATGGGTCGCTAAAAGGCCGAAAGATGTACATCCTCAAAATTGGCCCATCCATTAAATGGGCCGTTAACAGGCTGAAATCTCATCGGGCCAATATTGAGCCCAAATATATAGCGGGCTATTAACGGGATTGAACTGACGATGGGCTGCAATGGTGTCAAACCTTTAACGGGCCATTGACGGGCCGAATTGGCACATCTCGTATGGCCGTGGGCTTAAATGGACCTGACATAAGTAGGCCTTATATGGGCTGGCCTGCTAATTTTTACTGGGCCGACCTTTTCATAGAAATGGACCTCCTCTGTTGGGCCATGCCACATGTCGACGTATCATAGGCGCCTTCCGTCCAATGAGTGGATGACATCTGTCCCAACGATGAGCCGACACGTGTTTACTCCAGCCAATGATGATTTTACACGTGGAAAATCCCCATTGGTCGGGGTTGTTAATGGGTTATCGGATCCAAAACCCGACCCGATAGCTTAACGGCGTTCCGTTATGGTGGATGCCACGTGTCGGTCACCCTTGACGAAATCACTTATGTGGCGCGCGATTTATCGTCATGGAAGTGGACACTTCCGTGATGATAATTTTGGTATGTCACGGAACACTTCTACGACAGCACAAGTATGACTATCTTGATTCTATCATAAAATCGTCATGGATGTACATGCATGACAAAAAACGCGACCTACTGTGACAAACACGTATCATCAAGGAAGTGTATTTTTTTGTAGTGCTTCTTCTTGTGTTTCCAAGGTCCTATGAACATTCCACCACCTATACTTGAATTTTTTTTATAACCAAGGGGGAGATGATGATGGTGATGATCACGAGCATGAGGACGAGCAAAACTTATATACTCTGTGGTGCCTGGCAACTAATTCTAATGGATCACCTCTTCTTGTCTGTATACAACACATTGAGTTTGTTACTACTGAGGGAGCACGTGTTGTCTCCCATGGTCACACTCTCCGGACCTATTCCAACACTCGTTGCATGGTATTCGGGATGGATACTAGTGTGCTAGCTCCAACACCTTCTCCCTGGTAAAGTATTGATAGTCTTGGAGAGAACTCACTCTTCCTTGGACAAAACTATCCGATGATGGTGAAAGGCGATCCAACTGCTGTTGACACAACATTACTACCATTTATGAGAAGCAACTGTATCTATACCTCGGACATTTCGGTGGTTCCCTACCCTGGTATTGATATAGTAGGCCACTTCAGCCTAGATGATTAGTCCTGCGTTAGTCTCGAGATCGACAATAGATGGCCCGTCCTAGAGAATCACTTGTGGTTCAAAGCAAGTGTTTCCAACACCGAGGATTGGTTGAGTTGAAGTTCATTTCATTGCTTGTTATTTGTTGTGTGATGAAAACATTAGTATTTATAATGTATCCTTGTTGTCGATGTGGGTTGATAACCTGTTGTATGTAATAAAATGATATGTCTGTGATAAACTTACTAAATTTATGAATGGCTTTCGAGTCGCTTCTCTGAGTGAGTGCTGCGACGCGGCAAAAAATATTTTCTGAATACATAATGATACGTGCATTGCAATAGGTTATCGGATGAGGCCAATCAACAATAGTAGTACACTATTTGTACTAGCTTCATAGCTTCGCGCGTCAGGCGGGTGTTTTTACTGTAGCTACGAATTCCATCATCCTAGGTCCTCGGATGAGTCCAGCAAAAATTGCATTCTGATGTTTGGGTTCAAACTTTCAGAACTGCTACACTATCTCTACATAATACAACAACTTTTAAACTTGAGACCAGCCACCCACCCTCACAAAGAACACTTTTTAACCTAGCACGGACTTCAGGAAATTTGGCCACAATGTGAGGTGGGACATATGTTATTGTGTTCGATGTACATAACCAGCACCTCGAATCCTCAATACTACTAGCACTATATAGTAAGTAGTAGGAGTAATAGGGTGGCATGGGCCAGAACAAGCATTCACGTCCAGGAGTACGGCACACGCCACCAGCACGACTTCCATATGACACCATATTTCTTGGAGTCCGTGCTAGAGCAATCTCTTTCAACCTCATCATTTCTCTAACTCAGCCACCGCACGGTGGGCGAGGTGGGGGTTTGCCGATAGTCGGTTTCCTCAACTGTGGTCCCACTTGCAAGGCTAACTCCAATGCATGACCAGAAACAGACCTCCCTTTTGCACAAACTCCAACGATAATTTTGACTAGACAAGCAAGGCCAAAGAAAACAAGAACCACAAGAATACATTTCAGAAGATATCCAACTTCCATAACTGCTCCTGTAAGTTGGATTAGTGCCTTCTCGATGCATTCATTGTTGATCTGCGGAGGCTCGATCTTGTGTGCTTCTTTCTTCTTCGAGTGTAAAGAAGTAGACGTTGCTTCCTCGCATCTAGTCTCATGTCTATCCTCTATTCTAGCATCAGCAAGTGCACTAGTTGTCGTGGTTCTAAGTCTGACAGTAGTGTAGGGGGGTAGGAATGGAGAGGCAAGATCCTAGCTATGGACTAGTTGTATACGCAAGAGGTTTATGAGTTCAGGCCCTTCTCGGAGGAAGTAACAGCCCTACGTCTCGGAGCCCGGAGGCGGTCGACTGGATTATGTGCGCATGAGTTACAGGGGTGCGAACCCTTTACACTGAGGAGGGGGGTGGCTTATATAGAGTTCGCCAGACCCCTCCGGCCCTCAGTTATGTAGGGTTTAAGGTACATTAAGATCAGGCGTTACTGATAACGCCACAAGTAAAGTGCTATGATGACCATAAAAGCTACTTAATGATCGACCGTTTGTGTGCAGAGTGACTTTAGGTCTCCTGGCTATCGAGTGGTTGGCTTCATGGTCGAGTGTCTTCGTGTCCGTCGAGTGGAATACTTCTGAGTCGATTGACAGGTTGTTTCTTCTAGAGATGTCCTTGGGGAGGGTAGTTTGGACAGGTCCATGACCATACCCTAGGTACATAGCTTCATCATCAGCCCCCGAATGGATCGAGGTTTGAGTGCGGAAGGAATTGAGAACTCTTCCGACCCATTTTTCGTGCTATGAGTGTATCTTGTTCTGAATCCATGAACTTAAGTAACGACACCAACTTCTTTTTCGGTCGCCTTGATCCATTCTTGGTTTCAGTCGAGTGAATTTCTTTACCTGAACAGCTCCGAGTGACGGTGTGGAGGAGATCCTCCGTCTGACAAGTTGTTCTGCTGCTTGCGGATTTTGCGGGATTCGAATTTTGGGAAGCGTGTGGGGCGGAGGAGGCCGCAGTAATCGGACGGGATAGGGCAAAGATGCCTCGATCTCCGCTCCACCTTTTTTGCCACGTATCACGCGTGCGACTGTTGCGCGATTTGACAGGATCGCCTGGGCCTACAGGTCAGTCACTCGGATGCAACTCCATATAAGCCGCTGGCCCAGGGCTTTTGAACAGTGTGCCTTCATTTTCCCCTTTCTTCTCGAATTCCTCCACCACCTCTGCACTCGTCTTGGTGCCGTTGGTCTGTTCGGGCTTCATCTGCGGTGATGGTGAAGGAGAAGACGACGGCCCTGGAGCGCGCGAAGAAAGCGATAGCGCAGGCGAAGGCGAAGAAGTCTGGTCGGGGCAGATCTTCCTCGAGGTCTGCTTTGCTGTGGGGCTGGATCCAGGGCGACTGGATGCCCTCGGCGATTCGTCAGGAAAACCTTGATGACCTGGCCGAGGGGGATTAATTCCTCACGAATCTGCGCGCCTCCCTGGGAACAAGATTGAGCCGCAGCCTCTCGAGGGTGAGTGTGTCCTTATCGCCACTCACGTTGACCGCGGATTCTCCCTGCCCCCTCATCCTTTTTTCTGGCGTTTCTTGAACTTTTTCGGAGCTCAACTCCACCACTTCACTCCGAATTCCATCGTTTACCTTGCTGCCTTCGTGTCTTTGTGCGAGAATTTCTTGGGTTGCCGCCCTCATTGGGGCCTCTTCAAGCACATTTTCACTTGTCGGTCTCAGTCGGTGAAGAAAGCCAAGTCGAGTGACGATAGGACGCAAGTGATTTAGATGTGCGGGGGCCTTGGGATCTAGATGAGAAGCAAAAGTTGTTTTCCAGCTATGACTCTTCCTGACTCAGTCCGCGGGTGGCACTCGACCTGGTTCTACTGCCAAGACCAGCCGACTCTAGGATAGGCGACGGGTCTTCCCCCTTTCTCCCTGAACCAAGCAGAAAAACCTTCCTCTCTGAAAGTGACACCAGAAGAGAAGGCTCAAGTCAAAGTGTTGGTTGGTCGAGTGGTTCAGCTTGTCCGCGACGGGGTGACTGGTATGGATTTGTTAGAGGTCTTCCTCAGGAGACATATCCAACCGCTCGAAGGTCGTGACCATCCGATGTGGATGTATTCGGGTCTCGAAGATTCACCCGGAGGAGGTCGAAGAGGCTACGTTGGAGGGGTGGTTGTCGAGTATCACAGGGAACAAAGACAACCCCGAGGAGCCAGGAGGATTCCTCCACTCGACCAATATCATATGAAGTAGACCAGGTCCGATTCTGCATCTCCGACTATGACCTTATTTTCTTCATTCTGTTTGCTTAAAATCAGTCGACTGACTTTTGTCTTGTTTGTTGTCTTCTAGGCCACTACTGAGATATACTCGATGCCTAACGGGGCGCAAGAACAGGACACGGAGGGAGAGGCGAGCGGAGGTGAAAGTGAGGAGGAGTGGCAATCTGATGGTGAGGGGGAAGAGGATGACGATGGCTCTAGTGAAGAGGAGGAGGAGGAAGTCGATCCTCCTCGCACGGAAAGGCGATCCAAGCTCACCCACAACCCCGCGAACGAGCGTGGCAAAGCGACTGCGCCTGTTGGGCAGTCGTCAAAGCGCCCTCGGACGAATTCTCCGGCGCCGACTAAAAAAGCGCCAAAGCATCCACGAGTGGCGTCATCAAAACTGCCGAAGGCCTTGCCCAAGATGAGAATGACCATTCCCACCATTTCCGGCTGACAGCAGAACTTGTGTTTTCTCATTTAGCATGGACAGACTCTTGGCCGACTCATTGACTAACCGACTGGTTTCTAAAATCTACAGTGCTGCTACCTCCGAGACCTCCGCCAAGAACGAAGACCAGGAAATGGAAGATGCTGCCACCTGCAACCTTGGTATGCTTTCTGTAATTTCACTTTTGGTCGATTGGATTTCGATTTTAACTTTGGACTTTTCCTGAAGCTCCTCCTCATGTCATTGATCTCCCTGATGATGACGACGAGGCGCCGCTGAGGCTGAGGAGGAATAGAAAGGCGCCGACTGGCAAGACCACTCAGACTGCATCGGTGCCTAAGGCACCGGTTCAGGATGGTGGTAATATTACTCAGAATTCCGTGTCCTTCAGTGTGCTGCTGATGAGTACTCGACCTTCGTCGTCGACTGTTGACCCGCCTTCCCTTTTTGCCACACACCACGTCCCAGAGGACCAAGAGGGTGCTGCTAAGGAGGCTATACGCCAGGCGGGGATCATGATGGAGCAGGTGAAGGCGATCCGGGAAGCCAGCCAAGCGTCCTATGATGCTAGCTCAGCCCTTCAGAGCAACGTCCAGGTTAGTTGGTCACCGCTTGTTCTGTTAGGATATGCTATCTGAAGACTTTCTTTTTGAAGATCTTTGTATTTGTACACCCACTGGGTGTGTCTATTGAATTTTTGATTGGTGAGGGCACACTGAGTGCACCCACTGGGTGTAGTCCCCGAGACTATGGTGGACTGCTGGCAGTCGGCTATAGTCTTTGTATTTTGAATTTCTTCACTCTAACTTCTTCACTCGGTCTGGTCGGACCATGTCGAATGGAATCTTGGAACCAGTGGGGGCACGCTGAGTGCACCCACTAGGTGTAGTCCCCGAGACCATGGTCGACTGCTGGCAGTCGACTAAGGTCTGAAGAACCTATGTGTTTTTTCTGGTAGATCATGATGAGACCATGGCTGGCTGCTGGCAGTTAGCTATAGTGTTATAGTTTTAGGGTCATAACCTCTTTATCTCTTTCGGATGACTGATCGGACTGAGTCGGTAGAACCAGTGGGGGCACGCTGAGTGCACCCACTGGGTGTAGTCCCCGAGACTATTGTTGAATATTTTGATTCGTCTATAGTCTTAGAAATGTTACGATTTTTATCTTAGTCACTCGGAAGCAACCTATCTTTGATGTCTGTCGACTGACCCTTCACAGAAATCTTGCGAGCTTGTGGCTCGCTATACTGAATTGGAAAACAAATATATCCAGCTCGACCTTGACTTGAAGCTTGTTCAGGAGAACTTTAAGAAGGCGAAAGATGAAGCAAAAGGTATGGTTGGTGAGAATCTTGACGACTACCTTTATCTTTTTGCCCATTCCTGATTCTGATCTCATTGTCACTTTGCAGATAAAATGAAGGAGGCTTTGAAGAAGAAGGACCACGAGCTTGCCGAAGCGTAGAAGGCAGCTTTGGACAAAACGAAGCTTGTGGAAGAAAAACTGGCTTTAGTCGGTAAACTTGAAGAGGAGAACGCCAATCTGAAAGCTGCTCTCGACGCGGCCAACAAGGAGGTCAGCTGTCTGAAGAATGATAAGATAGCTCTGAATGACAAGGCTAGTGAACTGGTGGGGAAGAAGAACGATCTAGAGGCTTATCTAGGAGGGCTCGCCAAGAAGTTATTCATCATGCTTGAGGGTAATCTCTACTACCCGACTGACTTGTTATCATCGACTTATCGTAGAACTGCTGGTTTATCTTTGAATTGTGTTCACAGAATTCTGCCAAAACTTCGAGGAGGAGACCAGTCGAGTAGAGACAAGCTTGGACCCCATTAACTCTCTTGTGAAGGATGAAGCTGCTATGAACGTGCTCCGACTGGAGTCTCGTGTTGCTGGTGTGGTTGACTACCTTGCTCGACTGAAGGTTACCGCGTCGCGAATCGACACGACACTCTGGCCAGGAGCGACACTTCAAAATGACCTCGAGTCTCTAATGACTCGACTGAATGAAGTTCCAGGTCAAGTGCAAGAATGGAAGAAGTCTTCTGCCAGGTGCGGCGCTGACGTTGCTCTGTCCCTGGTCCATGTTCACTGCAAGGATGCGCGAGAGGAAAAGCTGGCGTCCATCAAAGTTGCTAATACCAAGAAGCACGACTTCCAATCTTTCATGGAGACCTTCATTGCTGATGCCACTTGGATTGCTGACGGAATTGACTTGGACCAGTTTGTCGCGCCCTCCAGTCCTCCACCTGAGGAGTAAAAAACTTCTATGCTTCGCCTTAAATTTGCCTCGGAGTGCCGAGTGGTTTTGTAACCGATAAACTTTTACAGGCTTGACACTTGAGCACTTCTGAATCCGTAGGATGTTATCTAAACTTGGCTTATCGTTGAATATGCTTGCATTTGCCTTCGAGCGAACTTTGTTCTTCACTCGAAATATACTTTAGGGCTTGAGACGCAGCTCTGAGGTGGAAAGTCCAGTCGACCTGCACTTCATTGCTCTTGCGGGTAGGCACGAAGCACAGATTGCAGTTGACCTGCGTCCTTGCGGATCAGGATGGAGCGCATGTTGTATTTGTGGCGTAGCTCCGAAGGAGAAGGTAGCAGTCGACCTGCACCTCATCATCCTTGTAGAGCGCACTTTGTATTTGTGGCATAGCTCCGAAGGAGAAGGTAGCAGTCGACCTGCACCTGATCGTCCTTGCAAAGCGCACATTGTATTTGTGGCGTAGCTCCAAAGGAGAAGGTAGCAGTCGACCTGCACCTCGTCGTCCTTGTAGAGCGCATGTTGTATTTGTGGCGTAGCTCCGAAGGAGAAGGTAGCAGTCGACCTGCACCTCGTCGTCCTTGCAGAGCGCACGTTGTATTTGTGGCGTAGCTCTGAATGAGAAGGTAGCAGTCGACTTGCACCTCGTCGTCCTTGCGGATCGGAATGGATTAAATACTTAGGCGAGTATTGGACTTCAGCTAAGCCCCCAAGTGGGAGGGTTGCTCCCAGTCAGTAGGATTTTCAAATACTTAGGCGAGTACTGGACTGCAGCTAAGCCCCCCGAGTGGGAGGTTTGCTCTCCACTCAGTAGGATTTTTAAATACTTAGGCGAGTACTGGACTGCAGCTAAGCCCCCGAGTGGGAGGTTTGCTCTCCACTCGGTAGGATTTTTAAATACTTAGGCGAGTACTGGACCCTCAGCTAAGCCCCCGAGTGGGAGGTTTTCTCTCCACTCGGTAGGATTTTTAAATACTTAGGCGAGTACTGGACTGCAGCTAAGCCCCCGAGTGGGAGGTTTGCTCTCCACTCGGTAGGATTTTTAAATACTAAGGCGAGTACTGGACTGCAGCTAAGCCTCCGAGTGGGAGGTTTGCTCTCCACTCGGTAGGATTTTCAAATACTTAGGCGAGTACTGGACTGCAGCTAAGCCCCCGACTGGGAGGTTTGCTCTCCACTCGGTAGGATTTTTAAATACTTAGGCGAGTACTGGACTGCAGCTAAGCCCCCGAGTGGGATGTTTGCTCTCCACTCGGTAGGATTTTTAAATACTTAGGCGAGTACTGGACTGTAGCTAAGCCTCCGAGTGGGAGGTTTGCTCTCCACTCGGTAGAATTTTCAAATACTTAGGTGAGTACTGGACTACAGCTAAGCCACCGAGTGGGTGGTTTGCTCTCCACTCGGTAGGATTTTCAAATACTTAGGCGAGTACTGGACTGCAGCTAAGCCCCCGAGTGGGAGGTTTGCTCTCCACACGGTAGGATCTTTAAATACTTAGGCGAGTACTTGGACTGCAGCTAAGCCCCCGAGCGGGATAGTTGCTCTCCCCTCGGTAGGATTTTCAAATACTTAGGCGAAACGGATTCGCAGCTAAGCCCCTGAGTGGGAGGTTTGCTCTCCACTCGGCAGGATTTTCAAATACTTAAGTGTAACGGATTCGCAGCTAAGCCCCCGAGTGAGAGGCTTGCTGGTCACTCGGTAGGAATTTTTTTACAAACTTAGGTGAAACGGATTCGCAGCTAAGCCACCCACTGGGGGATTTCTCAGGTAAACAAAAGCAACAACAATCACTGGGAAAATTATAATACTCTTGTCTTTGATAAACAAACTATAGAGGTACTTTGTATTACATCTCATCCGAGTGAGTACTTAAGTATAAAAGGGGCGGAGCAGCTCCGCATTCCAAGCTCGTGGCTCATCAATCTGCAACCGACATTGTAAAGACGGTACGCTCCATTGTGGAGAACTTTGGTGACGATGAAGGGGCCTTCCCAAGTAGGGGTGAGTTTGTGTGGCTTTTGTTGATCCACTTGGAGGACCAAGTCTCCTTCTTGGAAGGCTTGACTCTTCATGTTTCTAGCATGGAATCGACACAAGTCCTGCTAATAGATAGTCGAACAGATCATGGCCATCTCTTTTTCTTCTTCTAGAAGGTCAACTCCGTCCTGCCGGGCTTGTTCTGCTCCATCTTCAGAGTAGAGCTCGACTCGGGGTGCATTGTGAAGCAGGTCACTCAGTAGAACTACTTCAGCTCCATAGACCAGAAAGAATGGAGTTCGCCCAGTTGACCGATTAGGAGTAGTCCTCAATCCCCAAAGAACTAATGGAAGTTCGTCGACCCACGCGCCTGCTGCGTGTTTGAGATCACGCATCAACCGGGGTTTCAGTCCTTTGAGAATTAGGCCGTTTGCTCTTTCTACTTGTCCATTCGACTGGGCGTGAGCGACGGAAGCGTAGTCGACTTGCGTGCCTTGAGAAGCACAAAAGGCTCTGAATTTTTCGGAATCGAAGTTTGACCCATTATCAGTGATGATGCTGTGTGGAACTCCATATATAAATATCAACTCTCTGATGAAGCTCATAGCAGTACAGGCATCAAGATTCTTGATAGGCTTGGCTTCAATCCACTTAGTGAACTTGCCGACTCCCACCAGTACATGGGTGAAGCCGCTCCTGCCAGTTCTTAGTGGTCCAACCATATCTAATCCCCAAACAACGAAGGGCAAGACGAGTGGAATGGTCTTCAAGGCTAAGGCGGGTTTGTGTGACATATTGGAATAGAACTGACATCCTTCACACTTGTCGACTATCTCCTTCGCCATTTCATTTGCCCTTGGCCAGTAAAACCCTGCTCGGTATGCTTTAGCCACAATGGTCCGAGAGGATGCATGATGACCACAGGTCCCCGAGTGGATATCGTCAAGAATTATCCGACCTTCTTCTAGTGTTATACATTTCTGACCGACTCCAGTCGCGCTTTCCCTGTACAACTATCCCTTTATCACGGTAAAGGCTTTGGATCGACGGACGATCTGTCGAGCCTCTTCTTCATTCTCTGGGAGCTCTTTCCTTAGTATATACGCGATGTACGGCACTGTCCAGTCGGGAGTGATGACCAAAACTTCCATGATCAGGTCGATCACAGCTGGGACCTCAACTTCAGTCGGATCCGTGACACTTTTTGGCTGCGGGGCTTCTTCGGTGAAAGGATCCTCTTGAACTGATGGTGTGTGGATGTGTTCCAAAAACACATTACTGGGAATGGCTTCTCTCTTGGAACCTATTTTTGCTAAATCATCAGCCACTTGATTTCTCAGTCGGGGTATATGATGAAGCTCTAACCCCTCGAATTTCTTCTCTAGCTTTCTCATTGCATTGCAGTAACCAGTCATGGCTGGACTTCTGACGTCCCACTCCTTCATCACTTTGTTAACCACCAAATCTGAGTCGCCATAGACCATGAGGCGAAGGACGCCGAGTGAAATGGCCATACACAACCCATACAAAAGTGCTTCGTATTCTGCTTTGATATTGGAGGAATCAAAGTGAATCTAGAGCACATATCTGAGCTTATCTCCTCGGGGGGAAACCAACACTACCCTAGCACCGGAACCATTCAGCATCTTAGAACCATCAAAGAACATGATCCAGTGCTCCGAGTGAACTTCAGTCGACAGTTGCTGTTCAATTCACTCGGCGATGAAATCTGCTATTGCTTGGGACTTAATGGCTTTCTTTGCCCCAAACTTGATATCAAGGGGAAGGAGTTCAATCGCCCATTTTGCCACTCGACCAGTTGCATCTCTGTTGTGCAAAATCTCTGACAATGGGGCGTCGCTGACGACTATAATGGAATGGTCGGAGAAGTAATGAGCAACCTTCTTCGTGGCCATATAAATCCCATATACAAGCTTCTGATAATGAGGGTATCTTTGCTTTGACGGGGTCAAAACTTTAAAGGTTTTTCCTTCTTCTTCCCGCTTGACCGTAAGTACTATACTGACGACTTGTCCCGTGGCTGCAATGTAAAGTAGCAAAGGCTCTTTGCTGATCGGGGCAGAAAGCACCGGCTGGGTGGAGAGCAGGGCTTTTAGCTTTGCAAACACTGCATCAGCTTCAGGAGTTCACTCGAACTTATCTGACTTCTTCATCAGTCGGTAAAGGGGCACCTTTTCACCGAGATGAGAGATGAATCGACTTAAAGCGGCCAAGCAACCAGTAAGCTTCTGGACATCGTGCACATGCACAGGACGTTTCATTCGGAGTATAGTACCAACTTTTTCTGGATTGGCGTCGATTCCTCGTTCGGAAACGAGAAAACCGAGTAACTTTCCGCTGGGAACTTTGAATGTGCACTTTGATGGATTAAGCTTGATATCATACCTCCTGAGGTTGGCAAATGTCTCAACAAGGTCAGTCAGCAGGTCGAAACCTTTCCGTGATTTGACCACAATATCATCCATGTATGCTTCCACATTCCGACTGATTTGAGTGAGCAAACACTTCTGAATCATCCTCATGAACGTGGCTCTGGCATTCTTGAGGCCGAATGGCATGGTGACATAACAGAAGCACCCGAATGGAGTGATGAAAGCTGTTTTGATCTCGTCGGGTCCATACAGACGGATCTGATGATAACCAGAATGGGCGTCTAAAAAAGACAGGCGCCCACATCCCGCAGTCGAGTTGACTATTTGGTCGATGCGGGGGAGAGGAAAATGATCTTTCGGGCAGGCCCGATTGATATGTTTGAAGTCAATGCACATGCGAAGTGACTTGTCCTTCTTGGGGACCAGGACAACATTGGCGAGCCACTCGGAGTGGTAAATCTCTCGGATAAACTCCGCTGCCAAGAGCCGAGCCACCTTCTCTCCAATGGCCTTTCTCTTCTGGATGGTGGACCGTCGAAGATGTTCCTTGACAGGTTTCACTTTTGGGTCGACTCATAGACGGTGCTCAGCCAGCCCCCTGGGAACACCCGGCATGTCAGAAGGCTTCCATGCGAAGATGTCCCAGTTCTCACGGAGGAACTGGATGAGCGCTTCTTCCTATTTGGAGTCGAGCGTTGTAGAGATATGAGTCGGAGCAGCACTGGGGTCGGTCGGGTGAATGTGAATCGGTTTTGTCTCACCGGACGACTGAAATGCTGATTCCGTAGTGGGCTTCTTGGCTCACAACAGATCACTCGGGTCTGCAGTCTTTTGGTATTCTTGCGGCTCTACCACCGCCATCTGAGCATCGGCGATCTTTGAGCCTTTCTGAAAGCACTCTTCCGCCTTCTTCCGATTGCCAGTAATAGTGATCACACCTTCGGGACCAGGCATCTTCAATTTGAGGTACACATAACATGGTCAGGCCATGAAACGTGCATAAGCTGGCCTGCCCAAAATGGCGTGATAAGCACTCTGGAAATCCACAACTTCAAACGTCAACTTTTCTTTGCGGTAATTCTTGGAATCACCGAAAACCACATCAAGAGCAATTTGGCCGAGTGACTCAGCATTCTTTCAAGGAATGACTCCATGGAAACTCATGTTGCTGGTACTGAGTATGGACATCGGAATGCCCATCCCTTTCAACGTCTCTGCACACAATATATTCAGGCCACTGCCAGCATCCATCAAAACTTTAGTCAGTCGAGTGCCTTCGACGACTGGGTCAACCACCAAAGCTTGCCTCCCAGGGGTGGCTATGTGTGTCGGATGATCAAACTGGTCAAATGTGATGGCAGTCTGAGACCATTTCAGATAACTAGGTGTTGCCGGCCATATTCACTTCTTGGTTGATAACTTTCAATCGACTTTTGCTTTCAACATCAGCAAAAATCACCAGGGTGGAATTGACCTGGGGATATCCATCATCACTATCCTCTTTGTCCTCAACTTTGTCCGACTCCTTTTCCTTATCTTTGGGCTGTTTCCCCTGGAATTGCTGGATCAAGAGCCGACACTGTCGAGTGGTATGTTTTGGGTAAATGAATTTACCCTCCTCATCTTTCTTTGTGTGGATGTGGCACGGCAAATCCATCACGTCATTCCCTTCCTTGTCCTTCACCTTCTTAGGGTTCCAAGACCCTTTGGGCTTCCCTTTAAACATTCCTTGAGTCACAGCCAAGGCTTCTCTAGGAGCAGCTGGCTCGGCTTTCCGCTTGTGCTTCCGACTGGAGTTCCCTCCTCCGGTTTCGTGGGCGACTGACTTGTGCTTGCCACTCCGGAGCCGATCCTCTTCTTGACCATTGGCATACTTGGTGGCAATCTCCATCATTCGACTCAGAGACATGTCTCTGGTTCGACCGAATTTTAGGTTTAGCTCTCTGTGCTTAACGCCTTCCTTGAAGGCACAGACTGCCTGGTGATCAGATACATTCTCTACCGTGTGATGCAACATGATCCATCTCTGGATGTAATCCCTCAGAGTTTCATTTGACTTCTGCAGACAAGATTGCAGCTCTGTCAACCCTGCTGGTCGCTTGCAAGTTCCTTCAAATGTTCTGACAAACACTCGGGCAAGATTTTCCAAGTGTTAATGCTGCTGGGTTCTAACTGATTCAACCATGCGCTGGTCGAACCCTCCAACATAAGAGGTAGGTGTTTCATGGCCACCTCATCGTTGCCGCTGCCAATCTAAACAGCCACTCGGTAGTCTTCAAGCCAAGTATCAGGCTTGGACTCACCAGTGAACTTACTGACTCCAGTCGCCAACCTGAAGTTGGGAGGAATCACCTAGGCCCTGATGGCTCTACTGAAACACTCTGGTCCTGAGACGTGTACTCTGCTGATGGTGGGTACATCTCTGTCATGACCTTCTCGGTGAGCTCTGTTCCTGTGACCAAACCTTGAACGATAATGGATCTTGCATCAAAGCCTGGTTCCCTGGGGTCGACTAGAACCCTTCGCCCAACACTGTGATGGCGCCTGTCATCCTACTGTCGAGGCGTGTTCGATCCACTCCTTGGGGGAGGGGTGGGCACTCGACGTCGATCATCACGATCAAGTTGGTGATCATACTGCTCACGGTTCTTGTACTGATCACGCTGGTCTCCAAGTCCCTCACGCCTCGGGGGCGATCTTGGGCTATGGACTGGACTGTATTTGCAACGACGGATCTGCTGTGAATCCTATTCCGCGACAGCGATACAGCTGAATTTTGATCTCATGCTGCCCGGAGTAATGCTCTGATCTGTAACAAGCCTCTGCCAGCCTCTGACTAGGAAGGCTGAATCGACTCTGCTATGCGGGCTGCGGCTGCTAAATTCTGAATCGGAGTTCGATATACCTGAGTCGGTGGTGGAAAGAGTTGACGTCGACTGGATTCTGGAACCCATTGCCACGCACGCTTGTCGAGTGCTCGCTGGAGGTTCTCCAGTCGAGTGCGCTCAACCAAGTTGGCCAAGCGCGCGTCCTCTAAGGCACGAGCCTCAGGGGTTTCTCCAACGATAGGAGTGTGCAGCGCATCCATGTTCCGGCGGCGAAGTTCTTCCCTCTGCAGCGAAGTGAGGGGCTCGGGGAGATACTCTTCATGGGCATGCGCCGGATCGCCTCCACCGTCACCTCTGTCGGTGCGGGCAAAGCCGGGAGGACTGCGTGGCACATCGACCATTAGAACCTCTGCCGCTGGATCACTGCTGTCGCACTCGGATGCAGTCTCTGCGGAGCTAGTCGATAGGTCAAACATGCCGTAGAGAGATTCATCGGGCTCGATCGCCGCGACTTGGGGGGTGGCCGACTGCCGATCCACTGCGTGCCTCACCCACCGCTGAAGCCTCGACCGACCGGAGCGCTTGTGCCGGCGGGAAACAGGGAGGGAGGACAACACAGGGGCCGACCAATACTGGGTCGACAGTTGCCGCAGAAGGACACAGCGGACGCACGCGCGAAAGTGCGTCGCCCCGCGGATAGGGAGTGCATCGACGTCGAGCGGAGCCTCCTGAAGCTAAGCGGAGTCGTCGGCGATGAATGTGAGCGCGCCGAGACGGATCTCGCGGTCCTCAACCAAAACTCCGCCTGAAACCATGATGAAGGAGATCGGAAAAATCACAACTTCTCCAATTAGTTTCTAAAACACCTGCCCCATGGTGGGCGCAAACTGTCGTGGTTCTAAGTCTGACAGTAGTGTAGGGGGGTAGGAATGGAGAGGCAAGATCCTAGCTATGGAGTAGTTGTATACGCAAGAGGTTTACGAGTTCAGGCCCTGCTCGGAGGAAGTAACATCCCTACATCTCGGAGCCTAGAGGCGGTCGACTGGATTATGTGCGTATGAGTTACAGGGGTGCGAACCCTTTACACTGAAGAGGGGGGTGCCTTATATAGAGTTTGCCAGACCCCTCCGGCCCTCAGTTATGTAGGGTTTAAGGTACATTAAGATCAGGCGTTACTGATAACGCCACAAATAAAGTGCTATGATGACCATAAAAGATTCTTAATGACCGACCGTTTGTGTGCAGAGTGACTTTAGGTCTCCTGGCTGTCGAGTGGTTGGCTTCATGGTCGAGTGTCTTCGAGTCCGTCGAGTGGAATACTTCTGAGTCGATTGACAGGTGGTTTCTTCTAGAGATGTCCTTGGGGAGGATAGTTTGGACAGGTCCATGACCCTACCCTAGGTACATAGCTTCATCACTAGTCTCATGTCTAGCCTCTATGCTAGCTAAAAGTGCTAGAACATCTACTAGATTGTGATATATCAATATATCGATGTACTCTTCCTCCCAATACCAAAACTTGCATCCATTCTACACAATAAAAATTTTAAATTAGCACAACTAGTCTAATCCAAGAGCACAACCGAAGATTTGGTCGGGTTCTTCCTCCTTTTGCCGACACGTGGGACATCCAACATCCATGTCGTGTCAGGCAAGAAAATAGAGTGGTAGTTGAAGCCACGTGATGTACATCTTGGGTTAAACTGTAAATAGAATCTTACTACTCTTGAGTAACTCCAAAAGCGGCCGCCGAAGATCTTTATTGGATTTGTTTTTCATCACCAGCACGTTGAGGTGAAAGATGTGCAGGTTCAATGGGTCCTCTTGCGTTTTCACTGACATGTGGGACCGCATATGAGCAAACAGACGATGGGCTCCGCGCGTCCGCTGGCTGGCTAAGAAGAGAGATAGAGGAGGGCTGAGCACAGACTCCAGGAAATTTATTCTACGTAACCAGCACCTCGATATTCGCATGTGGTTGTTTCTAGAATAAAAAAAGGAGGTACCCCTACTTATGTTACTCCCACTACGCCTAGACTAAGGTCAGTAGTTGACCTTGCGCTTGGCTCTTCGCCTCTTCCGGAAGTCGATGGTTCTATAGTAGTACTTCTGGCAATCTGACACCAAATGAACTGCTGCACGTCCACCGCTTGTAAGCAAAAGTTTCTCCTCGTGCTGCAAGCCACCCCACACGCGTTTTGTACAAGTGCTAAGCCTTCCACGTAGGCAAAAAAATCTAATGTGGCAAGTTATTTAAGAGGAGAGACATGAGTTTGGTGACCCCAGGAAGAAACAATGCTAAGCACGTGAACCTAGGCAAAACATTTAAAGGAAGGAAGCCCACCAATACATGGAGAGCTTTAGTTGCTCAGTCATTAAATGAAGCAAGCTTAGCAACCATAAGCTAAGCACCTATGCATTGGGAAGTATAGTTGCTAAGCTATTTAATGTGCTTAGCACCTCATCTAAGCACCCATGCATTGGCAGCAGCCTAATCAAGCTTCTCGTCGTTCTACGAGCTGACGGGACACATCAAAGTTATTTAGTAGTATGTATTCTCTCCAAAAAGGGCTGACCATGTCATTGCTACCATCCCGTGCTGCGTCGTTGAGTACATGCACTATTCATGTGCCATCGAGGAGAATAATATTGCGTAGGTGCCATCGAAGTGCACGACTCACTTACACACTACTTATCTGATTATCTCTATTTTCTTGCATGACACGTGCACCTTGATGCTAGATGTCTCGCGTGTTGGGAAAAGGATGATCAAAGCTCACGTAAAAGAAAAGAGTTGAAGAACATAGATTCCGACGACCGAGAAGGAGCAAGGAACCTCGCGGTGGAGTGTCAGCAAGGAACCTTGTGCATTTTCCCCTGTTTTTTGCCGCCTTCCCACCTATAAACAAATAAAAGAACATGAACTATTCCCTAACCACTAGAAACGGTACATCAGGATGCTAAGTTGAAGATATTTTATAGTTTATATTGATAACCATGCAACAAGCCACGCATCTACAGGACGCATGCAGCCACACGTGTACACAAGCCAACGCACTAACTCCATCAGATCCAACTCATGCACATACACACACAACATGGAGCACACAACGCACGTACACAACACGTGCGTGCACACACACTCGGCCGCAGAATGTACGTGAATAACACATGCATGCGCACACACTCGGCTGCATGGAGGCGTGCGCCATCTGCGGTAACGTCCGGTTTGTCGTGCTACGGTGAAGCTCGCACACAACAGTGCCTACGCATCTCTTGCAGAACCTCTTTGCCATCGTTGCTCAATGACTAGTCAGAGACGAAGACGACCGCAGCCTCGGCCTTAGAGCGAGCACCGATGGAAAAACACGCATGCTGCACGCACACGAGCACGTACGGAGTGCCCACGACATGGTGTGTCCCCAGTTGCCTCTACTCCTTCTGCGCACGTTGTCTATCAAGGCGGCTACATGCCTAATGATGATATGGGTGAGATCTTCTAGGACTCAGATGATGACAAGGAAAATTATGAGACACAAGGTGACGTACACTGTCAAGGTCCATGGTCAAGGGGGTGCTAGTAAGTGCTTAGATGTGCTTAGATGAGGTGCTAGGTGCATTAAATGGCTTAGTAACTAAGACTTCAATGCATAGGTGCTTAGTTTATTGTTGCTAAGCTTGCTTCATTTAATTAGCTATAAACTCAAAACTGTCTTTCCACCGTTTCTTCTTACGGTCACCAAACTAGTCTCTCTCTTCTTAATTAACTTGCCACTTCATATTTTATGCCTACATGGCAGGCTTAGCAACTATACATGGTGGAGCACTGGGAGAGGCCAAGGCTGGTCATAGTGGGGAGTAACTTATACTATAACATATTACTATGTTACTCTAAACATCTCTATAAACCAGAAAGGAGGGAGTAGTAACATAGACTAGTGTCATATGCAGAGTATGGGAGCACATGATATTTCCCCGTCCGGACCGATCCCAAGTTGGATTCTCACCTTCTTGGCCCAACAAAAACCCCTCACCCTCTCGCGCGCGCTTCCCTCCCAGCGCTAGCTCAGCCCACCGGTCCACATTGATGGCAAGTCAGGGCAACGCGACCTCTCACTGCTTCTGCCGTTGAAGCTGCGCGCCGACGAAGGGCACCGCCCGCTGCACGCCCGACATTTCCGACTACACAGTGGAGAGTTACTTTAGAGCAAGTACTACAATTAGATGACATAAGCAGGCTATAAGGATTTAAATATAGTATTTGTGCTTAGTTGAAGGAGAGAGAAGAGGAGAGAGAAGAGGAGAGAGAAGAGCAGCGGATTGTAAACTTGTAGCCGGTTGTAGCAGGAGCCCCAACATACTTTGTGAGACAAAAGGTGGGGCCATTATTAATGATATAGTATTTATACTAAAGGGACTAACGGACGCCTTAATTACTCCGTTTTTTGAGACAAACCTTGGTGGGGCTATTATTGACTTGGACGTGGTGTTTGGGGGCCAAAGGCCTTCTACTATACTCGCACGACCGAGCTGACATGCTCTACCCTAGCCGCCGCTATATCATATGGTTTCGCACCGTTCCAGATCTTAGAGCCGCCACACAATTCTTCTCCAGCCCTCCTTCCAGCGTGCACCGCGAGAAGGGACAGCAGTCCTCCGAACCCCGCCTTTCGTGATCCTGTATAGGAGAGGGGCGATCAGGTTTTTGGGGAGCACATTCCTGTGACTACTGCCAACGACGACTTCCTCAATGACAACCTTCTTCCCCGACCTTGGTAACCTCTTCACAACGGCATGAGTGACAACATCAACCACAACAGTTCTGCTCCCGCTGTACAGTATGTGATTCTGTCCTCCTGGTTTAGTCCACATCATTACTTTGATGTTTGCAAGTTTCGTCATGATCTATTTATTGCTGTTTCGGATTGATTCTCATAGTAAATTGGTCATATATTCTATAATCCAATCCAAAAACCTGATTATAGGCAATTTACTCCGAGTGGTTTTGCTGCGCTTTTGAAGCCGCCTACTTTTGAGGGGGTGCAATACAAAAGGTGGTGCACAAGAGAAGTATATTGGTTTCAGATCATGTACTGCTATGATGCCACTAAGGGTAAGCCTGAGGGCGATCTTAATCCTACACAGCATGAAGCTTTTCAGAACGTGGATACCCTCTTCAAAGCCGCCCTGCTGAGTGTTCTTGACGATTCCATTGTGGATTCATATATGTCGTTTGACAGTGGCAAAGACATGTGGGCTGCGCTCGAGGCCACGTTTGGGCTCTCGGGCGCTGGCAACGAGTTGTACGTCATGGAGCAATTCTGTGACTACAAGATGACTGATGAGCTCTCTGTTGTTCAGCAGACTCATGATATACAATTGCTCTCTAAGGAACCTGAGTACTTTAAGTGTGTGTTGCCAGACAAATTTGTTGCTGGGACCATCATTGCCAAGCTTCCACCTTCGTGGAACGATTTTGCTACTTCTCTGAAAAACAAGTGACACGAGTTTTCTGTTTTGGATCTCATTAGCACTCTTGATTTTGAGGAGAAGGCGAGAGCAAAAGACACACGTGCTTGGGTCGCCGAGGGAGCTTCTAGTGCCCACATGGTACATGAGAAGAACTTCCAGCCCAACCAGCCCCAAAACAACAAGAAGAAATCTTAGGGGAAAGGCAAGTTTGACGCAAAGAACAAGCCGTCACATTCTACCAACTTCAAGAAGAATTCTCATAACGGGAAGGGATACAAACCTCAATTTTGGTAGCATCGCACAAATTTATAGGGCAGCATCTACCTGCTGTCAGCTAACCTCATGGTGCTCCAGGTATTCCTACATTCATAACTAGGTACAATGACCACCGCAAGATGAAATTAGCTTATTCGTACGTTGACTTGCTGAATGCAGTGCAAAACGATCCTGTCATGTGTGGAGGAGCAAACAAGCAGTGTAGCCGAAGGTGGAAATCAACCAAGGACTTATGATATTATATATAATCTTCTTCAGGCAGGTCAGTATCCACTTCTTCCAGATGATCGTGTTTTGTCATGCCGAGCTATTGATCTGTGCTACTGTTTTGCAACACTGTTTAAGTATAGCTACTGTTTTCCTATCTTTTCAGATTCAGGACAATGAATATGATTTCAGGGGAACTGCACAATATGGACTCATGTTGAGTCATCTCTATTGCCTCATGTGTTTGCTGCAAATGTGTCAGCATCAATTGCAAGATGAGGCAGCTAGCTAGCTGTGGAGTTGCCAACATGCTCAAAGTGCTCGCAACATTGAGAAGAAACAAGCATGCCCAGGAAATTAATGCGTGTGCAGGGAGGCCCTTTGCTCAGAGAAGCATCGACCGATTTTCTTTATTTCCACAGCTTCTCACAGCTTTGTATTGGTTATATTATGGTGAATCACTGAGATGCATAAACATGCTGAACTTTTGTTCTTCTGAATGTTATTATGCATACCGTATCTTGTGAAGCTTAGTTTAATGTGAGTGTCTGCATCCAGTATTGCATCCTCTAATTTGGTGGATGCACTGAGAGAAAATAAATCTCCTTAATTTACTCCATAACCACCCTATTAAATAGTCCTAGTAATAAACCAGGCGCATGCAGTGGCCGGCGGGCACATGCATCCTGCATGCATGGCCAGTCAGCCAAGTCAGTGCGCCAGCTCCAATGCAACAACGCAAAAGAAGAGAGCGGTTCTTGGGAAAAAGCGAGTAGTTAGTGCAGCGGGCCTTATAAACACGAACAACTCGCTCTCTCGCTTTCGTCGCCCCCCCCCCCCAATTCCCCCCGCTCCCCAATCTTCCTCACTCGTCTAGAAAACCCCCGCTCACCTTCTTCCTCACTCATATAGAAAACGCCTGCTCCTCTTCTTCCACTCCTACAGAAATCCCCAACCCTCCTTCTTCCCCACTCGCACTGCCACTAGGCTCGTCTCTGGCTACTCTGCTCAAACCCGTGAGCTCGGCGCGACACCCACAAGGAAAATGGAGTCGGCTGGCCCCAGCGCCAAGAAGATGAGGCTCCCGCCAGCGGTGACGCCGGTTGTAGATCCCGCACCCAATAGCGCGGGGAGAAGCGGCGAGCCCCCCCCCCACCCCCCACCCGGATCTGAGGAACCGGTAGAATCTCCGGTGGACCGCATCAGCGATCTCCTGGACCTCATCCTTGAGGAGATCATCTCACTTCTCCCCACCAAGGATTGCTGCCGAACACAAGTCCTCTCAACTCGGTGGCACCCTCTATGGCGCACCGCGCCCCTCAATCTCGACTGTTGTTAGATATCTGTCGTTCCTGAATTTGATCTCCTTAGAGCCATCGTCTCTTCTCACCAGCAGGGCCCCATTCAATGCCTCTGCAGCCCGACACGCTACCTGCTGTCCATACCCGGCACGGTGGACGCTTGGCTGACAACCCCTGAATTCAGAAAACTCTAGCAGTTTGAGTTGTACCATTACCACAGAAGTTTCATACCACGAACACACCAAGAATTCGTGCCCACACCACCACTGTCCATCTCGCAGTTTTCCTCCTCTATCCACGCCGCCACCTTCGCCTGGTGCCATCTACCAGACGATCTGGTACAAATGCTTTGACTCCCACTGCTAAAAAAACTTACGCTTGTGGTGGTTTATCTGTCGGAGGCCTCACTGCACAACATCATCCACTCTAGTTGCCCTGCCCTGGAGCGCTTGCTGATTGTTTTGGTCTGGACATAATTATTGGCTTGCTGCGATGCTTTCGATCTCTAGAGAATTTATATATGGAGGTGATGATTTCATGCACATTGAAAGCCCGTATATATTGTACTAGAATTAACTGTTCAGCTGTCGTTCTTTCGACATACTCTTTTTTCAGACCTTAACTGTTTTCAATCTTCATGTCTACTTAGGCAGAACATCATGGAAAAAACATATAACCAATCGGTGGCATAATAAGAACCAGGATTTTCTCAGTTCTCATGACATTCGTTTGAGGACAATAACGATGGAACGATATGCATCCAACCAGGCAAACAGAAGCTTTGTCACATTCTTCCTGTTGAATGCGAGGTTACTATTGTCCATGAGGCTTAATTTTTACCGTAAGAGATTTCTCACGGACAGACATGTTGAACAGAAAAAAAGAAGTTTCAGGTGGACAAATGGGCTTCTAAACATGCTCGACTTCTATTTACAACAAGTTGTAGTTATCCTGAAATAAATTTTTTTGCACAGGATGTTGATTTTATGGATCAGACCGATCCATTTGTTTGTGACTGTAAAAAAGAGTGGTTGGGTTAGATGATACTGTCATGTTCAATCTGGGTTTTGTCTAAAAATTTGATGAACAATTAATCCTTGGCCTTTTTGTACCATTTGTATGCTTGAGTTGCATGTTGTTGCCCTCGTACTTCCCTCCACTTGCCACTACACTGTCGCATCTTCCACGGCTGCTGTTCGTTCCCGTCCGAGGCCTCGCCGTCGTTCTCTGCCTTGGTTTGCTCGCTGTGCCGACCGCCATTTGGCGTTGTCAACATGGTCAACAACCAAGAGGAATCAGGAGATGACTGTACGTAGAGAGGCTGACAGTAGGGACCCACCAGGGTCATTGCATTCGCAAGTAGGTGCCTCATTATTACAAGCCAAAAAAATACTTCCTCCTAATTGTTTGACAACTAGGTCCCACGCCATTGTCAATGTAGTCAATAAACGAGAAAATTAGACAACGAGCGGATAACACCAGGGACCCAGCAGCTCGCCCAATTGTTTTTCAGTGTCAGAGACGGAGCTCAACTGCGCGCTGTGCGGGGGCTGTGGCCCGTCTAGCCCACGCTTACGCTTTTATTAAGCACATGACGAGCCTAGTTGATATATTTTTTTCTTTCTGAAAATGGCTAGCCCTGTTCTTTTTTTGGGGAATACCAAAACCGAGGCCTACTTGCTTTTCTCAGCCCTGCTGGGCTACATATCTTTCAAGACAAGGAGGGATGTAAGTAGTAAGAAATGGGCTTCCCCAGAAAATGGGCTATAAGTTGTAAGAAATGGGCTGTAAATTTTTAAACCAAAGCCAACCAGCAATTGCATTAAAATATCATTTTTCCAGGATTTCTCTACTCTCTACTCTTATAAAAACCAAAGCCAACTGGCAATTACATTAAAATATCATCTTTTTTCCCACAAGATAAACTACTCATACAAATGCATCTTCATGTTCTGTGCAATGAACGGGCATCTTGCTAGTTAAGATTCTAAATTTCATTCATTTTATTGTGGAGAATTTGTTTTGAATTTTATTTTGATATTTTTTTTTGAAAATTATGTTTAATGTGACTCGAAATTTCATGATTAAAAGAGTTCGGACCCCATCGAAATATGCAAAATTTCGTTGAATTTTTTAGCAATGCCCAGAATATATGGTCTGTAATGCTAATGAAAAGAATATGGGCTTCAAATATCCTTAAGAATTAGCAAATGGGCTGTAAATTATTGAAAATAATGGCTAATGGGCTGTATGCTGTTTTCCACAGATTTGGAGGCTGACTTCTGGGCCTACTAGGTTGACGATGACGTTGTCCTAAATTTTTTTGACGCATACGCAAGGCTTTGTCAACTTAGTCAACACACATCAGTGACTGTTGGATGTCCATCCAATGGCCGCCGTGCTTCTTTAATCTCTGATCTTCCTGCTCCAGCCGCCGAAACCAGCGCCGGCGGGACTACTTGCTCCCTCCTCTCGTGGCTAGCTGTGCTGCCGCCAGGCCATCCCTCTAACCACCCACACATCCTGTTATTTTGTGGCGACGTCAGCCTCACCTCGCAGCTGACCCACCAGCTACATCTTCGCACGCAAGGAAGTGAGTGACAGTCGCTACCCACCTAGTCGAAGACTATGTAGTGTTGTCATTCTGGTCGCGAATGTGTATGTACATACTGGTCGATGTAGAGGCACGCATGTGTTGTAGTAGAGGAGCGCACGTATCATGTACACGTACGTACATCGGCCAGTGTGCAAGAAAGAAAATACGGCCACGTACGTACATACGGGCGGGGTCTCGAACGCCTTCTCACGCATACGTACGGCCAGGGCTCGTGTACATGGCTGGGTCAGAATGGAGAAACAGCGTCGTCATCGTGTTCTTGGGGAGCCAACCGGCTGGGTCGGAATGGAATCCGTTGTCGTGTTCATTGGGAGGGCTTGGGCGGAACAGGCAATGTAAACGAGGCCTGGCGTACCGCAGAATGGAGGAAACGGCCTCGTGTTTGGCCGGCCACGTTCGAAACTGGATCCTGTTCATCGGGAGGGGTCTGGCGTACCGCAAAACGTAGGAAAGGGACTTGTGTTGGACCTCCTACGGTTGAAACAGGGTTCTATTGATCGGGAGGGGTGTGGCATACCGCAAAACAGAGCAAACGGACTTGTGTTGGAACGCTACGGTCGAAACGGGGGTCCTGTTCTTCGGGAGGGGTGTGGCGTACCGCAAAACAGGACTCCACGGGATACTGTTCATCTCCACCGTTGACCTCCTCCAGCTTCCACGGGCTACTGTTCATCCACCGTCGACCTCCTCCCGCCTCCACCTGCGACTGTTCATCCACGGGCTCCTGTTCATCCGGCCTCCACCGCGCGCTACTCCACCGGCTACTGTTCAACCACCCCTCCACCGTCTACTGTTTATCTAGCCCTCCACGGGGTTGTCCTGTTCATCCAGCCCTCCACGGGGTCCTGTACATCCAGCCCCAACCGGCTCGATCGATCGGGCTCCTATTCATCCAAAGACAACACCACGGGGTCCTGTTCATCCACCCCCACCCCTCACCAACCCCCCCCCCCCTCCCGCAACAATCACTGTTCATCTAGAGGCAGCATTGATCGGCTTCGGTTAGCAGAACTAGTGAAGGAATCGCTCGATCGGGTTTAGTTAACAGCCATGCATCGATCAAGCGCTTGGGTTCAGTAACGTGTAGCCTGCAGTGCAATCGCTCGGGTTCAGTATAGGCAAACGCCTCGCTCGGGTTCAGTTACAACCCAACACCTCGCACCCACACGCGTACGTGTACGAGAGAAACGCACATCGCTTGGCCCCGACCACCCACCGTTAACGGGAACACCCCGATATTTTCCTCGCCCTCGCTTCTACCATGGTTTTTTCCGTCATGGACGGCCCAAAGAATGTCATGCAGCTGCGTCTCCGGCCCGCCCAGGACGAAAAGCCCATTTTCTATCTTGATTTTTTGTCATAAAAGTAGGAACCCACTACATCTATTGTCACATCCCCAGTTCTGGTAATGCTTAGTGCCTGCATTAGAGTGTTGCATCATGTTTACTTTTCCAGAAAACTTGAAATGGGGATGACAGAACCCCCAACACCCCCTGGAAACAACTAGGGTTTATTAAAATTATTTTCAATGAACCTGAAATGCCCTTCTAAAAAGTCTACCCTTTTTGTTTTGGGTTAGTACCTCTGACAAAATGGGTTCACCTTTTTCCAGGACACATAAGGTCATTGGATTAAATCATTACTATTTGCATTTGGGCATATAAATGCTATAAAATATTCTAAATGCCCAAATAATTCTGAAAATAAGTGTGGGCTGTTGGAATAATCTAGACAGAGCCCATGATTATTTTCAGGATTTTTAAAGATGCCTAAGTATTTTTAATAAAGCCACACAGTTACAGAAAATTAGAAAAACAATTAAAGTGACAAGAGAGAGAGAGAGAAACGCCAGTGGCCACTTACCTGCACTGGGCCGGCCCACCTGGCCCATGCCAGTCACCACCCACCTCTGCCAGTAGGCAGAGGATGGACACCGCGACGTGCCCGAGCTTGCCACGCAGCTCCCTGGCCGCCTGCGTCGCTTGGACAGCGCGGCGACGCCTCGAAGCCACTCCTCGGTGCCGCCCCGACCCCGCCGACACCCCATTCTTCCCCTTGCTCTCTCCCTTGCTCCCTGGATGCCATGGCCGACGCAGCCGTGCCCATGCCATCGTAAAGCCCGCAGCCACGGCCGTCCACTCGTCGCCTCTCCGTGCCCAGAAGCTTCACCATCGTCCGCTGCTTTGCCACGACCGAGCCCCGAGCGCTCGCTCGCCCCGGAGACGCTGCACCGAGCTGTCCCGATCCGCCATCATCAGAGATCCCCCTCGCCGCCGTGACCACTCCAGCTCTTCCCCGACCTCTCTGACCCGCCGGTCGAGACCACTGTGAGCTGCTGCCCGTCCTCCCCCTCTCTGTTCCCTCTCTCATGCACCGTATGCACCACATCGAGCTCACCGCACCCGCCGCCGCCTGTGCTCACCACCGTCGTGACTCCGGCCACGCAATGGCTCAGCCGTCACGTCCATCTTGCTCACCGCGCCGCTTAGAGCACGTAGGTGCCCCATACAAGCTTCCCCGACCGCCGTAGCTTCAACCCCGAGCTCACCCGAGCTCCGGCGACCGCCAAGGTCGACGCCGGCGACGACTCCGGCCACCCCAGGCCCAACCACTGCCACTATCGGACGGGGACGAGTTCCCACGTCACGTAGATACCCTCTGACGTCCATTTGGTTGCCGGAGGAGGAATCCCGAGCCCCTCCGCCGTCTCTGGCCCTGCCGGCGACGAGCCCCAGGTCAACTCCGGCGAGTTTGACCCGGGTTGACCCAGTTTGACCCCCTTTCTCTCTCACTGACGTGTGGGCCCCAGGCCACTAACTAAACTAGGTTAGTGTTAGTTTAACGCTAACTAAACTTAGTTAGTTTAATTAACACCGACAGGAAGGACCCACATGTCAGGGTTGACCTGGACCATCTCAGTTGACCGCTGACATCACACTGACGCCAGGCTGACGCAGTAAATCCTTTTCTGGATTTATTCTTATATAGGAAGTTCTAGAAAATGTTGCAAACTTCAAAAATTCATAGTAATTCAACCGTAACTCCAAATCAAACAATTTATATATGAAAAATTATCAGAAAAACCCAATCTATCCATCTGTACAATTTTCATGCATGGTAGAACAACTTTTGTTCACTGTTTAGGTCAAATTAATTAAATGGCATTTGAATAATCACATATGGAGTTTGAATTTGAACCCTTGGTTCAAACCAACTTCATTTAATCTGTTCTAAGTTGCATTAGACAAAACACACTCATTTTGCCATGTCATATTCATGCATCATATTGTTCCATTGCATTGATTGTGTTTTCTCTGTGTTGCCGGTATTTGTCCCCTCTCGATAGACTTGGTTCCGACGATGAATTCGATGACACCGATGAAGAACTATATTATCTTCAGAAGTGCCAGGCAAGAAAAACTCCCTTGTTCATTCCGATACAATCCCACTCTCTCGCTCCTGCTCTCTTTTACTGCATTAGGACAACAATGATTCATTCGTTACTTGCTGCGGTGGCTGAACCCCTTTATCCTCTGCATGACCTGTCATTGACACAGTAAATAGATGAAACCCACTAGCATGAGTAGGAGTTGTTTGAGCCCTGTTGTGCCTACTCATTCATGCTTGTTTGTCATGCCTGCTACTGCTTAGAGTTGAGTCAGGTCTGATTCATCGGGGATGAATCAGAGGTGTGCGAACATGTTCTACTGTGTGTGAGCTAAGTGTGTGAACACGATTTGGTAAAGGTAGCGGTGAGAGGCCATGTACAGTTACTACCACACATTGGGCTCCGGGCACTCCAAGCTCTCTCAACTTATTAATCAACTTGATCTCTGTCCAGGAGTTGCAACTAGTTTCTGGTGTTTGTAGGTAGTGTCAGTAGCCTACCAAGTGGCACCCGGTACAGGTGGGCTTGGGACAGACTTGGCACCATGGCATGGTGTACCAAGCGTAGATCCACCAGTCGAGGTGGGTTTGGGAACCCTGCACACATCGTTTGGGGCCGTGAGCGACACCCCGGCCGGATCTCCTTGCGGATGGAACCTGAATAGGCGATAAACCTGGATGAGAGAAATTGTGTGGTTAGTCACGTCATGGCCGACACCCTCGCCGGGCTTCCACTTGAAGGTTGCCGAGTACATGTTGTGTAAACGGTGATAAGTGGTGAGAGCGTGTGTCAAGAAGTACACCCCTGCAGGGTTAACATTATCTATCGAATAGCCGTGTCCGCGGAAAAGGACTTCTGGGTTGCTTGTACAGTTCATAGACAAATGAAATTGGATACTCTAAAATGCGCAAGATAAGCATGAGTGCTATGGATGGCGTTCTCGTAGGTAGACGGGAGCGGATCCATAGTGGTGTATTGATAAGGTGAATATGTGGACTCGTGTGCGCCACCTCAAAAGAGTTCCTTGCAGTCGTAGTTCAGGATAGCCACTGGGTCAAAGCTGGCTTGTTGTAGTCAAACTCCACCATCCCCTTTGTTGATGATGATGCATATGTAGATAGTTCTGATGTAAGTCTTGCTGGGTACATTTGTACTCACGTTTGCCTATTTTATGTTTTTGTAGAGAGACTTCAGTCTCGCTAGTAGTTCCGCTTGGACTTCGATGTTTAGCTTGTTACCTCAGCTACGATCTTGTGCCCTCGGCAGGATCTGGTAGTTAGTCAGGCTTCTCAGCCTTTTTCATTTATAGTTGTCTGTACTCAGACATGTTAAGCTTCCGCATATGCTTTGACTTGTATGCTCTGAATGCTGGGTCGAGAGACCCATGTTTGTAATATCTCGCTCCTCGGAGCCTATTGAATAAAATACTTGAGTTGTAGAGTCATGTTGTGATGCCATGTTGTATTTGCACATATCGAGCATATTGTGTGTATGTTATTGAAATGCTTGGTATGTGTGGGATCTGACTATCTAGTTATTTATCCTTAGTAGCCTCTCTTACCGGGAAATGTCTCCTAGTGCTTCCACTAAGCCATGGTAGCTTGCTACTGCTCCGGAACACTTAGGCTGGCCGGCATGTGTCCTTCTTCGTTCCTGTGTCTGTCCCTTCGTGGAAATGTCACGCGATGAATACCGGAGTCCTGTTAGCCCGCTACAGCCCGGTTCACCGGAGTCCTACTAGCCCAGTGCTACAGCCTGGATTCACTCACTGATGACCGACACGTTCGATTCTGGGTCATGGATACCTGTCCCTGTAAGTTTGTGCCACTTTGGGTTTACGACTAGCCATGTCAGCCCAGGCTCCTTATCATATGGATGCTAGCGACACTATCATATACGTGTGCCAAAAGGCGCAAACGGTCCCGGGCAAAGGTAAGGCGACACCCGTGGGGATACCGTGCGTGAGGCCGCAAAGTGATATGAGGTGTTACATGCTAGATCGATGTGGCATTGAGTCGGGGTCCTGATATCTATGATGATACCGGGTTTTGTCACAATTGTCATCATAGAAGTGTCATAAGTATGACAGAAAAAAATTTGTTTGGCCCAAAATGTCATGGATGTGTCTTTTTCTGTAGTGTTAGCCTCCCTCCTATGGCCCATAAGGCCCATATCTTTCCCCGGGTGGTTCCGGTACCTCCCGGTACTCCGGAAAAATGCCCGAATCACTCGGAAACATTCCGATGTCCGAATGCAACCTTCCAATATATGAATATTTACCTCTCGACCATTTCGAGACTCCTCGTCATGTCCGTGATCTCATCTGGGACTTCGAACAAACTTCGGTCATCAAATCACATAACTCATAATACAAATCTTCATTGAACGTTAAGCGTGCGGACCCTACGGGTTCGAGAACTATGTAGACATGACCGAGACACATCTTCGGTCAATAACCAATAGCGGAACCTGGATGCTCATATTGGCTCCTACATATTCTACGAAGATCTTTTGTTGAGCTTTCATACACTTATAGCTCTAGTGCATCCATTGCATGGCAATCCCTACTCACTCACATTGATATCTATTAATGGGCATCTCCATACCCCATTGATACACCTAGTTGATGTGATACTATCTTCTCCTTTTTTGTCTTCTCCACAACCACCATTCTATTCCACATATAGTGCTATGTCCATGGCTCACGCTCATGTACTGCGTGAAAGTTGAAAAAATTTGAGAACATAAAAGTATGAAACGATTGCCTGGCTTGTCATCGGGGTTGTGCATGATTAAATACTTTGTGTGATGAAGATAGAGCATAGCCAGACTATATGATTTTGTAGGGATAACTTTCTTTAACCATGTTATTTTGAGAAGACATGATTGCTTTGTTAGTATGCTTGAAGTATTATTGTTTTCATGTCAATATGAACTTTTATCTTGAATCATTTGGATCTGAACATTCACGCCACAATAAAGAAAATTACATTGAGAAATATGCTAGGTAGCATTCCACATCAAAAGTTCTGTTTTTATCATTTACCTACTCGAGGACGAGCATGAATTAAGCCTGGGGATGCTTGATATGTCTCCAACATATCTATAATTTTTGATTGTTCCATGCTATTATATTACCCGTTTTGGATGTTTATGGGCTTTACTCTACACTTTTATATCGTTTTTGGGACTAACCTACTAACCGAAGGCCCAGCCCAGATTGCTGTTTTTTGCCTATTTCAGTGTTTCGAAGAAAAGGAATATCAAACGGAATCCAAACGGAATGAAACCTTCGGGAGAGTTATTTTTGGAACGGAAGCAATCCAAGAGACTTGGAGTGGACGTCAGGGAAGCTTCGAGGTGGCCACGAGGGTCAGGGGCACGCCCTACCCCCCTGGGCGTGCCCTCACCCTCCTGGGCCCCTCGTGGCTCCCCTTACCGACTTCTTTCGCCTATATATGTCCATATACCCTAAAAACATCGAGGAGCACAATAGATCGGGAGTTCCAGTTCCGCAAGCCTCTGTAACCACCAAAAACCAATCGGGACCCTGTTCCAGCACCCTGCCAGAGGGGGTATCCCTCACCGGTGGCCATCATCATCATCCCGACGCTCTCCATGACGAGGAGGGAGTAGTTCACCCTCGGGGCTGAGGGTATGTACTAGTAGTTATGTGTTTGATCTCTCTCTCTCTCTCTCTCTCGTGTTCTTGAGGTGATATGGCCTTGATGTATCACGAGCTTTGCTATTATAGTTGGATCTTATGATGTTTCTCCCCCTCCACTCTCTTGTGATGAATTGAGTTTTCCCCTTGAAGTTGTCTTGTCGGATTGAGTCTTTAAGGATTTGAGAACACTTGATGTATGTCTTGCCGTGCTTATCTGTGGTGACAATGGGATATTCACGTGATCTACTTGATGTATGTTTTGGTGATCAACTTGCGGGTTCAATGAACTTATGCATAGGGGTTGGCACACGTTTTTGTCTTGACTCTCCGGTAGAAACTTTGGGGCACTCTTTGAAGTAATTTGTGTTGGTTGAATACATGAATCTGAGATTGTGTGATGCATATCGTATAATCATGCCCACAGATACTTGAGGTGACATTGGAGTATCTAGGTGACATTAGGGTTTTGGTTGATTTGTGTCTTAAGGTGTTATTCTAGTACGAACTCTATGATAGATCGAACAGAAAGAATAGCTTCGTGTTATTTTACTATGGACTCTTGAATAGATCGATCAGAAAGGATAACTTTGAGGTGGTTTCGAACCCTACAATAATCTCTTCGTTTGTTCTCCGCTATTAGTGACTTTGGAGTGACTCTTTGTTGCATGTTGAGGGATAGTTATATGATCCAGTTATGTTATTATTGTTGAGAGAACTTGCACTAGTGAAAGTATGAACCCTACGCCTTGTTTCCTATCATTGCAATACCGTTTACGCTCACTTTTATCATTAGTTACCTTGCTGTTTTTTATATTTTCAGATTACAAAAACGTATATCTACCATCCATATTGCACTTGTATCACCATCTCTTTGCTGAACTAGTGCACCTATACAATTTACCATTGTATTGGGTGTGTTGGGGACACAAGAGACTCTTTGTTATTTGGTTGCAGGGTTGCTTGAGAGAGACCATCTTCATCGTACGCCTACCACGGATTGATAAACCTTAGGTCATCCACTTGATGGAAATTTGCTACTGTCCTACAAACCTCTGCACTTGGAGACCCAATAACGTCTACATGAAGAAGGTTGTGTAGTAGACATCAAGCTCTTTTCTGGCGCCATTGCCGGGGAGGTGAGTGCTTGAAGGTATATCTTTAGATCTTGCAATCGAATATTTTAGTTTTTTGTTTTATCACTAGTTTAGTTTATAAAATAAAACCACACAAAAAATGGAATTGAGTTTGCCTCATACACTTCATCTTTTTAATATCTTTCGTGAGAATGATGGAAAGGAAAATTGTGCCCAAGTGCTAGAAGAACAAATCTATAAAATGTTTGGCACTAAATATTTGTATGATGAGCATGATTGCAATGTTGTTAGTATGAACTCCTTCAATATCCATGATGCTAATGATATGCAAAGCCACAAGCTTGGGGAAGTGAGGGAGTCCTGGACTAGGGGGTGTCCGGATAGCCAAACTATCATCATTGGCCGGACTCCAAGACTATGAAGATACAAGACTGAAGACTTCGTCCCGTGTCCAGATGGGACTTTCCTTGGCGTTGAAGGCAAGCTTGGCGATACGGATATGTAGATCTCCTACCATTGTAACCGACTCTGTGTAACCCTAGCCCTGTCCGGTGTCTATATAAACCGGAGGGTTTTAGTCTGTTGGACATATAACAATCATACCATAGGCTAGCTTCTAGGGTTTAGCCTCCTTGATCTCGTGGTAGATCTACTCTTGTACTACCCATATCATCAATATCAATCAAGCAGGACTAGGGTTTTACCTCCATCGAGAGGGCCCGAACCTGGGTAAAATCATCGTGTCCCTTGTCTCCTGTTACCATCCGCCTAGACGCACAGTTCGGGACTCCCTACCCGAGATCTGCTGGTTTTGACACCGACATTGGTGCTTTCATTGAGAGTTCCTCTGTGTCGTCACCTATAGGCCCGATGGCTCCTTCGATCATCAACAAGAACGCGGTCCAGGGTGAGATTTTTCTCCCTGGACAGATCTTCGTATTCGGCGGCTTCGCACTGTGGGCCAATTCACTTGGCCATCTAGAGCAGATCGAAAGCTACGGCCCTGGCCATCAGGTGAGATTTGGAAGTTTGAACTATACGGCCGACATCTGCGGAGACTTGATCTTCGACGGATTTGAGCCACAGGCAGGCGTGCCGCACTGTCTCGATGGGCATGATTTAGCTCTGCTGCCGGACAGTGCCCTGGAGGCCGCACAAGAGTCCGCTCCGACCCTTGGTTCGGAGCAGACGGCACCAATCGAGAATGGGTGGTTGGACACTACCTCGGGGGCTGCTACCTGTACGGCGATGGAGCCGAATACCGACCCTGTCCCTCATGAAGCTCGTGACTCCAAGGTGCCGGACTCCTCTCCGGACCCCGAACCTTCCGCGCCCCTGCCAATCGAATCCGATTGGGCGCCGATCATGGAGTTCACCGCTACGACATCTTTCAGCACTCGCCTTTCAGCGACATCCTGAATTCGCTAAAGTGTCTCTCTTTGTCAGGAGAGCCTCGGCCGGATTATGGCCAGGACGGTTGGGATACGGACGATGAAGAAATTCAAAGCCCACCCACCACCCACTTCGTAGCCACTGTCGATGACTTAATCGACATGCTAGACTTCGACTCTGAAGACATCGACGGTATGGACGACGATGCCGGAGACGACCAAGAACCAGCGCATACCAGGCACTGGAAAGCCACCTCTTCATACGACATATACATGGTGGACATCCCAAAGGATGGGAACGGCGATGGAACAGAGGAGGATGACCCCTCCAAAAAGCAGCCTAAGCGCCGGTGTCAGCGGCGCCGCTCCAAATCCCGCCACAGCAAGAATGGAGATTCCGGCACCGGAGATAATAACACCCCGGATAGTGCCGAAGACAACCCCCTCCGGCAAGATTCAGCACAGGAGGACGAAGAAGCCAGCCCTCACGAGAGAGCGGCAGCCGAAGAGGTAGAGGACGATAATTACATGCCTCCCTCCGGAGACGAGGCAAGCCTCGACGACGACGAATTTGTCGTGCCTGAGGATCCCGTCGAGCAAGAGTATTTGAAACGCAGGCTTATGGCCACGGCAAGCAACCTCAAGAAAAAGCAGCAACAACTTAGAGCTGATCAAGATTTGCTAGCCGACAGATGGACTGAAGTCCTCGCAGCCGAAGAGTACGAACTCGAATGCCCCTCCAAAAGCCACTCCAAACACAAGCTGCTGCCCCGATTGGGGGAGGAAGCATATAAACCTACATCACCAGCGCACAATACGGCCGACCGGCCACCTCGCAACCGCGACAGAGAGGCCTCTAGGCCCTCCACTAAAGCCACACCCCGGCATCGCTCGAAAAGTACAAAGCCACGGGGGAATGCGCCGGATTTGCGAGAAATATTGGAGGATAAGGCAAGACAATCAAGATCGATCTACGGATCGCGCCGGATACAGCAATTCCGGCCGGGCCGCACACAGTAGACAAAGCTCGCTTGAGCTACGTCGTGATATAGCCCAATACAGAGGCGCCGCACACCCACTATGCTTCACAGATGAAGTAATGGATCATCAAATCCCCGAAGGGTTTGAACCCGTGAACATCGAATCCTACGATGGCACAACAGACCCCGCGGTCTAGATCAAAGACTATCTCCTTCATATCCACATGGCCCGCGGTGACGATCTTCACGCCATCAAATACCTCCCACTCAAGCTTAAAGGACCAGCTCGACATTGGCTCAACAGCCTGCCAGCAGAATCAATTGGGTGTTGGGAGGACCTGGAAGCCGCATTCCTCGATAACTTCCAGGGCACATATGTGCGACCACCAGATGCCGATGACCTAAGCCACATAATTCAGCAGCCAAACGAATCGGCCAGACAATTCTGGACACGGTTCTTAACCAAGAAAAATCAAATCGTCGACTGTCCGGACGCAGAGGTCCTTGCAGCCTTCAAACACAACATCCGCGACGAATGGCTTACCCGGCACCTAGGACAGGAAAAGCCGAAATCAATGGCAGCCCTCATATCACTCATGACCCGCTTCTGTGTGGGAGAAGACAGCTGGCTAGCTCGCAATAACAACCTAACCAAAAACTCTGGTAGTTCGGATACCAAAGACAGCAATGGCAGGTCACGTCGCAATAAGCACAAACGCTGCATCAACGGAGATAATACTGAAGATACGACAGTCAACGCCGGATTCAAAGGCTCTAAACCCGGTCAGCGGAAAAAGCCATTCAAAAGAACTACGCCAGGACCGTCCAACTTGGACCGGATACTCGATCGCTCGTGCCAGATACACGGCACCCCCGAAAAGCCAGCTAATCACACCAACAGAGATTGTTGGGTGTTCAAACAGGCAGGCAAGTTAATTGCCGAAGGCAACGACAAGGGGCTGCATAGCGATGACGAGGAGGAGACACGGCCGCCGAACAATAGAGGACAGAAGGGATTCCCCCCACAAGTGCGGACGGTGAACATGATATACGCAACCCACATACCCAAAAGGGAGCGGAAGCGTGCGCTCAGGGACGTATACACGATGGAGCCAGTCGCCCCAAAGTTCAATCCGTGGTCCTCCTGCCCAATCACTTTTGATCGAAGGGACCACCCCACCAGTATCCGCCACGGCGGATTCGCCGCATTGGTTTTAGACCCAATCGTCGACGGATTTCACCTCACAAGAGTCCTAATGGACGGCAGCAGCAGCCTGAACCTGCTTTATCAAGATACAGTGCGCAAGATGGGCATAGACCCCTCAAGGATTAAACCCACAAAGGCGACCTTCAAAGGCGTCATACCAGGTGTAGAGGCCAATTGTACCGGCTCAGTCACACTTGAAGTGGTCTTCGAATCCCCAGATAACTTCCGAAGCGAGGAGTTAATCTTCGACATAGTCCCGTTCCGCAGCAGCTATCATGCACTACTCGGACGAACCGCATTTGCAAAGTTCAATGCGATGCCGCACTACGCATACCTCATACTCAAGATGCCAGGCCCTTGAGGAGTCATCACGGTCAATGGAAACACCGAACGCTCTCTCCAAACGGAGTAGCATACAGCGGCTCTCGCGGAGGAAGTGCAGAGCAGCCTCTTTAGGCAATTCTCGAGTCCGGTCGTTAAGCGACCGGACACCGTCAAGCGCGCCCGAAGTAACCTACAACATGACCACTTGGCACGTTCCGAGCACGCGTAGCAATGCGGCCCCAACCCCAGCCCTCGCGACTTTGTGAGACTAGTGCCACGCATACATCAGTACGCCCTGGAGATACCATGGGCATAGGGGGAGGGGCACGACCACGACATGCCCATAGTGCGGATCAACCACACCAGGGGCTCCCGAATTGGTCATTCTTTTTTTCTTCTTATTCTTAGGACTCCGTCTTTCAAAAGCCCTGTCTGGCAGTGGATCTGCCGAACTAACGATGCAACAGCCAGGGAAGCAGAAAAGCTACGACGAGTATCTAGGTGGTCTCCATTACGAGCATTATACCTGTTTTACATACCATTCCGAAGCCTACCCCTGGAGGGGGACATGTTAAATAGTCCGACCCCTTGCTTATCGCACTATTTGTATCGTCCTGCACTTATTGCAGTATTTTTTGAATAAACAATGCCCTTATTTTATTTTATTTTTATCATGGCATTCCTTTTTATACATATGTTCATTTATGACATGTTACATCCGTACGTTTTGGCACGGCTAAATACACCAGGGGCTCAAGTTTCCCATATTATGGTGTGATAACTCCGAACACTTTCACAAGTGCGGCACCCAGAACTTATAACATTATATGCATCGGCTCCGAATCATGTCTTGGGTCAATAGTTGGGTTTGCCCGGCTCCCATGTTTTGGTACCTTACGTTCCGTTATATCGGCTAAGGTAGCGCTGGGAGAACCACTGCGATTGTGCCCCAGTTGAGCTGGGTGAGCACCTCAGTGGAGAAAGCTAAAACTGACCGTCATGATGGGGCGAGAGCCGGTCGCTGTTCGAGAGGTTTTTCCGAGTCCCTAAAGACTTATGCCGCCTAGAGCGAGGAACCGGCTTTGTCCGCCCAGACGTGGATAGCGCCCCAAATTCGGCCTTCCGAACACTAGGGGCTTCGCCGAAATTTAAAATTATAGAATTCTATGGCTAAGTGAGAGTGTTCAAGCATTATAAGTCCGGTTGCCTCGTTCGTTGTGTTGAGCGCCTCCCTAGAAGGACCCAAAGATGGGAACAAGAGCGCTCAATTTATCACGAACACCCTAGCACTCGTGGCATGGGGGCCGAAGCCGACGACTTGCCTTCTCTCAGATTTGATAAACGGCCGCACAGAAGGTAATATTTTAAATTAACAAAAGTTGCTTAGCGCATATGAACAAAGTTTTCAGCGCATGTGATAACAAAATGCGAGTTTAATCAAAGATTACATCTTTGGAGCACTCACCCGCAATAATGCGGGCACCCTTCAGGACACCCTTATAATACATGTCGGGCGTGTGATACTCCTTGCCCGACGGTGGCGCGTCCGTCACAAGCTTCTCGGCGTCCATCCTGCCCCAGTGCACCTTAGCGCGGGCAAGAGCCCGACGGCCACCTTCAACACAGGCGGAGTGCTTGATAACGTCAACCCATAGACAGGCATCCACCAGCCGCCGCACCAGACCGAAGTAGCTCCCAGGCATGGCCTCTTTGGGCCAAAGCCGAACTATGAGGCCCTTCATGGCCTGTTCGGCCACCTTGTGGAGCTTGACCAGCTGCTTCATCTGGTCGCTCAGGGGCACCGGATGTCCGGCCTCAGCATACTGAGTCCAGAACACCTTCTCCGTCGAGCTCCCCTCCTCGGCTCTGTAGAATGCGGCAGCATCGGACACACTGCGGGGCAGATCTGCGAACGCTCCTGGAGAGCTCCGAATTCGGGGAAGTAACAGGTAATTCACTTTTACATGCTTGCTTTGCATGAAGAATGACTTACCCGCCGCTATCTTCTTCACCGCCTCGATCTCCTGGAGGGCCTTTTGGGCTTCGGCCTTAGCGGCTTTGGCACTCTCAAGAGCGGACGCAAGCTCGGACTCTCGAGTTTTCGAGTCACACTCCAAATTCTCGTGTTTTTCCATGAGAGCCTGGAGCTCTTGCCGCACTTCCGCCACCAGTGCCTCCTGCTTCTCTCGCTCAGTGCGCCCCGCAGCCGCATTGTGTTCGGCCGCGGACACCGCCTCCTTCAGGGTCGCCACCTTGTTCGTGGCCCTTGCAATACCCACGTTATCCCTATTATTTTTTGCAACCAAATCCTTTTTTTAAGGTACAACTTTAATAAGGTGTTACTTACCTTCCTTGTCCTCGAGTTGCTTCTTGGCACGGCCGAGCTCGCTCTCGGATCGCTCGAGGCTCTTCTTTAAGGCATTAACCTCCGCAATAAGTGCGGCAGAGGTTAGCAGCACAGCCTGCATTCCCATATTGACATATTTGTGTTAGACTCCTGCGTATATCTTTTTAGATCCTCAGTTCGGCTTTTCTTTCCGAACACTGAACTAAGAATCAGGGGCTACTGTCTATGCGGTACTACTTTACATATTTTAAAAATCCTTACCTCAAAGCCTGTTAGAAGGCTGCTGCAGGCTTCGGTCAGCCTGCTCTTGGCGGACTGAACTTTCTGAATCACCGCACTCATGACGGTGCGGTGTTCCTCGTTGATGGAAGCGCCGTTGAGCACTTCCAGCAAGTAATCCGGCGCCTCCGGTTGGACGGAGGTCACCGACGTCGCCGTCTCGCCCTTCTTACGAAGGGGCCGCCCGCCGGACTCCAGAACCACCAGAGGTTCCGGCATGGAGTCCGGCCCAAGGCCCGGAAGGTTGCCCTGCGGCACCTCGGGGGTCTCCTCCTCCTGGCCGGTCCCCTTCTGGGACCCCACCTCGGCATCTTCAGCGTCACGAGGGGAGGAGGCAGTCGGAAGCGAAGCGCTATTCACATCCGACGAACCCAGGGACCCGCTCGACGAAGCGGGGAGATCGTCCTTGGGCGGGCTCTATGGTCGACTTCGGCATTAGTAGACACTATGCGGCGAAAGGAAAAACATAAGTTATTCTGGGATCCGAACACTTACGATCTCGCCAGGGGCTTGGCCCTCGGAGGCCACTCCTCCTCGCCATCGCCGGTGTTGGTGGAACAGTCCGGAGGAAGGGTCCTTCCCTTCTTGGACCCTTCCGCCTCCCCCGCTGGGGAAGCTTTCCTCTTCTTCTCTCCCCCCACTGGGGGAGAGGCCTCTTTCTTCTCCTCCTCGTCCTCGTGGGAGGAGTCCGCCTCGGAGTCATCGGACGATGAGTCCGATAACACCTAGCGCGGGGAACTCCTCCGAGTTCCCGTGGCCTTCTTCTTGGCCTTCTTCTCCGGCACCACATAAGGCTCCGGGACCAGCAGCCCTGTCAAACGAGCGTCTGTTGGGTCTTCTGGAAGGGGCGCCGGACAGTTAACCTGTCCGGACGTCTTCTGCCAGGCCTGTCAAAGGTATTGGGAGTTTAGATCCCACATAGAGTCAAACTATGGAAAGCAAGTATCCCGTAAAGGGTAATATAGCTTACCTCGCCAGCCGGACACTGCGAGCTGAACCCGCGATCTTCGGTAGTGGATGGGGGCGCCTCGGCGCCCTTGAATAGCACCCTCCATGCCTCTTCGTACATAGTGTCGAAGAGCCTACTCAAGGTCTGGTGCTGTGCCGGATCGAACTCCCACAGGTTGACATCCCGCTGCTGGCACGGGAGAATCCGGCGGATGAGCATGACCTGGATCACATTGACAAGCTTGAGCTTCTTGTTCACTAGGGTTTGGAGACAGGATTGGAGTCCGGTCAGCTCCTCCGAATCGCCCCACAATAGGCCCCTCTCTTTCCAGGAGGTGAGGCGCGTGGGGATGCCAGATCTAAATTCGGGGGCCGCTGCCCATTCAGGGTCACGCGGCTCGGTGATATAGAACCACCCCGATTGCCACCCTTTGATGGTTTCCACAAAAGCGCCCTCGAGCCAGGTGACGTTGGGCATCTTGCCCACCATGGCTCCTCCGCACTCCGCTTGGCTTCCGCCCACTACCTTCGGCTTGACATTGAAGGTCTTTAGCCATAAGCCGAAGTGGGGCTGGATGCAGAGGAAGGCCTCGCACACAACGATAAACGCCAAGATGTTGAGGATAAAATTCGGGGCCAGATCATGGAAATCCAGGCCATAGTAGAACATGAGCCCCCGGACAAAGGGGTGGAGTGGGAAGCCCAATCCGCGGAGGAAATGGGGAAGGAATACCACCCTCTCATGGGGCCCGGGGGTGGGGACAAGCTGGCCCTCGTCAGGGAGCCGGTGCGCGATATCGCTGGACAAGTATCCGACCTTGTGCAGGTTCTTGATGTGCCCCTCCGTAACGGAGGAGGCCATCCACTTGCCTCCCGCTCCGGACATGGTTGGAGAGGGTTGAGGTGAGATGTGCGGACTTGGGCACTGGAGCTCGAGTGCGCGAAGATGGATAAGCTAAAGAGGAAGAAGGCGTAGGTGAAAAAGGTGGATCCTTGTCCCTTTATATATGGGCGGACGAAACTGCACGCCCCCACCAGCCCGGTAAAACTCGCTTATCTCCCAAGCGCCGCAATCAATGGCGCGGTTGGGTTACCCATGTCCGTATTGATGAGAATCCCGGAATAAGGGGACAAGATCTCCGCTTTGACAAGACGTGCCAAGGAAACCACTTCGCTAAACGCGCTGAGGTGGAATAATAAAAACGATTTGAATAAAGGCTTGGCCGTGGCATGACATCATGCCACGAAATACGTCAGCAGATTGAACCTGTGTAAATATTATTCTCTCTATGATGGTATGTGGAATTTCTTTTGCAGAGCCGGACACTATCCTGGTGTTCAAAATCTTCTATGAATTATTCGGAGGAAGAACCCGCCTTGCAATGCCGAAGACTATGTGCGCGCCGGACTCATCGTCATTGAAGCCTGGTTCAGGGGCTACTGAGGGAGTGCTGGACTAGGGGGTGTCCGGATAGCCGAACTATCATCATTGGCCGGACTCCAAGACTATGAAGATACAAGATTGAAGACTTTGTCCCGTGTCCGGATGGGACTTTCCTTGGCGTGGAAGGCAACCTTGGCGATACGGATATGTAGATCTCCTACCATTGTAACCGACTCTGTGTAACCCTAGCCCTCTCCGGTGTCTATATAAACCGGAGGGTTTTAGTCCATAGGACATATAACAATCATACCATAGGCTAGCTTCTAGGGTTTAGCCTCCTTGATCTCGTGGTAGATCTACTCTTGTACTACCCATATCATCAATATCAATCAAGCAGGAGTAGGGTTTTACCTCCATCGAGAGGGCCCGAACCTGGGTAAAAACATCGTGTCCTTTGTCTCCTGTTACCATCCGCCTAGACGCACAGTTCGGGACTCCCTTCCCGAGATCTGCCGGTTTTGACACCGACAGGAAGCTATGTTTCATGAAGATGATAATTTTTGTCCACCAAGTTCTGATGAGAAAATTTATTATGATCAAAGTATGCCTCCTATTTATGATGATTATTGTGATGATACGTATGCCGTAAAGAATAAACTTGCTTATGTGGAGAGTAGTAAAATTTCTACGCAAGTAGATCATGAAAATAATGCTTTATGTGCTGTTTATATTGTTGAATTCATTCATGATGCTACTGAAAATTATTATGAGGGAGGAATATATGCTTGTAGGAATTGCAATAATATCAAGTTTCCTCTCTATGTGTTGAAAATCTTGAAGCTATGCTTGTTTTAGCTTCCTATGCTAGTTGATTCTTGTTCCCAGAAGTTGTTTGCTCACAAAATCCCTATGCATAGGAAGTGGGTTAGGCTTAAATGTGCTAGTCATATGGTTCATGATGCTCCCGTTATGTTTCAATTCTTATCTTTTATGTGAGCATCATTGTCATCATCATGCCTAGCTAAAAAGGCATTAAAGAAAAGCGCTTGTTGGGAGACAACCCAATATTTACCGTTAATGTTTTTGTGTGTTCACATGATTATGCTACTGTAGTAATCATGTTTTATAGGTTTTGTTTCAATAAAGTGCCAAGTAAGACCTTTAGGATAGCTTACGGTGATAGTTGTGTTGATCCTGCTGAAAATCAGAAACTTTTGCATCCAGTAAATTAGTTTTGATGATTCACAGTAATGTGATTTCGATCTGATTCTTTTTGCTATGGATTGGTACACAAATTTCTCAGGCTTTCCTAATTTGGTAGGATTTTTGAAGTTATATAAGTATTAGAATGATATAGATTACTACAGACTGTTCTGTTTTTGACATATTCTGTTTTCATTGTGTTGTTTGCTTATTTTGATGAATCTATGAGTAGTATCGGAGGGTATGACCCATAGAGAAGTTGGAATACAGTAGATATTACACCAATATGAATTTAGAATGAGTTCACAACAGTACCTAAGTGGTGATTTATTTTCTTATACTAACGGAGCTTACGAGTTTTCTGTTGAGTTTTGTGTTGTGAAGTTTTCAAATTTTGGGTAAAGATTTCATGGACTATGGAATATGGAGTGGCAAGATCCTAAGCTTGGGGATGACCAAGGCACCCCAAGGTAATATTCAACGACAACCAAGAGCCTAAGCTTGGGGATGCCCCGGATGGCATCCCCTCTTTCGTCTTCGTCTATCGGTAACTTTACTTGGAGCTATATTTTTATTCACCACATGATATGTGTTTTGCTTGGAGCGTCTTGTATGATATGAGTCTTTGATTTTTATTTTACCAAAATCATCCTTGCTGTACACACATTTTGGGAGATACACACATGATTCGGAATTTATTAGAATACTTTATGTGCTTCACTTATATCTTTTGAGCTAGATAATTTTGCTCTATATATCGTTTAGAGCACGGTGGTGGTTTTATTTTGTAGAAATTATTGATCTCTCATGCTTCACTTATATAATTTTGAGAGTATTTTAGAACAGCATGGTGTTTGCTATGGTTATAAAATTGGTCCTAGAATGATGGGCACCCAAGTTGGGTTTAATAAAAACTATAATAGAAAGTGAATTGGATGCTATGATCACCTTGATGCTTGATAATTGTTTTGAGATATGAGGATGGTGATATTAGAGTCATGCTAGTTAAGTAGTTGTGAATTTTAGGAATACTTGTGTTGAAGTTAGTGATTCCCATAGCATGCATGTATGGTGAACCGCTTTGTGATGAAGTTGGAGCATAATTTATTTATCGATAGTCTTCCTTATGAGTGGCGGTCGGGGACGAGCGATGGTCTTTTCCTACCAATCTATCCCCCTAGGAGCATGCCCATAGTACTTTGCTTCAATGACTTGTAGATTTTTGCTATAAGTATATGAGTTCATTATGACTAATGTTGAGTCCATGGATTATACGCACTCTCACCCTTCCACTATTGCTAGCCTCTCTTGTGTCACGCAACTTTCGCCGGTACCATACACCCACCATATAGCTTATTCAAAACAGCCACCATATCTACCTATTATGGCATTTCCATAGCCATTCCGAGATATATTGCCATGCAACTTTCCACCGTTCCGTTTATTATGACACGTTTCATCATTGTCTTATTGCCTTGCATGATCATGTAGTTGACATTGTATTTATGGCAAAGCCACCATGCATAATTTTTCATGCATGTCACTCTTGATTCATTGAACATCCCTATGCTTGATACGTCTCCAACGTATCTATAATTTTTGATTGTTCCATGCTATTATATAACCTGTTTTGGATGTTTATGGGCTTTACTTTACACTTTTATATCATTTTTGGGACTAACCTACTAACCGGAGGCCCAGCCCCAATTGCTGTTTTTTTGCCTATTTCAGTGTTTCGAAGGAAAGGAATATCAAACGGAGTCCAAACGGAATGAAACCTTCAGGAACAATCTTTTTGTAACAAATGTGATCCATGGGACTTGGAGTGGACGTCAAGCAACAGACGAGGCGGCCACGAGGGTGCCCGGCGCGTCCCCCACCCTCGTGGGCCCCTCGAGCGTCCACCGACCTACTTCTTCCTCCTATATATAGCCACGTACCATGAAAACATCGAGGAGCACCACGAAAACCTAATTCCACCGCCGCAACCTTCTGGTCCTCGAGATATCCGCGAGATCCCATCTTGGAGCCTTCGCCAACACTCCGCCCGAGGGAGAACCGACCATGGAGGGCCTCTACATCATCTCCAAGGCCTCTCCAATGAGTTGTGAACATTTTACCACAGACCTTCGGGTCCATAGTTATTAGCTAGATGGCTTCTTCTCTCTCCTTGAATCTCAATACAATGTGCTCCTCGATCTTCTTGGAGATCTATTCGGTGTAACTCTTTTTGCGGTGTGTTTGTCGAGATCCGATGAATTGTGGGTTTATGATCAAGTTTATCTATGATAAATATTTGAATCTCCTCTGAATTCTTTTATGTGTGATTAAGTTATCTTTGCAAGTATCTTCGAATTATCAGTTTGGTTTGGCCTACTAGATTGATCTTTCTTGCAATGGGAGAAGTGCTTAGCTTTGGGTTCAATCTTGCGGTGTCCTTTCCCAGTGACAGCAGGGGCAACAAGGCACATATTGTATTGTTGCCATCGAGGATAAAAAGATGGGGTTTATATCATATTGCATGAGTTTATCCCTCTACATCATGTCATCTTTCTTAATGCGTTACTCTGTTCTTCATGAACTTAATACTCTAGATGCAGGCAGGAGCCGGTCGATGTGTGGAGTAATAGTAGTATATGCAGACAGGAGTCGGTCTACTTGTCATGGACATGATGCCTATATACATGATCATGCCTAGATAATCTCATAACTATGCACTTTTCTATCAATTGCTCGACGGTAATTTGATCACCCACCGTAATACTTATGCTATCTTGAGAGAAGCCACTAGTGAAACCTATGGCCCCCGGGTCTATCTTCTATCATATAAGTTTTTTATCTATTTTTATTTGCATCTTTTAATTTCCAATCTATATCATAAAAATACCAAAAAAAATTATCTTATCTTATTATCTCTATTAGATCTCACTTTCACAAGTGGCTGTGAAGGGATTGACAACCCCTTTATTGCATTGGTTGCGAGGTTCTTGTTTGTTTGTGTAGGTGCGTGGGACTTTTGAGGAGCCTCGTACTGGATTGATACCTTGGTTCTCAAAAACTGAGGGAAATACTTAGGCTACTTTGGTGCATCACCCTTTCCTCTTGAAGGAAAACCAACGCAAGCTCAAGACATAGCAGTACACCGCCGGAGGCATCCACATAGAGTCATATTTTGTTCTAAGTATTGAGTTGTAATTCTTGAGTTGTAAGTAAATAAAAGTGTGATGATCTTCATTATTAGAGCATTGTCCCAAGTGAGGAAAGGATGATGGAGACTATGATTCCCCCACAAGTCGGTATGAGACTTCGGACTTTATAAAAAAAAGAGAAAGGCCATAAAAAAAGAGAGAAAGGCCATAAAAAAGGAAGGCCAAAAAAAGAAGAGAAAGTGAGAGAAGGGACAATGCAACCACTACTAGAAAAAGGGCTGTTAGTGGCGCACCTATTTTTGCTATTAATGGCACACTACAGGTGCGCCATTATTAACGCGCCACTAGTAACAAATAGTAATGGCGCACCTCTGGTGCACCACTGGTATCCCAGATAATAGTGGCGCACCACACAGTGCGCCATTACTATGTCCACCAGTGCGCCATTACTATGCCTCCCAGGGGGCCATATTTACCTTGTGCTCTGGGTTACTAATGGCGCACTTTCAGATAATGCGCCACTGGTGTGTTTATTGCAGTGCACCACTAAAGTGCAATATGGTGCGCCACTACTATGAATATTAGGAATTTTTTCTTTTCTTTTCTGATATTTGCACAGGTTACAAAATACATTACTGCACAGAATATAAACAGCACAACATATAAACAGCAGATTTATCGAAAACAATAGAAGATTAGTCTCCGAATACAATTCATCATATTAGTCTCCGAATTCAAAATACCGAACAAATTTAGAACATTACAAGTCTCGAGACCGCGAGTAGCGAGTTTGTCTTCACATTACAAGTCGATATTGATCATCTAAACTACCATCACATACAAGAGAGCTGCGGTCACGATGAGCATCTTCGCGATGAAACTGGTCTTCATCCGGTTCCTTCAATGCTCCCTCCTCTCTCCCGCTAGATAGCGCGCGTATCTAGTTTCCGCCTCCGCCCTAGTGGTGTACCCTTTGTAATTGTTACCACTGAAACGTTGAACCTGTCTCTGACACTCCTCCCAGTCATCGTAGACTCCGGGAACCTTACCCTTGTACACGACATACGACGGCATCTCTATGCACTAGACAAACAAAACGTTTGTAGCAATTCACAGACAATACATAAGCAATATATAAGTATGCAACAAATGGATCGGAAGAGAAAAGCAACACATTAATAGCACGATTCATGGTCCTACTAATAAATAGCATCGATTACATATAAGTTGAATGACTGTCCAAACTAAAGAGACATACAAGTTCATTAAAGTTTAATTACAACATGAGCTAATTGATATTTCAGAACTACATAGCATCACTACTTTTGACTCGACTCAGGGACCGGAGCGTGGATGAAGCCGCCATCTATCGTGATGGTCCTGAAATCGCGGTCGTTGTCAGCCTGCATTTGTAGCATTGTTTCTTTCTCATTATTGGACGGTTGATATCTGAGGTAGAACTGCCCCGAGGTACGAAGGACATCTTGATGGATGATTTCCGCAAACTCCAACTGGATGCGAAAGAATTCTTGTCTGATGTTCGCATCCTGGATTGCTGATAAGCGTGCGGCCCAATATTTGAGATTAGTTGGTAGCAGAAGGTGATTATGGTCCCGTACGATCGCCCACATGTGATGGAGGGCGTAGTAGGCACCCCTCTGATAGCCAGGCGGTTGCTTGACGCAGGGGAACATCATATTGTGGGTGAACACGTGCTTGCCGTACCTACAAATTGGCCTCCTGAAGGTGCCTCTAGATCTGGCGTAGCTGGGGAGAGCTTCATCAAGAACTTTCTGGATATTTGTGTAGTCTTTCTTCGACTGACGGTCCGACCGAAATACGTGGCCATGGAATATTTTGGGCTTAAGAGGATGAGTGTGCAATGTGTGTCACTGCACAAAACACAGAATGTTTGAAAAAAAACGATCAAATCTAAGAAATCATATGTTACGGGGCGGTGAGGGGATGACTTACTCGGGAAATTAAGGAACGAGGAAGTTGTCCCTATCTGGGTTCGCCAGAATGACACCTTCGAGGTATGAACTCGCGACTTGCCGGTCCCCAGCACTGCCCAAGATCTTGGCACGCATGTAGAAGGGGTTGACTATCACGATGTCCAGGGTCTTGTCTCTAATGATCCGCATCTCCATATTGAGCGAAAATAGCCGAATGAAGGTGTAGTGCAGCAGATGAAGGTTAAACATAGCAAAGATGTCTCAAACCATAGGACGATCATACCCCCGATGGGTGCTATCGACAAAGCCCTTGCCCTCTGGCACCTTGGCCACGAAAACTGGGTATGCCACATCATTCACGGAGAGACGTCGCTTCTCCAAAGAAAGAACACTATCATGCAGACTCCGCATAGCAGCGGTTGCAGCATTGAGTAGATTAGTCGGTAGCATCGGCCTACCTGCCACATGCACCCTCCTCGAGATATCCTTTGGTGAAGGTGGCCCGTCCTGAGCATGGATCGTAATCGGTGCCGGCAGGCTCGCACCCTTGTTATTCTTTCTTTTCCATCCCTTCTTCTTCTGCTGTAATGGGATCGAGTTCTGCTCAGAGACCGCCTTCTTGAGTGTGTTGGGGCTGATAATATTTCGCACCTCGGCTATCTGAGGTTCAGTGAAGGCGGCAGCTGGAGGCGTCTCCTGAGAACTGAACGCCAGACGACGACTGTTGCAATTGGGTTTCTGCGCGGTACTAGCTAGATCGCGATTGTCTTTTGCAGGGTTGGGTTCTTGAGAAGGAGGCCCCAAGAATTCGTCATCGTACCCATGTTCATTGAAGTACTTATCAACGTTGGTAAATGTACCATCGTCATCGTCGTCGTCGTCGTCGTCCAGATCCTATGCCATATGCAATGTCCAGATCCTGTGCCATATGGATGTCCGGCATGTCCGGTAACGTTGCGGCGGTCTTGCCATGGCTTGGCGCCGGCACGACTGGCGGTGTTGTCTATGGGGTGGTGTCCCCCGCCCCCAAATGAATCTGGCTCTTCGGCCAAAGCAGGGGCCAGCTTAAGCGCGCGCTGAGGGTCATCACATCATCTTCATCGGCCCCAGGGGGTTGAAACAGAGGTAACAAGTCGTCGCAGCCCGGCCGCACCCGAACCAGTTGAACCCTATACACGGTGGGTGGCATCGGATTACCGTGGAACACGGGGTTGCCCAGTTGAACAATTCTAGCCTTGGTGACATCGATCAACTCGCAGCCCAAAAAGTGCAGGAGAGTGCATGGAACGTCGGTGACGCCCTGCGAAAACATGGAGGGCGTCAAGGATGCCCAGTCAAAGGAAAGGAGATGAAGTCATCGGCCGAGAGGCTTAGTTACCGTGATGGCGTCGAGCTCGCCTAATGTAGAGGCACCGCCAATGGCGGGCGTGCAAGTGACGGAGGGGCCGCTTGCTGCCGAGGTGCCGGACGACGTATTCTTCCAACAACCGGGTGCATTAAGCTCCAATGCCTGCGTCAGCGCCACAGACACCTATACCGCCTCCGCCGGAGACACCAATGGCGCCGCCGTTGCGTTGTGCGAGTTGCTTCCCGTGAAGCTAGGAATCGGGGGTGGCCCATGTTGGCCGCCTGCAGCCCCTCAATCAAGGTAGGCACAATGGCGGTGATCGTCGATCCCAGTTGGTCTCGCACTTGCTCTTGGACTATCTCCAGAATTCGCGCCACTTGTGCCTTGAGTTCTTGAACCTCGCGCTCCTGGCTTTCCGAGCTGGTCTTTCTCTCCTTTCGCACAGTGTTATAGTATTCCGACCATTTCGTGGACAAGCCTTTGCCGGCCACACGACCAGCTGACAACGGCTTACTGAACTTATCCTTGTGTTTCATTATGTTCAACGCCCTATTTAAAGTGGTGTCCCAAGGGGAGCTCTGAGACGACCCTGCGCTACTGCTTTCAGTGTCCTGCGGAAGGAACGTGAACCATTTAGAAATTTGGCTTCATTAATTAGAATGCAACCATATGGAGCTAATTACGCGGGGTTGTATTCCTTACCCGAACAAGCTCAAGCGCCTTGGTCTTCGGATCCTTGGAAAGTTCCTTTGTTATCGGGTCCACCTTGTACCGGGCCCTGACATAGTTCCTGGTCTTCTTGTCACGGTATTTATCGAAGAGGGGCGGTAGGCCTTGCTCGGCACGCTCCACGTCCTCCTTCTCCCATATAGGTTCCGCCACTCTGTAACCGCCGGGACCGAGTTTGTGGACCCCTAAGTTCAAGTCCCGCATATCTTTCCCCCACTGACTTGATTCCGCGGCTGCGTTGCCCTCGCACTTCATTTTGAACTCCCAGTAGTCAGCTTCGCTGATCGAAGGATTTGTCTACTTGATCTTCTCATAACTATCACCTCTTAGAATCCTTCTCCTCACCGCGGCTCTCCAAGTAGCCAGGGCCGTGCTCATCTTCATGAGGGCGGCACTGTTCACTTTATTCCCTGAGAGGTGTGTGTTTGCAAAGTCACCAGGGAGCTTGTATCGTTCGTGCAGCTTCATGAAGAGGAGGTTGCGCAAATTCACTCGGTCACGATGCCTTAGGTTCTTGGTGTTGATCGATACGGTGCTCTGGAGAATGCACCCGAGTTATCCCAAGTACCCGCCGACTAATTCTTTGGGCACCGTTGGATGCCCACCGGAGGACACTTCAGTAAATACCTGCTTGATGGTGCCGAGCACGTTCGGGCGCCGGTCCTTCCGTTGCCTCTTCGGTTGGCTGCCATCTGTGCGTGCGCTACCATCATTAGTGGTGGCATCCTTGGCGGCACCATCAGCGGTGTCATCCCCGATGCCACTAGGGGTTGTGTAGTCGGGATTGGTGTCTTCCGCGGTGACCTCATAGCGGTGAGGTTCTTCCTCCATCTCCTGCGACAGCTCCCAGAATTGCTTGCCCGAACCGGCAGCGTCATCGTTGTGGGCCATGTTCACACTAAATAGGAAAAAAGTTTGGTCAAAAAGTTGGTTATTGTCAAGGAACAAGATCTCTAAGTTGACAAAATAACCCAATTCTCGAGGAATGTCGCCAAGAAGTTGGTTATTGTCAAGAAACACTTGAGAGATGTTTGTGATATTGCCTAGGTGTTTTTGGATGGAACCTGTTAGTGTGTTGTTGCTAAGGTCCAAGTCCATGTTCTCAAGGTCTAAGATAATTTAATCAGGGGAGTGGCCATGGATTTGTGCACAAGCTAAGCTAGCTAAGACAGTAGTTTCCTTGCAACCCACAAAAGACAAAGGAAAAGGGGTGAAAAGGGGGAGATGATTAGCTTTGATGAGCAGGCAGCATCTTCCTAACCCCCTTCTACTTGTCTCCTTTCGCTATCTCTCTCACAGACATGGAAAGCAAGGGTGTCTGAGTGTGTGAATAAAATACTAAACTAATCCTACTACTAAAGGCTCCAATGGGTGCCACTGCCATGCATCCCTCTCCTATCATTTAATCATGATTAGCCCATCATTTTACCAGAGTTTAGTTTTGGTTAATTAATTAACTAGTGTTTGCCACAGCAGAGCACATATCTCCATCTAGCTAGTAGGAGTAGCTTTCCAAGGCCTGTTTCGGTTGAAAATCGGGCACCCTTTAGGTCAAGAAAATTGGGCATGACCTTTGCTAATTTTCTTGACCTAGGAGTGCCCCATTCTCAATCGAAACGGAAATTAATCAACCTTTCAGGAGAAAGGGGTCATTTCAGAAGATCACAAGTAGCAGCAGCATCACTTGACAAAATCACAAGTAGGAGCAGCATCACAAGTAATACAGCAGCATCATCGTCGCAAGTAGTATAACAGCAACAGTGAATACAGTGAGTACAACAGCAACAGCATCATCACAAGTATTGTGATGCCCCTTCAAACAAGAGTTTCCTTCTCTCTCTTTTTTTGACATGAACAAACAAGGGTTGCCAATTCAAACTAACTTGTGATGATGCTATTCCTTTAAAGTGCAGTTCAGTATATGTAACAAAAAACAGGTGACAAAACTTGCACACCCCTCTCCGCTTAATGAGGCAGGGAAACAGTGCCAGGACAGCAACCAAACACTGTCCAGGCACAGTTTAGGGAGGCTCCAAGCCAGACACGATTCAGTGTGGACACTATCCAAACAGACTATAAATGACTGGGGATACTTGTAAAAACTTGGTTTAGCTCCTTTCACACATAGATAAGCAGTTGGGAAAAAGACACAATTTCCTGTAAGAACTTGGAAAAGAAACTATGCCATATGTACTTCAAGACTTCAAGTATATAGCCATAAAAAATAGTTCATGCATGTATGAGCCGTGGATCGTGCTGTTTCCGAAAAGAGTAAACCCACACGGGGCAACTTACATGTGATTTCAGGCTAATTGTATTAAAATTTGAAGCAACTACTATCATGTCACATCCCTAGTTCTGACAATGCCTAGTGCATGCATTAGAGTGTTGCATCATGTTTAAATTTCATGAAACTTGAAATGGGGATTGTTTAAACCCTAGCACCAAATGAATTCAACTAGGGTCAAAATAATTTTTTTTCATTGAACTCAAAATGCCCTCTAAAAATGTTCAACATTTCTGGTTTGAGGTGGAAGCATCTACCAAAAATGGTTTATATTTTTGCAGGACATATTGGGCTCTGAATTAAATCATACTCTATTTGCATTTGGGCATTTAAATGCTATACAATATTTTAAATGCTCAAATAATCATAAACTAAAATGTTTGCTGTTGGTTATATTCCAAATAGTGGCATTGAGCAGTTTCATGATTTATGGATCTGTTGAAGTATTTTTAATAAAGCCCTGAAGTTACAGAGAAATAGAAAAACATTAACAAAAAGAGAGAACAGCACCTGGGCCTCTTACCTGGCACCCACCAAAGCCCATCTGGCTGGCCCAGCTGGCCGGCCCAGCCCACCACCACCTCCTCCCTGTCGCCTTCCTCCTTGTGCGGTAGGCAGGGGCGCGTGCCCGACGCGCGCGCACCGCCGCCCGTGCCACCTCCTGCTTCCTGCCGCTTTCCCCTCGTCGCCCTGGGCCTCCCTTGCGACGCCACGCAGCCCCGACTGCTCACTCACTCCCTCCCGTGCTTCTCCCCCCTCCTCTGCTCCCTCAGGCGCCACACCCGAGCGCACCCGACGCCGTCGTTCGCTGCCACCACGGCCACCGACTACCCCTCGCCCCGCCGATGAGTGCATAAGCTCCGCCGCGTCGTCCTCGACCTCCTCGCTGAGCTACGCAACACCGGACGCCCGGAAGCCTTGCCATTGCCGCCGTTTCCGACCTCGGCCGCCGGAGATCCCCCTCGATGCTCCCCTCGCTCGGGTGCCTTCCCGAGCTCGCCGAGGCCACCGCTGCACCAGCTGTGAGCTCCTGTGCTGTTTCCCCCTCTCCCCTGGCCCGTTTTCTTCCTCTAACACTGATGCCCGTCGCGGCCGAGAGCTTCTCGCCGCCGGCCATGGCTTAGCCATGGCCACGGCCACCGCAGCTCGTTCCCGAGCCCACCATCGTGCCCAGCACGATCTCATGAGCCCGTAGACACCCACAACGCCTCCTCCCGTGCTCTGTAGCGCCACCCCAAGCTTGCCGACCTCCTGCTGCCGCCAAACCTCGTCGCCGGCCACTTTTCCGGTGACCCCGAACCCAACCACCTGCACCACCCGCTGCGGCTCGCTCCCAGCTACCCATAGAGCCCAACGGCGCCCCGAGCGGTGCCCTGTAAGTGAAACCCGCACCTGCACCGCCGCGTTTGGCCTCGCCGGCGGCTAAACGCCGGCGAGTTGACCCTGCTGACCCCGTTTGACCACAGGTGGGACCAGTTTGACCCCCTGGGTCACTGACGTGTGGGCCCCAGGCCACTAACTAAACTAGGTTAGTGTTAGTTTAACGCTAATTAAATTTAATTAGTTCAACTAGCTACTGACAGAGGGGACCCACTGGTCAGGTTTGACCTGGACCGGGTTAGTTGACCTGCTGAGGTCAGCATGACATAATGCTGACGCAGTAATAGGTTTTTCTGGATTTATTCTTTTTCAGGTAATTTCAAAAAATAGTGCTAACTTCTAAAAATCATAGAAATTCAACCGTAGCTCCAAATTAAATAATTTATATATGAAAAATTATCAAAAAAAATCCAATCTATCCATCTGTACCATTTTCATGCATGTTAGAACAACTTAAAGCTGCTGTATACAACAATTTGAATTAATGGCATTTGAAATGTCATATATGGAGTTTGAATTTGAACCTAGGGTTCGAACCAACTTCATTTAACTTGCTGCTAGTTGCATTAGCTCAAACCACATCATATTGCCATGTCATGATCATGCATCATATTGTGCATTGCATTGATTGTGCTTCTTCTTTCTTTGCCGGTGTTTGTCCCCTCTCAGTAAGACGTGTACCGATGATGTGATCGATGACACCAATGAAGAAATATACTATCTTCAGAAGTGCCAAGCAAGCAAAACCCACTTGTTCATTCCGATACAATCCCACTCTCTCGCCCTGCTCTCTTTACTACATTAGGACAACAACGATTCATCTGTTACTTGCTGTGGTAGCTGAACCCCTTTATCCTCTGCATGACCTGTCATTGCCACAGTAAATAGATGAAACCCACTAGCATGAGTAGGAGTTGTTTGAGCCCTGATGTGCCTACTCATTCTTGTTTGTTTGTCATGCCTGCTACTGCTTAGAGTTGAGTCAGGTCTGATTCATCGAGGATGAATCAGAGGTGTGTGAACATGTCCTACTGTGTGTGAGCTAAGTGTGTGAACACGATTTGGTAAAGGTATCGGTGAGAGGTCATGTAGGAGTACATGGTGGTTTGTCTCGTTGAAGCCGTCCTTAGGAACTGAGTTCTGTGTTTGTGATCCATGATTCAGCTACTACCATGCATTGGGCCCTGAAATATGACCCCACTCGACTTCTTATTCACCCTTGTCCTCTGTCCAAGAGTTGCAAGTAGTTTCTGGTGTTTGTAGTATGCTGGAGGCCGTGCGCAGCGCTGACCGGAGGGGTGGGCTGTGATGCGGTAGGCATGTGGCCGGGTAAACCGGGCGCCCGTTTGGTGTCACGGAACCCTGTTCACATCGTTTGGGGCTGTGGGCGAAACTCCGGCCGGATCTCCTCATGGATGGAACCCGAATCGGCGATAAACCTGGACTAGAGACTTGAGTGTTTAGGTAGGTCGTGGTCTACACCCACGTCGGCTTTCGCTTGAAGTCTGCCGAGCACATGTCGTGTGAAGACGCTAAGTGGTGGAAACATGTATGAAGAAGTACACCCCTGCAGGGTTAATATGATCTATTCGAATAGCCGTGTCCGCGGTAAAGGACTTCTGGGTTGCCTATAACAGTTCATAGACAAGTGAAAGTGGATACTCTAAAATACGCAAGATAAGCGTGAGTGCTATGGATGGCGTCCTCGTAGGGAGAAGGGAGCGGATCCATAGTGGTGTATTGATATGGTGAACATGTGGACTCGTGTGCGCTACCTCAAAAGAGTTCCTTGCAGTCGTAGTTTAGGATAGCCACCGAGTCAAAGCTGGCTTGCTGCAGTTATAGCCCACCATCCCTTTGTTGATAATGATGCATATGTAGATAGTTCTGATGTAAGTCTTGCTGGGTACATTTGTACTCACGTTTGCCTATTTTATGTTTTTGCAGAGAGACTTCAGTCTCGCTAGTAGTTCCACGTGGACTTCGACGTTTAGCTTGTTACCTCAGCTACGATGTTGTGCCCTCGGCAGGATCTGGTAGATAGTCAGGCTTCTAAGCCTTTTTCATTTGCAGATGTCTGTACTCAGACATGTTAAGCTTCCGCTTGTGCTTTGATTTGTATGCTCTGAATGTTGGGTCATGAGACCCCTATTTGTAATATCTCGCTCCTCGGAGCCTAATGAATAAAATACTTGAGTCGTAGAGTCATGTTGTGATGCCATGTTGTATTTGCACAGATCGAGCATATTGTGTGTATGTTATTGAAATGCTTGGTATGTGTGGGATCTGACTATCTAGTTGTTTATCCTTAGTAGCCTCTCTTACCGGGAAATGTCTCCTGGTGTTTCCACCGAGCCATGGTAGCTTGCTACTGCTTCGGAACACTTAGGCTAGCCGGCATGTGTCCTTCTTCGTTCCTGTGTCTGTCCCCTCGGGGAAATGTCATGCGATGAATACCGGGGTCCTGTTAGCCCGCTACAGCCCGGATCACCGGATTCCTACTAGCCCAGTGCTATAGCCTGGATTCACTGGCTGATGACCGACACGTTCGATGCTAGGTCATGGATGCCTGTCCCTGTAAGTTTGTGCCACTTTGGGTTTACGACTAGCCATGTCAGCCCGGGCTCCTTATCATATGGATGCTAGCGACACTATCATATACGTGTGCCAAAAGGCGCAAATGGTCCCGGGCAAAGGTAAGGCGACACCCGTGGGAATACCGTGCATGAGGCCGCAAAGTGATATGAGGTGTTACATGCTAGATCGATGTGGCATTGAGTCGGGGTCCTGACAGCTTTGGTATCAGAGCCTGACTGCCTGTAGGATTACCAAGCCAAACTGGTCGAAGTTGAGTCTAGAAATGCTTTAGTTATGTAAGGGAATTGATTGTGGGATGGAACGTAAGGCTCTTTTTACTCCTTATACCTCATGGCCATCTGATCTGAGTCATCCTCTTCTCTTCTACAGGGATTAAGAACTAGGCCTTCTCATCTATCTATCAGGATCATGTGTTACTAATCCGTAGACTTATAGGATTGTTGGATTTAAGCCTCGTTTCAGTTTCTATTACTTCCATATGATAACTGTTGATCTCGAAACCTTGATATTGTGCTTCTGAGTGGCTATGCCACCATTTTTGTAGTATGTCTCCAAACTTCTTGAGCATTTACAGCCGTTATGCTGTCTGAGTCATCCTAGGTTTCTAAACAATCTGATGCACTTGCAAATCCTTTCTTTCCGTTCCCGATGTCCTTTATGGTCAGAATAAGCACACTAACCGGTGCGTTGAGGTAATTTATTGCCTTGACATATATGTTGGAGCTATTATTATGACCCTAGGTGTTTTAGGGAGTAACCTAGTAATCTAGCAATGTTTCGTGTTCCCAGTGTGAACATTCTGGCCATCATTCTCGAAAGCATCCCGTGATGCTACTTAGGAGTAGGTATTCTATTCCTGGGTTTTGAACCCGAGATTCACCCTACTTACTTCATGTTGATAGTGTTTGCTCGTTCCTTTAGGTTATTAGTAACCTTTGCATTAGTCCTCGAGGTCCCTGGTATTTCCTTCTTCCAAATACTATGAACCACTTATGGTAGAAGTTTGTTGGATCAAAAGATCACAACAGGAGTACTCCTGAGGAGTTCTCCATTCATAATCGTGACTCTGCCAGTCCTACCTCTCTGCATGGGTTATCCGTAAGAAACATGTTGAACTTGGTTCGACATACTAATCTATGCATCCACAACTCAGAAAGTTATATGTTCCTTGAGTTGTCCTTCTTAGTTGTCTTCTGACCCTCGTCTATCAATTGATAGACAGGAGTAGTTGTGCAACCGTGTTCATCGATGCCTATTATTCGTGTGGTCCGTCGAGCCATTCTATTCTGGAATGATTAGGAGAAACAAACTCCAGTACCATGTCCATTTCTAGGATTGGGTCAAAGCAGTTGTATTCCGCAGATCAAATGCCAATCTAGCTTCTAATCTGTTCTACCTTGGAGTATTACCATCTTTATATTAAGACTGTCATGAGAATTGCGCTAGCTCTTGTGAATTTTTGACGCAGTGATACTTCTCGCTGTCATTATTCATTCCTCGGTCCCGTGTTGTTGTAACCGGAATGCCGACAAGTGAACCATGATGTGTGAAATCAATACTCCTAGCAACCGTGTTGCTTGGTAGTAAATGGATAATATTCTCATTCTTAGCGAGTTGGTTATTAAATCTTCATCCTAAGGTTGATTGTGCTACCTAGTCCTTATTTCTGGTGCACTCTTCGATCAATGAGTTCGGATTTTTTCGGCCCCTTGCTTATTTGATCATATCATCTTGCTCTGAAAAGCAAGATTGTTCTCGAGCTTAGTAACATATTGGTGGTTCGTGATGTTCTGAATGTCTTCTCGGAAGTATTACCAGGTTGTCACCTGACCGCTATGTTGAGTTCGTGATCAAGTTGGTTTCTTGTAACCACCCCTTCTCCAAGGATCTGTATTGAGTATCCCTGAGCTAGTTGGGTAAGCTGAACAACAACTTGGAGAGTTGGGAGATAAAAGCTGCCTGACTTAGTTCATGTTAAGGGATATCTTGTGTGTGTGTTGAAGAAAGATGATGTCCTCATCAATTGATCCTCGAGACAAGTTGATGGAGCCATTGTCTTGCCAAAACTTTGATTTGAGTGTGGGCTATTCTCAAATCAAATCAGAACCAACGATGTTCGTAATGTTGTCTTACTCGTGGATTTTCCTCGAGCATACACCATTATGTCTTTTGGGTCTGACCAATACTATCACCATGTTCACATAGTTATGGAATTCCATCTCCATGGGAACCTGGATGAATTGTTGTTGAGCCCATTGACAACATCCTTATCTCCTCCATGATTTTGTTGAACATTAAGCTAGTGGTGGAAACTTTATACGCAATGTCTTCATGTCCCGTTCATGAAGCATATGTTCGGATGAAAGAAGTGACTTTCTCTAACTCATGTGCATTTGATGCGAGCTGCCGCTGTGAACTCGAGAAAGCTTGTTTTGCTTCCTCTGGAATCATCCCAAGTTGGTCACGCATATGTGCGAAGTACTCTATGGTTTGATAGGTTGGCCACCTCCATTCTATATGTGTTCCTAGCACCCCAAGCCACTGATCGACTTGTTCAAGGAAAATAAATCTAGCGAGCGTAAAGACTTCGATATCCTTGTTGATGGTTCCCCACCTGAACTCGGTAGTGTTTTATTATAAGACTACCACATGGTCATGCTTGTCGGAGGCAGCGTGTTCACATGTGTGTAGCAGAATCAGCTCATGTTTTGGAGCTTACTACCGTAGTCCATTTCCCGAGAATCTCGCAACGTCGTCTCATCGATTTGTGTTGCAAACTTTCATTCTTCTTTCTAGACTTGATGAGTCTGGAATATTCTGACACCAACCAGATCTGAATCTCAGGCAGAGATGATGGTTGGGACATTTCCCAAGAACTATAATATTGGTCTCTCTGTAACCCGGTAAAGTGGATGTCGTGGCCAACACACCCAGCCGGAAGACCTGTTATTGTAATATCTTGATTGAAGAAGTTGGCCACCTCTCCATAAGGATTTCGCAGGATTTACCTCCGTAATTATTCCTTAAGGATCCTTGAGCTTCCGAAGTCCGACCTTTTACTTGATGTTATAGATACCAGACCATTTCAATGAATGGGATACCCTAGCACATCAAGGAGAACATTAGAAGCGGAGTGCTAAATGTCTCTCAATCGATCATCCAGATTTTGTTTCCTTGGCCCCGCTAAGGTGAAATATGAGAAAGTGTTGTCTTCCTTTGTATCTGCATCCTCCACCGGTATTCGTCATGGTAGTATGTTGTGTTGCCAGGATCCCTGACACGGATATTGGTAAAACCTTGATGAATATGGAAATGCTCAAGCTCTTGAAAGCACGCACAAGCATTAGGTGCTATCATAGTTACTAACCGGGATTGTTCTTAGTTTCCCCGGTTATGCTATAACCATTTCCAATAGTGGAATCACTCTCTGCTATTGAGTTTCTCCCCAGTTACCTGAATCATTCCCAGCACTTATATTTTGTTCCCAACTTGCACTGTCATTGTGCCATCCTATCTTGGGTCCCATCCATTTCCGATGATAAGCAAAATCATCCCTTGTGTTGTCTTCAACAAGGCAGTCCACATCATCCATTCTGGCCCGAGAATGTCTTTCTTTCGGACTCCTTCAAATGATCGATTGTGATTTGCCTTAAGCTGGTATAAAGAGCCTCAGTGATCTTTGAATCAAAGGTAATTCTTTTTGCCACTTAAGGGATGATTCTACGAGCCACCTTCCCTAAGGTGCCCCGTTATGGTATCATGGCAACTCAACTCCTCGCTACATTGACAACCGCTCACCACCTTCTTAAGCGTGAATTTGTTGTCTACCTAGTGAACCTCCGTCGGCTGTTCCACTTAATTCCTCTAGATGCGTGCTTCGTGTCTTAGCTCGAGAGATGTTTTTATGACTCACCCCGTGAGCTGATCCTTAGTTGTTTGATCTTCGAGAAGATCGATCCTTCTAGAGTTTTCCCTTTCTACCGTTGTCATATTAGATGTAGTTCCCAAAGCAAGACGTCGAGATCAAGGTGATGCAAAGAATCAACATCCTCGAGAAAGACATCTGGATCGTGAAGTTGTGTGAGCTTGTGTCCCCTTTGTCTTCTTACCTCACGTCTTGAATCTCGGGACGAGATTCTTGTTTAGTAGGGGTGAGCTGTCACATCCCTAGTTCTGACAATGCCTAGTGCATGCATTAGAGTGTTGCATCATGTTTAAATTTCATGAAACTTGAAATGGGGATTGTTTAAACCCTAGCACCAAATGAATTCAACTAGGGTCAAAATAAAATCTTTTTCATTGAACTCAAAATGCCCTCTAAAAATGTTCAACATTTCTGGTTTGAGGTGGAAGCATCTACCAAAAATGGTTTATATTTTTGCAGGACATATTGGGCTCTGAATTAAATCATACTCTATTTGCATTTGGGCATTTAAATGCTATACAATATTTTAAATGCTCAAATAATCATAAACTAAAATGTTTGCTGTTGGTTATATTCCAAACAGTGGCATTGAGCAGTTTCATGATTTATGGATCTTTTGAAGTATTTTTAATAAAGCCCTGAAGTTACAGAGAAATAGAAAAACATTAACAAAAAGAGAGAACAACACCTGAGCCTCTTACCTGGCACCCACCAAAGCCCATCTGGGTGGCCCAGCTGGCCGGCCCAGCCCACCACTGCCTCCTCCCTGTCGCCTTCCCCCTCGCGACGCCACGCAGCCCCGACCGCTCACTCACTCTCTCCCGTGCTTCTCCCCCCTCCTCTGCTCCCTCCCGCGCCACACCCGAGCGCACCCGACGCCGCCGTTCACTGCCACCACGGCCACCGACCACCCCTCGCCCCGCCGATGAGTCCATAAGCTCCGCCGCGTCGTCCTCGACCTCCTCGCTGAGCTACGCAACGCCGGACGCCCTCAAGCCTCGCCAGTGCCGCCGTTTCCGACCTCGGCCGCCGGAGATCCCCCTCGATGCTCCGCTCGCTCCGGTGCATCCCCGAGCTCGCCGCCACCGCTGCACCCGCTGTGAGCTCCTGTGCTGTTTCCCCCTCTCCCCTGGCCCGTTTTCTTCCTCTAACACCGATGCCCGTCGCGGCCGATTGCTTCTCACCGCCGGCCATGGCGTAGCCGTGGCCACGGCCACCGCAGCTCGTTCCCGAGCCCACCATCGTGCCCAGCACGATCTCATGAGCCCGTAGACACCCACAACGCCTCCTCCCGTGCTCTGTAGCACCACCCCATGCTTGCCCGACCTGCTGCCGCCGCCAAACCTCGTCGCCGGCCACTTTTTCGGTGACCCCGAACCCAACCACCTGCACCACCCGCTGCGGCTCGCTCCCAGCTACCCATAGAGCCCAACGGCGCCCTGAGCGGTGCCCTGTACGTGAAACCCGCACCTGCACCACCGCGTTTGGCCTCGCCGACGGCTAAACGCCGGCGAGTTGACTCCGCTGACCCCGTTTGACCATGGGTGGGACCAGTTTGACCCCCTGGGTCACTGACGTGTGGGCCCCAGGCCACTAACTAAACTAGGTTAGTGTTAGTTTAACGCTAATTAAATTTAATTAGTTCAACTAACTACTGACAGAGGGGACCCACTGGTCAGGTTTGACTTGGACCGGGTCAGTTGACCTGCTGAGGTCAGCATGACATAATGCTGACGCAGTAATAGGTTTTTTCGGATTTATTCTTTTTCAGGTAATTTCAAAAAATAGTGCTAACTTCTAAAAATCATAGAATTTCAACGTAGCTCCAAATTAAATAATTTATATATGAAAAATGATCAGAAAAATCCAATCTATCCATCTGTACCATTTTCATGCATGATAGAACAACTTAAAGCTGCTGTATACAACAATTTGAATTAATGGCATTTGAAATGTCATATATGGAGTTTGAATTTGAACCTAGGGTTCAAACCAACTTCATTTAACTTGCTGCTAGTTGCATTAGCTCAAACCACATCATATTGCCATGTCATGATCATGCATCATATTGTGCATTGCATTGATTGTGCTTCTTCTTTGTTTGTCGGTGTTTGTCCCCTCTCAGTAAGACGTGTACCGACAATGTGATCAATGACACCAATGAAGAAATATACTATCTTCAGAAGTGCCAGGCAAGCAAAACCCCCTTATTCATTCCGATACAATCCCACTCTCTCGCCCTGCTCTCTTTACTGCATTAGGACAACAATGATTCATCTGTTACTTGCTGCGGTAGCTGAACCCCTTTATCCTCTGCATGACCTGTCATTGCCACAGTAAATAGATGAAACCCACTAGCATGAGTAGGAGTTGCTTGAGCCCTGATGTGCCTACTAATTCTTGTTTGTTTGTCATGCCTGCTACTGCTTAGAGTTGAGTCAGGTCTGATTCATCGAGGATGAATCAGAGGTGTGTGAACATGTCCTACTGTGTGTGAGCTAAGTGTGTGAACACGATTTGGTAAAGGTATCGGTGAGAGGCCATGTAGGAGTACATGGTGGGTTGTCTCATGGAAGCCGTCCTTAGGAACTGAGTTCTGTGTTTGTGATCCATGATTCAGCTACTACCATGCATTGGGCCCTGAAATATGACCCCGCTCGACTTCTTATTCACCCTTGTCCTCTGTCCAGGAGTTGCAAGTAGTTTCTGGTGTTTGTAGTATGCTGGAGGTCGTGCGCAGCGCTGACCGGAGGGGTGGGCTGTGATGTGGTAGGCACGTGGCCGGGTAAACCGGGCGCCCGTTTGGTGTCATGGAACCCTGTTCACATCGTTTGGGGCTGTGGGCGAAACTCCGGCCGGATCTCCTCATGGATGGAACCCGAATAGGCGATAAACCTGGACTAGAGACTTGAGTGTTTAGGTAGGTCGTGGTCTACACCCACGTCGGCTTTCGCTTGAAGTCTGCCGAGCACATGTCGTGTGCAGACGCTAAGTGGTGGAAACATGTATGAAGAAGTACACCCCTGCAGGGTTAATATGATCTATTCGAATAGCCGTGTCCGTGGTAAAGGACTTCTGGGTTGCCTATAACAGTTCATAGACAAGTGAAAGTGGATACTCTAAAATACGCAAGATAAGCGTGAGTGCTATGGATGGCGTCCTCGTAGGGAGACGGGAGCGGATCCATAGTGGTGTATTGATATGGTGAATATGTGGACTCGTGTGCGCTACCTCAAAAGAGTTCCTTGCAGTCGTAGTTTAGGATAGCCACCGAGTCAAAGCTGGCTTGCTGCAGTTAAACCCCACCATCCCTTTGTTGATAATGATGCATATGTAGATAGTTCTGATGTAAGTCTTGCTGGGTACATTTGTACTCACGTTTGCCTATTTTATGTTTTTGCAGAGAGACTTCAGTCTCGCTAGTAGTTCCACGTGGACTTCGACGTTTAGCTTGTTACCTCAGCTACGATGTTGTGCCCTCGGCAGGATCTGGTAGATAGTCAAGCTTCTAAGCCTTTTTCATTTGTAGATGTCTGTACTCAGACATGTTAAGCTTCCGGTTGTGCTTCGATTTGTATGCTCTGAATGGTGGGTCATGAGACCCCTGTTTGTAATATCTCGCTCCTCGGAGCCTAATGAATAAAATACTTGAGTCGTAGAGTCATGTTGTGATGCCATGTTGTATTTGCACATATCGAGCATATTGTGTGTATGTTATTGAAATGCTTGGTATGTGTGGGATCTGACTATCTAGTTGTTTATCCTTAGTAGCCTCTCTTACCGTGAAATGTCTCCTAGTGTTTCCACCGAGCCATGGTAGCTTGCTACTGCTTCGGAACACTTAGGCTAGCCAGCATGTGTCCTTCTTCGTTCCTGTGTCTGTCCCCTCGGGGAAATGTCACCCTGTTAGCCCGCTACAGCCCGGTTCACCGGAGTCCTGCTAGCCCAGTGCTACAACCTGGATTCACTTGCTGATGACCGACACGTTCGATGCTGGGTCATGGATGTCTGTCCCTGTAAGTTTGTGCCACTTTGGGTTTACGACTAGCCATGTCAACCCGGGCTCCTTATCATATGGATGCTAGCGAGACTGTCATATACATGTGCCAAAAGGCGCAAACGGTCCCGGGCAAAGGTAAGGCGACACCCGTGGGAATACCGTGCGTGAGGCCGCAATGTGATATGAGGTGTTACATGCTAGATCGATGTGGCATTGAGTCGGGGTCTTGACATATCAGACATGTAAAAAAGGTGCTATCTCTCTCTTGCAAAAAAGTGCAGTTCCTTTAAAGTTTCAAATTTGCATGTGCATTGCATTTAAACATGCCCATTGGGTGTGGGTGAACCATTCAGAACAATCAGCCATGGCAATGTCACATTTCAGCACCAAAGTGGCTTGCACTTCTTTTTGGTTGAACTTTTTTTAATAGACAAACAACTAAATGCTCAGAACTTCTACTACTACCACTAGATCATTTTCCTCTAGAACAGAACCAAACATTTTTTATATAAAAATACAAAGTTCACAGATTTTGGCACAAGCAGTCCAGTTCATGTCGTACCAACAGTGCTTAAAACAGTTGGCCAAACAAAAAATTTAACTGTAAGGTGCATTGACCTTTTCTTTAAAAGGTTATACTTGAAGAACTAAGCTCCATGTCCACTACAAACAAGTTTCAGTTCCAAGTTTGGCACTTGCTATCCGACACAAGCCACAGCCCCCTTGAACATTCAGCAAGTGCATGAAACAAACGCATGTTACAAGATAAAAACAGATTGCCGCATCAATTCGAAGCCATCCATCATATACCATCAGAAAAAGGCTAGAGAGAATTGGGGAAACAAAGGTGAACCTATCTCTTCTTGCACTCCTTGTAGTTGTCGAACTGCTGTTGGCACTTGCTCTTGTCCTGGTTGGTCTCCAGACCTGGAGACACGGCACATCATCAGAGATTTCATCAAATACACACGAAAGTGTCCAGAAATTATGGCCAGAACTGAACTGGGGGTGATTGGATTAGAAATTAAGGATCAGGGGCGAAGGATGCGCGTACACTTGAGGGAGGCCGTGTACTGGGGGAAGCAGGAGGAGTCGGCGATCCGGGCCGCGCTAGGGTAGTGCCGGAGTTGAGGTGCAGTGGAGACCGGAGTTGAGGTGGCCGGAGTTGAGGAAGACGGGGGTAGCGGGGAGCGGGCCAGCTGGTGGTGGAAGCCCCAGTCCAGTCACGGGATCAGCTCCGAGGGAGGAGAGCGCGAGGTCGGCGGCCGCGCTCGGGGAGGCGGGGGCCGCGGAGGGTTCGGCCGGCTGGGCGCGCCGCGGCGGAGGGCCGGTAGTGGCGGCTTGAATCCTAGGTCTCGCGCTCAGGAAGGGCTCCGGTGGTGGGCTTGGGGAGGAGGCGCGCTTGGGGAGGAGGGAAGGGGTGAGGGGGTGCGGCGAAGGCGAGGGATGGGGTGGGTGGGGGCGGCGGAGCCTGAGAGCGAGGTCACCGGTGGGTGGGGGCGGCGGTGGTGGTGGAAAGGGATCGGCGGCTGTGGCGAGAGGGAAGAAGGACAAACGGGTAGGCGAGGGGCGAGATGGGAGAGGGACGAGGGGTGGATATTTTAGTGGGAGAAGGTTAGCAATGGCGCACCTCCGAGGGCTGCGCCATAAATACCGTGATAGCAATGGCGCACACTCCCCTGGTGCGCCATTACTAACTTTTTTTTTGGATTTTTAGTGGCATCTAATAATTTTTTAGAAAATGACGATCAAATTTGAAAACATTTATGAATGTGAACAAATATCATCAAACTTGAAAACATTTGTGAAAAAAATATGAATGTGAAAACATTTATGAATATGAAAAAATATCATCAAATTTTTTATTTGAAAATATATTTTTTGGATTTTTAGTTGCATCTAATAATTTTTTAGAAAACATTTATGAATATGAAAAAATATCATCAAATTTGAAAAAATATTCATGAATTCAAAAAGAGCCCATGAAATTTAAAAATATTCATGAGTTCAAAAAATATTAACAAATTCATGAGTTAGAAATTCAATACGAGAATAAACCTAAATAAAAATTGGTATACTAATGGCGCACCTCCTAGGGGTGCGCCATAAGTACCTTGATAGCAATGGCGCACCTTCTCCTGGTGCGCCATTAGTAACTTTTTTTTTGGATTTTTAGTTGCATTCATTTGTGAATTGGTAAAACATTTATGAATATGAAAAAATATCATCAAATTTGAAAAAATATTCATGAATTCAATAAGTGCCCGTGAAATTTAAAAATATTCATGAGTTCAAAAAATATTAACAAATTCAATACTTTTTGTGAGTTAGAAATTCAATACCAGAATAAACATAAATAAAAATTGGTATACCAGAATAAACATAAATAAATATTCATGAGGGCTAGAACAGAAGAAATGTTATTTCTATATGTCGAAATACAATCGATAAATGAAGACTTCAATTTAAATACAATCGATCTTAGCTAGCTATCTTTTCACAATCTTCTTTCCCTTCTTTTTCGCAAATGGAGTTCTTCTCTTGAACAGACGTCCTTTAGGTAGGGTGGTCCTGCTTCTTCTTGTGGTGTATGGTACTTCATCGTCGTCGTCATGTTCCATCTTCAGGTCGCCGTACTTGTCGAAGTCTTGCTCATTGGCGACTCCATCCATTCCGATGATCTTCCTTTTGCCTCTCCTCACGACAACACGACTGGGATTTGACGGGTCGGTAGTGAAGAAGCATTGGTCCACTTGGTAAGCAAGTACCCATGGCTCATTTTTCGGGGGGAAGTTTGCGCCCGCGGTCTTGGCTTTGGGTATAACCATGGTGGTGAAATACCGGTCTTCTTTTAGGACGCTCTTGGCCCATCTGACATGGAACATCGGGACCTTCTCTCCAACGTAGCTCAACTCACAGATCTCCTCGATCCTTCCATATTATCTGTCCTTGTCGTTACCGGTGTAAGATTCCATCGTTACCCCGGAGTTCTGATAATCATCGCTCTTCATGTCCTTTTTCTCGGTGTAGAATGTGTAGCTGTTGATATCGTATGCCTCATAGGTCATCAGGTTGTGCTCGGCGCCCTGTGACATGGCGAATATGAGTTTTTCTTCCGCGGAAGAATCCTCATGTAAAGTGTACGACACAAGCTTCTCCTTGAACCAACGCGTGAAACATGAGTTGTTCTCTTTGATTATATCTCCGTCCGTCCTCTGTTGGCCTTGGTTATTGTACGTCTTCTCAATAAAGGTTTTGTGCACTACCACCCAAGGATCGACAATGTCTATGTGTTGTAGCGTGACTAGGTTTGCTCTTTCAAAGTTGTTGAGTCGACCCTTGAAGTCGACTTGCATTTCGCGGTGACCCTCGCGGTGACCCCATCCAGTGAGCCTGCCGAGGTGCCTGTTGACGGGCAGACCAACGGGGTTCTCAATGCCTAGATAATTCGTGCAGTAGGAGATGCACTCTTCGGTCAGAAAGCCCTTGGCTATGCTTCCCTCTGGACATGACATGTTGTGAACGTATCCTTTGATGAAACCATTCATCCTTTCGAACGGCATCATGTTGTGCAGGAACGTCGGCCCAAGTTGGATGATATCCTCCGCGATATGGACCAGCAGATGCACCATAACGTCGAAGAATGCGGGCGGGAAGTACATCTCAAGCTCCCATAGTATCACCACGATCTCTTCTTGTAGCCTTCTGAGTTGCCTCACGCCAACCAACTTCCGAGAGATGACGTTGAAAAATTTGCATAGGCCAAATAGCGTTTCACGGATGTGTGCATCCATGATCCCATGGATTGCAACTGGAAGTATCTGCGTCATCAGCACGTGACAGTCCTGAGACATCATCCTGTTGAACTTCTTCTTCGCTGAGTCTAGGTATCTGTTTATCTTCCCCGCGTAACCGTAAGGAAGTTTTACTCCTACGAGGCAGGTGAAAAACTGCTCGATCTCCTCCTAACTTAGAGTGAAGCACGCGGGAGGGCAGTCATTTCCGATCTTCTTGGCCTTTTTGCCTTTGCGACGACTTTCTGTGTCCTTTGCCTCATCATCATCATCATCATCATCATCAGCATCATCATCATCATCATTAGGGTGAAGCTCCTCCCTGATGCCCATTGATTTCAAGTCTGCCCTTGCTTTCGGCCCATCTTTGGCCCTCTCTGGCATGTTGAGCAAGGTACCAAGCAGACTCTCGCACAAGTTCTTCATGATATGCATGACATCAAGGATGTGAGGCACACGGAGGATCTTCCTGTACGGCAAGTCCCAGAAAACAGACCTTGTTTTCCATACCTTTAGCAGCGGCTCTGGCGCCTTTCGCTTCTTTCCGGGCTCTGGGCACTCTTTCCAATTTTTGAACAGCTCATCTTTTTCCTCGCCCTTCCTTGTACGCAGGCGTCTTCGGGGTTCGGTTTCACAATTGAACATATCCTTGCGTTTTCTCCATGAGTCATCATCGCGAAGCCACCTTCGATGTCCCATGAACACGGTTTTCAAAGACCCATGATCTCTATCTTGCTGGTGATACGTTGTGTCATCCATGCACCTGACGCATCCAGAAAATCCGTGGACCACCTACCCCGTGACATATCCATAACCGAGATAGTCGTGCACCGTCGTTAGCAGTGCGGCTCTCATGGGGAAATATTCTTTCTCTGCAGTGTCCCACATATTGGCTGGCGTTTTCCACAGCGTGTCTAGCTCCTCTTTTAGCAGCCCCAGATACAGATTGATGTCGTTCCCTTGTTGTTTCGGCCCTTCAATTAGCATACTCATGTGAATGTACTTCCTCTTCATGCACAACCAGGGGGGAGGTTGTATATCCACACAAACACATGCCAGGTGCTATGTGTGCTTCTCTGGCTGCCAAACAGATTAACTCCATCAGTGCTCGCGCCCAGCATGATGTTCGTTGGATCGTCCCCAAATTCTGGGTGTTTGAAGTTCAACACTTGCCACTGGCTTGCATCCTTAGTGTGACTCAGCATTTTGTCTTTTTTATTTATCTTCGGATCATTCCCGTCATCTTCTTGCTTCTTCTCCTCCCTATCCGCGTGCCAACGCAGGAACTTTGCTACCTTAGCGTCCGTGAAATACCGCTGCAGATGAGGAGTGATCGAAAAGTACCACACCACTTTTTGAGGAGCTTTCTTCCTCTTCTTGTATCGAGTGACGCCGCACACTGCACATATGGTAGACTCCGCGTGCTCGTCCCGATAAATGATGCAATTGTTCATGCACACATGGTATTTCACATGCGGTAAATCCAGAGGACACACAATTTTCTTTGCCTCCTTGAAACTGGTCGGGCACTTGTTCCCCTTCGGAAGACATTGTGCAAGAAGGACATGTTCTCGTCGAAGCATGCGTCTGTCATTTTGTGTTTTACCTTCATCTCCAGAGCCATGAGTGTTACTTTCAGGCGGGTATCCTCAGGCATGCATCCTTCATACAATGGAGTAACTGCGTCTATCTCCAGTTGATCCAGCTGGGATTTCTCTCGGGCGGTAGCTCTTGCGTTCTCCGTCTGCTTGTGAAGCAGCTCTGGAATAGGAGGATCCTGCACCCAGCCCATCGATGGTCCATCATCGTCTGCTCCGGCATCTTCATCTTCATGACCATGCCCTTCGTCTGCTCTAGCATCTTCCACATCATCATGGCCGGTGAGGGAGTCCTGGACTAGGGGGTGTCTGGACAGCTGGACTATCATTGTCCGCCGGACTCCAAGACTACGAAGATACAAGATTGAAGACTCCGGCTCGTGTCCGGATGGTACTTTCCTTGGCGTGGAAGGCAAGCTTGGCGATACGGATATGTAGATCTCCTACCATTGTAACCGACTCTGTGTAACCCTAGCCCTCTCCGGTGTCTATATAAACCGGAGGGCTTTAGTCCGTAGGACAACATACATTACAACAATCATACCATAGGCTAGCTTCTAGGGTTTAGCCTCCTTGATCTCGTGGTAGATCTACTCTTTTACTACCCATATCATCAATATTAATCAAGCAGGACGTAGGGTTTTACCTCCATCGAGAGGGCCCGAACCTGGGTAAAAACATCGTGTCCCTCGTCTCCTGTTACCATCCGCCTAGACGCACAGTTCGGGACCCCCTACCCGAGATCCGCCGGTTTTGACACCGACATTGGTGCTTTCGTTGAGAGTTCCTCTGTGTTGTCACCGATAGGCTTGATGGCATCTTCAACCAACAACGCTGTCCAGGGTAAGACTTTTCTCCCCGGACAGATCTTCGTATTCGGCGGCTTCGCACTGCGGGCCAATTCACTTGGCCATCTGGAGCAGATCGAAAGCTACGCCCCTGGCCGTCAGGTCAGATTTGGAAGCTTAAACTTCACGGCCGATGTCCGAGGAGACTTGATCCTCGACGGACTCGAGCCACAGCCGAGCGCGCCGCACTGTGACGATGGGCATGATCTAGCTCTGCCACCGAACAGTGCCTTGGTGGCCGCACACGGATCCGCTTCGGCCATTAGCCCGGAGCCGATCGCCCAGATCGAGGGTCGATGGATAGGCGCCGCCCTGGGGGCTTCAACATCCACGGCGATGGAGCCGAACACTAATCTTGTCCCCTGCGAAACTCGTGATTCCGAGGCGCCGGACTCCTCGCCGGACTCCGAACCTCCCGCGCCCCTGCCAATCGATCCGGATTGGGCTCCGGTCATGGAATTCACCGCCGCGGACATCTTCCAATGCTCGCCTTTCGGTGATATCTTGAATTCACTAAAGCATCTCTCGTTATCAGGAGAGTCCTGGCCGGATTATGGCCAGGATGGTTGGGATGCGGACGACGAAGAAATTCAGAGCCCACCCACCACCCACTTTGTAGCCACTGTCGACGATCTAATCGACATGCTAGATTACGACTCCGAAGACATCGACGCTATGGACGACGATGCCGGAGACGAACAGGAACCAGCGCCCAGAGGGCACTGGAAGGCCACCTTGTCATATGACGTATACATGGTGGATACCCCAAAATATGGGGACGGCGAAGGAACAGCGGAGGCAGATCCCTTAAAGAAACAGCCCAAGCGCCGGCGTCAGCGGCGCCACTCTAAATCTCGCCACAGCAAGAATGGAGATTCCGGCACAGGAGATAATAATACTCCAGAGAGTGCCGAAGACAATCCCCTCCAGCAAGACTCAGCGCAGGAGGATGCAGAAGCAAGCCCTCATGAGGGGGCGGCAGATGAAGAGGTTGAGGATCATAATTATATGCCTCCCTCCGAAGACGAAGCAAGCCTCAACGATGACGAATTCGTCGTACCCGAGGATCCCGTCGAACAAGAGCGCTTCAAGCGCAGGCTCATCGCCACAACAAACAGTCTAAAGAAAAAGCAGCAGCAGCTTCAAGCTGATCAGGACCTGCTGGCCGATCAATGGACCGAGATCCTCGCGGACGAAGAGTATAAACTCGAACGTCCCTCCAAAAGTTACCCAAAATGCAAGCTGCTCCCCCGATTAGAGGAGGAAGCATACATACATCCATCACCAGCGCAGGATACGGCTGACCGACCACCCCGTGGTCGTGACAGTGATGCATCCAGGCCCCCAGCCAAGACCATACCCCGGCATCGCTCCAAAAGTACGAAGCCAAGAGGGAACGCGCCGGACTTGCGAGACATATTGGAGGACAAAGAAAGGCAATCCAGATCCATCTATGGATCACGTGGGCGCCCTACGACCCACAACGAATACCGTCGTGCCGGATACAATAACCCCGGCCGGGCCGAACACAGCAGACAGCGCTCTCTCGAGCTGCCTCGCGATATCGCTCAATACAGGGGCGCCGCACACCTGTTATGCTTCACTGACGAAGTAATGGATCATCAGATCCCCGAAGGGTTTAAACCCATAAACATCTAATCTTACGATGGCACAACAGACCCCGCGGTGTGGATCGAAGACTATCTTATCCACATCCATATGGCCCGCGGCGACGATCTCCACGCCATAATGTACCTCCCACTCAAGCTTAAAGGACCAGCTCGGCATTGGCTTAACAGCTTGCCCGCAGAGTCAATTGGGTGTTGGGAAGACCTGGAGGCCGCATTCCTTGATAACTTCCAAGGCACATATGTGCGACCACCAGACGCCGATGACCTCAGCCACATCATTCAGCAGCCAGACGAATCGGCCAGACAATTCTGGACACGGTTCTTGACAAAGAAAAATCAAATCGTCGATTGTCCGGACGCAGAGGCCCTTGCAGCCTTCAAACATAACATCCGGGATGAATGGCTAGCCCGGCACCTAGGGCAGGAAAAGCCGAAATCAATGGCAGCCCTCACATCGCTAATGACCCGCTTTTGTGTGGGAGAGGACAGCTGGCTAGCCTGCAGCAACAATCTCCGTAAAAATTCTGGCAGTCCGGATACTAAGGACAACAACGGCAGGTCACGGCGAAACAAAAACAAGCGCCGAATTAACTGCGACGATAAGGAGGGTACAGCGGTCCATGCCGGATTCCGAGGCTCTAAACCCGGTCAATGGAAGAAGCCATTTAAAAGAACCACTCTGGGTCCGTCCAATCTGGACTGAATACTCGACCGCTCATGCCAGATACATGGCACCTCTGAAAAGCCAGCTAACCACACCAATAGAGATTGCTGGGTGTTCAAGCAGGCCGGCAAGTTAATTGCCGAAAACAATGACAAGGGGCTAAATAGCGACGACGAGGAAGAGACCCGGCCGCCGAACAACAGAGGACAGAAGGGCTTTCCCCCACAAGTACGGACGGTGAATATGATATACGCGACCCACATACCCAAGAGGGAGAGGAAACACGCACTAAGGGACGTCTATGCGATGGAGCCAGTCGCCCCAAAGTTCAACCCATGGTCCTCTTGTCCGATCACTTTCGATCGAAGAGACCATCCGACCAGCATACGCCATGGCGGATTCACCGCATTGGTCTTAGACCCAATCGTCGATGGGTTCCACCTCACGAGAGTCCTGATCCTGCTTTATCAGGATACAGTGCGCAAAATGGGCATAGACCCATCAAGGATTAAACCTACAAAGACAACCTTTAAGGGTGTCATACCAGGAGTGGAAGCCAACTGCACAGGCTCAGTCACACTGGAAGTGGTCTTCGGATCCCCGGATAAATTACGGAGCGAAGAGTTAATCTTCGACATAGTCCCGTTTCGCAGCGGCTATCACGCCCTGCTCGGGCGAACCGCGTTTGCCAAATTCAATGCGGTGCCGTACTATGCATACCTAAAGCTCAAGATGCCAGGCCCTCGTGGAGTCATCACGGTCAATGGGAATACAGAACGCTCCCTCCGAACGGAGGAACATACAGCGGCTCTCGCGGCAGAAGTACAGAGCAGCCTTCTAAAGCAATTCTCGAGTCCGGCCGTTAAACGGCCGGATACAGCAAAACGCGCCCGGAGCAATGCCAACCAAGACCAGCTGGCGCGATCAGAGCACGCGTAGCAATGCGGCCCCAACCCTCGCCCGCGTATGATCGCAAGAATAACACTCCGCGTACATCACTACGCTTTGGAGATACCATGGGCACAGGGGAGGGGGCACGATCACAACGGACCCAGAGTGCGGTTCGACCACACCGGGGGCTCGCAAATGTGCCCCTCTTTTTTACTATTTTTCTAATTTTTTGTACACAGTACTCTGTTAACCAGAAGCCTTGTCCGGTGATGAACCTGCCGAACTCATGATGCAACAGTCAGGGACTAAAGAAGGCCGCGTCAAACACTCAGGTGGTCTCAATTACGAGCATTAAATTTGATTATATACACCAAATCCGCAGCTCATCCCTGGAGGGGGACATGTTTATTTAGTCCAAATCCCTTGCTTACCGCACTATTTGTATCAGTCCGCTCTACTAGCAGACTTTTCTTTCATTAATAATGCAGCACCTTTATGATTGCAATTGCATTACATTTTCTATATATATGCTCATTATATGACATCTGGCACCCGTATATTTTGGTACGGCATAATACACCAGGGGCTTATGTTCCCCACTCTATGGTGTGATAAAGTCCGAACACTTTCACAAGTGCGGCACCCCAAACTTATAGCATTATATGAATCGGCTCTGAATCATGTCTTGGGTCAATAGTTGGGTTTGCCCGGCTCCCACGTTTTGGTGCCTTACGTTCCGTTCTGTCGGCTAAGGTGGCACTGGGAGAACCACTGCGATTGCGCCCCGGTTGAGCCGGGTTAACGCCTTAGTGGAGAAAGCTAAAACTGACTGGCATGATAAGGCGAGAGACTGGTCGCTGTTCGAGAGGTTTTTTCGGGTCCTTAAAGACTCACGCCGCTTCGAGCGAAGTTCCGGATAATGTACGATGAAGGCGTGGATAGCGCCCCGGATTCGGTCTTCCGAATACCAGGGGCTTCACCGAAATTTAAAATTATAGAATTCTATGGCAAAGTGAGAGTGTTCAAGCATTATAAGTCCGGTTGCCTTGTTCTCGTGTTGAGCGCCTCCCTAGATGGACCCAAAAATGGGAACAAGAGTGCTCAAGTTTATCCCGAACACCCCAGCACTTGTGGCTTGGGGGCTGAAACCAACGACTTGCCATCTCTCAGATTTTATAAACGGCCGCACAGAAGGTAATATTTTAAATTAAACAAGCGTTGCTCATGGCGCATATGAACGAAGTTTTCAGCGCACAGGATAAATAAACAGCGAGTTCACTCAAAGATTACATTTCGGGAGCACTCATCTGCAATATTGCAGGCTCCCTTCAGGACAATTTTATAATACTTCTCCGGCGTGCGATACTCCTTGCCTGGCGGCGGTGGGTCCGTGAGAAGCTTCTCCGCATCCAATTTGCCCCAATGCACCTTTATGCGGGCAAGGGCCTGACGAGCACCTTCGATACAGGCGGAGCACTTGACTACATCCAGCCTGGGGCATGCATCCATCAGTCGCCGCACGAGGCCAAAGTAGCTACCAGGCATGGCCTGTCCAGGCCACAGCCGGACTATGAGGCCCTTCATGGCTTCCTCAGCTACCTTGTAGAGTTCGGCCAGCTGCTTCAGCTGGTCACTTGGGGGCACCGGATGGCCGTCCTCAGCATACTGAGACCAGAAGACCTTCTCCATCGAGCTCCCCTCCTCGCCACGATAGAATGCGGCGGCATCAGACGCACTACGCGGCAAATCTGCAAACGCCCCTGGAGAGCTCCGAATTCGGGTAAGTATCAGGTAGTTCACATTAACATGCCTGCTTTGCATGAAAAACGCCTTACCCGCCGCTATCTTCTTTATGTCCTCAACCTCCTGAAGGGCCTTATGGGCCTCGTCCTTGGCGGCCTTGGCACTTTCGAGAGCCGAGGCATGCTCGGACTCTCGAGTCTTGGAGTCACGCTCCAAACTCTCATGTTTTTCTATGAGAACCTGGAGCTCTTGCCGAACTTCCGCCACCCGTGCCTCTTGCTTTTCTCGCTCAGCCCATTCCGCGGCCGCACTGCGTTCGGCCGCGGACACAGCATCCTTCAGGGTTGCCACCTCGTTAGTGGCCCCTGCAATGCACATATTATCCTTGTTAATTTTATTTGCAACCAAAATCCTTTTCTGTAAGGTACTTATTCAAAGAGGTGTTACTCACCTTCTTTTTCCTCGAGCTGCTTCGTTGCATGGCCGAGCTCTTGCTCAGACCGCTCGAGTTCCTTCTTCAGCACGTCAACCTCCGCCGTTAGTGCGGCAGAGGTCAGCAGTGCAGCCTGCAAACCCATATTGACATATTTTAGGCAACCCTGCGTATATCTTGTTATAGATCCTTAGTCCGGCTTTTCTTTCCGAACACTGAACTAAGCATCAGGGGCTACTGTCTATGCGGTATTACATTACATAATTCTAACTTTTTTACCTCAAAGCCTATTAAAAGGGTGCTGCAGGCTTCGGTCAGCCTGCTTTTAGTGAGCTGAACCTTCTCAATCACCGCACTCATGAGAGTGCGGTGTTCTTCCTCGATGGAAGCGCCTTTAAGCGCCTCCAGCAGGTTATCCGGCGCCTCCGATTGGATGGAGGCCGCCGGCGTCACGGTCCTGCCCTTCTTTTGAAGGGGCCGCTTGCCGGACTCTGGAATCACTGCGGGTTCCGATGTAGAGTCCGGCACGAAGTCCGGGAGGCTGCCTGATGGCGCCTCCGGAGCCTCCTCTTGATGGGTCCCTCTCTGGGATCCCACCTCAACGTCCTCGTCGGCGCGTGGGGTGGAGGCAGTCGGGATGGAATTCACATCCGACGAGGCCAATGACCCGCTCGATGAGTTGGGGAGATCATCATTGGCCAGACTACGGGCAGAATGCGGCGTTAGAAGGATACTACGCGACATAAAAGAAATTACACATCAAGGATCCGGATACTTACGATCTTGCCGGACGCCTGGCCCTTGGAGGCCACTCATCCTCACCAACGCTGATGTTGGCGAAACTGTCCGGGGGGATAGTTCTCCCCCTCTTGGACCCTTCGGCCTCCCCGATGGGGGAAGCCTTCCTTTTCTTCTCTCCCTCCTCCGAGAGAGAGTACTCCTCCTCGTCTTCGAGGGAGGAGTCCTCGTCGTCGTCAGACGCCTGATTGCGGGAACTCTTTCGAGTCCCCGCGGCCACCTTCTTGGCCTTCTTCTCCGGCACCACGTGCGGTGCCGGAACCAGCAGCCCTGTTAAGCGGGCGTCCGCTGGGTCTTCTGGCATGGGAGCCGGGCTGATGAGCAGCCTGGCCTTCTCCATCCATTCCTGTCAAAGGAAGAGGCAGAATGAAACCTCACTAGAGTCAATCTAATTATCACAAGTGTCCCGTAATGGGGTTGAATCACTTACCTCGTCAGTTGGATGCTGCGAGCTGAATCCGCGGTCTTCGGTCGCGGACGCGGGGGCTTCGGCGCCCTTGAACAGCACCCTCCAGGCGCCTTCGTATGTTGTATCGAAGAGCCCGCTTAGCGCCTGGTGCTGTTCCGGATTGAACTCCCACAAATTAAATGCCCGTTCTTGGCTTGGGAGGATCCGCTGGATGAGCATGACTTGGACCACGTCGACGTGCCTGAGCCTATTGCTCACCATCTTCTTGATACATGCTCGGAGTCCCGTCACCTCCACCGGATTCCCCCACTGCAAGCCCTTCTCTTTCCAGGAGGTGAGCTGCGTGGGGATGCCTGATCTAAACTCGGGGGCCGCCGCCCATGTGGATTTGCGCGGCTCGGTGATGTAGAACCACCCCGATTGCCACCCCTTGACGGAGTCCACGAAGGTCCCTTCTAGCCAAGGGACATTGGGCAATTTGCCCAACATGGCGCCTCCGCATTCCGCTTGCGTACCCTTCACAACCTTCTGCTTGACGTTGAAGGTCTTGAGCCACAGGCTGAAGTGGGGCCGGATGCAGAGGAAGGCCTCACACACGACGATAAACGCCGAGATGTTGAGGATAAAGTTCGGCGCCAGATAGTGGAAATCCAGGCCATAGTAAAACATGAGCCCCCGGACAAATGGATGGAGCGGAAAGCCCAGTCCGCAGAGGAAGTGGGGGAGGAAGACGACCCTCTCATGAGGCTTGGGGGTAGGGATGAGCTGCCCCTCGTTGGGCAGCTGATGCGCGATATCGCCGGAAAGGTATCCGGCGCTGCGCAGCTTGGTAATGTCCTCCTCCTTGACGGTGGAGGCTAACCATTTACCTCCCGCTCTGGACATATTCGGAGAAGGTTGAGGCGAGATGCGCGAACTCGGGCATTGGAGCTTGAGTTCGCGGGGATGGATAAGCAAAGGAGGAAGAAGGCATAGGTGAGAAGGTGAATCCTTATCCCTTATATATAGGCGGACAAAACTATGCGTCCCCCACCAGCCTGGTGAAACTCGCTTGTCTCCCAAGTGCCACCATCGATGGCGCGGTTGGGTTACCCATGCACGTATTGATGAGAATCCCGGAATAAGGGGAACACGATCTCTGCTTCGACAAGACGTGCCAAGGAAACCGCTTCGCTAAACATGCTGAGGTGGTGTAGTAATTCAAACAAAGGCTTGGTGACGGTGTGATGTCACGCCGCATAATACGTCAGCAGATTGAACTAAGTGTACATTTTATTCTCTCTACGGTGGAATGTGGAATTTATTTTGCAGAGCCGGACACTATCCTGGTGTTCATGATCTTCTCTGGATTATTCAAGGGAGGAACCCGCCTTGCAATGCCGAACATTATGCACGCCGGACTTATCGTCATTGAAGACTGGTTCAGGGGCTACTAAGGGAGTCCTAGACTAGGGGGTGTCCAGACAGCCGGACTATCATTGTCCGCCGGACTCCAAGACTACGAAGATACAAGATTGAAGACTCCGGCTCGTGTCCGGATGGTACTTTCCTTGGCGTGGAAGGCAAGCTTGGCGATACGGATATGTAGATCTCCTACCATTGTAACCGACTCTGTGTAACCCTAGCCCTCTCCGGTGTCTATATAAACCGGAGAGCCTTAGTCCGTAGGACAACATACATTACAACAATCATACCATAGGCTAGCTTCTAGGGTTTAGCCTCCTTGATCTCGTGGTAGATCTACTCTTGTACTACCCATATCATCAATATTAATCAAGCAGGACGTAGGGTTTTACCTCCATCGAGAGGGCCCGAACCTGGGTAAAAACATCGTGTCCCTCGTCTCCTGTTACCATCCGCCTAGACGCACAGTTCAGGACCCCCTACCCGAGATCCGCCGGTTTTGACACCGACAGCCGGCATCTTCTACATGATGATTGTGTACTGCATCTACTTCGTGATCATGTCCTGGAGATTCTTTGTCTTCTCACCCGCCCTCGTCGCGGTTGTCTTGCTGCCCTTCCTCATTTCTTGCCTGCCCCCCATGGACGACTTCATAATCATCTTCATCACCTTGCCACCGATAGCCATCCACGAAACCACGCAAGAGCAGGTGGTCCCGCACCTGTACGGAATCTGGGTCCATAAGGCTCTTCAGCTTGCATCTTTGACACAGACATCTTATCTCTGTCTCGTTCTTTTGAAGCATCTCGGCCTTCGCGGAGCTCAAAAGCCTATTCATGATGCCTTTGGTCATCGTGCGGACCATGGTCGCCTGCGGGGTAGAGCAAAGCGATATTTTAGAACCAAAAAAAAATTGGCATGACTTTGCCTAAAAATAGGACCAAAAAGAATGCATAGTGCCAAATTCTCGCCGAAAGGGAAATGAATCAACATTCCGGCAAAATATTGGCAACTATCGCATTTCAAATACTGGTACCTGCAAACACAAACATATGCAACACCACAAACATACGTAGATCTAGGCCATAAAAAGTGCATGTGCACGTTGTTGGAGGGAGAAAAAAGTAGATCTACAACATACAGAAAGCTTTCCCCTTACTTACCTATCAAAAAAAGGAAATATAACCACTTAATTTGGGTGAATCTATGGTGCAAATGAGGTGAGGAGGAGGAGGCAGCCGAGACAAGCTTGGACGAGGAGGTGGAGAGAATGAAGTGGGGAAAGTGAGTGTGGTAGGTGGATGTTCAAAATATCTAGCTGCTCTCAGGTTACCAATGGCGCACCATGGTGCGCCATTACTAGTTTTGAAAAAAATAAAAAAATAATTGTTAGTAGTGGCGCACCCTGGTTGTGGTGCGCCATCACTAGTTTGAACTAGTAATGGCGCACTATCCCCTGGTGCACCATTACTAGTTTAAAAAAAAGTAAAAAAAATTGTTAGTAGTAGCGCACAGAGTGAGTGGTGCACCATTACTAGTTAAAACTAGTAATGGTGCACTATCCCCTGGTGCGCCATTACTAGTTTTGAAAAAAATATTGTTAGTAGTGGCGCACTGTGGGTGTGGTGTGCCATTAGTGATATGGACACTAATGGCGTACCTATACATGGTGCGCCACTGCTATATAGCAGTGGCGCACCACATTTGTGGTGCGCCATTAATGTTCATATTACCTATAGCCCTTTTTCTAGTAGTGTACTGTCCTCTTTCCACACTTGTGCTTCAAAGTAGCACCATGATCTTCATGATAGAGAGTCTCCTATGTTGTCACTTTCATATACTAGTGGGAACTTTACATCATAGAACATGGCTTGTGTATTCCAATGATGGGCTTCCTCAAAATGCCCTAGGTCTTCGTGAGCAAGCAAGTTGGATGCACACCCACATAGTTTCTTTTGTTGAGCTTTCATACACTTATAGCTCTAGTGCATCCGTTGCATGGCAATCCCAACTCACTCACATCGATATCTATTAATGGACATCTCCATAGCCCGTTGATACGCCTAGTTGATGTGAGACTATCTTCTCCTTTTTTGTCTTCTCCACAACCACCATTCTATTCCATATATAGTGTTATATCCATGGCTCACGCTCATGTATTGCGCGAAAGCTAAAAAAGTTTGAGAACATAGAAGTATGAAACAATTTCTTGGCTTGTCATCGGGGTTGTGCATGATTAAATACTTTGTGTGATGACGATAGAGCATAGCCAAACTATATGATTTTGTAGGGATAACTTCTTTAACCATGTTATTTTGAGAAGAAATGATTGCTTTGTTAGTATACTTGAAGTATTATTGTTTTCATGTCAATATGAACTTTTATCCTGAATCATTTGGGATCTGAACATTCATGCCACAATAAAGAAAATTACATTGAGAAATATGCTAGGAAGCATTCCACATCAAAAATTCTGTTTTTACCATTTACCTACTCGAGGACGAGCAGGAATTAAGCTGGGGATGCTTGATATGTCTCCAACTTATCTATAATTTTTGATTGTTCCATGCTATTATATTACCCGTTTTGGATGTTTATGGGCTTTACTCTACAGTTTTATATCATTTTTGGGACTAACCTACTAACCGGAGGCCCAGCCCAGATTGTCATTTTTTGCCTATTTTAGTGTTTCGAAGAAAAGGAATAACAAACAGAGTCCAAACGGAATGAAACATTAGGGAGAGTTATTTTTGGAACGGAAGCAATCCAGGAGACTTGGAGTGGACGTCAGGGAAGCTTCGAGGTGGCCACGAGAGTCAGGGGCACGCCCTACCCCCTGGGTGCGCCCCCACCCTCGTGGGCCCCTAGTGGCTCCCCTGACCGACTTCTTTCGCCTATATATGTCCATATACCCTAATAACATCGAGGAGCACAATAGATCGGGAGTTCCGCCGCCGGAAGCCTCTGTAGCCACCAAAAACCAAACGGGACACTGTTCCGGCACCCTGCCGGAGGGGGATCCCTCACCGGTGGCCATCTTCATCATCCTGGCGCTATCCATGACAAGGAGGGAGTAGTTCACCCTCGAGGCTGAGGGTATGTACTAGTATCTATGTGTTTGATCTCTCTCTTTCGTGTTCTTGAGGTGATACGATCTTGATGTATCGCGAGCTTTGCTATTATAGTTGGATTTTATGAAGTTTCTCCCCCTCTACTCTCTTGTGATGAATTGAGTTTTCCCCTTGAAGTTGTCTTGTCGGATTGAGTCTTTAAGGATTTGAGAACACTTGATGTATGTCATGCTGTGCTTATCTATGGTGACAATGGGATTTTCATGTGATCTACTTGATGTATGTTTTAGTAATCAACTTGCGGGTTCAATGAACTTATGCATAGGGGTTGGCACACGTTTTTGTCTTGACTCTCCGGTAGAAACTTTGGGGCATTCTTTGAAGTAATTTGTGTTGGTTGAATACATGAATCTGAGATTGTGTGATGCATATCGTATAATCATGCCCACGGATACTTGAGGTGACATTGGAGTATCTAGGTGACATTAGGGTTTTGGTTGATTTGTGTCTTAAGGTGTTATTCTAGTATGAACTCTATGATAGATCGAACAGAAAGAATAGCTTCGTGTTATTTTACTACGGACTCTTGAATAGATCGATCAGAAAGGATAACTTTGAGGTGGTTTCGCACCCTACAATAATCTCTTCGTTTGTTCTCCGCTATTAGTGACTTTGGAGTGACTCTTTGTTGCATGTTGAGGGATAGTTATATGATCCAGTTATGTTATTATTGTTGAGAGAACTTGCACTAGTGAAAGTATGAACCCTAGGCCTTGTTTCCTATCATTGCAATACCGTTTACGCTCACTTTTATATCATTAGTTACCTTGTCGTTTTTATATTTTTAGATAACGAAAACCTATATCTACCATCCATATTGCACTTGTATCACCATCTCTTTACCGAACTAGTGCACCTATACAATTTAACATTGTATTGGGTGTGTTGGGGACACAAGAGACTCTTTGTTATTTGGTTGCAGGGTTGCTTGAGAGAGACCATCTTCATCCTACGCCTCCCACGGATTGATAAATCTTAGGTCATCCACTTGAGGGAAATTTGCTACTGTCCTACAAACCTCTGCACTTGGAGGCGCAATAACGTCTACAAGAAGAAGGTTGTGTAGTAGACATCACAAGGCTTATAGTGATGAGTATTACCGAGAGGGCCTAGAGATACCTCTCTGAAACACGGATTGAAAAATCCTAATCTCGATCTATGCCAACCCACCAAACACCTTTAGAGACACCTGTCGAGCACCTTTATAATCACCCATTTACGTTGTGACGTTTGGTAACACACAAAGTGCTCCTCCGGTATTCGGGAGTTGCATAATCTGATAGTCTGAGGAACATGTATAAGTCATCAAGAAAGCAGTAGCAATGAAACCATAACAATCATAATGCTAAGCTAACGGATGGGTCATGTCCATCACATCATTCTCCTAATGATGTGATCCCGTTCATCAAATGACAACACATGTCTATGGTTAGGAAACATAACCGTCTTTGATAAACGAGCTAGTCAAGTAGAGGCATACTAGGGACACTTATGTTTTGTCTATGTTTTCACAAATGTACTAAGTTTCTGGTTAATACAATTCTAGCATGAATAATAAACATTTATCATGATATAAGGAAATAAACAATAACTTAATTATTGCCTCTGGGGCATATTTCATTCAGTCTCCCACTTGCACTAGAGTCAATAATCTAGATCACATCGCCATAGTTCACATAAATAGTTCATATCTGTATGTGATTAACACCCATAGTTCACATCGACATGTGACAAACAACCAAAGGTTTTACTAGAGTCAATATTCTAGTTCACATCGCTATGTGATTAACACCCAAAGAGTACTAAGGAGTGATCATGTTTTACTTGTGAGAGAAGTTTAGTCAATGGGTCTGTCACATTCAGAGCCATATGTATTTTGCAAATATTCTATGTCTACAATGCTCTGCATAGAGCTACTCTAGCTAATTTCTCCCACTTTCAATATGTATCCAGATTCAGACTTTAGAGTCATCTGGATCGGTGTAAAAGCTTGCATCGACGTAACTCTTTACGACGAACTCTTTATCACCCCCTTCACCAAGAAACATTTCCTTAGTCCTCACTAAGGATTATTTTGACCACTGTCCAGTGATCTACTCTTAGGTCACTATTGTACCCCCTTGCCAAACTCATGGCAAGGTACACAATAGGTCAGGTACACAGCACATCATACTTTATAGAACCTATGACTGTGGCATAGGGAATGACTCTCATTCTCTTTCTATCTTCTTCCCTGGTCGGGCTTTGAGTCTTACTCAACTTTACACCTTGTAATACAGACAAGAACTCCTTCTTTGACTGATCCCTTTTGAACTATTTCAAAAACTTGTCAAGGTATTTACTCATTGAAAAATCTTATCAAGCGTCTTGATCTATCTCTATAGATCTTGATGCCCAATATGTAAGCAGCTTCACCGAGGTCTTTCTTTGAAAAACTCCTTTCAAATACTCCTTTATGCTTTCCAGAAAATTCTACATCATTTCTGATCAACAGTATGTTATTCACATATACTTATCAGAAAGGCTTGATACGTCCATTTTGCATCATGCTTTTATATCGATATTTATTGCATAATGGGTTGTTATTACACGTTATGTCACAATACTTATGCCTATTCTCTCTTATTTTACAAGGTTTACATGAAGAGGGAGAATGCCGGCAACTGGAATTCTGGGCTGGAAATGGAGCAAATATTAGAGACCTATTCTGTACAACTTAAAAAGTCCTGAAACTCCATGGAAGTTATTTTTGGAATTAATAAAAAATAATGGGCGAAGAAAGTACCAAAGGGGCCCACACCCTGGCCACGAGGGTGGGGCGTGCCCTACCCCCCTAGGCGCGCCACCCTGCCTCGTGGACCCCCTTGCAGTCCTCCAGTGGCCATCTTCTGCTATATGAAGTCTACCCTAAAAAATCATAAGGAAGCTTACGGGATGAAACACCGCCGCCACTAGGTGGGACCTTGGCGTAACCAATCTAGGGCTCCGGCGGAGCTGTTCTACCTGGGAAACATCCCTCCGGGAGGGGGAAATCATCACCATCGTCATCACCGTCGATCCTCTCATCGGGAGGGGTTCAATCTCCATCAACATCTTCACCAGCACCATCTCCTTTCAAGCCCTAGTTCATCTCTTGTATCCAATCTTTGTCCCAAAACCTCAAATTGGTACCTGTGTGTTGCTAGTAGTGTTGATTACTCCTTGTAGTTGATGCTAGTTGGTTTATTCGGTGGAAGATCATATGTTCAGATCCTATATGCATATTAATACCCCTCTGATTATGAACATGAATATGATTTGTGAGTAGTTAAGTTTGTTCCTGAGGACATGGGAGAAGTCTTGCTATAAGTAGTCATGTGAATTTGGTATTCGTTCGATATATTTATGAGATGTATGTTGTCTCTCCTCTAGTGGTGTTATGTGAACGTCGACTACTTGACACTTCACCATTGTTTGCGCCTAGAAGAAGGCATTGTGAAGTAATAAGTAGATGATGGGTTGTTAGAGTGACAGAAGCTTAAACCCTAGTTTATGCGTTGCTTCATAAGGGGCTGATTTGGATCCATATGTTTCATGCTATGGTTAGGTTTACTTTAATACTTCTTTTGTAGTTCCAGATGCTAGCAATATGGGTAATAATAAGTGTGATGCTTGTCCAATAAAGGGCAGTACCCCAGCACCTGTCCACCCACATATCAAATTATCAAAGTAACGAACGTGATGGAAACTAGCTTGACGATAATTCCCATGTGTCCTCGGGAGCGTTTTCCTTCATATAGGAATTTGTCCAGGCTTGTCCTTTGCTACAAAAAGGATTGGGCCACCTTGCTGCACCTTATTTACTTTTGTTACTTTTTACCCGTTACGAATTACCTTATCACAAAACTATCCTTTACCGATAATTTCAGTGCCTGCAGAGAATACCTTACTGAAAACCGCTTGTCATTTCCTTCTGCTCCTCGTTGGGTTCAACACTCTTACTTATCGAAAGGACTAGGATAGATCCCCTACACTTGTGGGTCATCAAGAATCTTTTTTGGTGCCATTGCCGGGGAGTGAAGCGCCTTTGGTAAGTGGAACTTGGTAAGGAAAAATTTATATAGTGTGCTGAAATTTACTATCACTTGTTACTATGGAACATAATCCTTTGAGGGGCTTGTTCGGGGTATCTTCACCCCGACCAGTAGAGCAAAGAGTTGCTCCTAAACCTACTGAACCTACTGAAAATGTTTTCTTTGAAATTTCTTTGGGTATGATAGAGAAGTTGCTAACTAATCCTTTTACAGGAGATGGAACATTGCATCCCGATTTGCACCAAATCTATGTGGATGAAGTTTGTGGATTATTTAAGCTTGCAGTTATGCCCGAGGATGTTATCATGAATAATGTCTTCCCTTTATCTTTGAAGGGAGAGGCATTGACATGGTTTAGGCTATGTGATGATATGGGATCATGGAACTACAAACGATTGAAATTGGAATTTCATCAGAAGTTTTATCCTATGCATCTTGTTCATTGTGATTGTAATTATATATATAATTTTTGGCCTCATGAAGGAGAAAGCATCGCTCAAGCTTGGGGGAGGCTTAAGTCAATGTTATATTCATGCCCCGATCATGAGATCTCAAGAGAAATGATTATTCAAAATATTTATGCTCGGCTTTCTCTCAACAATCGCTCCATGCTCGATACTTCTTGTACTGGTTCCTTTATGATGAAGACTATTGAATTCAGATGGGATTTATTGGAAAGAATTAAATGCACCTCTGAAGATTGGGATCTCGACGAAGGTAAGGAGTCAGGTATAACACCTATGTTTGATTGTGTTAAATCTTTTATGGATACCGATGTTTTCCGTGAATTTAGCACTAAATATGGACTTGACTCTGAGATAGTAGCTTCTTTCTGTGAATCATTTGCTACTCATATTGACCTCCCTAAGGAGAAGTGGTTTAAATATAATACTCCCATTGAAGTAAAAGTAATTTCACCTATTAAAGTTGAAGAAAAGACTATCACTTGTAATGATCCTATTGTTCCTACTACCTATATTGAGAAACCACCTTTCCCTGTTAGGATAAAGGATCATGCTAAAGCTTCAACTATGGTTCGTAAGAGTAATACTAGAACACCTACACCACCTGAGCAAATTAAAGTTGAACCTAGTATTGCTATGGTTAAAGATCTCTTGGATGATAATATTGCTGGGCATGTTATTTACTTCTGTGATGAAGCTGCTAGAATTGCTAGACCTGATACTAAAAATAAACATAGACCTGTTGTAGGCATGCCTATTATTTCTGTTAAAATAGGAGATCATTGTTATCATGGCTTATGTGATATAGGTGCTAGTGCTAGTGCAATAACTCATTCCTTATACCAAGAAATTATGCATGATATTGCACCTACTGAGATAGAAGAAATCGATGTTACAATTAAGCTTGCCAATAGAGATACTATTACAGCAGTTGGGATTGTTAGAGATGTTGAAGTCTTGTGTGGGAAAGTTAAATATCCTGCTGATTTTCTTGTTCTTGGTTCCCCACAAGATAGCTTTTGTCCCATCATATTTGGTAGACCCTCCTTGAATATTGTTAATGCTAAGATAGATTGCGAAAAGGACATTGTTACGATTGGTTTAGGGGATATGTCTCATGAGTTTAGTTTTGCTAAATTTTGTAGACAACCCCATGATAAAGAATTGCCTAGTAAGGATGAAATTATTGGTCTTGCTTCTATTGCCATGCCTCCTAATGATCCTTTAGAACAATATTGGCTAGACCATGAAAATGATATGTTTATGAATGAAAGAAGGGAAATAGATGAAGTATTCTTTAAACAGGGACCTATTTTGAAACACAACTTGCCTGTTGAAATCCTAGGGGAGCCTCCACCACCCAAGGGTGATCCCGTGTTTGAGCTTAAACCACTACCTGATACTCTTAAATATGCTTATCTTGATGAAAAGAAGATATATCCTGTTATTATTAGTGCTAACCTTTCAGAGCAGGAAGAGGAGAAATTATTGAAAACTCTAAAGAAGCACCGTGCTGCTATTGGATATACTCTTGATGATCTTAAGGGCATTAGTCCCACTCTATGCCAACAGAAAATAAAACTGGAGAAAGACGCCAAACCAGTTGTTGATCACCAACGACGGTTAAATCCTAAGATGAAAGAAGTGGTAAGAAAAAGAAATACTAAAGCTCCTGGAGGAAGGTATAATTTATCCCGTTGCTGATAGTCGGTGGGTATGTCATGTCCATTATTTCCCTAAGAAAGGAGGTATTACTGTTGTTCCTAATGATAAAGATGAATTGATCCCACAAAGAATTGTTACAGCTTATAGGATGGTAATTGATTTCCGCAAAATAAACAAAGCTACTAAAAAGATAATTACCCTTTGCCTTTTATTGATCAAATGCTAGAAAGATTATCCAAACATACACATTTTTTCTTTCTAGATGGTTACCCTGGTTTCTCTCAAATACCCATGTCAACAGAGGATCAAGAAAAGACCACTTTTACTTGCCCTTTCGGTACTTTTGCTTATAGACATACGCCTTTTGGTTTATCTAATGCACCTGCTACCTTTCAAAGATGCATGATGGCTATATTATCTGACTTTTGTGAAAAGATTGTTGAGGTTTTCATGGATTATTTCTCCGTTTATGGATCTTCTTTTGATGATTGCTTAAGCAACCTTGATCGAGTTTTGAAGATATGTGAAGAAACTAATATTGTTTTGAATTGGGAAAAGTGCCACTTTATGGTTAATGAAGGCATTGTCTTGGGGCATAAAATTTCTAAAAGAGGTATTGAAGTTGATAAAGCTAAAGTCGATGCTATTGAAAATATGCCATGTCCTAAGGACATAAAAGGTATAAGAAGTTTCCTTGGTCATGCCGGTTTTTATAGGAGGTTCAATAAAGACTTCTCTAAAATTTCTAGGACTGCGACTAATCTCTTACAAAAAGATATTCCTTTTGTCATCAATGATGATTGTGTAGAAGCATTTGAAATACTTAAGAAAGCTTTGATTTCTGCACCTATTGTTCAGCCACCTGATTGAAATTTACCCTTTGAAATTATGTGCGATGCTAGTGATTATGCCGTAGGTGCTGTTCTTGGACAAAGAGTTGATAAGAAACTAAAGGTTATCCAATATGCTAGTAAAACTCTAGACAGTGCCCAGAGAAATTATGCTACTACTGAAAAAGAATTTTTAGAAATTGTATTTGCTTGTGATAAGTTCAGACCTTATATTGTTGACTCTAAAGTAACTGTTCACAGTGATCATGCTACTATTAAATATCTTATGGAAAAGAAAGATGCTAAACCTAGAATTATTAGATGGGTTCTCCTAACACAAGAATTTGATTTGCATATTATTGATAGAAAGGGAGCTGAGAACCCCGTTGCAGACAACTTGTCTAGGTTAGAGAATGTTCTTGATGACCCACTACCTATTGATGATAGCTTCCTGGACGAACAATTAGTTGTCATAAATGCTTCTCATACTGCTCCATGTTATGCTGATTATGCTAATTACATTTTTGCTAAATTTATACCACCTAGTTTCATATACCAGCAAAAGAAAAAGTTTTTCTATGATTTAAGACATTACTTCTGGGACGACCAACACCTTTATAAAGAAGGAGTAGATGGTGTTATTAGATGTTGTGTACCTGAGCATGAACAGGAACAGATCCTACGCAAGTGTCACCCCGAGGATTATGGAGGACACCACGCTAGAGATAGAACTGCACATAAGGTATTGCAATCCAGTTTTTATTGGCATACTCTCTTCAAAGATGCCCGTAAGTTTGTCTTGTCTTGTGATGAATGTCAAAGAATTGGTAATATTAGTAGACGTCAAGAAATACCTATGAATTATTCTCTTGTTATTGAACTATGTGATGTTTGGGGCTTTGATTATATGGGACCGTTTCCTTCCTCTAATGGGTATACACATATTTTAGTTGCTATTGATTACTTTACTAAGTGGGTAGAAGCTATTCCAACTAGTAGTGCTGATCATAACACCTCTATTAAGATGCTTATAAAGAAGTTATTTTTCCGAGGTTTGGAGTCCCTAGATACCTAATGACTGATGGTGGTTCATAGTTTATTCATGGTGCTTTTCATAAAATGCTTGCTAAGTATGATGTTAATCATAGAATTGCATCTCCTTATCACCCACAATCCAGTGGCCAAGTAGAACTGAGTAAGAGAGAGCTTAAATTGATTTTGCAAAAGACTATTAAAAGATCTAGAAAGAATTGGTCCAAGAAACATGATGATGCATTATGGGCTTATAGAACTGCATATAAAAATCCTATGGGTATGTCTTCATATAAAATGATTTATGGAAAAGCATGTCACTTACCTCTCGAACTAGAACATAAGGCATATTGGGCCATTAAAGAGCTCAATTATGATTTCAAACTTGCCGGTGAGAAGAGGTTATTTGACATTAGCTCACTTGATGAATGGATAACCCAAGCTTATGAGAATGCCTAACTGTTTAAATAAAAAGTTAAAAGATGGCATGACAAAAGGATACAAAGCGTGAGTTTAATGTAAGTGATTATGTGTTGCTTTTCAACTCTCGTTTAAGATTTTTGGCAGGAAAACTCCTCTCTAAATGGGAAGGTCCTTACGTTATTGAGGAGGTCTATCGTTTCGGTGCCATAAAAATCAACAACTTCGAAGACACAAATCCGAAGGTGGTGAACGGTCAAAAAATCAAACATTATATCTCAGGTAATCTTATAAATGTTGAAACTAATGTTATTGAAACCGTAACCCCAGAGGAATACATAAGGGACACTTTCCAGAACTTTTCAGACTCTGAAAAGGAATAGGTATGTGGTACGGTAAGTAAACCGACTCCAAAACAGTTCTAATAGCAATTTTTCTCTGTTTTGGAATATTTAAGAAAATAGGAAATAAGAGGTAGTCCGGGAAGGACACGAGGCGTCCACGAGGGTGGAGGGCGCGCCCTACCCCCTGGGCGCGCCCCCTGCCTCGTGGGCACCTCGTGTGCTCTCCGGACTCCGTTTTCTTGCACGATACTTCTTTTGGTCGGTAAAAATTCATTATATAATCTCCCGAAGGTTTTGACCACCGTATCACGTAAATATCCTTTGTCTTTGTTTCGAGCTGTTTTTCTGACAGATCTAGATCACCATGACGTTTTCAAGCGCCCCCATGGACAAGTTTTTTGAGAAGGTCATCAACCCCTACCTCGCGGAGGTCCTGCAACACCCTCAAATCATTGAGATGCGTGAGAGGGTGCTGCACATCCGCGATGCTGAGGGACCATGGAGGACAAAAAGCGTGGAGACAAGACTCGAAGCAATGGAACAACAAGTTTTCAAGTGCCAAGGGATGGTCGAACACGGAATCAACGCCAACCAGATGATGATCATGGAGTTCACAAACAACCACAAGCTGGATGCCAAGAACATTGGGGAGACCATCTTCAAGCTTCATGAGAAAATCGAGCACCTCCAAGCTCAGATCTATGACCTGCAAAACCAAAACTGTGAGTATGAATATAGATTCAAGAGGATGAGTTTGGCTGCAGATTTGAGGATCCCGGAGACTCGATCATCCTTCTATGTTGGTGAGCCTATGCCTTGGAAGACGGACGACAAGCCTACTAAGGGAGTCCTGGACTAGGGGGTGTCGAGACAGCCGGACTATCATTATCCGCCGGACTCCAAGACTACGAAGATACAAGATTGAAGACTCCGTCCTGTGTCTGGATGGGACTTTCCTTGGCGTGGAAGGCAAGCTTGGCAATACGGATATGTAGATCTCCTTCCATTGTAACCGACTCTGTGTAACCCTAGCCTCCTCCGATGTCTATATAAACCGGAGGGCTTTAGTCCGTAGGAAAACATACATTACAACCATCATACCATAGGCTAGCTTCTAGGGTTTAGCCTCCTTGATCTCGTGGTAGATCCACTCTTGTAATACCCATATCTTCAATATTAATCAAGCAGGACATAGGGTTTTACATCCATCGAGAGGGCCCGAACCTGGGTAAAAACATCGTGTCCCTCGTCTCCTGTTACCATCCGCCTAGACGCACAATTCGGGACCCCCTACCCGAGATCCGCCGGTTTTGACACCGACATTGGTGCTTTCATTGAGAGTTCCTCTGTGTCGTCACCGATAGGTTTGATGGCATCTTCAACCAACAACGCTGTCCAGGGTGAGACTTTTCTCCCCGGACAGATCTTCATATTCGGCGGCTTCGCACTGCGGGCCAATTCACTTGGCCATCTGGAGCAGATAGAAAGCTACGCCCCTGGCCGTCAGGTCAGATTCGGAAGCTTAAACTTCACGGCCGACGTCCGCGGAGACTTGATCTTCGACGGACTCGAGCCACAGCCAAGCGTGCCGCACTGTGACGACGGGCATGATCTAGCTCTGCCACCGAACAGTGCCCTGGTGGCCGCACCCAGATCCGCTCCGGCCATTAGCCCGGAGCCGATCACCCATATCGAGGGCCGGTGGATAGACGCCGCCCTGGGGGCTTCAACATCCACGGCGATGGAGCCGAACACTGATCTTGTCCCCAGCGAAACTCGTGGTTCCGAGGCGCCGGACTCCTCGCCGGACTCCGAACCTCCCGTGCCCCTACCAATCGATCCGGATTGGGCGCCGGTTATGGAATTCATCGCCGTGGACATCTTTCAATACTCGCCTTTTGGCGATATCCTGAATTCACTAAAGTATCTCTCGTTATCAGGAGAGTCCTGGCCGGACTATGGCCAGGATGGCTGGGGTACGGACGAAGAAGAAATTCAGTGCCCACCCACCACCCACTTTGTAGCCACTGTTGATGATCTAACCGACATGCTAGATTACGACTCTGACGACATCGACGCTATGGACGACGATGCCGGAGACGAACAGGAACCAGCGCCTACAGGGCACCGGAAGACCACCTTGTCATACGACATATATATGGTGGACACCCCAAAAGACGGGGATGGCGAAGAAGCAGCGGAGGCAGATTCTCTAAAGAAGCAGCCCAAACGCCAACGTCAGCGGCGCCGCCCTAAATCCCGCCACAGCAAGAATGGAGATTCCGGCACGGGAGATAATAATACTCCGGAGAGTGCCGAAGACAATCCCCTCCAGCAAGACTCAGCGCAGGAGGATGCAGAAGCAAGCCCTCATGAGAGGGCGGCAGATGAAGAGGTTGAGGATCATAATTATATGCCCCCCTCCGAAGACGAAGCAAGCCTCAACGATGATGAATTCGTCGTACCAGAGGATCCAGTCGAACAAGAGCGCTTCAAGCGCAGGCTTATCGCCACAGCAAACAGCCTAAAGAAAAAGCAGCAACAGCTTCAAGCTGATCAAGACCTGCTGGCCGATCGAGGGACCGAGGTCCTCGCGGCCGAAGAGCATAAACTCGAACGCCCCTCCAAAAGTTACCCAAGGCGCAAGCTGCTCCCCCGATTAGAGGAGGAATCATACATACCTTCATCACCAGCGCACGATATGGCTGACCGACCACCTCGTGGTCGTGACAGAGAGGCATCCAGGCCCCCAACCAAGACCGTACCCCGGCATCGCTCCAAAAGTACGAAGCCAAGAGGGAACGCGCCGGACTTGCGAGACATATTGAAGGATAAAGCAAGGCAATCCAGATCGATCTACGGATCACGTGGGCGCCCCATGACCCACGACGAATACCGTCGCACCGGATACAATAACCCCGGCCGGGCCGAACACAGCAGACAGTGCTCTCTCGAGCTGCGTCGCGATATCGCCCAATACAGGGGCGCCGCACACCCTCTATGCTTCACTGACGAAGTAATGGATCATCAGATCCCCGAAGAGTTTAAACCTGTAAACATCGAATCTTACGATGGCACAACAGACCCCGCGGTGTGGATCGAAGACTATCTTCTCCACATCCATATGGCCTGCGGTGATGATCTCCATGCCATCAAATATCTCCCACTCAAGCTTAAAGGACCAGCTCGGCATTGGCTAAATAGCTTGCCCGCAGAGTCAATTGGGTGCTGGGAAGACCTGGAAGCCGCATTCCTCGACAACTTCCAGGGCATGTATGTGCAACCACCAGACGCCGATGACCTAAGCCACATTATTCAGCAGCCAGACAAATTGGCCAGACAATTCTGGACAGGGTTCTTGACAAAGAAAAACCAAATCGTCGATTGTCCGGATGCAGAGGCCCTTGCAGCCTTCAAACATAACATCCGGGACGAATGGCTAGCCCGGCACCTGGGGCAGGAAAAGCCGAAATCCATGGCAGCCCTCACATCGTTAATGACCCGCTTTTGCGCGGGAGAGGACAGTTGGCTAGCCCGTAGCAACAACCTCCGTAAAATTTCTGGCAGTCCGGATACAAAGGACAACAATGGCAGGTCACGTCGAAACAAAAACAAGCGCCGCATTAACAGCGACGATAAGGAGGATACGGCAGTCAATGCTGGATTCCGCGGCTCTAAACCCGGTCAGCGGAAGAAGCAATTCAAAAGAACCACTCCGGGTCCGTCCAATCTGGACCGAATACTCGACCGCTTATGCCAGATACATGGCACCTCTGAAAAGCCAGCTAACCACACCAATAGAGATTGCTGGGTGTTCAAGCAGGCCAGCAAGATAATTGCCGAAAACAATGACAAGGGGCTAAACAGCGACGACGAGGAAGACACCCGACCGCCGAACAACAGAGGACAGAAGGGTTTCCCCCCACAAGTGCGGACGGTGAATATGATATACGCGACCCACATACCCAAGAGGGAGAGGAAACGTGCACTAAGGGACGTCTATGCGATGGAGCCAGTCGCCCCAAAGTTCAATCCATGGTCCTCTTGTCCGATCACTTTCGATCGAAGAGACCATCCGACCAGCATACGCCATGGCGGATTCGTCGCATTGGTTTTAGACCCAATCGTCGATGGATTTCACCTCACGAGAGTCCTGATGGACGGCGGCAGTAGCCTGAACCTGCTTTATCAGGATACTGTGCGTAAAATGGGCATAGACCCATCAAGGATTAAACCTACAAAGACAACCTTTAAAGGTGTCATCCCAGGAGTGGAAGCCAACTGTACAGGCTGAGTCACACTGGAGGTGGTCTTCGGATCCCCGGATAATTTCCGGAGCGAAGAGTTAATCTTCGACATAGTCCCGTTTCGCAGCGGCTATCACGCCCTGCTCGGACGAACCGCGTTTGCAAAATTCAACGCGGTGCCGCATTATGCATACCTAAAGCTCAAGATGCCAGGCCCTCGTGGAGTCATCACGGTCAACGGGAATACGGAACGCTCCCTCCGAACGAAGGAACATACAACGGCTCTCATGGCAGAAGTACAGAGCAGCCTTCTAAGACAATTCTCAAGTCCGGCAGTTAAAAGGCCGGACACAGCAAAGCGCGCCCGGAGCAAGGCCAACCAAGACCACCTGGCGCGATCAGAGCACGCGTAGCAATGTGGCCCCAACCCTCACCCGCGCATGATCGCAAGAATAACACTCCGCGTACATCATTACGCTTTGGAAATACCATGGGCGCAGGGAAAGGGGCACGATCACAATGGACCCAGAGTGCGGCTCGACCACACCAGGGGCTCGCAAGTGTGCCCCCCTTCTTTTCTTTTTCATTTTACTACTTTGTGTACACAGGACTCCGTTAAGCAGAAGCCCTGTCCGGTGGCGAACCCGCCGAACTCATGATGCAACAGTCAGGGACTAAAGAATGTCGCGACAAACATTCAGGTGGTCTCAATTACGAGCATTAAATTCGATTATATACACCAAGTCTGCAGCTCATCCCTGGAGGGGGACATGTTTATTTAGTCCAAATCCCTTGCTTACCGCACTGTTTGTATCAGTCCGCTCTACTAGCAGACTTTCTTTCATAAATAATGCAGCACCTCTTTATTGCAATTGCATTATCTTTTATAAATATGTTCATTACATGACATCTTGAACCCGTATATTTTGGTACGGCTGAATACGCCAGGGGTTTCTGTTCCCCAAATTATGGTGTGATAAAGTCCGAACAGTTTCACAAGTGCGGCACCCCGAACTTATAGAATTATATGAATCGGCTCCGAATCATGTCTTGGGTCAATAGTTGGGTTTGCCCAGCTCCCACGTTTTGGTGCCTTACGTTCCGTTCTGTCGGCTAAGGTGGCACTGGGAGAACCACTGCGATTGCGCCCCGGTTGAGCCGGGCTAACGCCTCAGTGGAGAAAGCTAAAACTGACTGGCATGTTAAGGCGAGAGACTGGTCGCTGCTCGAGAGGTTTTTTCGGGTCCTTAAAGACTCACGCCGCTTCGAGCGAAGTTCCAGATAATGTCCGATGAAGGCGTGGATAGCGCCCTGGATTCGGTCTTCCGAATACCAGGGGCTTCGCCGAAATTTAAAATTATAGAATTCTATGGCTAAGTGAGAGTGTTCAAGCATTATAAGTCCGGTTGCCTTGTTCGTCGTGTTGAGCGCCTCCCTAGATGGACCCAAAAATGGGAACAAGAGTGCTCAAGTTTATCCCGAACACCCCAGCACTTGTGGCTTGGGGGCTGAAGCCAACGACTTGCCATCTCTCAGATTTTACAAACGGCCGCACAGAAGGTAATATTTTAAATTAAACAAGCGTTGCTCATGGCGCATATGAACGAAGTTTTCAGCGCACAGGATAAATACACAGCGAGTTCACTCAAAGATTACATTTCGGGAGCACTCATCTGCAATATCGCAGGCTCCCTTCAGGACAATTTTATAATACTTCTCCGGCGTGCGATACTCCTTGCCCGGCGGCGGTGGGTCCGTGAACAGCTTCTCCGCATCCAATTTGCCCCATTGCACCTTTATGCGGGCAATGGCCCGACGAGCGCCTTCAATACAGGCGGAGCGCTTGACTACATCCAGCCTGGGGCATGCATCCACCAGCCGCCGCACGAGGCCAAAGTAGCTCCCAGGCATGGCCTGTCCAGGCCACAGCCGGACTATGAGACCCTTCATGGCCTCCTCAGCTACCTTGTGGAGTTCGACTAGCTGCTTCAGCTGGTCGCTTGGGGGCACCGGATGGCCGGCCTCAGAGTACTGAGACCAGAAGACCTTCTCCGTCGAGCTCCCCTCCTCGCCACAATAGAATGCGGCGGCATCAGACGCACTACGCGGCAGATCTGCAAACGCCCCTAGAGAGCTCCGAATTCGGGTAAGTGTCAGGTAGTTCACATTAACATGCCTGCTTTGCATGAAAAATGCCTTACCCGCCGCTATCTTCTTTATGTCCTCAACTTCCTGAAGGGCCTTATGGGCCTCGGCCTTGGCGGACTTGGCACTTTCAAGAGCCGAGGCAAGCTCGGATTCTCGAGTCTTGGAGTCACGCTCCAAACTCTCATGCTTTTCCATGAGAGCCTGGAGCTCTTGCCGAACTTCCGCCACCCGTGCCTCTTGCTTTTCTCGCTCAGCCCATTCTGTGGCCGCACTGCGTTCGGCTGCGGACACAGCATCCTTCAGGGCTGCCACCTCGTTAGTGGCCCCTGCAATACACATATTATCCTCGTTAATTTTATTGCAACCAAAATCCTTTTCTGTAAGGTACTAATTCAAAGTGGTGTTATTCACCTTCTTTTTCCTCGAGCTGCCTCTTGGCATGGCTGAGCTCTTGTTCGGACCGCTCGAGATCCTTCTTCAGCACCTCGACCTCCGCCGTTAATGCGGCAGAGGTCAGCAGCGCAGCCTGCAAACCCATATTGACATATTTTAGGCAACCCTGCGTATATCTTGTTAGATCCTCAGTCCGTCTTTTCTTTCCGAACACCGAACTAAGCATCAGTGGCTACTGTCTATGCGGTATTACATTACATAATTTTAACTTCTTACCTCAAAGCCTGTTAGAAGGCTGCTGCAGGCTTTGGTCAGCCCGCTCTTAGCGAGCTGAACCTTCTCAATCACCGCACTCATGATAGTGCGGTGTTCTTCCTCGATGGAAGCGCCTTTAAGTGCCTCCAACAGGTTATCCGGCGCCTCCGGTTGGACGGAGGCCGCCGGCGTCACGGTCCTGCCCTTCTTTCGAAGGGGCCGCTTGCCGGACTCTGGAACCACTGCGGGTTCCGATGTAGAGTCCGGCACAAAGTCCGGGAGGCTGCCTGACGGCGCCTCCGGAGCCTCCTCCTGATGGGTCCCTCTCTGGGATCCCACCTCGGCGTCCTCGTCGGCGCGTGGGGTAGAGGCAGTCGGGATGGAATTCACATCCGACGAGGCCAATGACCCGCTCGATGAGTCGGGGAGATCATCATTGGCCGGACTACGGGCAGAATGCGGCGTTAGAAGGATACTACGCGACATAAAAGAAATTACACATCAAGGATCCGGATACTTACGATCTTGCCGGACGCCTGGCCCTTGGAGGCCACTCATCCTCGCCAACGCTGATGTTGGCGAAACTGTCCGGGGGGATAGTTCTCCCCCTCTTGGACCCTTCGGCCTCCCCGATTGGGGAAGCCTTCCTTTTCTTCTCTCCCTCCTCCGGGTGAGAATACTCCTCCTCGTCGTCTTCGGGGGAGGAGTCCGCGTCTTCATCAGACGCCTGATTGCGGGAGCTCTTTCGAGTCCCCGCGGCCACCTTCTTGGCCTTGTTCTCCGGCACCACGTGCGGTGCCGGAACCAGCAGCCCTGTTAAGCGGGCGTCCACTTGGTCTTCTGGCATGGGAGCCGGGCTGATAAGCAGCTTGGCCTTCTCCATCCATTCCTGTCAAAGGAAGAGGCAGAATGAAACCCCACTAAAAGTTAATTGTCACAAGTGTCCCATAATGGGGTTGAATCACTTACCTCGTTAGTTGGATACTGCGAGCTGAATCCGCGATCTTCCGGCGCGGATGCGGGGGCTTCGGCGCCCTTGAACAGCACCCTCCAGGCGCCTTCGTATGTTGTATCGAAGAGCCCGCTTGGCGCCTGGTGCTGTTCCGGATTGAACTCCCACAAATTAAATGCCCGTTCTTGGCATGGGAGAATCCGCCGGATGAGCATGACTTGGACCACGTCGACAAGCCTGAGCTTATTGCTCACCATCTTCTTGATGCAGGCTCGGAGTCCCGTCACCTCCACCGGATTGCCCCACTGCAGGCCCTTCTCTTTCCAGGAGGTGAGCTGCGTGGTGATGCCAGGTCTAAACTCGGGGGCCACCGCCCATGTGGGCTTGCGCGGCTCGGTGATGTAGAACCACCCCGATTGCCACCCCTTGACGGAGTCCACAAAGGTCCCTTCGAGCCATGGGACATTGGGCAATTTGCCCAACATGGCGCCTCTGCATTCCGCTTGCGTGACCTTCACAACCTTCGGCTTGACGTTGAAGGTCTTGAGCCATAGGCCGAAGTAGGGCCGGATGCAGAGGAAGGCCTCACACACGACGATAAACGCCGAGATGTTGAGGACGAAGTTCGGCGCCAGATCGTGGAAATCCAGGCCGTAGTAGAACATGAGCCCCCGGACGAATGGATGGAGCGGAAACCCCAGTCCGCGGAGGAAGTGGGGGAGGAAGACGACCCTCTCATGAGGCCCAGGGGTGGGGATGAGCTGCCCCTCGTGGGGTAGCCGATGCGCGATATCGCTGGAAAGGTATCCGGCGCTGCGCAGCTTGGTGATGTCCTCCTCCTTAGCGGTGGAGGCTAACCATTTACCTCCCGCTCCGGACATAGTCGGAGAAGGTCGAGGCGAGATGTGCAATCTTGAGCGTTGGAGCTTGAGTGCGCGGAGATGGATAAGCAAAGGAGGAAGAAGGCGTAGGTGAGAAGGTGAATCCTTATCCCTTATATATAGGTGGACGAAAACTATGCGTCCCCCACCGGCCTGATAAAACTCGCTTATCTCCCAAGCGCCACCATCAATGGCGCGGTTGGGTTACCCACGCACGTATTGATGAGAATCCCGGAATAAGGGGAACACGATCTCTGCTTCGACAGGACGTGTGAAGGAAACCGCCTCGCTAAACGTGCTGAGGTGGTATAGTAAAAAACGATTTAAACAAAGGCTTGGTAGCGGTGTGATGTCACGCCGCAAAATACGTCAGCAGATTGAACTAAGTGTACATTTTATTCTTTCTACGGTGGAATGTGGAATTTATTTTGCAGAGCCGGACACTATCCTGGTGTTCATGATCTTCTCTGGATTATTCAAGTGAGGAACCCGCCTTGCAATGCCGAATATTATGCGCGCCGGACTTATCGTCATTGAAGCCTGGTTCAGGGGCTACTGAGGGAGTCCTGGACTAGGGGGTGTCCGGACAACCGGACTGTCATTATCCGCCGGACTCCAAGACTACGAAGATACAAGATTGAAGACTCCGTCCCGTGTCCGGATGGGACTTTCCTTGGCGTGGAAGGCAAGCTTGGCAATACGGATATGTAGATCTCCTACCATTGTAACCGACTCTGTGTAACCCTAGCCTCCTCCGGTGTCTATATAAACCGGAGGGCTTTAGTCCGTAGGACAACATACATTACAACCATCATACCATAGGCTAGCTTCTAGGGTTTAGGCTCCTTGATCTCGTGGTAGATCCACTCTTGTAATACCCATATCTTCAATATTAATCAAGCAGGATGTAGGGGTTTACCTCCATCAAGAGGGCCCGAACCTGGGTAAAAACATCGTGTCCCTCGTCTCCTGTTACCATCCACCTAGACGCACAGTTCGGGACCCCCTACCCGAGATCCTCCGGTTTTGACACCAACACCTACCTCATCAACAACTCCATCATCACCACCTCCGAAGAAGGAGACATAAACGCATGGGTATGGGCACTCCCCTTGGCAACTGCCAAGCTTGGGGAGGTGCCCCGGTATCGTATCGCCATCACACTCCTATCTTTACCGTTTTTCTCAGCCTGTTCCTTTTAATAATATCTTAATCTTGTAGAATAAATTTTGGTATGAGTTAGTTTCTAGTTTTGTTTTATGATCCTTCTATGCAATCAAGTCCGTGAGCTATATAATAAAGATTAGTGTTGAGTCAAGGGCTTTGTTATCTTACTTTGATCTTGAGGGAATAAAAAGAAAAAGAAAGAACAAAAAGTAATAAAAGAGATCATATGATCTCATGAAGAGTAATGACTTCACATATAAAGAGTATGATGAATAAAAGTTTTTGAGAGTTGGCAAACATAGTTTTGGTCATCGTTGCAATTAATAGGAAGTAATAAAGAAAGAGAGGTTTTCACATATAAATATACTATCTTTGACATCTTTTATGATTGTGAGCACTCATTAAAATATGACATGCTAAAGAGTTGATGTTGTATAAGGAAGACAACGTAATGGGCTATGTTTTCTTATATCCGAGATAAAGTATATTGTCATGGATCATCCAACATGTTGAGCTTGCCTTTCTCTCTCATGCTAGCCAAATTCTTTGCACCAAGTAGAGATACTACTTGTGCTTCCAAATATCCTTAAACCCAATTTTGCCATGACAGTCCACCATATCTACCTATGGATTGAGTAAGATCCTTCAAGTAAGTTGTCATGTTGCATACAATAAAAATTGCTCTCTAAATATATATGACTTATTATTGTGGAGAAAATAAACTTCATACGATCTTGAGATATGGAAGCAATAAAAACGACGGACTGCATAAGAAAGGTCCATATCACAAGTGGCAATATAAAGTGACGTTCTTTTGCATTAAGATTTCGTGCATCCAATCATAAAAGCATATGACAACGTCTGCTTCCGTCTACGAAGGGCTTATCTTTTATTCTTGTCTTATACATTATGCAAGATTCATGGTGATCTTCACCTTTCCTTTTTTTACATTTTATCCTTTGGCAAGCACCTTGTGTTGGAAAGATCCTGATATAGGGTGGGTCTATTATGATAAAACACCTTAAGACCTTATTCTGCTAATACCCTCTTATTCTGCTAACACCGAACACCTGCCCGAACAGACGAAAAAAAGAGTCCATCCCACTCACGCACTCACCCCACGGGCACAAAACTTCCCAGCCCCCGGCGGTCAAACCCACCGGCCCAGTCACCCACCCTCCCCCGATCCCCCACCACCCCATGCCGCCGCCGCTCACCGCACGGCCACCACCTAACACTGCGCAGCGCACCAGCAACCGATCTGCCACCGGCCGCCCTTCCCCAGGTTGCCGCCACTCCCTTGCCCGCGAGCACCATTGGCGTCGACCACCTCTGACCTTCGCGGCCCCGATGATCTCCTTTTGCGCTGCGGTGGCCGGATCCACAACCCCCCGGGCCCGATGACCGCCTGTTGTGCCGCCGTCGTCCTCCTGCAGGTTCCCCCCATCCCGACCCCGGCAACACCCATCCCTCCACCACCTTGGATCTGCACCGTCTTTGCCGCTGGGGGCAGCAGCACCCCTACCCTGCATTGAGGTCACCATGGCCCTCTCCCTAGATCCGGCGAGCCCCTCATGGCCCTCTTCTCCCCAGCTCCCAGTTCGCCTTATGGGCCCTCGCGGTTTCCGGACAGTGTGGTGCAGTGCGGGGCGCACATGCGTGCAGTCCGTGGTGGCGCTGGGCAACGGCTGGGCGACGGGGTCGACGGATCGACGACTTCTGCTACAAGATCTGCACTACTTTGAGCTCCTCGCTGCATCGACTCCACCCCAAGCGCCCTCCCGAATAACAACAAGATAATGAAGCTGCTCCCCTCCCCAGCAAGCATGTTGGCAATGGCGTCTAATCCTCTGTGTCCCTCCTTCCACAAGCAGTATCCCAATTGCTTTGTATTTTCGTTTTTAGGAGTCTTCTGTAAATTTCCATGGATCAGTTTGTAGATTACAGCTTGGTTGCAGTACCATGGGCACCACAGATGCAGTGCTGTGGGGGTGGACATGCAGTGCGCCGGCGACCGGCTTGCGTTTGATGAAAAAATGTGGATTTTTTTTAATTCCCCCGTCATTGCAGGAGAATTGCAGTTCGTTTCGGCCCGCCTCATAGTCCAGAGTCCTACCGATCGCAGCTCTCTGAAAACGTGCATGCAATAAAAAGTACTTACTTTGAAGCGCATGTCATTATTTTTAGATTATTTCACACCAGATTCGAGCTCTTCTCCACCCCCATGAGCAAAACACAACGACCCTCGCAATGGATCTGGTTATTTGAAGTTTTTCTTGCTGTACGTAGTAAAAGGAAAACAACCAAAAACAATGAAGAAAAAACAAAAATGCAATTGATCTCATCGTGTTTAATGGTCCACTTTTCCTTTTGGTATTTTTCATTGGGATATGAAAAAAGAGAGGTTCAAACGGCGTGCAACAGCAGTGCACACTTTGAAAAATAAACCCTAATGGTGTTGACTAATGTGAGTGTGGATGTGTGAGTGTGGATGTGTGAGTGTGGCTGTGTGAAAGTAATAAATGGCTATGTATATTTTGAAGCTCACTTTGATCTATCGTGCATTTTGCTATAAAAACTATATGTGGTTCACTCGGTAACAGAAACGAAAAACATCTCAAAAGAAGCTCAATTCTTATTAGATGTAGTTCACTCGGTTAGCTCATGCGGTCCACTTGCCTAGTCTATGCGCATGAAACTATAAAATCTCATGCGGTTTACTTTTTGTAGTGATGAGATTCACTTTCGGTAGTGTTGCGGTTCACTTACACCTCGACGTGAAACGTGGTCCACTTCCTCATCATGGAAAATTTACGTCCGACAAAAAAGGTATGCAAGTCGCTTGCACGTCCGATGTAGTGCGGTTTTCAGTATGAAGCAGTGCGGTCGGCCGTATGATGTTGTTCATCTCGTAAGTGCAAAACAGTTGTTACGGAAGTGAATAAAAGTAATGCGGTTCACTTCTTGATAGTGTTGTGGTTCATTTACACCCGATGTGAAGTGCACTCTACTTTCTCGTCCTTGAAAAATTTACTTTTGAATAAAAGAAACCATGCAGTTCTCTAACACGTCTGATGCAGCGCGGATTTTCGTCCGATGCAGTGTGGTTTTCAATCGGATGAAGTACCCACGTCGATTTGGGTGTCGCGAAAAACAGAGTGTCCGCATTTCGGTAAATTTAAAACTGCTCTTAAACCGTAACAAATTAGAGAGATTGTTCTACATGAAAAAGTTGCGTCTCGTCGATATCTTTCCAATGGCATATCATTTGACTCATTAAGACAACCGGTTTGTGAAAATTTCACAAAAAACGGCCGCTGCCACTCATCGTCCGCCACACGATTTTCAAAATTAACTTAAAACTGTAAGGAATCTTAAAAACATTTCAACATATGAAAGTTGTGCCTCGTCCATATCTTTTCAATGGTATATTACACGCCTCATTTTGACAAACGGTTAAAAAACTGGAGCGAAAACAGTACCAAAAATTTGATTTTTTTTTAAAACAGAATTCCGCGATTTAGTAAATTTTAAGCTGCTCTTAAACCGTAACGAATTAGAGAAAATGATAGATATGAAAAAGATGCGCTCGACGATATCTTTTCAACGGTGTATCATTTTCTTTGTTTCGACGAGTGGCTCAGAAGAAATCGCTAATAAATGCTTGTTGCCACTCATCATGGGACGCACCATTTTCAAAACTGCTCTTAAACCGTGTGGAATCTCGAAAATTGTTCAACATATTGAAGTTGCGCCTAATCCATAACTTTTCAACGGTATATTGCACACCTCATTCCGATAAACGGTTAAAAAAGTAAAGTGAAAACAGTATAAAAAACATGTACAGTTTTTTCCGACGAGAAGTTCACTCGTGTGAGTACTGCAACCTACTTGGTTCAAAGAATGACGTGCACTTGCGTTGAGCATGCAGTGCGGAAGTGTTATCAGAATAGTTATTCTGCTAATATTAGCAGAATAGACCGGCTGTATATATATTATTGTTGACATTAGCCTTGAGGTAAAAGGTTGGGAGACAACACTATAAGCCCCTATCTTTCTCTGTGTCCGATTAAAACTCCACACCCATAAGTATTGCGTGCGTGAGTGTTAGCAATTGTGAAAGACTAAATGATAGTTGAGTATGTGGACTTGCTGAAAAGCTCTTATATTGACTCTTTTCGATGTTATGATAAATTGCAATTGCTTCAATGACCGAGATTATAGTTTGTTAGTTTTTAATGAAGTTTCTGATTCATACTTGACATTGTGGATAGATTGTTACTTTAGCATAAGAAATCATATGATAAAATATATATGTTGCTGTTATAAGAATGATCATGATGCCCTCATGTCCGTATTTTATTTTATCGACACCTCTATCTCTAAACGTGTGGACATATTTTTCGATATTGGCTTCCGCCTGAGGACAAGCGAGGTCTAAGCTTGGGGGAGTTGATACGTCCATTTTGCATCATGCTTTTATATCGATATTTATTGCATAATGGACTGTAATTACACGTTATGTCACAATACTTATGCATATTCCCTCTTATTTTACAAGGTTTACATGAAGAGGGAGAATGCCGCAGCTAGAATTCTGGGCTGGAAAAGGAGCAAATATTAGAGACCTATTCTGCACAACTCCAAAAGTCTTGAAACTCCACGGAAGTTATTTTTGGAATTAATAAAAAATACTGGGCGAAGAAATTACTAGAGGGGCCCACACCCTAGCCATGAGGGTGGGGGGCGCGCCCTATCCCCCTAGGCGCCCCCCCTGCCTCGTGGGCCCCCTGGCAGTCCTCCGGTGGCCATCTTCTTCTATATGAAGTCTACCCTGAAAAAAAAATCATAAGTAAGCTTACGGGACGAAACACCGCCTCCACGAGGCGGAACCTTGGCAGAACCAATCTAGGGCTCCGGCGGAGCTGTTCTGCCAGGGAAACATCCCTCCGGGAGGGGGAAATCATCACCATCGTCATCACCATCGATCCTCTCATCGGAAGGGGGTCAATCTCCATCGACATCTTCACCAGCACCATCTCCTCTCAAACCCTAGTTCATCTCTTGTATCCAATCTTTGTCCCAAAACCTCAGATTGGTACTTGTGTGTTGCTAGTAGTGTTGATTACTCCTTGTAGTTGATGCTAGTTGGTTTATTCGGTGGAAGATCATATATTCATATCCTATATGCATATTAACACCCCTCTGATTATGAACATGAATATGATTTGTGAGTAGTTAAGTTTGTTCCTGAGGACATGGGACAAGTCTTGCCATAAGTAGTCATGTCAATTTGGTATTTGTTCGATATATTGATGAGATGTATGTTGTCTCTCCTCTAGTGGTGTTATGTGAACGTCGACTACATGACACTTCACCATTGTTTGGGCCTAGAGGAAGGCATTGGGAAGTAATAAGTAGATGATGGGTTGCTAGAGTGACAGAAGCTTAAACCCTAGTTTATGTGTTGCTTCGTATGGGGCTGATTTGGATCCATATGTTTCATGCTATGGTTGGGTTTACCTTAATACTTATTTTGTAGTTGCGGATGCTTGCAATAGGGGTTAATCATAAGTGGGATGCTTGTCCAAGAAAGGTCAGTACCCAAGCTCCGATCCACCCACATATCAAATTATCAAAGTAACGAACGCGAATCATATGAGCATGATGAAAACTAGCTTGATGATAATTCCCATGTGTCCTTGGGAGCGTATTCCTTCATATAAGAATTTATCCAGGCTTGTCATTTTCTATAAAAAGGATTGGGCCACCTTGCTGCACCTTATTTACATTTGTTACTTGTTACCCGTTACGAATTACCTTATCACAAAACTATCTGTTACCGATGCTTGCAGAGAATACCTTACTGAAAACCACCTGTCATTTCCTTCTGCTCCTCGTTGGGTTCGACACTCTTACTTATCGAAAGGACTAGATAGATCCCCTACACTTGTGGGCCCTCAAGGCTGTAGTGCTCCCGCTCACTTTCTTGTAAATACAGGCTTCACTGCAAGTCTGTATAAAACTATATGCTTTAATCAAATCATCGAGGCGTATATTCCAACTCCGAGATGCTTGCACCAGTCCATAGATGGATCGCTGGAGCTTGCATACTTTGTTAGCACCTTTAGGATTGGCAAAACCTTCTTTTTTATCATATACAACTCTTCTTTAAGAAATATCCATTTAACGAATGTAGTTTTGACATCCATTTGCCAGATTTCATAAAATATGGCAACTTCTAATATGATTCGGACGTATTTAAGCATCGCTACAGTTCAGAAAATCTCATTGTAGTCAACACCTTGAACTTGTCGAAATTTTTTGCAACTATAAAAGCTTTCTAGATAGTAATACTACCATCAACGTCCGTCTTCCTCTTGAAGATCCATTTATTTAATATAGCTTGCCGACCATCGGGCAAATCCACCAAAGTCCACACTTTGTTCTCATACATGGATCCCATCTCAGATTTCATGGCCTCAAGCCATTTTGCGGAATCTGGGCTCATCATCGCTTCCTCATAGTTCGTAGGTTCATCATGGTCTAGTACCATACCACTCTGGTGCGGACCATACTCTGGAAGACCTACGAGGTTCTGTAGTAACTTGATCTGAATTTTCATGATCATCATCATTAGCTTCCGCACTAATTGCTGTAGGAATCACTGGAACTGATTTCTGTGATGAATTACTTTCCAATTTGGGAGAAGGTACAATTATCTCATCAAGATCTACTTTCCTCCCACTCACTTCTTTCGAGAGAAACTCCTTCTCTAGAAAGGATCCATTCTTAGCAACAAATATTTTGCCTTCGGATTTGTGATAGAAGGTGTACCCAACAGTTTCCTTTGGGTACCTATGAAGATGCACTTCTTCTACTTGGGTTCGAGCTTATCAGGTTGAAGCTTCTTCACATAAGCATTGCAGCCCCAAACTTTAAGAAACGACAACTTTGGTTTCTTGCCAAACCATAGTTCATAAGGCATCGTCTCAACGGATTTTGCTCGTGCCCTGTTTAATGTGAATGTAGCTGTCTCTAATGCATAACCTCAGAATGATACTGGTAAATCGGTAAGAGACATCATAGATCGTACCATATCCAATAAAGTTCGGTTACGATGTTCGGACACACCATTACGCTGTGGTGTTCCAGGTGGCGTGAGCTGTGAAACTATTCCACATTGATTTAAATGAAGGCCAAACTCGTAACTCAAATATTCTCTTCCACGATCAGATCGTAGAAATATTATTTTCTTGTTATGATGATTCTCCACTTCACTCTGAAATTGTTTTAACTTTTCAAATGTTTCAGACTTGTGTTTCATTAAGTAGATATACTCATATCTACTCAAATCATCTGTGAAGGTCAGAAAAAATAATGATACCCGCCATGAGCATCAACACTCATTGGACCGCATACATCAGAATGTATTATTTCCAATAAGTCACTAGCTCATTCCATTGTTCTGGAGAACGGAGTTTTAGTCATCTTGCCCATAAAGCACGGTTTGCAAGCATCAAATGATTCATAGTCAAGTGATTCCAAGAGTCCATCTTTATGGAGTTTCTTCATGCGCTTTACACTGATATGACCGAAACGGAGTGCCACAAATAAGTTGCACTATCATTATCGACTTTGCAATTTTTGGCATCCATAATATGAATATGTGTATTACACACGATCGAGATTCAATAAGCCATCAACATTGGGTGTATGACCATAGAAAGTTTTATTCATGTAAACAGAGTAACAATTATTCTCTGTCTTAAATGAATAACCTTATTGCAATAAACATGATCTATTCATATTCTTGCTCAACGCAAACATCAAATAACTTTAGGTTTAACACTAATCCCGAAAGTATAGGGAGTGTGCGATGATGATCATATCAATCTTGAAACCACTTCCAACATACATCGTCACTTCATTCTTAACTAGTCTCTATTTATTCTGTAACTCCTGTTTCGAGTTACTAATCTTAGCAGCCGAACAAGTATCGAATACTCAGGGGCTACTATGAACACTATCAAGCTGTACATCAATAACATGTATATCAAATATACCTTTGTTCACATTGCCATCCCTCTTTTCCACCAAATATTTGGGGTAGTTCCGCTTCCAATGACCAGTTCCTTTGCAGTAGAAGCACTCAGTTTCAGGCTTAGGTCTAGCTTTGGGCTTCTTCACGGGAGTGACAACTTGCTTGCCATTCTATTTGAAGTTCCCTTTCTATCCCTTTGCCTTTTTTCTTGAAACCAGTGGTCTTGTTTAATCATCAAAACTTGATGTTTTTTTCTTGATTTCTACCTTCGTCAATTTCAGCATCACGAAGAGCTCGGGAATGGTTTTCGTCATCCCTTGCATACTATTGTTCATCACGATGTTCCAGTAACTTGGTGATGGTGACTAGAGAATTCTGTCAATCACTAACTTATCTGGAAGATTAACTCCCACTTGATTCAAGCGATTGTAGTACCCAGACATTCTGAGTACATGCTCACTAGCTGAGCAATTCTCCTCCATCTTTTAGGCGAAGCACTTGTCGGAGGTCTCATACCTCTCGACACGGGCATGAGTCTGAAATACCAATTTCAGCTCTTGAAACATCTCACATGCTCCGTGACATTTCAAAAACGTTTTTGAAGTCCCGGTTCTAAGCCGTAAAGCATGGTGCACTAAACTATCAAGTAGTCATCATATTGAGCTAGCCAAACATTCATAACATCCGCATCTGCTCATGCAATAGGTCTGTCACCTAGCGGTGCATCAAGGACATAATTCTTCTGTGCAGCAATGAGGATACACCTCAGATCAAGGACCCAGTCCGCATCATTGCTACTATCATCTTTCAACTTATTTTCCTCTAGGAACATATCAAAACTAAAGGGAAGCTATAACGCGAGCTATTGATCTACAACATAATTTTCAAAATACTATCAGGACTAAGTTCATGATAAATTAAAGTTCAATTAATCATATTACTTAAGAACTCCCACTTAGATAGGCATCCCTCTAGTCATCTAAATGATCACGTGATCCAAATCAACTAAACCATGTCCGATCAACACGTGAGATGCAGTAGTTTCAATGGTGAACATCACTATGTTGATCATATCTACTATATGATTCACGCTCGACCTTTCGGTCTCCAGTGTTCCGAGGCCATATCTGCATATGCTAGGCTCGTCAAGTTTAACCCGAGTATTCTGCGTGTGCAAAACTGGCTTGCACCCATTGTATGTGAACGTAGAGCCTATCACACCCGATCATCACGTGGTGTCTCAGCACGAAGAACTGTAACAACGGTGCATACTTAGGGAGAACACTTATACCTTGAAATTTAGTAAGGTATCATCTTATAATGCTACCGTTGTACTAAGAAAAATAGGATGCATAAAGGATAAACATCACACGCAATCAAAATATGTGACATGATATGGCCATCATCATCTTGTGCATGCTCATGATCTCCATCACCGAAGCATCGTCATGATCTCCATCGTCACCGGCGCGACACCTTGATCTCCATCATAGCATCGTTGTCGTCTCGCCAACTATTGTTACTACGACTATCATTACCGCTTAGTGATAAAGTAAAACAATTACATGGCGATTGCATTGCATACAATAAAGGGACAACCATATGGCTACTGCCAGTTGCCGATAACTTTGTTACAAAACATGATCATCTCATACAAAAAATTATATCACATCATGTCTTTACCATATCACATCCCAGCAAGCCCTGCAAAAAAAAAACAAGTTCCACGTCCTCTACTTTGTTGTTGCAAGTTTTACGTGGCTGCTACGGGCTTCTAGAAAGAACCGTTCTTACCTACCCATCAAAACCACAACGATTTTTCGTCAAGTGTGCCGTTTTAACCTTCAACAAAGACCGGGCGTAGCCACACTCGATTCAACTAAAGTTGGAGAAACAGACACTCACTAGCCACCTATGTGCGAAGCAAGTCGATAGAACTAGTCTCGCGTAGGTGTACATGTAATGTCGGTCGGAGTCGCTTCATCCAACAATACCACCGAATCAAAGTATGACATGCTGGTAAGCAGTATGACTATTATCGCCAAAAACTCTTTGTGTTCTACTCGTGCATATAACATCTACGCATAGACCTGGCTCTGATGCCACTGTTGGGGAACACGGTAATTTCCAAAATTTTCCTACGATCACGTAAGATCTATCTAGGTGATGCATAGCAAAGAGAGGGGAGAGTGTGTCCATGTACCCTCATAGACCGAAAGCGGAAGTGTTATGACAACGCGGTTGATGCAGCCATACATCTTGATGATCCGACCGATCCTAGCACCAAAGGTACGGCACCTCCGTGATCCGCACACATCCAGCTCGGTGACGTCCCAAGAACTCTAGATCCAGCTGAGGTCGAGGGAGAGTTCCATTAGCACGACAGCATGGTGACGGTGATGATGAAGTTGCCGGTGCAGGGCTTCGCCTAAGCACTACGACGATATGACCGAGATGTAAAACTGTGGAGGGGGCACCACACACGGCTAAGAGATTGTCTACTGTGCCTTTGGGGTGCCCCCTGGCCCTGTATATAAAGGAGGGTAGGAGGAGCCTGACCAACAAGGGGCGCGCTAGGGAGAGGGGAGTCCTACTAGGACTCCAGTCCTAGTAGGATTCGGCCCCACCCTATTTTTCCTTCTACCGGAGGGGGAAAAGCGGAAGGAGAGGGAGTAGGAGAAGGAAAGGGGGGTGGCGCCCCCTTCCCAAGTCCAATTCGGCCTACTCCCTTGTGGGGGGCACAACATCCCCTTGCGGGCTGGTTAGCCTCCCTCCTATGGCCCATAAGGCCCATATCTTTCCCCGGGGGGTTCCGGTAACCTCCCGGTACTCCGAAAAAATGCCTGAATCACTCGGAACCATTCCGATGTCCGAATGCAACCTTCCAATATATGAATATTTACCTATCGACCATTTAGAGACTCCTCGTCATGTCTGTGATCTCATTCGGGACTCCGAACAACCTTCGGTCATCAAATCACATAACTCATAATACAACTCATCATCGAACGTTAAGCGTGCGGACCCTACGGGTTCGAGAACTATGTAGACATGACCGAGACACATCTCCGGTCAATAACCAATAGCGGGACCTGGATGCTCATATTGGCTCCTACATATTCTACGAAGATCTTTATCGGTCAAATCGCATAACAACATACATTGTTCCCTTAGTCATCGGTATGTTACTTGCCCGAGATTCGATCATCGGTATCATCATACCTAGTTCAATCTCATTACCGGGAAGTCTCTTTACTCATTTTGTAATACTTCATCCCGCAACTAACTCCTTAGTCACAATGCTTGCGAGGCTTATAGTGATGAGTATTACCGAGAGGGCCTAGAGATACCTCTCTGAAACATGGAGTGACAAATCCTAATCTCAATCTATGCCAACCCAACAAACACCTTCGGAGACACCTGTCGAGCACCTTTATAATCACCCATTTACGTTGTGACATTTGGTAGCACACAAAGTGTTCCTCCGACATTCGGGAGTTGCATAATCTCATAGTCTGAGGAACATGTATAAGTCAACAAGAAAGCAGTAGCAATGAAACTGTAATGATCATAATGCTAAGCTAATGGATGGGTCATGTCCATTGTCGGAGTAAATGACCACAGGTAGCCTAGCCGGTTCCCCCTGGCTCTTCAAAAAATAATAGGTCGATCAAGCCTTCAAGCACCCAAGACACGGGGCCGCCTTCCTCCGGCCGGCTGCCCCACAAGCCGACTACCGGAAGATGGCCCGGCCCTAGAATCCTCATAGAGACAACTGCGGGAGGGCCGACTCCAAGAAGCCATCCACGACATGACCGACTCCAAGAAGCCGGCCCCCGACAGGCGGCCAAGATTGTGCCCTCAAAGTTTGCACCCCATGTAATGGAGATGGGACGGGGCGTGGCAACAGTGAAACCTGCCGCCCCCGAATCCCGGAATACACATGGCTACAGTATGCCATACGGGGCAGCCATGACCTGTCCGGCGTGGCACTATTGTCATGCTGGCCATAACATCACCCACGGCGGGCTGTCAGTATGGCCCGCAGGCGGCGGGCCCCTTCAGTCAGAGAGACACCCGAAGGCGGCCACGCTCCCCTAGTCGCCCAGGGACGTAGCCGGCTCTCCCCAGCCGGCTCGCTCCCTCCCTCAATGAATGTGCACCATTAAGGAGACAAGACGAGGTAAGGCTACAGTGAGCGCCCGCAAGGCGGCGACACTGTAGCCATGCTAACCTCGACAAAGCCCTCGTCATCAAGGGTGAGGCAACAGTAACCAGCCCTCGACAAGACCCCCAAGCGGTGGGACCTACCTGTCTACCAGGAGGCCGGCAGCCAACAGGACCCACCAGTCGGGCCCTAGCAGTCGGCGGAGAAGCCGGCGAGCGTAGACACTGATGGATGGGCCCGTGCCCAGCCGGATTACCATTGTACCCCTGGGGGGTAGGCCTATATAAACCCCCCAGGGCACCCATGCAAAGGGTTGGACTTTGATAGTTTTAGACACAACTTTGAGAGGAGAAGAGAGCTAGCCTTGCCCCTTCTTCCTCCTCTCGCCAAACAGCTCAAGGAGCCTCTTGTAGCTACTTGTTGATCTAGTGATCATGCGGAGACACCGCAGAGCAGCACTAGGGGTGTTATCTCCACGGAGAGCCCCGAACCTGGGTAAGATTCGCCGGCGTGCATGTCTTCGCCTTATCTTGTTTCCAGGCACCGGCGATGTCTTATTGGCTCCCACAATGATAAGGCACTCGTTGGCATATGTCGCACCTACCACCCGACATTTGGCGCCCACCGTCGGGCCAGGTGTACCATCGTCCGGAGACCTGTTCTGGACGGGAACCCTATTCCTCCCCCGTGAGCGTAGCCAGCCCGGCACGCCCGATGGCACTTGCCACGACGCACTGCAAGGTGTCGAAGACGCCTGCACGGCGAGCTGCCTCGCCAATCTTCTTGGTGAGGCTCGCATCTCCAACGATCCCGCGTCTGACGCGGGCACCGGCTGCCTCGAGAGTCGCCTCGTCAGCCTCCTCGACCAACTCCACATCTCTAGCGAGCCTGCTGTGGATTTGGAGTCGGTTGGCTCCACCGACCCAATGCTTGTCGACTCCGACACATCATTGCTCGATGCTTTCCCCACCAACGTGGTGGTCTTGGATGATCCTCTCCCTCGAGCCGACAGTGGCGGCAGCACCGTCACCGAGGTGCTGGTCATTAGCCACGGAGTCGCCTCTGGCAAGAACACCCACGACACCCTGCAAGTGGCGCTGCATGATTTGTCCGCCCCCATCCCGGCCGACACCGACACCGAGGCGCTGGAGGCACGCCGCATTACCCTCATTGCGGAGGGCCAGAAGCTAGCCACTATGAGACGCCTCACTGAGGCTCACCAGCGCGAAGTCGACCGCGCCGCCTTCAGCACGCTGCCTCCGGACGGGCCGAGCCGGGCCGGCGTCGTCCAGAAATGCGGCGCGACAATCGCCGACATGCTTGCAGCAGAACGCCCAGTCTATGCCACGCCTCTCGAGAACCTATGTGACGTTCAGTCGGTCGTAGATGAGCTGAATGGAGTAGGGGCCGACGAGTTCCCTACATGACCAGACGCATCCAGCAGCTGATCGACGCGGCCGCAAAGCGGAACGAAGCCGGCATCCACGCTGAGAGCCCTCCCCCATGCCAAGAGCACGGCACAACGTCACCTACGCCGACTGCGGGCGGAGCCCGCACAAGGCAAGAAAAGGAGCTGGCTGCCAGTCGCAGTTGGACTCGAATCACCATCGAGCGCAACGCAGAAGGCCGCCCTCGAGCTGTGGAGCGACGAGGCGATCCGCCTCCTCCTCCGCCTCGTGGGGAGAGATACCCCACCCCGCCGCCTGTCACGCATCCGACTCTTAGCGGCCGACTAGGTCGCTGCGAAGGAGTCGGCGAAAACGATGCCCGCCATCGGATCGACCGCCTAGCGCGATCCCTGGCGTTAGAAGAGGAAGATGATGTTGGCCCGCCTTCCTTCATCCCCCGCATCTGCGACGAGCCCTTCCCCAAGGGGTTATCACTCCCGAGAGACACGCCCAGGTACAATGGCTGCGTGAAGCCAGAAGATTGGTTGATCGACAACTCCACCGCAGTTCGCATAGCAAATGGCAACAGGCGCGTTGCCGTGAAATATGTCCCCCTGATGCTCCAAGGCACGACGCGCACCTGGCTCAACAGCCTCAAGCCTTACGGCATCAACAGCTGGCTAGACTTCACGGAAGCCTTCATCCACAACTTCACCAGCACCTACAAACGGGCTCCCAAGCCTCGACAGCTCTCCTTGTGTGTACAAGGACCCAATGAATCAACCCGAGACTACCTCACGCGTTGGGCCGAGCTCCGCAACTCCTGCGAGGGGGTGCACGAGGTTCGGGCCATAGAGTACTTCACCGCCGGGTGCCGAGAAGGCACCCTCCTCAAGCACCGACTCCTCTGTGATGAGCCGACTACCCTCGACGAGCTACTAGTCATCGCAGACAAGTACACCACGGCCGACTCCTCAATGAAGACAGATCTCCGAGTAGACGCCTCCGGAAAGGTGCTCGCTCCGGCTCCCAAGACGCTGGCTGGAGACTCTAACCAACGCTCGTACCAGAATGACAACAGGCGCAAGGCTCCTATTTCGACTTCCACTAGTCGGCAAGTGGCCACAGTCAAAGACGAACAACCCGAAGGGCGGTTCGCACCCAAGATGCAGAAGGGCGGCAGGCCGGCTTGGCAGCCGGCTTTCTCCTATGAGAAAGCCCTTGATGCCCCCTGCAAGTTCCACAGCCGCGCGAAGGCCTCCAACCGCACTACTCGGAAATGCCATTGGCTCACGCGAATCTCCAAGGGCGAAGGGCTGGTGCCGCCTCCGCCTGCTGGTGAGCCGCCTCCGGCTACTCAGCAGCCGGCCGCTCGGCCAGCAGTCAGAGTTGTTCAAGACGAGTTCCCTGATGAGGATGCCGCCTATGTCGTCTTTACAAGCCAGCCTGAAGACCGGCAAGGCCGGTGGCGACAACACCAAGAAGTCAACGCGTTTTGTTCGCCTCCAACAACCCTGATTTCATGCACTTGTCGGAGAAGCCTATCAGTTGGAGCCGGGCCGATCACTGAGAGGTGATGCCATCTCCCAGCTCTTATGCACTGGTTTTGGATGCCACCCTCGCGACCGATAGGGGAGCTGCCCGATTCTTCCGCGTGCTCATAGATGGCGGAAGCAGCATCAACATACTGTACCGTGACACCATGGAGAAGCTGAATATCAAGACGAAGCAGCTCATGCCTAGTCAGACAGTGTTCCATGGGATCGTACCCGGCCTATCCTCCGCACCAATCGGGAAGATCAGGATAGATGTTCTCTTTGGAGACAAAGATCATTTCCGCCGAGAAGCAATATGGTTTGAAGTGCTGGATCTGGAGAGCCCGTACCACGCACTGCTTGGCCGACCTGCTCTGGCCAAGTTCATGGCTGTGCCCCACTATGCCTACCTCAATATGAAGATGCCGAGTTCCAAGGGCATCATCACCATAGCTGGAGACTACAAGAAGTCCTCTGAGTGTGCAGCAGCTAGCAGCCGGCTGGCCGAGTCCCTCATGATCGCAGAAGAGAAGAAGATGCTGGACCGAGTCGTGGCCATGGCCGGCAAGCAGCCGGCCTTGTCCCCCGACCCCAAGGAATATGAGGCTCAGTGTTCTTTCCAGCCGGCCAAAGAAACAAAGAAGATACCTCTGGACCCGGAGCACCCGGAGAGGTACGCTGTCATGGGAACCGGCCTTGACAGCAAATAGGAAAGCGAACTCACCGATTTCCTCCGTGAGAATCGGGACATCTTCGCATGGTCTCCCAAAGACATGCTGGGTGTTCCGACGGATTTCGCCGAGCACAAGCTACACGTCCGATCTGAAGCCAAGCCGGGTAAGCAGCCCTTGCACCGCCTGTCAGAAGAAAAGAGAAGAGTAGTCGGAGAAGAAATAGCCCGGCTTCTGGCAGCCGTCTTCATTATGGAGGTGTTCTTTCCAGAGTGGCTTGCCAACCCGGTCCTGGTGTTGAAGAAGAACAAAGAGTGGCGCATGTGCATCGATTACACGAGCCTCAACAAAGCCTGCCCCAAAGATCCTTTTGCTCTGCCAAGGATTTATCAAGTGATAGACTCCACAGCCAGATGCGAGCTGTTGAGCTTCTTGGATGCTTACTCGGGCTACCACCAGATAAAATTGGACCCAGCTGACCGCCTGAAGACCACCTTCATCACACCATTCGGAGCTTTCTGTTACCTGACTATGACATTCGGCCTGAGAAATGCCGGTGCCACTTTTCAGCGTTGCATGCAGAAATGCCTCCTCAGGCAACTCGGCAGAAATGCCCATGTCTATGTAGACGATATTGTGGTGAAGACGGAGAAGCGCGGCACCCTGTTGGAAGACCTCAAAGAGACATTTGAAAACCTACGCCGATTTCAGATCAAGATCAATCCCGAGAAATGTGTGTTCGGAGTACCAGCCGGGCAGCTCCTAGGCTTCCTGGTCTCCGAACGCGGCACCGAATGAAACCCAGTGAAGATCAGAGCCATAGAGAGAATGGAGATTGCTACCAAGCTGAGAGACGTCCAAAAGTTTACCGGATGCTTGGCCTCCCTCAACCGCTTCATCAACCGGCTCGGAGAGAAGGCTCTCCCCCTCTACCGACTCATGAAGAAATCCACTCACTTTGAGTGGAATGACCAAGCAGACCAAGCTTTCCACGAGCTAAAGAAGATGCTATCCACACTGCCCGTCTTGGCGGCACCGACTGAGAAAGAGCCCATGCTCCTTTACATTGCCGCCACTAGCCGGGTGGTCAGCACCGTTATCGTGGTTCAACGCCCAGAAGAAGGCCGAGCTCAATTAGTCCAGAGGCCGGTATATTATCTGAGTGAAGTGTCTTCCACCTTGAAGTAGAACTACCCACACTATCAGAAGATGTTCTATGGTGTGTACTTCGCCGCCAAGAAGGTCAAGCCCTATTTTCAAGAACACCCCATCACGGTCGTATGTACTGCCCCGCTGGCCGAGATCATAGGCAGCCGGGATGCATCTGGCCGGGTGGCAAAATGGGCCATTGCGATGGCTCCTTACACGATCTTCTACCAACCCCGCACCGCCATCAAGTCCCAGGCATTGGCTGACTTCCTTGTTGACTGGGCCGAGACCCAGTACCTGCTGCCTACGCCCGACTCCACTCATTGGCGGATGCACTTCGATGGATCCAAGATGCGCACCGGCTTGGGAGCCAGCATCGTCCTCACCTCTCCCAAAAGTTACAAGCTCAGATACACAATGTAAATTCATTTTGCCGCCTCCAACAATGTGGCCGAGCACAACGCGCTCATCCACGGGCTACGGATAGCCAAAGAACTCGGCATCCGCTGGATCCTGTGCTATGGCGACTCGTACTTGGTAGTCCAGCAATCATCCGGCAAATGGGACGCCAAGGACGCAAACATGGCGAGCTACCACTTCCTCGTTCAGCAACTCAGCGGATATTTCGAAGGGTGTGAGTTCCTCCACGTGCCACGGGCCGACAACGAGCAAGCAGATGTCCTGGGACGAATAGGCTCCACCCGACAAGCTATACCAACTGGCGTCTCTCTCTAACGCCTCCTCAAGCCGTCTGTCAAGCCGTCTCCAGAGTCTGATTCCATCTTCGTTCCGCCTGACCCCGACATAGTCGGATCCGGCTTGGGGAGCCAAGCAGGCGACTCGGGGACTTCGGCAGGCGGCTCGGGGACTGCTATAGTCGCACCCGGCCCGGGGACTTCAGAACCCGGCCCGGGGACTTCAGAACCCGGCCCGGGGACTACTGCAGCCGGCTCGGGGACTACATCGACACAACAGGCGGTGGCCGACTCCAACTCTTCACCACCCAGCCCACCCACCCTGGTCGCAGTAGCCGTTTTGACAACAGAAGAAGTCACAGCTCCATCATGGGCCCAGCCCATCCTCAATTTCCTAGTTAACAGAGAGCTGCCGACTGACGAGATCTTGGCAAGGCAAGTCCAACGCCGAGCTAGAGCATACATAATAGTGAACTGAGAGCTCGTTAGGCGCAGTGTCACTGGAGTCTTCCAGCGCTGCGTCAAGCCGGAGAAGGGCATAGCAATCCTTAAGGACATCCACCAAGGCGAATATGGCCACCACGCAGCCTCCAGATCACTCGTCGCCAAAGCTTTCCGCCATGGATTCTTCTGGCCTACTGCTTTGGATGACGCCAAGGAATTAGTCAAACACTGCAAAGGGTGCCAAGTCTTCAGCTCCAAGCAACATCTGCCGACTTCTGCACTCAAGACCATTCCCCTCACTTGGCCCTTTGCCGTCTGGGATTGGACATGGTGGGCCCATTCAAGACGGTGCACGGAGGCATGACACATCTGCTTGTCGCCGTGGACAATTTTACCAAGTGGATTGAAGCGAAGCCAATCAAGAAGCTGAATGGGCCGACTGCCGTGACATTCATTGCAGATATTACAACCCGGTATGGAATACCACACAGCATCATCACCAACAACGGCACGAATTTTGCCAAGGGAGCACTGGCACGTTTCTGCGTGACTCAGGGCATCCGACTGGACTTAGCGTCCGTTGCCCACCCGCAGTCAAACGGCCTCATCCCCTCCGGCATCAAGCCCCGATTGGTCGTGCCACTATAGAGTTTGGCCGGCTGTTGGCTCGATGAGCTGCCGGCCGTCCTCTGGAGCTTGCGCACTACCCTGAACAAGTCAACCGGCTTCACCCCTTTCTTCCTTGTATATGGTGCCGAGGCTGTCATCCCAACTGACATTGAGTTCGACTCACCTCGGGTCAGCATGTACACGGAGGCGGAAGCTAAGGAACCACGAGAAGATGGCGTTGAGCTGCTGGAAGAGGGCCGACTGTTAGCCCTCAGTCGGTCCGCCATCTACCAGCAGGGTCTATGCCATTACCACAGCCAGAAGGTCAAGCCAAGATCCTTCCAAGAGGGCGATCTTGTGCTCCAGCTGATCCAGCGAACACCCGGCCAGCACAAGCTCTCGGCCCCTTGGGAAGGCCCATTTGTCATCAGCCGGGCTTTAGGCAATGACTTCTACTACCTGATCGACGCGTAGAAGCCGAAGGCGCGCAAAAGGGACGATTCTAGCAAAGAGTCGGAACGACCATGGAGTGCCAATCTCCTCCGATGATTTTACAGTTAAAATGCAGTATGTACCATGCTACCGCTCGCCTCCCTGGACGGCCGGCTCCGCCCCCCGTCCGGCGACCCGGCCGCTTGCCGGCCCCGCCCGCATCCCGGCCTCCCGCATGTCGGCTGGCCGCGCCTGTGCGGGCTATGCCCCCAAAGCACCTCTGCAGAAAGAAAGAAAGAGAAAAGAAGCAGGAGGGTTGGACCCAGCCAAAGAAAAGTCAGAAGGCCGGCTCGCCAAAAAAAGGGGAGCTGTGTCCGACTGCTCAAAGCCGGCTGGGAGAAAAGAGAGAAGTGGCCGCGTGCCCAGCCGGCCACCTGAAAAGTCAGGCCGAGTTCCCAGCCGGCTGACTGTAAAAAAAATATGCCGGCTGAATATGGGTCCAGCTCCAAAAAGAAAAGAAAAGAAAGAGCATCGCGTCTGGCTAAGAAAGTGGCCAGGTGCTGAGAAAAAAGAAACGTGCCCGTCCGGCTACCAGCAGTCGGTGGATGAAGAGAAAAGAGAACAAAAAAGATTGTTGCCAGGTGGAGAAAAGTCAGGCCGGATGCCCACCTGACTGCTCGTGCACAAGAAGCGTCCGGCTATCGACAGCCGGCAAAAGAGAACAAGACAAAGTAGTTGCCGGGAGATCTGGCCCGACTGCTCAGTAGTCGGCCCGAATCTCGGGGGCTACACCCAGCGAGTGCGCTAACGCGCCCCCGCGAGAGAGAAGACAAAGTAGTTGCCGGGAGATCCGGCCCGACTGCTCAGCAGTCGGCCCGAATCTCGGGGGCTACACCCAGCGGGTGCGCTGACGCGCCCCCGTGAAGAAGAAGACAAAGTAGTTGCCGGGAGATCCGGTCCGACTGCTCAACAGTCGGCCCGAATCTCGGGTGCTACACCCAGCGGGTGCGCTGACGTGCCCCCGCGAGGAAAGAAGACAAAGTCGTTGCCGGAAGATCCGGCCCGACTGCTCAGCAGTCGGCCCGAATCTCGGGGGCTACACCCAGCGGGTGCGCTGGCGCGCCCCCGCAAAGATTGTAGATAAGAAAAGAGTTTTGTCCGGCTGCCAGCAGCCGGCAGTAGAGAAAAAGAAGAAAAAGGGCGTTGCAAGACGCCTCGCCACCTAGCCGGTCGAGCCTGACCAGCCGGGACCCCCCTTCGAGCACTCGGGGGCTCGAAGCCTACACTCAGTGTGTGCGCCGGCGCACTCCGCGAGCGCCGAGCCGCGCCAGCTGTCTTCGGCAAACTCCGCCTCGGCTACACGAAAATCAATGTGAGCTCCTTACCCGCATATTTTTTGCATTACGCAACTACGGATAACCCCGAGCGATGCTCGGGGGCTATCTCCGCATTTTATTACAGTTGCATCACTGTTCGCCCCGGCGCCAGCCAGAGTTGGCCCGGGGACTGGCCGCTTGGCCTGAGACGCTAGTTCCCGGAGATGGCTTAGTAGCGTGCACGGTACCAAAGGCCCACTCTTAGTCACAGACCGAAGAGCAGCTGTCCGGCTAGCAAGAGTGAACCCTGGAGGTCACCCACGTGAAAAACGTCCAGGAAGAAAAATGGTTCGGGCGACCCGACCGTTTTCTTTACAAGAATCTACTCGGTTGAATCTGCTCCCAGACTCTGAGTACTGTACAATCCACTTTGCGACCCACTCTCAGCCACAGACCATAGAGCAGCTGTTCGACAGGCAAGAGCACAAGCCAAAAAGCGGAGGGAACACGAAAAAGATTGAAGGGGGCTCGGACGAAACCGAGTCGGCACCCTCCGCATAAAACTTGCAATGCTAAAAGCAATCATTTGATATATCTGCATGGACTAACTTTCTCTTTTTTCATGATCATTTCCATGAACACTCGCCAAAAAACCTCCACCCAACTTTGCCAAGTTAACCGGAGGCTTGGGGGCTACTGTCGGAGTAATTGGACATGGTACCCCAAAGACGGTGAGACGATATTTCAAGACATCGGGGCTAGCAAAGCCCCTCAGTCCGACTGCCCGGCCGCTCCTGCCGGCTCCCCGTCCGACAGCCCTGCCCGACCAGCTGCCGGCTTCCGACTGTAGCCCGACCCAACACCGACAAGACCCCGACGAGACGGCTGTACCCGAGCACTATTAACGTGTCATCTCAGCCATCATGTATAGTGTCACTTGTCCCCTGGCACTATTTATGAAGTGACCCAGGGGACAAGCACGACACCCACCATGCCTTGCTCCCATACCACCGCATAGCTTAGATAGTAAGCTAGCCATGCCTATATAAAGGCACACATCCATCCATCCAGGGGATGGACTCCGACAGCCACATTCATTTGGCCACAAGCCATGGCCATACATGCCCACTAGAGCCGGCCATAGGCATGCATATACCAGATCAGATGCACTTGGCACTGATCCCAGATATAGCTCCAGGAGCACTTTGTACTGCCCGATGTACACCCGAGATAGATACACTCAGACATGCAGCAGTAGGAGTATTATCTCTCCAGAGAGCTCCGAAGCTGGGTAAACCATCGCGTGCTACTCACATACCCGCTCCCGGTCCTATCAGCAACAGTCTTACCCTCACACTAAGCCCTTGTGGAATCTTTCGACTCGCAAGCCCCTCGTGAGAATACCACGACATCCATCACATCATTCTCCTAATGATGTGATCCCGTTCATCAAATGACAACACATGTCTATGGTTAGGAAACATAACCATCTTTGACAAACGAGCTAGTCAAGAAGAGGCATACTAGGGACACTTATGTTTTCTCTATGTCTTCACACATGTACTAAGTTTCTGGTTAATAAAATTCTAGCATGAATAATAAACATTTATCATGATATAAGGAAATAAATAATAACTTAATTATTGCCTCTAGGGCATTTTTCCTTCACGGAGTTTTAGTCATCTTGCCCATAAAGCATGGTTCGCAACATAATCAAGTGTTTCCAAAAGCCCATCAGCATGAAGTTTCTTCATGCGCTTTACACCAATATGACCTAAACGGCAGTGCCATAGATATGTTGCACTATCATTATCAACCTTGCATCTTTTGGCATCAATATTATGAATATGTGTATTACCAAGATCGAGATTCAATAAACCATCAACATTGGGTGTATGGTCATTGAAGGTTTTATTCATGTAAAGAGAATAACAATTATTCTCTGTCTTAAATGAATAACCGCATTGCAATAAACATGATCTAATCATATTTATGCTCAACGCAAACACCAAATAACATTTATTTAGGTTCAACACTAATCCCAAAATTATAGGGAGTGTGCGATGATGATCATATCAATCATGGAACCACTTCCATCATACATCATCACTTCACCCTCAACTAGTCTCTATTTATTCTACAACTCCTGTTTCGAGTTACTAATATTAGAAACTGAACAAGTATCAAATACCCAGGGGTTACTACGAGCACTAGTAAGATACACATCAATAACATGTATATCAAATATACCTTTGTTCACTTTGCCATCTTTCTTATCCATCAAATATTTGGGGTATTTCCGCTTCCGGTGACCATTTCCTTTGCAGTAGAAGCACTTAGTTTTAGGCTTAGGTCCAGCTTTGGGCTTTATCACGGGAGTGACAACTTGCTTGCCATTCTTCTTGAAGTTCCATTTCTTTCCCTTTGCCTTTTCTTGAAACTAGTGATCGTGTTTAATCATCAAAACTTGATGCTTTTTCTTGATTTCTACCTTCGTCTATTTCAGCGTCACGAAGAGCTCGGGAATCGCTTTTGTCATCCCTTGCATATTATAGGTCATCATGAAGTTCTAGTAACTTGGTGATGGTGACTAGAGAACTCTGTCAATCACTATCTTATCTAGAAAATTAACTCCTACTTGATTCAAGTGTCGATGTATAGAAGTAGGGGTTCTACTTTGCACCCCTCTACCTGTGCACGGCCAGTCAGAGCCACGGTCGAGGCCACACTTGGCGAGGCAAGGGAAGGGTACCGGGGCCACAAGACGGTCAAAGCAGCGCCAAGACAGAGACACGGGGAGCAAGAGGGCATGGTGGGTTCCCCCGGCAAGACCCTTGCAGGGGCGGCCTCCACGGCCCCGGCAACGAACTTGCCGGGGCAGCTTGCCCAACCCCGACGGGGCGCACCACCCTCGAGCCAAAGGCTTCCAATACCAACAACCACATTGGAACCAAGGCTCCGGAGGCACCTCCATGATGGCATGCAGATCTTTGTGAAGATCATTAACACACATGAATATCAGATGAGGACCAGAAGATGAGACCTCCAGCAACATCCTTGCCGGGGACGACCGCGGTGCCACGGCAAGACCCTTGCCGGGGCCCCTGACAAGACCCTTGCCGAAGACATCAGCGAGGCCGCGGCCAGGCCCGCGCGCGCCAAGACCCCACCGCTGTTCCCATCCAGCTACCAGCCCAGCCAACCAGGCGGGCACCTGCGTGGCGACGCGCGATCCCGAGGCCAACTCAGCAAGCACCTGCGTGGTGGCATCCAGATCTTCATGAAGACGCCACCACCACGCCACCTCAGCAGCGTGCCAGCCTACATGGCGCTGACCACCTCGCTGGCCCGGGCGTGTGTCGAAGCAGGGTGAGGCGGCGATAAAGCAAGAGGGACACCACAGGGGGCGCATTTAATGTGTTTTGTCCCGTAATAGCAAGCGATAAGCTTGTGCATTGTACCCCTTTCCACCTCCTGTGTGCCACTGTAGCGCCTCCTTCGACTATCAAAGGAGGCCCAAGGCGTACTGGAGAGGGATTCGGCTCTGGGCAAATCACGCTCAATAGTTAGTTCAAGAAAACTGATATACACACCAAAGCAGGACTAGGGTATTACGCGATCCCCGCGGCCCGAACCTAGGTAAACAACCTTCGTGCTAGCTCTTAAACCCGCTCTTCACGCGACCCCACGCCCGCCGACCACAGTAGGGATTCCTGTGATCCCATAGGTGTCGTCCCCACCGACATCTTTGGCGCGCCAGGTAGGGGGCGTAGTCATGCGAATCCGGTTTGGCAGCTAATCAAGTAGCTCTTCGTCGCCATGGCTTCCAAGAAGGGAGGCGATCCAACAGGCGGCATCATCCACGGATACTGCAAACGCTCGCATGACGGCAGGAAAGCTAAGTCACACGAAAACTTTGGACAATTCTTTCTGTATAAAGTTATTCTCCCTGGAGATCTTCCCCTCTATATACAAAACCTGCACGCGATGGGGCCCCTCCACTGTTGGCAACGCCCTGGTCCTATTTCGAGTCCGCTCAACAGTTCGAGCGGCTCGCCGAGAATGGCAGGGTAGCATTCCTATATTGGCAACGCTCTCGTTCTATCTCTAGTCCGCTCGACAGCTCGAGCGGCCGCGTTGAGGGCGGCAAGGTGGTTCGCCTGGACGCACGCACACCCGGTAGGCTGTTGGGGATCCGTCCTTGATGCATTGCGGCATGGGTTTACGCATTGGCAAGTCTACTCGATTAACGTAGGGTGAACATACAGATCGAGATCAAACTAGAAAATAACATGCATCGTTTCAAAAATACTGCAGGGTCATATTACACCAATTGTTGCTGTGGTTCTAACTAAAGATATGAATTGTCTTGGTCATGAACCTCAAGTGGCAACAAGGAACGGGGTGCCTAGTCCTAGCGCTGGCCTTTGATCCTCTCGATTCCATCGACATGGCTCATGAAGGGCTTGATACGCTCCTTGAGCGGCGCGAGGTCCGCGTCCTCCGGAAGCTCTCCATCATGGTGTCGAAGTCGAGGTCGGGGTACCAGTACGCCAGCTTAGTGAGGACCTTGGTCAAGGCATCCCGGCAAAGCTGCCGGGCCTCATTGGCCTGCGAGCTTTCTCTGTTAGAGCGAAACCTCTCCAAGGCTCCAAGAACCCCCTCGAAGAACAGGGTCATCCTAGCGTTGGGGCTCACGTTCGGCTCCGGGGTGTACCTCACGTCTGGCATACCCATGTTTGCCATCTTCTCGGTGGTCCTGTTGGCAATGTCGACGAGGCGGCTGACCCAAAGGTTCTCGCCCTTCACGAAATCCTCGTTAGTGGCGGCATCGTCCTTCCGCAGCTGCTTCTCCGTCTCCAGGCCCTTGGTCAGGGCCTCCTCCTGGGCTTTGGCCTCCAAAAGCATCTTCTCAAGACACTCCAGCTTCAGCCTCAGGTCCTGAACAGAGTCGTTGCCACGGGTGAGTAGCTCGTCCATCTCGAGGACCGCGCCCTGCGCCAGTGTCAAGGTGCAGTTGACCAGGTACTTCTCCTTCGCGAGCTGATCGGCCCTGGTCTTCAAGCCATCCCGCTCCGCCTCCAGCTCCTTCACCTTGTCGTCGTGGAACAGGGCTTGAGGGTGGAGTGCTTATTGGTGTTCCCGCTCCAGCTCCTAGGTCTGCTACGCGACGAGCCCCGCGACCTCCTCATCCTTGCCACGGAGTGTGGTGGCGAGCACCGCCTCGCAGGAAACAAGATCCTCCTCCTGGGAGTTCAGCTCGGCCTGGCGCTGGGACCGGGCGGCCTCTTCCCTTGCCGCCTCCTGGGCCTTCTGGATGTTGGCCTGCTTCAAGAGGATCTCCTACTGACGCGCGGCCAGCTGGCCTTTTGCAGCCCTCAACTCCTCGTGGTCCTGGCGGAACCAGGCCTGCGCCTCGGGAATGCGCTCCTCGAGGTTCGCCTCCGCCTTGCCCGCCGCCGCCTCCGTGGACTTTGCCTTGTCCAGACGGGCGCGGTGGAGCTCCTGGAGCTTCCAGAAGCTGGCGCCCATAGCCCGGAGGAGCTGCTCCTCCTGAGTGCCACCGCCACCAGTGTTCGGTTCTTTGATGACCTCGAGCCTGGCGGCGGCAAGCACCTCGTCGTCGAACACCTCCCCCTCGGCGCGCTGGTGCCTGCCGTTCCTGGGAGGTGGACGAACAGGTCGTTGCCCACCTTCAGGTACCTGCTCGAGCCAGAAGCAGCAGAGGAGGAAGGTTGATCATCGACTACCTCCTCCTCCTCGGCAAGACCCTTGCCGGCCTCCCCGGCAGGCCCCTTGCCGGCCTCCTCGGCAGGCTCCTTGTCGGCCTCCTTGGTGGCGGCCTCCTCGGTCCCTCCGGCAGGCCCCTTGGCGGTGTCCTCGGCGGTGGTCTCGGCGGCCTCCTCGGCGGCGACCTTGTCGGCCTCGGCCACGGCGTCCGCGGCGGCCTCCGTGATGATGGTGTTGGTGTCCTCCTGGTCCGCCGGGGGGGGGGGGATCTGGATGCCAAAAAGAAAATGAGGCAGGGCCATGATCAAGATTCAAAGAAGAAAGAAAGGGGAGGAGCAGGGGGCTTACCCATGCCAGGCTGAGAAGAGGTGCCCCTCTCCCCGCGCGACGTCCTTTGCTGGGGCGGAGCCACCAGCGCCTAAGTCCACCTCCTCCTCCTCCGTGCGCATGAGATCGGCGCTTGGTGCCCTTGCCGGGGACGCCCCTCGGGTGGTATGGTCGATGGGGACGGCGTGTTGGAGGTGGCCCTCGGTGGCTCTTCCTGCTGCCACCCTCCTCCTGCAGCCACGGCAAGGTTAGCACCAAGAAGCCGTACCCCGGCACGCGTTGACAAGGGACAGATGGCAAACTCATGCTAGGGGCTAAGCCGGGGGCTGCGCCGGGAGCTGCTGTCCGAGCTGACCTCCACCACCTGCGTGTGTTAAGCGCCCACCGGGGGCTGGTCGCCTGCCGACGCCCGGGCCCTCTTCGCCGCCCTTTAGGCCAACGTCTCCCCGTCACTGCAAAGAACAAAAAAAGCAAATCAAGAAAAGCAGCACAAGGAGTGAAGGTGGGAAAGGACGGACACTTACTCGTCCTCCGCCTCCTCTTCCGCTGCCCTCCGCCTCCTCTTTGGCTGAGGGACACAAGATTGAAGACAACCCCCGTGGCGACATCCGCGGGAGGAGGAGAGGGGTAAGGAGTCTGGCGGCGCTTGGACGAAGAAGAGGCAGATGCTTTCTTCTTTGCCATCGCGGTCTTTGCCGCCTTCTTCGCTGCCGCGGCCCTCGTCTAGCACACGGGCTCCCCCTGGGCCCCTTGCCGCGGCTTGGTCACCCCGGGCCAGACCGGCTCGCTAGAGCTGGCCCGCCGCAGAACACGCCCTCTCCCCGTGGCCGGGGGATCGTCAGACTCGGCCTCTCCCTCGGTTGCCTCCTCGCCCGCATCCTCGATGAGAGGGGCCCCGATGTTGGCGCCGCTGGCCTTCCCGACTGCCTTCGCCCATCGAGCTAGCTCCATCTCCTCCGCGGCCACAACGTCCTCGTCCTCCATGCCGCCAGCGTTGCCAGCCTCCATGGCGAGCTGCGCCTCCGCCACCCTAGCGGCGATGTAGTTGATCTCCGCCTGGGTGGTCTCCGCGATGAGCAGTGGCTCCTCACGCTCGAAGTCCTCCGACAAGTTGTCGAAGAACTCCTGCACCTCGTGTGCCAGGGGCGCGACCCAGGATGGGTCGAGGGCATGCACGTTGAAGACCGGCATCATCTTGAGGATGGCAGCCTGCACATGTTGTTTCTCAGCGGGAACACACCCAGCGGCAACCCAAATAAGAGCCCCTTGATGGTCTTGTTGGTCTTCGCGGCCCTGCCGGTCCTCTCTGCCCTGCCATCGGTGAACACATCAAGTTGGAAGAGCCTGTGGTAGTGATGGCTGTGCCCCATCATCGTGAAATTGTGCTTCAGGCCGGGGCAAAGCCTCATGATGTCGGCCGCGTTCCTGAAAAGCCAGGCCGGCCTCCCCTTGTTGTGCAACGGGGTGATTCGGTGGCGGATGAAGTCAGCCCCGATCATCTCGAGGGTGAGCCCGACTGTAGTGAGATGATGGATCCTGGTGACGACAATCGAGAGCTTCGTGTCGTCGGGGTCGACATCACTCCAGTCGTCGCCGCGAAGCGGCGGGCTCCGACAAACTTGACAGAACTCCGGCTGGTTCTCTTCTTTGATCCAGCACCACCGATCCCGCCACTCTTCCCACCTCTCCCTGTGGGCACCGTCCGGATACATGCCCCTCCCTTGAGCCCTCGGGATCCAGGAGATGCTCCCGGAGATGGCGCCCCCTGGCTGGAGGCGAGGGGAGAAGTAGTGGCGGAAGAGCATCATGCTGGGGAGCACCCCAACGAAGCCCTTGCAGAGGTGGGTGAAGAGTACCATGTACGCCATAGTGTTCGGCGTAAGATCCAGAAGGCGGAAGCCGAAGGTGCACATAACGTCATTGAAGAAATAGGAACAAGGGGGCAGAGCCCGCAAGAGAAGAAATCAACGAAGAAAGGGTACCGATCTGGGCCGGCCTCGCCGCAGTCGGCAGGGACGATGTTCGTGGCCGGGTGCCCCGTCGTCTCCACTGCCCACAAGGGCTTGAAGTAGTCCTTGAGCTGGAACACGTCGACCGACAACGGGGAAAAATTGGTGAACTGCGCCCGTCGCACCGCCGCTTCCTTCTCCGGCACCTCCTCCACGGCGCCCTTGGCTGCCCCCTTGCCTTTGTCCTTGCCAGTCTTGGGTGCCATGGCGACTGGGCAAAGGCAGAGGATCGAGAGCTATGCGAGTGAGGCGGCGGCAAGAAGAAGCGAGAGATCGAGGGGGAAGAAGACGGGAGCAGCGGTGCCGAGATTGGAGAAAACGTAAGGGGTAAATGAGCAGTGCGCCTGCGGTTATTCCTTTTTATGGGGAAGGCGCGGGCCACCTCTTTACCATTTACTATGACATGACGCATGCGTGCAGCAGACGCCCCACGCATGCCTCCCATGTCATGCACGACCCTCCAAGTCACGCATTCAACGCGGGTCGTGGGGAAGCGCAGCGGGCGGAAAATTACCGAGGTAAAAACTGGCCCTGCCTGCCTGCGCACCATTCTGGGCCTAGCCCAACAACGCGTCGCGCTTATGTGTGGCCCAGGCCCGGGGGCTCCTACCGGTGTACAGAAGTAGGGGTTCGACTTTGCACCCCTCTACCTATGCACGGGCAGTCAGAGCCATGCCCGAGGCCACACTTGGCGAGGCAAGGGAAGGGTACCAGGGCCACAAGACGGTCAAAGCAGTGCCAAGACAGAGACACAGGGAGCAAGAGGGCGAGCTGGGTTTCCCCGGCAAGACCCTTGCCGGGGCGGCCTCCACGGCCCCGACAAGGAACTTGACGGGGCAGCTTGCCCAATCCCAACGGGCGCACCACCCACGAGCCCAAGGCTTCCAATACCAACAACCACATTGGGACCAAGGCTCAGGAGGCGCCTCCATGATGGCATGCAGATCTTTGTAAAGATCATTAACACACATGAATATCAAATGAGGAAGAGAAGACGAGACCTCCGGCAACATCCTTGTCGGGGACGACCGCGGTGCCACGGCAAGACCCATGTCGGGGCCCCCGGCAAGACCCTTGCCGAAGACATCAGCAAGGCCGCGGCCAGGCCCGCGCGCACCAAGACCCCACCGCCGTTCCCATGCAGCTGCCAGCCTAGCCAGCCAGGCGGGCACCTGCTTGGCGATGCACGATCCCGAGGCCAACTCAGCAAGCACCTGCGTGGTAGCATGCAGATCTTCGTGAAGACGCTGCCACCATGCCACCTCAGCAGCCTCCAAGCCTACATGGCGCTGACCACCTTGCTGGCCCGGGCGCGTGTCGAAGCAGGGCGAGGCGGCGATAAAGCAAGAGGGATACCTCAGGAGCGCATTTAATGTGTTTTGTCCCGTAATAGCAAGCGATAAGCTAGTGCGCTGTACCCATTTCCACCTCCCTTGTGCCACTGTAGCGCCTCCTTCAACTATAAAAGGAGGCCCAAGGCGTACTGGAGTGGGATTCGGCTCTTTGGGCAAATCATGGACGTTAGCTAGTTCAAGAACATTGATATACACACCAAAGCAGGACTAGGGTATTATGCCATCCCCGCGGCCCGAACCTGGGTAAACGACCTTCGTGCTAGCTCTTAAACTCTCTCTTCACGCTACCCCATGCCCGCCGACCACAGTAGGGATTCTTGTGATCCCATAGGTCTCGTTCCCACCGGCACAAGTGATTGTAGTACCCAGACATTCTGAGCACATGCTCACTAGCTGAGCTATTCTCCTCAATTTTTAGGCGAAGTACTTGTCAGAGATCTCATTTCTCTTGACACGGGCATGAGTCTGAAATACCAATTTCAGCTCTTTGGAAAACCTCATATGCTCCATGGTGTTCAAGACGTTTTTGAAGTCCCGATTCTAAGCCGTAAAGCATGGTGCACTAAACTATCAAGTAGTAATCATATTGAGCTAGCCAAACGTTCATAACGTCTGCATCTTCTCCTGCAATAGGTCTGTCACCTAGCGGTGCATCAAGGACATAATTCTTCTGTGCAGCAATGAGGATAAACCTCAGATCACGGACCAAGTATGCATCATTGCTACCATCATCTTTCAACTTAGTTTTCTCTAGGATGATATAAAAAACATAGGGAAGCTACAACCCAAGCTATTGATCTACAACATAATTTGCAAAATATTATCAAGAGTAAGTCCATGATGAATTAAAGTTCAATTAATCACATTACTGAAGAACTCCCACTTAGATAGACATCCCTCTAGTCATGTAAATGATCACGTGATCCAAATCAACTAAACCATGTCCGATCATCACGTGAGATGGAGTAGTTTTCAATGGTGAACATCACTATGCTGATCATATCTACTATATGATTCACGTTCGACCTTTCGGTCTCTGTGTTCCGAGGCCATATCTGCATATGCTAGGCTCATCAAGTTTAACCCGAGTATTCTGCATGTGCAAAACTGGCTTGCACCCGTTATATGCGAACGTAGAGCTTATCACACCCGATCATCACGTGGTGTCTCGGCATGATGAACTGTAGCAATAGTGCATACTCAAGGAGAACACTTATACCTTGAAATTTAGCAAGGGGTCAGCTTACAATGCTACCGCCGTACTAAGCAAAATAAGATGCATAAAAGATAAACTTCACATGCAATCAAAATATGTGACATGATATGGCCATCATCATCTTATGCTCATCATCTCCATCACGGAAGCATCATCATGATCTCCATCATCACCGGCGCGACACGTTGATCTCCCTTGTAGCATCATTGTCATCTCGCTAGCTATTGCTACTACGACTATCACTACCGCTTAGTGATAAAGTAAAGAAATTACAAGGCGATTGCATTTCATATAATAAAGCGACAACCATATGGTTCCTGCCAGTTGCCGATAACTCTATTACAAAACATGAGCATCTCATATAATAATTTATATCACATCATGTCTTGACCATATCACATCACGACAAGCCCTGCAAAAACAAGTTAGAAATCTCTACTTTGTTGTTGCAAGTTTTACGTGGCTGCTACGGGCTTCTAGCAAGAACTGTTCTTACCTACGCATCAAAACCACAACGATCACTACAAAAATTACACTTCCATGATGATACGTGTTTTCCATAGTAGGTCGCGTTTTTTGTCATGCATGTACATCCATGACAAATTTATGACAAAATCAAGATAATCATACCTGTGCTGTCGTAGAAGTGTTCCATGACATTACCAAAATTATCATCACGGAAGTATCCACTTCCATGACGATAAATTGCGCGTCACAGAAGTTCTTTCGTCAAGGGTGACTGACACGTGGCATCCACCGTAACGGAACGCCGTTAAGCTATCTGGTCGGGTTTTGGATCCGATAACCCGTTAACAGCCCCGACCAATGGGGATTTTCCACGTGTAAAATCATCATTGGCTGGAGGAAACACGTGCTGGCTCACCGTTGGGACAGATGTCATCCGTTCATTGGACCGAAGTCGCCTATGATACGGCAACACATGGCACGGCCCAACAGAGGCCCATTGCTGTGAAAAGGCTGGCCCGTTTGACTTGGTCAAAAGGTGGCGGCCCGGCCCACGAAAAGCCTGTTAACGGCTTGTTCGCATATAGCCCATTTACAGCCCGCTAACCCAGGGCCCGTTACGCCCTATCTGAATTAGGCCCAGTAGCGTCATCTGTGCCGTCCAATATGATTCAGCCCATTTTAACTTCCAGCCCATGTGTGGCCCATGACTTCTTTCGGCCCATATGAGGACCTTTGTAATTCTTGGCCCATTAACGGCCCGTGGTGAAACTGGCCCGTAATGAACAGTGTATCACTTTATACCCATTAATGGCCCGTTATTCCATTGGGCCATTTCCAGCCTAAGTTATCTTTCGGCCTTCTCAGGGCCCATTGATTCTTGGCCTCATTTGCAGCATTTGGTTACATACGGCCCGTTACTGTCATTTTCTGCTTGTGGGCTAAATTCAGCCCATCGTGACAGTCGGCCCGTTTGCGGACCATTAATACGTTGGGCCGTTTTCATGTCAAAAAAAACCCGTTGGTCTATTTGCATAGAGTTATCAAATATGGCCTATTAACGGACCGTTATGGTCCATGAATAGTACGACCCATGATTGGCGAAATGATGATACGCCCCGTAGAAGGCCCATGGATCCTATGGCCCATATGAGGCCCATGGATAGTACGGCCCGTAGAAGGCCCATGGATCGTACGGCCCGTAGAAGGCCCATGGACCCTATAGCTCGTAGAGAAGGCCGATGGATCCTACGACCCGTATAGAAGGCCAATGGATCCTATGGCCGGACGAAGGCCCATGGATCATACGTCCTACAGGTGGCCCATGGTTACAACAGTCCGTGTGTTGCCATGATTATTTTGGCCTAGTTACCAAAAATAGGCTATTGTGGCCACTAGAAAAACACAGAAAAAGAACTGAAGTGACTACAAGCAAACAACTAAACAAGACAATAAGTAAATAAATAAGCAAGCAATTAAGGCTAGCCTATTACCGCTAGTACACATATTACATCCATTGGGCATCAAAGTTCGCCACCAGTGCAAATATAGGGAACAAAGCAGCATATTACATACACTGTCCATCAAAATTGGCCACCAGTGCAAATAAACGCGGCAGCAAAACAAGAGCATAACTGAAACAACTACAGAAGAGCTCAAGAAATGTTATCCTGGGTATCCACCATGCTGGCAATAAGCTTAGCAAGCTGATTAGCTTTGTCCTGTTTGGCGCTAAAATCCTCCAACGCTTGCTCTTGCACCAGAAAGTATGCATATGAATGCTCCAGGGATTTCCGCAGTCCTTCCGCTTCTTGTCACAGCACAGCTGATCGATGTCTTTCAGCTTGTAGTTGAGACTCAAGAAACCGAACTGATTCTGACTGTGAGTTTGAATAGCTTGTGCAAGCGGTAGTGGCCAGTAACTCGAACACTAAGACGGGACTTTGGGGTTGTCTCGCTGTCTTCAAGATAGTCTTCCTTAGCTGTTTTATCAGCTTTGTTGGAGACCAACAAGGATGTGTCACTATCCTGAACCTTATCTGCATTACTTCCTTTACCATTGCTTAATAAGGCAAGCTTCTATTGGAAATATGCCCTAGAGGCAATAATAAAAGTATTATTATATTTCATTGTTCATGATAATTGTCTTTTATTCATGCTATAACTGTATTATCCGGAAATCGTAATACACGTGTGAATACATAGACCACAATATGTCCCTAGTGAGCCTCTAGTTGACTAGCTCGTTGTGATCAACAGATAGTCATGGTTTCCTGACTATGGACATTGGATGCCATTGATAACGGGATCACATCATTAGGAGAATGATGTGATGGACAAGACCCAATCCTAAGAATAGCACAAAGATCGTGTAGTTCGTTTGCTAGAGCTTTACCAATGTCAAGTATCTCTTCTTTCGACCATGAGATCGTGTAACTCTCGGATACCGTAGGAGTGCCTTGGGTGTATCAAACGTCACAACGTAACTGGGTGACTATAAAGGTGCATTACAGGTATCTCCGAAAGTATCTGTTGGGTTGACACGGATCGAGACTGGGATTTGTCACTCCGTATGACGGAGAGGTATCTCTGAGCCCACTCGGTAATGCATCATCATAATGAGCTCAAGGTGACCAAGGTGTTGGCCACGGGATCATGCATTACGGTACGAGTAAAGTGACTTGCCGGTAACGAGGCTGAACAAGTTATTGGGATACCGACGATCGAGTCTCGGGCAAGTAACGTACCGATTGACAAAGGGAATTGTATATAGGGTTTTGATCGAATCCTCGACATCGTGGTTCAACCGATAAAATCATCGAGGAGCATGTGGGTGCCAACATGGGTATCCAGATCCCGCTGTTGGTTATTGCCCGAGAGTCGTCTCGGTCATGTCTGCGTGTCTCCCAAACCCGTAGGGTCTACACACTTAAGGTTCGGTGATGCTAGGGTTATTAGGAAGACTAGTATGTGACTACCGAATGTTGTTTGGAGTCCCGGATGAGATCCCGGATGTCACGAGGAGTTCCGGAATGGTCCGGAGGTGAAGTTTTATATATGGGAAGTTGTCATACGGACACCGGAAAGTTTCCGGGGGTTATCGGTATTGTACCGGGGCCACCGGAGGGGTTCCGGGGGTCCACCGTGAGGAGCCACCCCTCCCGGAGGGCCACATGGGCCGCAAAGGGGAGGGAGCCAGCCCCTGGAGGGCTGGGCATGCCCCCCACCTTGGGCCCATGCGCCTAGGGTTGGGGGGGAAACCCTGAGGGGGGCGCCCCCCTTGCTTGGGGGGCAAGCCTCCCCTCCCTGGCCGCCGCCCCCCCCCCCCCCTAGATCCCATCTAGAGGGGTCGGCCCCCCTTGCCCCTTCCCCTATAAATAGAGGGGTGGGGGGAGGGCTTCTGTACCCATCTCCAAGGCGCAGCCCCTCCCCTCCCCAACACCTCTCCTCCTCCGTAAGCGCTTGGCGAAGCCCTGTCGGAGTACTGCTGCACCAACACCACCACGCCGTCGTGCTGCCGTTGGAGCGAGCTTCCTCAACCTCTCCTTCCCCCTTGCTGGATCAAGAAGGAGGAGACGTCTCCCATCCCGTACATGTGTTGTACGCGGAGGTGCTGTCCGTTTAGCACTTGGACATCGGTGATCCGAATCACGTCGAGTACGACTCCATCATCACCTTGCAAGCTTCCGCACGCGATCTACAAGTGGTATGTAGATGCCAACTCTCTCCCATGACTCGTTGCTTAGATGAACTCATAGATGGATCTTGGTGAAACCGTAGGAAAATTTTAATTTTCTGCAACGTTCCTCAACAGTGGCATCATGAGCTAGGTCTATGCGTAGTTCTCTAATGCACGAGTAGAACACAATTTTGTTGTGGGCGTGGATCTTGTCAACTTACTTGCCTCTACTAGTCTTTTCTTGCTTCAACGGTATTGTGGGATGAAGCGGCCCGGACCAACCTTACACGTACGCTTACGTGAGACCGGTTCCACCGATTGACATGCACTAGTTGCATAAGGTGGCTGGCGGGTGTCTGTCTCTCCCACAAAATCACGTTGTGGTTATTCATAGGTAAGAAAACGTTCTTGCTAGAACCCAATTGCAGCCAAGTAAAAGATGCAACAAAAATTAGAAGACGTCTAACTTGTTTTTGCAGCGATTGATCATGTGATGTGATATGGCCAGAAGTTGTGATGAATGATGAATTGTGATGTATGAGATCATGTTCTTGTAATAGGATTCACGACTTGCATGTCGATGAGTATGACAACCGGCAGGAGCCATAGGAGTTGTCTTTATTTTTTCTATGACCTGCGTGTCATTGAAGAATGCCATGTAAACTACTTTACTTTATTGCTAAACGCGTTAGCCATAGAAGTAGAAGTATTCGTTGGCGTGACAACTTCATGAAGACATGATGATGGAGATCATGATGATGGAGATTATGGTGTCAAGCCGGTGACAAGATGATCATGGAGCCCCGAAGATGGAGATCAATGGAGCTGCATGATATTGGCCATATCATGTCACAACTATATATAATTGCATGTGATGTTTATTATGTTTATGCATCTTGTTTACTTAGGACGACGGTAGTAAATAAGATGATCCCTTACAAAAAATTTCAAGAAGTGTTCTCCCCTAACTGTGCACCGTTGCTACAGTTCGTCGCTTCTAAGCACCACGTGATGATCGGGTGTGATGGATTCTTACGTTCACATACAACGGGTGTAAGACAGTTTTACACAGCGAAAACACTTAGGGTTAACTTGACGAGCCTAGCATGTATAGACATGGCCTCGGAACACGGAGACCGAAAGGTCGAACATGAGTCGTATGGAAGATACGATCAACATGAAGATGTTCACCGACGATGACTAGTCCGTCTCACGTGATGATCGGACACGGGCTAGTCGACTCGGATCGTGTAACACTTAGATGACTAGAGGGATGTCTAATCTAAGTGGGAGTTCATAATTTGATTAGAACTTTATTATCATGAACTTAGTCTAAAACCTTTGCAAATATGTCTTGTAGATCAAATGGCCAACGCTAATGTCAACATAAACTTCAACGCGTTCCTAGAGAAAACCAAGCTGAAAGATGATGGAAGCAACTATACGGACTGGGTCCAGAACCTGAGGATCATCCTCATAGCTGCCAAGAAACAATATGTCCTAGAAGCACCGTTAGGTGACCCACGTGCTCTCCCAGCACTGCAAGACGATTTGAACGTTTGGCAAACTCGTGCTGATGATTACTCCCTCGTTCAGTGCGGCATGCTTTACAGCTTAGAACCGGGGCTCCAAAAGTGTTTTGAGCATCACGGAGCATATGAGATGTTCGAAGAGCTGAAACTAGTTTTCCAAGCTCATGCCCGGGTCAAGAGATATGATGTCTCTGACAAGTTCTACAGTTGTAAAATGGAGGAAAACAGTTCTGTCACTGAGCACATCCTGAAGATGTCTGGGTTGCACAACCGTATGACCCAGCTGAACATTAACCTCCCAGATGAGGCGGTCATTGACAGAATCCTCCAGTCGCTCCCACCAAGATACAAGAGCTTTGTGATGAACTACAACATGCAGGGGATGGTGAAGACCATTCCTGAAGTGTTCTCGATGCTGAAGTCAGCAGAGGCTGAAATCAAGAAAGAACATCAAGTGTTGATGGTCAATAAGACCACTAAGTTCAAGAAGGGCAAGGGGAAGAAGAACTTCAAGAAGGACGGCAAAGATGTTGCCGCGCCCGGTAAGCCAGTTGCCGGGAAGAAGTCAAAGAATGGACCCAATCCTGAGACCGAGTGCTTTTATTGCAAGGGGAAGGGTCACTGGAAGCGGAACTGCCCCAAATACTTAGCGGATAAGAAGGCCGGCAACACCAAAGGTATATTTGATATACATGTAATTGATGTGTACCTTACCAGTACTCGTAGTAACTCCTGGGTATTTGATACCGATGCCGTTGCTCATATTTGTAACTCACAGCAGGAGCTGCGGAATAAACGGAGACTGGCAAAGGACGAGGTGACGATGCGCGTCGGGAATGGTTCCAGAGTCGATGTGATCGCCGTCGGCACGCTGCCTCTACATTTACCCACGGGATTAGTTTTGAACCTTAATAATTGTTATTTAGTTCCAAGTTTGAGCATGAACATTGTATCTGGATCTCGTTTAATACGAGATGGCTACTCATTTAAGTCTGAGAATAATGGTTGTTCGATTTATATGAGAGATATGTTTTATGGTCATGCTCCGATGGTCAATGGTTTATTCTTAATGAATCTCAAGCGTAATATTACACATGTTCATTGTGTGGATGCCAAAAGATGTAAAGTTGATAACGATAGTCCCACATACTTGTGGCACTGCCGCCTTGGTCACATTGGTGTCAAGCGCATGAAGAAGCTCCATGCTGATGGACTTTTAGAGTCTCTTGATTATGAATCGTTTGACACATGCGAACCATGCCTCATGGGCAAAATGACCAAGACTCCGTTCTCCGGAACAATGGAGCGAGCAACCAACTTGTTGGAAATCATACATACCGATGTGTGCGGTCCAATGAGTGTTGAGGCTCGCGGAGGATATCGTTATGTTCTCACTCTCACTGATGACTTAAGTAGATATGGGTATGTCTACTTAATGAAACACAAGTCTGAGACCTTTGAAAAGTTCAAGGAATTTCAGAATGAGGTGGAAAATCAACGTGACCGAAAGATAAAGTTCCTACGATCAGATTGTGGAGGAGAATACTTAGGTCACGAATTTGGTACACACTTAAGGAAATGTGGAATCGTTTCACAACTCACGTCGCTTGGAACACTTCAGCGTAACGGTGTGTCCGAACGTCGTAATCGCACTCTATTAGATATGGTGCGGTCTATGATGTCTCTTACCGATTTACTGCTGTCATTTTGGGGATACGCTCTAGAGACAGCAACATTCACTTTAAATAGGGCACCGTCTAAATCCATTGATACGACGCCGTATGAATTATGGTTTGGGAAGAAACCTAAGCTGTCATTTCTAAAAGTTTGGGGATGCGATGCTTATGTCAAGAAACTTCAACCTGAAAAGCTCGAACCCAAGTCGGAAAAATGCGTCTTCATAGGATACCCTAAGGAAACTGTCGGGTATACCTTCTACTTAAGATCCGAGGGCAAGATCTTTGTTGCCAAGAACGGATGCTTTCTGGAAAAAGAGTTTCTCTCGAAAGAAGTAAGTGGGAGGAAAGTAGAACTCGATGAAGTACTACCTCTCGAATGGGGAAGTGGTGCAGCTCAGGAAAATGTTCCTGTCATGCCCACACCAACTGAAGAGGAAACCAATGATGATGATCAAGGTACTTCGGATCAAGTTGCTACTGAACTTCGTAGGTCCACAAGGACACGTTCCGCACCAGAGTGGTACGGAAACCCTGTCCTGGAAATCATGTTGTTAGACAACGGTGAACCTTCGAACTATGAAGAAGTGATGGCGGGCCCAGATTCCAACAAATGGCTTGAAGCCATGAAATCCGAGATAGAATCCATGTATGAAAACAAAGTATGGACTTTGACAGACTTGCCCGATGATCGGCGAGTGATAGAAAACAAATGGATTTTTAAGAAGAAGACGGACGCGGATGGTAATGTTACCATTTATAAGGCTCGACTTGTCGCTAAGGGTTATCGACAAGTTCAAGGGATTGACTACGATGAGACATTCTCTCCCGTAGCGAAGCTGAAGTCCATCCGAATCATGTTAGCAATTGCTGCATACTATGATTATGAGATATGGCAGATGGACGTCAAAATGGCATTCCTTAACGGACATCTTAAGGAAGAGCTATATATGATGCAGCCGGAAGGTTTTGTCGATCTTAAGAACGCTAACAAAGTATGCAAGCTCCAGCAATCCATTTATGGACTGGTGCAAGCATCTCAGAGTTGGAACATTCGCTTTGATGAGATGATCAAAGCGTTTGGGTTTATGCAGACTTATGGAGAAGCCTGCGTTTACAAGAAAGTGAGTGGGAGCTCTGTAGCATTTCTCCTATTATATGTAGATGACATACTCTTGATGGGAAATGATACAAAACTTTTGGACAGCATTAAGGCCTACTTGAATAAGTGTTTTTCAATGAAGGACCTTGGAGAAGGTGCTTATATATTAGGCATCAAGATCTATAGAGATAGATCGAGACGCCTCATAGGTCTTTCACAAAGCACATACCTTGATAAGATTTTGAAGAGGTTCAAAAGGGATCAGTCCAAGAAAGGGTTCTTGCCTATGTTACAAGGTGTGAGATTGAGCTCAGCTCAGTCACCGACCACGGCAAAAGATAAAGAAGAGATGAGTGTCATCCCCTATGCTTCAGCCATAGGATCTATTATGTATGCCATGCTGTGTACCAGACCAAAGTAATCCCGGCAAGGAACACTGGACAGCGGTCAAGAATATCCTGAAGTACCTGAAAAGGACAAAGGACATGTTTCTCGTTTATGGAGGAGACGAAGAGCTCGTCGTAAAGGGTTACGTCGACGCTAGCTTCGACTCAGATCTGGATGACTCTAAATCTCAAACCGGATACGTGTATATGTTGAATGGTGGAGCAGTAAGCTGGTGCAGCTGCAAGCAGAGCGTCGTGGCGGGATCTACGTGTGAAGCGGAGTACATGGCAGCCTCGGAGGCAGCGCATGAAGCGATTTGGGTGAAGGAGTTCATCACCGACCTAGGAGTCATACCCAATGTGTCGGGGCCGATCAAACTCTTCTGTGACAACACTGGAGCTATTGCCCTTGCCAAGGAGCCCAGGTTTCACAAGAAGACCAGGCACATCAAGCATCGTTTCAACTCCATCTGTGAAAATGTTCAAGATGGAGACATAGAGATTTGCAAAGTGCACACAGATCTGAATGTCGCAGATCCGTTGACTAAACCTCTCTCGCGGGCAAAACATGATCAACACCAGAACTCTATGGGTGTTCGATTCATCACAATGTAACTAGATTGGTGACTCTAGTGCAAGTGGGAGACTGTTGGAAATATTCCCTAGAGGCAATAATAAAAGTATTATTATATTTCATTGTTCATGATAATTGTCTTTTATTCATGCTATAACTGTATTATCCGGAAATCGTAATACACGTGTGAATACATAGACCACAATATGTCCCTAGTGAGCCTCTAGTTGACTAGCTCGTTGTGATCAACAGATAGTCATGGTTTCCTGACTATGGACATTGGATGTCATTGATAACGGGATCACATAATTAGGAGAATGATGTGATGGACAAGACCCAATCCTAAGCATAGCACAAAGATCGTGTAGTTCGTTTGCTAGAGCTTTACCAATGTCAAGTATCTCTTCTTTCGACCATGAGATCGTGTAACTCCCGGATACCATAGGAGTGCCTTGGGTGTATCAAACGTCACAACATAACTGGGTGACTATAAAGGTGCATTACAAGTATCTCCGAAAGTATCTGTTGGGTTGACACGGATCGAGACTGGGATTTGTCACTCCGTATGACAGAGAGGTATCTCTGGGCCCACTCGGTAATGCATCATCATAATGAGCTCAAGGTGACCAAGGTGTTGGCCACGGGATCATGCATTACGGTACGAGTAAAGTGACTTGCCGATAACGAGACTGAAAAAGGTATTGGGATACCGACGATTGAGTCTCGGGCAAGTAACGCACCGATTGACAAAGGGAATTGTATATAGGGTTTTGATCGAATCCTCGACATCGTGGTTCAACCGATGAAATCATCGAGGAGCATGTGGGAGCCAACATGGGTATCCAGATCCCGCTGTTGGTTATTGCCCGAGAGTCGTCTCGGTCATGTCTGCGTGTCTCCCGAACCCGTAGGGTCTACACACTTAAGGTTCGGTGATGCTAGGGTTATTAGGAAGACTAGTATGTGACTACCGAATGTTGTTCGGAGTCCCGGATGAGATCCCGGACGTCATGAGGAGTTCCGGAATGGTCTGGAGGTGAAGTTTTATATATGGGAAGTTGTCATACGGACACTGGAAAGTTTCCGGGTGTTATCGGTATTGTACCGGGGCCACCGGAGGGGTTCTGGGGGTCCACCGGGAGGGGCCACCCCTCCCGGAGGGCCACATGGGCCGCAAAGGGGAGGGAGCCAGCCCCTGGAGGGCTGGGCGCGCCCCCCACCTTGGGCCCATGCACCTAGGGTTGGGGGGGAAACCCTGAGGGGGGCGCCCCCCTTGCTTGGGGGGCAAGCCTCCCCTCCCTGGCCGCCGCCCCCCCCCCCCCCTCTAGATCCCATCTAGAGGGGTCGGCACCCCTTGCCCCTTCCCCTATAAATAGAGGGGTGGGGGAGGACTGCTGTACCCATCTCCAAGGCGCAGCCCCTCCCCTCCCCAACACCTCTCCTCCTCCGTAAGCGCTTGGCGAAGCCCTGTCGGAGTACTGCTGCACCAACACCACCACGCCGTTGTGCTGCCGTTGGAGCGAGCTTCCTCAACCTCTCCTTCCCCCTTGCTGGATCAAGAAGGAGGAGACGTCTCCCGTCCCGTACGTGTGTTGAACACGGAGGTGCTGTCCGTTCAGCACTTGGAAATCGGTCGTCTGAATCACGTCGAGTACGACTCCATCATCACCTTGCAAGCTCCCGCACGCGATCTACAAGTGGTATGTAGATGCAAACTCTCTCCCATGACTCGTTGCTTAGATGAACTCATAGATGGATCTTGGTGAAACCATAGGAAAATTTTAATTTTCTGCAACGTTCCTCAACATCTTCCCCAATATTCTGTCAGCATTCTAAAAGAAGAAACAAGCAGACACATAACAAGTTTAGCATGTACTAGTATATGAAACACATTTCGGTGAACCAGTTCATTAGTAAGGTGGACAGGATTAAACTACCAAGTCTTCTATTGCCAAGTACTAGTACATAATAAAAGCATCAAACAAACATATATCTATGTCCTATGGTCACTGCATTGTCTTGCCAAATCAAAATAGAGACACGGTTCAAATCATATTAGTTCAAGACAAAGCAGCAGTGAAGGAATACAAAGTGTGGGAAACTACACGGCACAACAAGATTTCAGATGGGTACCACAGGTCTACATGTACAACACACTATTGGCTCTGTTGTGATGCTAGTAATGTGCATGATATGAAAGTCAACTGTATACACAATTGAAATTGAAATCAACAGAGCTAGTGATAAGAGCAAACCTGTTAAAGAAACATGCGTGAACATACCTGCTGCGCCATTGGAGTTTCGATTGGATCCTTCATTTTAAAAATAAGTTTGTATGAGTAAATAAAGTGATACAAAAGCAAAGCAATCATAGTTAAAAAAGGTGCGCCTAAGCGAGCGCTTAAGCGCGCCTAGGCTCTAGGCGTTGCCAAAATGCATTGCGCATAACTACGCATAATCTGTGCATAACTGCGCATAAGCATACACTTTGCTCAGTAAGCGCAAGGCGGTGGCAAAATGCACAATTAACGCCTAGCGCTTTTTTGAACTATGATAGGAATGGAATCTTAAATTAGAACAGTTGTTATTCATGTTTAGGCACTTGTTCTACATGAAAAGAGTACAGTAATATGCAAGAATAAAATACTTAAAATAGAAAATGAGCTTATAGACCTTACCACATTCTTGGTTTGGGACCAGTACAGAACAAGGCGTTCCCAGTCATCGTCCAGTAAATGTGTCTCAGGAGAACGTAAGGGAATTTGATGAGTTTCTTTGCCGGTGAAGTGCGTTTTCTTCAGGTAATTCCGATACTGCCACCAAGCATTCTTGAAGATAGCAGAGGTATTAGCACAGGTTACCTCATCCTGAGTTTCCAAATCGGTCCTTCTCTATAGAGAAAAATGGGAAAATTTGTTGTATTATAACCATCATGGAGGTAGGATGTATGGGACAAAGCAATGTAATTGCCATGAATAACATTACTTACACATAACTCCTGGATAAACACCTGCAACTGGTGTTTTCCTTCATCTTCAGTATAATATTTCCAAGATGGGAAGATACGCACATACGATTTAACAACACCAAATGCGATAGATGCTAAATTACGACTGGATGGTTGTGCTTCCTCCACAGGAATAGGCGTACTAACTGGTGGAGTTGGGGTTCGCCGTGATAGTACTGGCCCTTTGGGCACTGGAGCTGCCTTACTAACTGCTCTAGTTTGGGAGCTCTATGGTGGAGCTGGTGTTGTGTCAACAGGAACTGGGTTACTATCGGCTGGGGTTGGGGTTAGATTGGGTGAAGCTGGTTCTCTGTCCATCACAGTAGGGGTACAATTCGCGAGAGTTAGGGTTATGTGTGGTAGGGCTGGTTCTTGTGCATGTACAACCGGGGTGCTATCTCCACCAAGAGGTAGCACCGTTTTATTTGAAGACCGTGTTTTTACTCCGCTAGATACTGGCATCACCCGCTACAATTCAAATGGCTGATAAACAGGAAACACAGTTGAATGTACAGACATTGTATGAGAGACAGATGCAATAGATAGTGTGGAAAAAAGAGGGCATGAAATAGTTGACATGTATATTCTTTAACTAAAATGGATAGCATGACATAATTTCACATATATGATGTCTATCTAAACTGGATAGCATAGCATAAAATAATTCAAAGATATGATGAATAACTAAACAGGATCGCATGACATAATTCACCTACATGTTATCTAAGTAATCAGGATCGCATCATTTAATTCACATATGTGATTTATATGCTAAACAGAGGGCATTCGATATGATTTCTGAACTAAGAACATGGTGTTGAATATTGTGTATATGATGTCTAAACTATGCAATGCAAGACACCGTATGCATGATATGAGCAGTATAACCGTACCAAGTTAGAGCATACACCTCAGTGGGGGAATAGGACTGGTCATCTGTCTCTGAATCCATCTCTGAGGAGCTATCGGGACCCAACAAGAGATCTGCTTCGACAGGTAGCACTGTCTGCTCTGAAGGCCTTGTTTTCACTCCAGATTTTTCCATCTCCCACCAAAATGGCTGATTCACAGGAAGAGTAGTTTAATGTACAAACATTGTCGACAAATGGAAATGTAATGAAGAAAAGGATGGGCAAGATATCATTCAAATATATGATGCCTAGTTAAACAGGATGGCATTGCACATTTCACATATATTATGGCTGGCTAAAAGACATGAGACTGCATAATTCCCATATATGATATAGAAACTAAACAGGTGTCATTACAAAACATGTCTAAACTAAGAGGATGACATATATGATGTCAAAAGTAGGCACTGTAAGGCAACATATGCATGATATGACTAACATCGTCATGCCAAGGTAGAGCAAACACCTTGGTGGGTAGATAGGAGTGGTCAGCGGCGTCTGAATCCGCCTCAGAACAAAAATCTTCCTCTGGATTACAATCTGGAGAGGGGTGGGGAGTGTTTGTCATTGAACCCACCATGGAGAGATGTCTGCATGACATTGTATTGCCGCGCAAAACTCTTCTCTTTTTCTCTACATGTTCAGCATGACTGTGTACAATATCTGACATGCATATGAAAAAGATATGGTGAGATTATGTAAGGAGAGCATGTAGAAATTTAGAGTGATGGTAAAAACCAGTGGATCGACATTTTTCCATTGAACCAAAATAGCCCTAATGGATCGACGTGAATGTATAGTAATAAGTGATGTAACAAGTGTACAACCTCTTTGTCGGAGCCGTGTCAACCTCAGCATCATTGGGTTGGTCGCTAAAGTAGTTGAGGCAGAGGTGGTTGTCGGAGGTGTGGAGGAAGACCTGAGGAATTTGTAGACAACGTCCAGGGCACTGCTCTATTGTGATGGATCATTCTGTCGTTGGAGCAGCTCCGGTGAGCCGTAAGACGTCAAGGCTGAAGCAGCACAAGACAGACATCGTCAATCTCAAGTGGGATTCTAATAGCATCTCCAATAGATGATGTAAAATTGATGTAAAATTAACATCACCAAAAACCACCTGACTACAACAGATGAGGTAAAAACAGTTGACTCTGAACTTAACTGTCGAAACTGAAATTTACTGTGGAATCTGAATGCTACTGTCGGAACTGAACGCAATGGTAGCAGAGAGGCACTTGACATGTAGTTTAGGGAGGGCATACAGTTCATCTTCAACCTGCACCCCCCTGAGCCACCTGCCACCACCGGCCATACCGCCGGCCCCAGCGCCGCCTCGCTGCCCTGAAACAACTCGCCACCGCCGCCCCGGCCAGCCCTCTCGGCCCCTCGCCCCCACCCTGAACCCTAAGATAGATAGTGGCGTACCTCTCCGGCGAGCCCTCGTCCCCGCTGCTGGTGGTTCTTCCTTAACTCCGGCGAGCCCCCCATCCCCTGAAAATCGACTGACCCAAAAGTCGATTCAGTCGACTGAAGTGTGGCTTAATCAGAGCAGAGCAGCAGCACGACCGAGGGGGAGAGCAGCAGCAGCAGCTGGGCGAGCGAGCGATCGAGCGAGAACTGGAGCAGCAGCAGCAGCGCGAGCGAGCGGCCGAGAGCCGGAGCAGCAGTAGCAGATCCGGCTGGTATGGACGTCGCCGCCGAAGGGGCCTCGCACTGGGGGAGAGCCGCCATGGAGATGTTGCCCGCAGCGCTGGCTTCAAGGTAGCCGCTCCATGAGGGTGCGGGATGGAGCACCGAAGGCGCCGGGAGGTCGAGTTAAGGAGAAGGTGCGATGTGATGAGTGTACAACCTCTTTTGTGGCGCTGAGTAGGCCTCGGCTTCGTCCGAGGAGTTGGTGAGGATGCTGCGGTTCTGGTGGAGCAGGTTAAGACGGCGATGTGGGGATGGAGCACTCGCAATAGACGAGGCGATCATCGGAGTAGCTCCTTGCCAGTGGAGGATAGGGCGGCTGAACCGGTGGGACGGCGAGATGGACGACGGATCCTCATCTGGGGAGGTGGACGAGGGATGTCAAGCTGTTGCGGTGGACGTCGTCGTCGGGGAAGAGGCTCCGGCTGGGCAGCGGTTATGTGGCGGACGGAGGAGGGTGGGGTTTCGTGGCTGCAGCGGAGAGGTTATGGCGTCCTGGGATTTCGAATGGCGAAAAGGGGGCGATGGGAGGGGGTGAAGCATGACTTAGGGACGCGCTTGTCCAAAATGTAGGGTGTGTTACAAAAGTACCCCCCACCAATTTGAACTAGCGGCCCTTTTGGCTCAGGGTTAGAAGGGGGATTTTGCATGTCAGGATTTGGCAGCTGGAGGGAGTTTTCGCGCGCGTTGTAATTTCGGGATAGCAAGGCGCGGGTTGTGAAGGCGCTAGTTTGGGAGCACGATATCTGAATTTTCAGGATATAACAAGACGCGGGTTGAATTTTAGGGACAAGCCTAACGTGTAGTAATATTGTACTTGTACGTACCAAATCAATTCGCACTTCCCTCAACCAGAAAGAAAACAAAAAAAAACTATTCACACCACACAAAGAGAGAGTCTTGCCCCGTTTTACTATACAACTACTATTCAAAGCTACTCCCTCCTTCCATCTATATAGGGCCTAATGCGTTTTTTGATGCTAACTTTGACCAAATATTAGAGCAATGATATATGACATGCAACTTACACAAAGCACACCATTAACTCCGCCTGTGAAAGGTTCTTTCAATGATATAATTTTCACATTATGCATCTCATTTACTATTAATCTTGTCAACAGTCAAAGGCGGTCTTAAAAATCTCATTAGGCCCTATATAGATGGAAGGAGGGAGTATGAATCCATGTTATGCCCGATTAAATTTTTTCGCTTGCTGTATAATGCATGTAACCTACTCATACCAACATTTTAGTGCATTCCAAATGTATATACTACCACTGCAATTCGAACTAAATTTGAATTTGTTTCTCTATTTCAATAAGAATCTACAATCATGATTGTTGCCAACTACAACCATCATAGTTTCCTTGCTATCCGCTAGATATAAATCGGACGGCCCAGGATTGCAGGCACACCATCATCAACAACTCCATTTTTCATAAGAGTAGAGATAAAATATATTAAATGTAGTATAACATGTTCATAAACACACCATGTGTATCACCGTTATATATATTAACACATGCGTCGGTTTAAAACACTATGATAAATTCTTCAAATATCCAAATTCGCTTTTTATAATGAAGTATATATGATCTCTATTCGTCTCACCCACACAACCTTCTTATCTTTGTAGCTAGCGCTAAATTTCTCTTGTGCATGCACACGCCCGCATCCCTCTCACCCTCCCTCAGCATTCTCTATCTCCATCGCGCAAATTTGTCTTTTCACTTTCGGTCGTTCACACACGGTGTGTGTAGGCCCCCCAGCTCCTTCTTTACGGCACACATCGATCGATATGCCTCTCTAGCCAGGTGTGCCTAGCACAAACACAAGCTTCCCCTCTTCTCTTGTCACCGTCCATGACTCACTCCCACCACTCTTTTCATCGTCCTCATACTCGCACACTCCTCCCCGCTCAATATAGTATGCCTCTCGTACCACCTCCTACATGCATCCCTCTCTATCTATCCTTCTCCTCGTGCCTCATTTGCTTCTAACACACACATGCATGTATACCGATCGATCTCCCAACATATACCTAGATCGACTTTAACTACCACCCCCCCATCGATCGACGTACCTCACAAGTTATGTCTCTCCTTTCTCTAACAAAGGGCGATTGATCTTCCTATGTAGTTATGTCTGCTTACCACAGCCACATCGTCCCCCCTCATCATTCGTGCATGCCTTCTGACCCGTCTCTCACACGCACGTGCACAGACAACAAGCAGCCATCTCCTCTCTTATTGATATTGCGGGCGTGCCCTCCGTTTGTCAAGCAAGCCTATCCCACCATTTGTTAGAAGCAACTCCACTACCACCCCCTCCAACACTCTAGATCTGTCTGTCTCCCAACCTTATTCCTCTCCTGCACATATGCATGGATGCCGATCGATCTCCCTTAATACATGAGGCAGATCGATCTCCTTAATACATGAGGTAGGCCTCTCTCCTCCTCCACACATATACCAGCCATTGTACCTCTATAGTTAACTGGGCCTCCCTCGTCCCCCACCACACACCGATAGTCGAGTGTTGCAGGAGGTATCCATGCCACAGAGACAAACTGCACATGTCCCCTCTCACGTTCCAGTAGGCCAGCCACTCTATATCTTTGACGTGGACACACACAAATTCGATGGCACTCTTTATCGATCGCGCACGCACACACACACATCATCCCTCTTTTTGATTCTATGGACACCTCAAGCCGATGATACCTCCACTCTCTTCTCGTGGATCGCTCCCTCTATATATATGTTATATCCAGGACACTATTTCACACACATTGCATATGTTACATTTATTGATTGACCCCCCCCCCCAAAAAAACTCTCAAGAACCCACACACTATATCTCTCTAGGTTTGTATCTCTCTCACACAACCCCACGTAGGTGGTGTACGTATACAAGAAGAGAATAGGTGCACCATGCACGTACTCACGCTTCGTGCCCAGCCACACCCGCGCAGGTACATGGTGGAGCTCATTTCTTTACGAAATGGCAGCCCACGTGCTAATTTGAACGCATGTAGCGGTTGTTTACCTAGGGAGGTCGTGCACCACGCCTGCACGAAACAAAGTTCAAATTGACGCCTTGCCGCGTTATTTTTAAATAAAGTTATAGCGCTCAAGGGCACGTACACAGAATATAAAATGATTTTTATGGAGAAAAAGGTAGTCCGCTCACTATATACAATGGAGCCTTGCGTGCCTGGTTTGTCGCTCTTAAGAGTATCTCACACAAGGCTGCGGTGGCCTCTATCTCTCTCACCATTGGTCACTGATCCGGCCGCATCCCGTCCGTCGGGGGAAAGGGAGTGCGGTGGCCTCTCTCTCTCTCTCTCACCGTTGGTCACTGATCCGGCCGCATCCCATCCGCCAGGGGAAAGGGAGGAAGTGAATCGTTTCTCCGTTCGACGGCGCCGAGGCAGCACGTCCCGATCTGCGGTACACGCCGTTCTCTCTGACCAATCGCCCGCGCGGCAGGGCCTACGCCACCTGCTCACAGATTCCGCCCGCCGCCGCTCACGTAGTTACATCCCGATGACCTCCAGGTATCCCCTCCGGCCTTGCTCCACTGCCCGTCTTCCCACCAGGCTGCATGTGGATCTTCCATAGTTCTTTGCCCAAAACGTAGCTCGTCCAGCGTACTTTCCATATTGCAGTCTCGTCCTCACACCGTTTTAGACAAACACAACCGTGTTGTTATCTTCCCTTAGGGCAAGGAATATGCTTCTTTTTTGTCCTCGCATGTGTCATCAACTGTTATTGGCCAGTAATTGTTTCCTTTCTACCTCTTTTTTGCAAACAGGGCTGTCCATTTCACCTTGTTGCTATTGCGAACTTTTGGTGAACTGCACAAATCACTTTTTTCTTAAGAGTGTTTTGTGCAGTTGTACTAAAATGTCACATGGGCAACGTCTCTACATTTCAGTGCGACTGCACAAAGGGAGATTGGTTTTGCTCTATCCTCCTCATCCAACTCCGAGCCTAATATTCTCCAACCGGCTTCTATTTATGTGTTTATTGATTCATCAGCATCCTCTATTATCGTAATCACACTTAATATCTTTGGAATAGGGACGCTCAGCTCTATTTTAGTGGAACTGCACAAAATGATCGGAATGTTGCATGCTCCAAACAGCTACTTTTTTTCCCAACATGCCTTGTTGATTTAGACAGAGCTGGGGGGACGTTGCTGCCAATGAAAGCATGGATCAATTTTAATTTAACACCTTCTCACAACTCTGTCTTCAATTATGATGTAATTATTAGCTTTGATCTGCTAATAATTGACATGCATTAGAAAGGCAGTTAGTTTTTTATTGTTTCCAAAAGAGCATCGATGGCAAGACACACGAAACAAAAGCTGAAAGCTCACACCATTGTACAATTTCATTTCTCGCTGGAAAATTATTGTATAGTACGTCAATTATGTAAACAAATGATGGAAGCTTGATAGAATTGCGAGAAGCCTCTTCATCATCCAGGTCCATGTGCCATGCACAAAATTATACTCCTTCGTTCCTAAATATTTGTCTTCTTACAAATTTAAAACGGGCATATTAGAGTGTAGATTCACTCATTTTGCTTCATATGTGTACTCCCTCCGTTCCTAAATATTCTATTCGTCTTTCTAGAGATTTCAACAAGTGACTACATACGGAGCAAAATGAGTGAATCTACACTCTAAAATATGTATATACATCCGTATGTGCCAGTCCATTTGAAATCTCTAAAAAGATAAATATTTGAGTAGTCACTCATTGAAATCTCTAGAAAGACAAATATACTCCGGAGTATATTCAAGAACCGAGGGGGTAGTGCACAACCGCATGGGAGACTCAGCCCCGTCGTTGTGCCGCATTAATAGTGAGTAATGAGCAGTCAAATCGTAAGCCCCACCTTTCCCACTGTAAGTTGCTCTGAAGAAGCAACCATCAATATGCTCTTCTTTGAGTCCGCTCATACTACTCCATCTGTCACTGTTTATATAGCGCGCTTCAGAAAAAAGAAAAAAGATCTGTGGGACCAAGGCGACTAGCGAGCGGCCTGAAAAATAGCATTGGTAGTTATAGCACGGCGTCTATTACTAGAGGGAATAATGCGTACACACATGCATGCAGTGCTTCCACCCCGGGTACACACACACATGCACTTACTCCACTTCGTAGTAGTACAAAGTACATGGAGAGAAAATTGTGGACTTTATTGCGGTTACCACACCCTAATTAATTGAGCATTAAACCAAACGCGTCTAAAGTCTCTTTGGTGGTGGAAATGCATTGAGAGAAATGCATCATAATGAAGCGCCCCCTGTAAACTGTGACGGAGGGAGGAGTAGTATGAAGGTGCAAAACCAAGTACGCGTATGGCCAGTCAGTCAACGCACCTCCTCTTGGCATATCACTGACCTGTGGGACAGGAGTGTGAGCAAACCAATCTCAATTGACGGCAAAGAGCCAACCCGCCGTTCCTTGAGAGAGACGAGGAGCGAGAACACACAGATGGGCTCGCATGGAGGCAAAGATATATTCGAGAATTGTTGGTTGATCGATATCATTCATTACATGTTGGGCTGCCATTTTCTGCCCTCCTCCGGAATAAACGTGTACTTTATGAGCGATAAAAAAATAAGAGTACAGACGCTCCACCATGCGGTTCTAGTAGTAGTACTACTCGTACTACTCCGCTTGGCTCTTCGCCTCTTCGTGAAGTCGAACAATGATGGTACTCTGCATGTTGGGCACTATAGTGTATGCCTCTGACAATCTGACACCGAATGGACTGATGCATGTCCATCGAGGGTAGGTTGCATTAGTCAAAAGGCGTAAGCGAGCTTCACCTTGTCCTGCAAGCTTCTCCTCGTTCTGGGAGTTGATGGGACACACCAAAAAGTAGTGCTAGTCCATACTCCCTCCTTTCCGATTAATATGGCTTAATCTTTTTTACGGGTGAATGAGAGAGCTTTATTCATATATAAGCATTCTTAGGACGATCAGCCAAGACACTGGTCACTAGGAAGCAAGTTACCCGCAAAAAAAGAAGTAGGAAGCGAGGTGTTTCATCAAGCCAGCTCTCGGCCACATTCAAAGTGCAGCAAGCACGGTTCGCACGAAGATGCGCCGCAAGGTTTGCTGACCTGTTTACATGCTGAATAACAAAAAAAGAGGAAATATTACCAAGCGCTACTATTTGTAATAGGATATGAGCCAGAATTAAGCGAGAATTGTGGCGAGTGTTCCATGCAATCAACTTCCATTATCACATGCGAGAACCCTCGAAGAGAACCAAATGTGTTGAAGATTGCTTTATCACATTTTAAAATTATAATAAGAGTGCAGACGCTCCTCCATCCGGTTCCTATTACTAGTATAGTATGTACCTTTATAGACTATAGTAGTAGTACTAGTACTAGTAAACTTTACGCTTCGTTGTTCGCCTATTCGGGAAGTCGAATAATAGTAGCACTAGTAGTATAGTGTATGCTTCTGGCAATCTGACACTGAATTAACTGTTGCACGTCCACCGCCTGAGCGAGGGAGAGCTTGCATTAGTCAAAAGCTTCTCCTTGTCCTACGAGCCACCGCGCGCAAGCTTCTCCCATCCTGCAACCTTCTCCTCGTTCGTCAAGTTGACGGGACATAGCAAAGGCCCTGTTTGGATCCATGGGTTAGAGTTAGTTTGGGTTAGTTTGTACTCAACTAACCCAAAAGTATCCAAATAGGAGGGTTAGTTTGGGTTAGAAGCATCTAACCCATCCAAAAAATCTAACCCACCCAAGAGGTGCTTACTTGGGTTAGTTCTTCTCTGGAGCACTAAAAAAACACATTTTTCTCTCGCTCTCGCTGCAGCAAATCCCTCGCCACTTCCTCGGAGCTTCTCGTCCTCTTCGTCCCTCCCTCTCGCAACGCCTGTGAAGGCGCCTCACCGTATTCGCGCTCCATCTAACCCTGTCATCTAAACACCTCTTTGGCTAGAGTTAGTTCACGGTTAGTTCAGAGTTAGAATTTAACTCTAACCTCTAACTGAGTTAGAGTATCCCAACAAGGCCAAAGTAATGATAGTCCATACTGCCCCTCTCCGGTTAACATGGATTAATTTAAAACAAGATAAATACATTGTCTGTCACTGTATATTTGTAAAAATACGGTCAGTGGACTTCATAATACGCTCATTGCGCTCAATATATATATTTTCCGGTGTTTATACGGTCACTAGCTCACCTTGACTGAGTATGTGTGTGCATGCACGTGTAGGTTGAGGACTTAGCGTGACTGTGTGTGTTCCGTCGTGTGCTCGGACATGCATGAATTAGCGCGTCGCGCGCGTTTTTGCATCCATGTGTACATGTGACTGTTGCATACACGTAGGGGGAGTACGTGTAGGGGCCACTAAGGAGCAGACAAATCACACAGTAAGTTAGTTGGAAGAAGCAACCATCATTTCGCTCTTGAATGACACGTAACACGTAGGCAATATAAAATGGTTGATATGGAGAGAAAAATAAAACCACTATATATACACTAGCAGGAGCCTAAGCTACAAGCTTGCTTGCTAAGGTTGCTCTCTTAAAAGCATAGAACGACGGGCCTGATCCCGCAGCTGGGGGAAGGGAACAATGTTCTGCGTAGACGCGGTCGACAATGGTGAGGGAGAAAACCCACAGTCGGTGCGTCCCAATCGGGGGTCACCGCGGTATGAGCCGATGCCGCGTCCCAACTGCCCTTCTAGCTACAGCCCAACGTCCCAGGTAGTCCATCTTCCTTTTGGATCCGGCTTGCTCCACTGCCGGAGCTCCATCTCCATGTCGATCTTTCTCTACTTCTACCGGCTTCTACTTGTGATGAGTTTATGTCTCATGAACTAGTGCCAGTACTATTATTCTTATCACACTTCTTCAATATCTTTGCCATCAGGGATGCTCAGGTTGATTTTAGTGGAACTGCACAAAAGCATCGTATGATCCGAGGGTTCTAGCCGTCTTTCCTTCGACAGGTTCTACCTGGCCAGCGAATTAAATCATGTTTAGGGTTTAGGTTTTAAGTCGTAGTGACCCCATCAGTAGTTTTTCTTTCGTACATGCTCTCACAACTTTTTTCTTTAGTTGTGAAGTAAATACTGGCTATGATCTGTGAATCATTGAGATGCACCAGCATGCGTGTTAGTTTTCCTTTGTATTTGATGGAATGTTGTAACGGGGCAAACTTGGAATTGGAATGAAAATGGAGTGGAAAGTTTCTGTTTTTCCGGAGAAAAAATGGAAACGGAGAGAAACCAACGTTTCGTTTCGTTGGATCGCGCCATCGAGCAAAACCAACATTTAAATCACGTCCGTCGTGTTCGTGTCTTACCCTCCTCCACAGCTCGACCCCACACGGTCGCTCGGCATGCCACTCACTACAAACCAAGTATACGATAACTTTCCCGCATGCTTGTCGATGGATCGCGCCATGGAGTACTACTAGCACTACTGGAAGAGATTGACGAGTTGGGGAAGGACAGCTAGCTGTAGCACGGACTCCCAAGAACTTTTTACATGCATGTTGTAGCCGGCTATTGCGACCTTTGAATGCGGAGCAGCCGCGTGCACCCGGAAGCAGCGCGAGCGACGCTCTCTCGGCCAGCGCGCCGCTTCAATGCTGGCGCTAGTGAGAGGCCGCGTCCGCTCTGGCCGGGCATGAATGCGGCACTGACCGTTTCGGGCGGGAAGCATGCACGGGTGATGAAGAGGGTTCGGGTTGGTCAGGACCGGCTATGGCAGCGGTCCGGACGTGCGCAAACAATAGATGTTGTACGTTAATATTGCTGCGTATATAATTAACAACGTAAATAATGTGCCAGTTGGACAAATATGATTGGAGATGGAGATGGAAATGGAATTTTATGTAATCACGGATATGCATGTCTATGTCTATGTGTGTGTGCGTGAAGACTCTCGCGACCTGGAAGCGGGGCGTGTTTTTGATCGAGTTTTCTTTCTTGGTACGTTAGAAAATCAGTTTGTCTAATTCACATCTAGATGTTATTTAAGGATATCACATCTAAGCTCCCACAAGTATATAATGTAGCAACAAGAAACAAAAAAACTAGGACAAAAAAATAGACCACAAACAGAGTGGACATCAACTTAGATGTGACATAACTATGTCACATCTAGATGTGTCCTAGACAGACCCTTAAAAATTTGTTCGCCAGTTTTCATTACTTTTTTCCAGGAACGCGCGTATTCTATTTAAAACCACTGCTATGGAGAGATTTTTTTACTCCATTATATCCTCTTGTTTGATAGAGTTTCTCGCGTCTCACTCTCTCACCCTCTCCATATCAAAACAAGATGACAGTGTCCACTTTATCTCTCTCGTCACCGGTGGTCACAGATCCGGCCAATTCCCGTTCGCTGCGGGAGGTGAGGAGGTGCAGCGTTGACGTTGTCGCCTTCGGCGACGGAGGGAGCCGATGCGCACCGTCCTCTCGGAGCCGGCGCTGGCACGGACGAAGATCCTCCACGCCCTTGTTCGCTACTGTCGTGTGGGCAGATCCCGCCAGCCCGCCTAAACGACATCTCGCCCACCCGAGGCCTAACTTCTTGTACTGGTCCAGCTCCCCAGGTCGCTGTGTGCGGGTTTTCTTCTATGCGACTACTCCCCAGCTCCCCATGCATAGTAGCTAGGGTTCGTCGGCTGGTCCAACATCACCTACTAGTACTATTATAGAGGAAATGCCACTCAAAAAGTTGTCTTGATTTATGCCTCGGTGGAGGTATACATGTTGTTTTGACAAAAAGTACATGGTGGTTGTGTGGTCATTGTCCATATGGTGGTAGTACTATCGCTGGTTAAATGAAGAAATGTTTTTTTTCTCGGGTATCCTGGTTTAGTTCCCATCAAGATATAATTATGATGCTTCTGTTTGTTGGTGTACTTTTCATTAATTCTTATTGACAATTGAGATGATATTGCTAACCCTTCTTTATATTTTTGGAAACAGCGATGCGTGTCTCCATACCCGGGCATGTCTTCCTCAATTTTAGTGGAACTGCACAAAATTGGATGGCCATTGTTGTTCCGCCTCACTATCCTCTGCCACGTGGTTCTTCCTTCCTCGAGCTTGATTACTGAGAAGAAACAGACCACAGTGAGGATTTTTCGAACTTCATAGGTGCCTCACCCAAACTTGATGCCAAATGGATGATGCATCACCACGATGACCTATCGATGCTCATGGTTGCGCCTCATGGTTGCGTCGGCTGGTGAAGCTGATCGATTTTCAATGAAAAACAAGCTATCTTCCATCAGTGCTCTTTGCTTGTTACGCACAAATATGATATCCTTTGTCAGTTCACCTTGGTTGCGTTGGAGATGTAGTGGTATTTCATGTTGGTCAATTTTATCAAACAATTGGCTATGAACCAAATGTTTCCTCGAAGAAGGATCGACGTTGGTACTAAGAGCATAAGTTTTGTATTGATTTCTAAGCCTTCTCACAACTTAGTCTCCAGCTCCCCTGTAATTTTATTTGTCCAGCTATTAACTTTGATTTAAAAAATGGTGTGGACTAAAAACCCAGATGGACGTAGTAGCCCTCCATTTTTATTTACTCCGCATATTAGATTTGACTGAAGTCGAACTTTGTAATACTCTCAAACCTTTCCGATAATTGAAATTAAAATTCTTTATTTGTACACACTCTCACACGTTTCCGATAATTTGGCGCATGTGTGGTCGTTCACTTAAGGGAGGTTAGTGTACCACACGTGAAGGACATGAAGTGCGACCAGGATGCATGGGCATGGATCGTTAGTTCATCAGAAGTAGTACTAGTTTTCTTCACTGTACATTAAATAAATAGTTTCGTTTTGTACTTACAAAATCTAAAACGATTGTTATGGAGAGAATAAGAAAACCACTCCACTATATATTAGTCGTATACACATGAGAGTACTATATGGACGCAGCTTCATTGACTTAGTGCACCTGCCTTTGGGTTTATGACAGGTGGGCCCAAAATGTGGCTGGCTCACTTGTCATACAGCCAAAAGCACATGCGGTGAAGGCACCGGAGCTTAGTCTGTACTACATTAGTATATATATATATATATATATATATATATATATATATATATATATATATATATATATATATATATATATATATATATATATATATATAAGAGGGAGCCTCGGCGCTTGTTCGCTAGGGTTTGCACTCTTCACACGCACGCCGCAATACATATATGTTACACGCTAGAAGCTCAGTGTTCATTTGCTAGGGTTTGCTATATTCACAGTCTCTCACCCTCTCTTCACTAGATCTAAACAAGACTGCGTTGGCCTCTTGTCTCTCTCTCCCCCCTCACAGCTGGTGAAGGAGGCGTCTGTATCCCGTCACACCGGGAAGGGGAGGAGGTGCAGCGTTAACTCTATCGCCTTCGGCGAGGGAGGCAATCCACTTCCGGCTGCGCTATTCTCTTTCACCCAGCGCCTATGCAGGAGGGCCACCGACCCCTTCTTCCTCGCTGCCGTACGTAGTGTGGGCAGATCCGACCTCCCGCCGCACGCCTTGCCAAATCCCGACGACCCTAAGGTATAAGTTTCTTTGAAACCGTCATTGCTCTAGCTGCATGTGGATATTTTTCAATCTGTAGTCGAATCAAGGTCTTGGTTCAAAGAGGAAAGAAAGGTGCGGTGGGGTGGAGCATGAATCTAGGATGTGGTTCAATGAGGAAAGGAGGGAGGAAAAGTAGTATAGACTGGCTATCCAGTCGCTTTGTTGGTCGAAAAGGGAAAAAGGGGGTAACCCAATACACACATCTGTAAGGAACTGATCTCTTTGCTGAAAAGGGAAAGAAACTGGGGGGTTGGGTAGTTTGTGCAGGACTAGATTTGCTGCCGTCACATAGGAAAAAAGTTCAAAGAGAACAAATATGGGACCAACACATATATGCTGCTTGGCTACATACTCTGCGTCACCCATTTATATGTGTGGACGCACATGGTGCTAGCATGTCCCATACAGCTATTTTGCTCTTGTTAATCTAAGAATGCCGCCGGAAAATTGAAGCAATGCCACTGTTAAAAGTAAATTACATTTTTTAACGAATGTTGTTTCAAGAGAATGTCTCTGTTAATATGAAACAATGCAACCGTTTTAGAAATGCTACTATCCTAGTTTGTTTTCCATCCAAGATAAGTTAGATGCTTCTTTCTGTCACCGTTTGTTTCATCCTCCTTTATCGGCAAGTAACTGTTTCCTTTTTTGCCTCTGTTAAACTAGGGGTATCGATTCAACTTGTTGCTATTGCGACATTTTGCTTCGCTACTCGAAACACTTATGTTTTAAGAGTGTTTTGTGCAGTTCAACTTGAATGTCACACCGGTGACTTTGCTTAATTTTGGTGGAACTGCACAAAAGGAGATCGAGATTTGTTTCCACTCTTCGTGGCGAGTTGTTTCAAATCTTGGTCTCAACCACATGATGTGCAGTGTGCTTTGAGATGTTGTGCTACTTGTATTGGTACTGTTTTGAATAAATGTTGAATTGAAGCTATTGTATTGCTGTCTTTTCCCATTAAGTAGTGAACAAAAATGGGACCAACCCAGACGTGATGCTTGTTGCTTTGTTACAACAAACTCTGCATCACCCCCTTTATAAGTAGATGGAAGCACATATTGTTGTTGCGCCGACTCTCCCCTGGAAATGTTTATGCTTTTCATTAATCTAATGTCGCTGGTAAAATTAAGCAATGCCACTCTCAGAATTAATTAACTACTGAATCTTAGTTCAAAACTGCAACACTTGTGAGGAATGGTACTATCCTGCTTTGCAGTTCTTTCTACATGTTTAGCCAAGGTAAGTTTAAGATAATGTCTCTTTAAAAATGAATTAGTTGCATTGTTTTAGGAATGGTACTTTTCTGCTTTGTCATTCTTTATACATGTTGAAACAAGGCATTGATAAGATAATGTCTCAGTCAATATGAATGAATCACACTGATGGAGAATTGCTACTCTCCTGCTTTGTTTCCCATTAAGACAAGTCATCAACCGTTATTTCTCAGTAATTGTTTCCCTTATACCTATTGTTGCTTATAGGGATATCAAAATTAAAGCTCGGTTTTATTCCGACTTCTATTTTAGTTGAACTGCACAAAAGGAGCCAATGTGTCCAAGGCCAACTGCTGTGTTACTGGGTCCAGTTGGTCGTTCCACTTTGCAGAAAGAAGCAGTCACTGTTTGCGGTACATTACAAAAGGAATGACCGAGAAGCTTTATAGAGTATTATTAGACACAGGTGACATGACTAGTCTACAGAGACCATTGGCAATTTAACAATACGTGGAGTGCCCTGGACAAAGAGTGCCCAAACAAGTACAAGAAGCTACGACAGGACACGATCATAGGCATTACATATTTTGAATGGCAAAAGCTTGTCAAAGTTTAATCATTGATGTTAGCAAGAAGATGTTAGTTTAATATATTGGAATTGGAAAACCTTGTCAAAATTTGCTCATTGATGTTAGCCAGAAGACATGCATTTGATATTTTTGAGTGGGACGCCCTTGCTGTGAGCAGCGTCGAGTGTTTTTTCCTATTATTGTGTTGAGTTTAGAAGTAAATAATTACTCTGCTGAGATATTCCTGTGTTAAGAGTATGTTTTGAATATTGTCTATGTAATGCCAGGCCTTGTGTTTGATTGCAAAGTTGAGCTTGGAATGTTGTGGCATGCGGCATCACGAGCTGTTCACCGTGCCTCCTGAGAATAATGCTTCATATTGTTTTGCATGTCGATCTAATGCCAGTGATTTTTTTGTTAACTAAGAAGATCATCCTCTTCTGTTGTTTCCGTGTGTAAGAAGTTCATGGTCTGATGTTTCATTCATAGCCTATACGACATGTCGGGTAGGTTAGACATGAAAGCATATGATCTTCCGACCAATTATATTAGGCCGTGATTGGATCGTCGTTTTCCAACCAAAACCGCTTGTAAAACTGACGCTTGTAAATTAAAGCAGATGGTCTCGGGCGAAGGTGCTTGGTTGGTCGATTTCGACTAGTAAAATATCGGAAGTACTTAACACACAATAAAAACACTGAACGACACTCGGACGATTGCTAATCCAGCCGTTAGCTGTTGTTTCAGCCTTGCCCATGGATGGCATGATACGCACGTCATGCATGTATCGTCTGGTAATGTCGTCCATATAGCAGTTCTCGTAAAATATACACTGGTCTCTCAAATTACACGCGTAACCGCCGGTTTTACTTACAGACCTCGGGCCCTCGGTTTCTTTACGCCTGTATTTTACGCGTTGTTTCCGATGACGAATAAATTACACTTGTATGTTGATACAGGTTTGAAATAAACCAGAGCTCCCAAGCGCGGCCTTACCGTTTCATGCCATCTCATTTTCTGGAAGGTGCTCATAGGTGTCCGATTATCTTGGCTTCCTGAATCAGCAGTGGGCGCTGTATCAGACCTCCGTAGGGCCCGCGAGGCCCTCTCCGTTGTCCTTCGAGTTGTTGCGCTCGCCGTGGCGCCGAGCATTGTTAACATGGTCAACGAACATGAGGATTCAGGAGATGACTTTATTTTGACTGGGTGACACTAGGGACCCACTAGGGCCATAGCCGTACGTTCGCAAGTGCCTCCTTATTATGTACAACTATATTTTTTTGCTTTCTCCTGGTTTCCTGACTTCACGGTCCCGCACCATTGTCAACCTATGTAGTCAATATAAACGAGAGAATTGCACAAGGTGCGGCCGACAGCTGGGACCAAGCAGCTCGAGCAGTATTTGTGTTTTTGAGGCATGAGCACTGCAGAGTTTTTCTTGGCGATGATTTCATTGTTGTTCAGAGGAGAGTAGGGTATTAACTGGGCAGGCTGTGGCCCGTCTAGCCTAGGCCAGATATCCAGCCCAGATACTAATTTTTTCAAGATGAAAATGGCTAGCCCAGCTATACGTCTTTTTGAGGAATACCCAAGCAAGGTCAACTTATTATTCTCTGCCCCGTTGGGCTACAAATCTTTCCTAGGAGGGATGCATTAGGCTTAACAGGAAAATGGGCTTTAAAAATAATAAATGGGATGTAATTATAAAAACTGGGCAGTAACTACAAAAAATGCACCCAACACGAAATTAGTTTATAAAATATTATTTATGGATTTTGAAAATCTTAAATTTTCATTGTTGCGCGCGCAATGTTTCGTTGGCTTTTTACGTAATACAAATTTATATTTAATCTGACTAGAAATTTCGGGATAAAAATATTTCGGGTCCCATCAAAATGTGGGAAATTTTATTGAATTCTGTCTTCAACGGTTGGTTGAAATTATTAATCATTGTCCTAGCTAGAATATGGGCTGTACTTTTAACAAACTGTAAATGGGTTGTTGTAAATTCCATTAGAATTCAAAAATGGGCTGTACATTCTTACAAAACACAAATGGGCTATAAGTTCTCTGCCACACACTTGTGGGCCTACTAAGTGACGCATCCCCTTAAAAATAAGTTGACACGTATGCAAGGCTTTGTCAACTTATTATAGTCAACACACGGTTCTAGCAGCAGTGGCCGTTGGATGTCTATCCAACGAATGTCGTGCTTCTTCTTCAATCTCGGATATTCTTAGCTTCGACCGCCCAAAAAATATTCCTCCCCCTAACATCTGGGGTGCACCGTTTCGGAGGCTGACCTATGGGCCTACTAAGTTGGAGCGTACCAAGGGCTTTGTCAACTTAGTCAATATAAACGATTCTAGCTTCAGTGACCGTACGATGTCCATCCAACGGCCATAGTGCTTCTTCAACCTCTGGTTTTCTTGGTCCAGCCGCCCAAAGCAGCGCCAGTCGTGCCGCCTGCTCTTGCCTCCCGTGGTCGGCTATGCTGCCGCGGAGGCCTCACCGCCCCCATAGTACTCCCACCGCTGGCCAGGCCATCCCTCCACTCACCCACACCCCCTGTTATTCTGCGGCGATGACAGCCTCACACCGCAGCTGAACCAGTGAACCCTCGTACTCCCCTCCGCGCGGGCTTCCACTACAAAAAAAGACACATCCGTGACATTTTGGGCTGAACGAAATTTTTTCTGTCATGCATATGACACTTCTATGACGATAGTTGTGACAAAACCCGGTATCATCATAGATGTGGTGGGCTCCTACTTCTATGACAAAAAATCATGACAGAAAATGGGCTTTTCGTCCTGGGCGGGCCAGAGACGCGGCTGCATGACATTCTTTGGGCAGTCCATGACGGAAAAAACCGTGGTAGAAGCGAGGGGGAGGAAAATTTCTGGGAGTTGACGGTTATGGTGGGAGGTCGGGGGCCGAGCGATGCGTGTTTCTCTCGTACACGTACGTGTGTGTGTGCGAGGCGTTGGCTCTAACTGAACCCGAGCGAGGTGTTGGGCTCTAACTGAACCTGAGCGATTGCACTGCAAGCTACGTGTTACTAAAACCGAGCGATCGATCGATGGCTGCTAGCTGAACCCGATGGAGCGATTACTTCGCTATTGCTGCTTACTGAGGCCAATCGATTGGATGAATAGTGAGCATTGCGGGGGGGGGGTGGATGAACAGTGAGCGGTGGCGTTGCCTCTGGATGAACAGGACCCTGTGGTGTGGAGGTCTGGATGAATAGTAGACGGTGGAGGGGTGGCCGTGGAGGGGTGTTTGAACAGGACACTGTGGTGTGGAGGGCTGGATAAACAGTAGACGGTGGAGGGGTGCCCATGGAGGGGTGGTTGAACAGTAGCCGGTGGAGTAGCGCGCGGTGGATGCTGGATGAACAGGAGCCCGTGGAGGCTGGAGGAGGTCGACGGTAGCCCATGGAGGCTGGAGGAGGTCGACGGTGGAGATAAACCGTATCCCGTGGTGTCCTGTTTTGCGGTACGCCACACCCCTCCCGATGAACAGGACCCCCGTTTCGACCGTAGCACTTCAACACAAGTCCGTTTCGTCCGTTTTGCGGTACGCCACACCCCTCCCGATCAACAGGACCCCTATTTCGACCGTAGGAGGTCCGTTTCATCTGTTTTGTGGTACGCCACACCCCTCCCGATCAACAGGACCCCCGTTTCAGCCGTAGGAGGTCCGTTTCCTCCGTTTTCCGGTACGCCAGACCCCTCCCGATGAACAGGATCCCGTTTCGAACGTGGCCCGTCGAACACAAGGCCGTTTCCTCCGTTGTGCGGTACGCCAGGCCTCATTTCCATCGCCTGTTCCATCCAAGCCATCCCGATGAACACGACCACGCATTCCGTTCCGACCCAGCCGGTTGGCTCCCATGCATTCCGTTGCCTCCCGATGAACACGACGCATTCCGTTGCCTCCCCATAAACACGACGCATTCCGTTACCTCCCCATGAACACGACGACGATGATGTTTCTCCATTTCGACCCAGCCATGTACACGAGCCCTCGTCGTACGTATGCGCAAGTAGAAGTTCGAGACCCCGCCCGTATGTAGACATATGTGGCCGTATTTTCTTTCTTGCACCCTGGCCGCTGTACGTACGTGTACATGCTACGTGCGCGCCACTACTACGACACGTGCACGCCTCTACATCCACCAGTATATATGCACGTACACGTTGGCGACCAGAATGACAACGCTACGTACGCTTCGACCAGGTGGGTCCCGACTGTCAGGCACTTCCTTGCGTGCGAAGATGTAGCTGGTGGGTCCCAGCAGTCAGGGGGCGAATCTCCTTTTTCGTATGCACTTCCTTGCGTGCAAAGATGTAGCTGATGGGTCCCAGCAGACAGTGGGAAACGTTTTTTCGCCAAATACGGTGGCCCGTCCGGTGGGTCCCCGCTGTCAGGTGGAGGAATAATTATTTTGCACGTAATAAGGAGGAACTTCCTTGCTGCGGCCATGGACCGAGCTGTCAGCCTCTCCACGTACAGTCCATGTCCGATGGAAGCCATTCCTTGACCAAGTTGACCACACCGCGCCGAGAGCACCAGGGTGGTGGACGACGGCGAGGCCTAGGAAGGGGACGACGTGGAGCCGGGGAAGACGCGGCAGTGGATGCCCACGCGTAGAGGAGTATGAGGGTTCACTCATTTGGCTGCGATGTGAGGCTGCCGTCGCCGCAGAATCATAGGGGGTGTGGGTGCGTAGAGGGATGGCCTGGCCAGCGGCAGGAGCAGGCAGCACGACTGGCGCTGCTTTGGGCGGCTGGAGCAAGAAGACCAGAGGCTGAAGAAGCACTACGGCCATTGGATGGACATCATACGGTCACTGGAGCTAGAACCGTCCATATATTGACTAAACTTGACAAAGGCCTCCATTCCAGTCAACTTAGTAGGCCCACAAGTCAGCCTCCCACCAAGGTTGTTCCCGGCTAGCAGGGGGTATTCATTTTTTTTGTGCGTAATAAGTAGGCACTTCCGGTGGGTCCGAGCTGACAGAGGGGGGAACGTTTTTTTCGCGAAATACGGTGGCCCATCCTGTGGGTCCCAGTAGTCAGGGGAAACGTTTTTTTTTTGCGAAATACTGGTGGCCCATCTGGTGGGTCCCTGCTGTCAGGTGGAGGAATAATTATTTTCCGCGTAATAAGGAGGCACTTCCTTGCGGCTGCCGTGGACCCAGCTGTCAGCCTCTCCACATACAGTACTCTTCCAATGGAAGTCGGTTGTTGACCAAATTGACCACGCCACGCCGAGAGCTCCACGGCGGTGGACGACGGCGAGGCCTAGGAAAGGGACGACGCGGAGCCGGGGAACACGTGGCAGTGGAAGCCCGCGCGGAGAGGAGTACGATGGTTCACCAGTTCGGCTGCGGTGTGAGGTTGCCGTCGCCGCAGAATAACAGGGGGTGTGGGTGAGTAGAGGGATGCCCTGGCCAGCGGTGGGAGTAGTAGGGGCGCTGAGGCCTGCGCGGCAGCACAGCCGGCCACGGGAGGCGGGAGCAGGCGGTCTCGCCGGCGCTGCTTTGGCGGCTGGAGCAAGAAGGTCAGAGATTGAAGAAACACGACGGCCGTTGGATTGACATCCAACGGTTATGTCTGCTAGAATCGTTTGTTGATGTAGTATATAATAACTAAAAAATTCTTGCATACGCGTCAACTAAATAGGCCCACAAGTCAGATCACTCCCTCTTTTTTTAATAATTTATATATAGCTCATGGAAACTTCTTAATTTATTGCAATCTTTTTTTTGGTTGGCCAGGGCCAATTTCGCATATTTCTGTGGGTTCCAAACTATTTTTAATACCAAAATGTCGAGCCAGATTTAAAGTACTTTGAAGATATATTTAAATTAGGTTAATACCCAGTGAAATAGGAATCTGAAAATGTGAAAAAAAATCAGAAATTATAAAGTAATTTCCAATTTGTCATTTGTTTTTATATTTACAACCAATTTCATATTACTTTCAACATTTGCAGGCGTCTTGAAAGAGTTGCAGCCCATTAGGGTGTAGAAAAATAAGTAGGCCTGGATTGGGTATTCTTCAGAAAAAATAAACTGGGCTCATTTTCACAAAGAAAAAATAGCTGGGCTGGTCACATGGTGAACATAAAATATAAGCCTGGGCTAGACGGTCCACAACCCAATTCAAACCCTGCTCCATCTCAACAATACCAAACAAAAAAATACTGCTCGAGTAGCTACGTCCCAGGTGTCAGCCGATCTTGTGTTGTTCTCTTGTCTATTGACTATATACGCTCATAATGTCGTGGGTCCCAGATGTCAGGAAAACACTAGGAGGAAGCATTTTATTTTTCCATACGCTGACGTGGTGGGCCCCTGTTGTCATCCTCTCCACGTACTTCTGCCAATACCTGTTGTTTGTTGACCATGTTGACAACGCGAGAGGGTGGCGTCGCGGCGAGCGCACCAAAGCGCGCGGAGGACGTCGGCGTTAACGATTTAGGAGACGGTGGGGCGGCGATGCGTGCGCTGAGGCACAGCCAGCCGTGTGAGGCGAAAGCAGGCGACCCCGCCGGCGCTGGTCTGGTTTTGGCGGCTAGAGGAAGACAGGACTGAAGAAACACGACAGACTGTAAAAGCAGCAGGAGTACTTAACAACCTTAACTGAAACCAACAGGGGCACTTAACAACCAAAGCTGAAAGCAGTATGAGTACTTATACAGGTTGAACCGTACAAAGCACGCCTCGAACAGTGCTACTTTGCCTATAGTTAACCAAGGGTGAGGCCGCCAAGCCCCAGGACAAGTCCCAGGCGTCACCCCGCGCATCCAGAACCTTCTGAAAGCGGCTTCATCTCGCAACGTGGTCAATAAAAAGGATATTCACTTTAGAACCATGGAAAAGCATGAACATAATCTTCTGTCCTATTCTCCAAGATGGATGGGCCTTCATTATTTGAGACCACCCATGAATAAGTATCTTTTCACCTCCAAGGGGAATTGAGTAGGTCGACATAAACATCATGTTGTGACCAAGCGCAAGCCTGACCCGACCATGGTCAGGCACGTGTATAGGAACAATAGAACTCGGCAGTTCCTGTTTTAAGAAGATCACAGCTGTAAAACTGTGTATAAGCAATAGTTTATGAACAACATATATAACAGAAAACAGCTCGTACCATAAGTTTCTCGACACAGTTGGACCTGTTCAACGAGTGCAGTAGTGGCACACATATCCCACGTGGCCTTCCACCATTGAACCGCCCCACAAGGACCTCAAGACGATCAATAAAGTGTAGGAACTTGTGGATGTAGATCCAGTCAACTTCAGTGCCATTAGTAACAGCCGAGTTATTACAGAGTAACAAATGAGCAGACTGCTTAACTCTCAAAAAACCTACATGTGCCACCAATTATAAGAAAATATTAGTTAGAAGTAGCATCTTCGTGAGAGATTCGTTGCTACTTCTAAATTTAAGTTGTGATTTGTCAGTGCATCTAGTGCCCCTTAGTGATTTTGGTGTATTGAAGACTTATAGGTTAAGTAACTGATGCGTTTGTGAGTGTACACAGGTCTATAAGTCTATGAGGAGTTTGATATTTACAGAGAAAGTCGACCCCTAAAAATGAAGTTCTTCGGCTGAAGACTTTGATATTCTGAAGACTTTCTGAAGACTTTGAAAGTGAAGAAATTTGTGTGACCTTGAAGACTTAATATTCATTCGAGGAATATGAAGCGTGTAGACTTTTGTTTTCGTAGTTTCATTTTCTCTTTCTTGAGTCATAGGAAACACCGTACTGTTAAAGGGGGTCGAGGAAATACTAAGGAAAAATTTCCATGTGATGCTCAACTCAAAATCCTACACCTACCAATCCCTTCGAGTGAAGCCATTGGAAATCTCATACAGTTCAGTCAAGTTCTTCAGTGACAGAGACGCAGTTCTTCTGGTCACTGATGACTTTGCTCTGACTGAGGAGTTAGGAATTCGCCAGTGCGAATTGCCTACACAGTGAGGAACATGATAGCCCTGAGGAATTTGAGAGTCAAATTTCTGACCGTTGCTGTGCTGCGCGCCGGCTGTCCAAAAATATCTTATCCACCTAACGGTCATATCATTGAAGGGCATTTATGTCTTATCATGTCGGGCTGCTCCCTAGGCTATAAATAGCCGCCCCCTACAACCACTAGCTGGTTGGCTGCTCCGAGAGAACTTGACACTTGTCATTTGAGAGCAACCCATCCTCCGAGGACTTTGAGCGAAAATCATCAAGTGAGGAAAATCCCATAACCAAACCCCCACAAACCCAAAGTGATTGAGCATCACTGAAGAAATTGATCCTGCGTGGATCCGACGCTTGTTACCTTTGAAGACTGTGCTTCTTCCAGACGGTTAGGCGTCAAGGTCTAGAGCATCCAAGAGGAATTGTGGATCGCCGAGTGACCAAATCTGTGAAGGTTTGGAAGTCACCTGAAGACTTACCACGAGTGATTGGACGAGACCTGCGTGGTCTTAGTTCAAGGAGAATACAGTGAGGACTGGGTGTCCTGAGTTGCGGCTCAGAGACTGGGTGTCCAGGACTGTGTGTCCTCGAGTTTAAATACTCAGCCGCTCCAACCAGACGTACAACTGAGACAGCAGTTGGAACTGGTCTACCAAATCATTATCTTCACCAACTGACTGGTTCTATTTCCTCAACTCTTTCATTTCCTCATTACTATGTTGAATGTTGTTCATATCTGTGCTTGAAGACTTTGACTGAAGACTTTCACAAATTCCTCAGTTCAATTTCTTCAGTCTGTTTGTCTTCATCTTGCTATCATGTGTTTACGCTTTCCGTACTCTGTGTTAGTCTTCATTTCATCATGCTGACTATGTTTGTATCCTGTTATGTTTACTTCTGAGTACATACGCCGCTGCAAGTAGTTCTTCGCTAAGGAATTTCCTCACCAGCAAATTCCTCAGTGAAGAATTCTTAAAAATCGCCTATTCACCCCCCGTCTAGTCAATACAATGCACTTTCAATTGGTATCAGAGCAAGGTACTCCCTTGTTCTGTGTGATTTTGGTTTAACCACCTGGAGTTTTAGTTATGTCGACCGCAGGTATGAAGAAAGTGATATGCCCTATCTTTGACGGTCATGACTATCCCAAGTGGAAGGCCATGATGAAGAAGCGCCTCATGGCAAAGAACAGCAAGCTGTGGACCGTCACTGAGATTGGTCTTACTGATCTATGCAAGATGGCGAATGCTGATGATATTCGCAAGTACACTCGACTTGATGTCATAGCGAAGGATATCATCAGCTCCTGCCTATCCAGAGATCAATTCGGGCGAATTATGCATCTTGGCAATTCAAAGCTCATCTGGGACCGAATCTCTGATGTCTATGAAGGTCATCGAACTCGTCATGATCCCTGGTTTGAGGACTTCAAGGAATCTCTCAAAACGATGACTTTCGAGCCAGAATCATCATCTTCTGCATCTTGTCTCATGGCAAACGGTGCTGAGGTAACCGAATGCTCCTCATCCGAGTCTTGTGATGATGAATCTGACAATGATGAATCTGATGATGATATTGAAACTTGCTATACCAAACTTATTTGCGTTGCCACTAAACAACAAACCATTTTAGAACAAACTCAAGATATGCTAGAAAGAAGTGATAATATGTTGCGCAAAGAAATGGATCAGTCAAAAGCATTGGGTGAATGTCTTCAGAAAATTCACTCCAAGTTTGACGTCCTTCAAGATCAGCATAATACCCTCTTGACTGATCATGAGAAGCTTTCTCTTGAAGCTCTTCAAAGAAAGGAAGATCTTGAAAAGCTAAGAGTGTGTTATGAAGATCTTCAGAAGGAGCGCGATTCATTACTAGCTCAACAAATCAGCGCTTCTCAGGAAGAATTTGTTCCTCCATGCTTAAAGTGCATTGAACGTGAATCTGCTAATTCTTCACCTGAATGTTCAAATGCTTCAAATGTTACAAATTCTTCATCTGCCACTGCTATCACTAATTCCTCATCTGAGGACATTGCTAGTATCACTGACAATGCAGGGCTGAAGGAATTGTACATGACAGGCATGTACAGAAGCCTCAAAGGGCATCAGACACTTTGTGATGTGCTCAAAAGGCAGATCCTCAACAGAAACCCTAGGAAAGAGGGTATTGCCTTTGAGAGGAAACTCAATGCCGATGGAACATATTGGAAGCCTGAGCAGTACCCCAAAACCTCATGGGTTGCTGCAAAGGGACCTCCAGTTGATCCATCTAACTTATCTGGCTTTATGTGTCAAGCTTCTCATTCCTCTGATGAGTCATTTGACTCCAACTATAAACTGTTCAAAAATCAGAATGGTGAAGTATTTGCTAGATATGTTGGCACTAACCGCAGGAACGGTTCCCCCATGAAGAAAATCTGGGTTCCCAAAAGCTGTGTTGAAAGTCTTCAGGTGAATGTCCTCATGTCACCACCTATGAAGAACAGGAACCCCAGATCAAATTCTTCAACTGGATCAAAGTCCTCATATGATTATCATCGTGCTAACAACTCTGTCTCGCAGGGTAGAGCTAAGGGCTATGAATATGTGCATTATTCTTCAAACCATTATGTTCATAAGTCCACGAAGAATTACTCTGCTTATTCATATGCATACCCTAACCCCTCTTATGCTAAGCGAAATGGTTTGGCATCTTTGCCACCTATCTCACATGGTGCTCGCAGGATGATGAACTCTTTGCCACCCCTCCAGATGTGGGTGGTGAAGAAAAACAACTAATCTCTTCTGCAGGGTCAGGTCTCCAGACGTGCTCTAACGTCTGAAGAATTTGCTGGGGACCTGACAAAAATGCCTGAAAGGACGCAGGCGAATCATGATGAAATGAACTTTCATTTCACACGTCCTCATATTGCTATATCTGTTTACCGCTTGATGAAATTCATCTGATGAACTTGATATCATATTCTTCACTAATGAAGCATATGAGATTGTAAGCTACACTAATTCATCTACAGGATGATCAACCCAAAACCACTGAATGGGTCCTCGATAGTGGATGTACAAATCACATGACTGGTGACAAGAATCTATTGATGGATGCTCCCTTATCACCATCACCTCTGAAGCATATCATTTTTGCTGACAAAGGCAAAAGTCAGGTATTGGGTCTTGGTAAGGTTGCTATCTCTAAGGATAAGCACATGGACAAAGTCATGCTTGTTGAGTCCTTAGGATACAATCTCATGTCAGTCTCAATGCTTTGTGATCTTGATATGGTTGTTGTCTTCGGCAAATATCGCTGTGTTGTGATTATGGAAGTTGACAATTCCAAAGTCTTCGAAGGCTTTAGGAGAGGAGATCTGTATATTGTTGATTTCTCTACAGGACCACAACCAACCGTATGTCTACTTGCAAAAGCTTCAGAAGGCTGGCTATGGCATCGACTACTTGGTCATGCAGGCATGAGGAATTTGAACACGCTTGCGAAGAAGAAGCATGTCATTGGCATTGAGAATGTCAAATTCCTCAAGGATCACTTATGCGGAGCAGGTGAAGCTGGAAAAATGACCAAGGCCAAGCATCCAGCAAAGACAATCATGACCACTACCCGTCCATTCGAATTACTTCACATGGACCTCTTCGGACCTAATCATTATTCAGCAGTCACTAATGATGCATCTTTATATGGTTTTGTCATTGTTGATGATTATTCTCGATATACATGGGTACAAATTGTTACTTACAAACATGAAGTGCAGGAAGTCTTCAAACGATTTTCCTCAAGGGCTTCAACCAACTTTGGTGTGAAGATCAAGCATATCAGAACTGACAATGGAACTGAGTTCAAGAATTCTGGTCTTGATGCCTATCTTGATGAACTTGGTATTACTCATGAGTTATCTGCTCCCTATACTCCTCAGCAGAATGGCGTCGTGGAGCGCAAGAACAGAACTCTTGTTGAGATGGCTCACACTATGCTTGATGAATACAAAACGCCTCAGCGTTTCTGGATTGATGCAATTGATACTTCCTGCCACATCATCAACAGAGTATATCTTCACAAATTCTTCAAGAAGACTGCCTATGAACTCCTCACTGACAAGAAACCCAATGTGAGTTATTTCAAAGTCTTCGGTGCTAAATGTTGGATTAGAGATCCTCACCACAACTCTAAATTTGCACCGAAAGCACATGAAGGTTTTATGCTTGGTTACGGAAAGGACTCGCACACCTACAGAGTCTTCAACATTGTTCTTCACAAGATTGTTGACACTGTAGATGTGCGGTTCGATGAAACTAATGGCTCGCAAAGAGAGCACCTACCTTCTGTGTTAGATGAACCAGCACCTGAGGATGCTATCAAGCTCAAGGCAACTGAGGATGTCATTCCTACTGAAGAATCTGCTGAAGAATTCATTCCTGTTCGTGAAGAACGTCGAGCTGATGCACCTGAAGAACATGATGAGGAAAATGGTGCTGAAGAAAACGCTGATCAAAATCCTCAGCGACAGCCAACTCATCCACGCGTTGCAAAAGAAGTGCAAGTGGAGAAGATCATCGATGACATTAGCGCACCAGGTCCTCTCACACGCTCAAAAGCTTCGCATTTATCTAACTTTTGTGGGCACTATGCTTTTGTCTCTATCTCAGAGCCCACTAAGGTAGATGAAGCATTTCTGGAGCCAGAGTGGATTCAGGCTATGCAAGAAGAATTACATCAGTTCGAGCTGAACAATGTCTGGGAATTGGTCAATCGCCCAGATCCTCGCAAGCATAATATCATTGGCACAAAGTGGATCTACCGCAACAAGCAAGATGAAAATGGCCTTGTGGTAAGGAATAAGGCACGACTGGTAGCTCAAGGCTACACACAGGTTGAAGGAATTGATTTCGATGAAACTTTTGCACCTGTTGCTAGACTTGAGGCTATTCACATTTTACTTGCCTATGCTAACCATCTTGATATCATCTTGTATCAAATGGATGTGAAAAGTGCATTCCTCAATGGTAAGCTTGAGGAAGAAGTATATGTTGCTCAACCCCCAGGTTTTGAAGATCCCAAGAATCTTGACAAAGTCTTCAGACTCAATAAGGCCCTCTATGGCCTCAAGCAAGCCCCTCGGGCGTGGTATGACACATTGAAGGAATTCTTCGTGAAGAATGGCTTCACACCCGGTTCACTCGACCCTACTCTATTTACTAAATCATATGATGGTGAACTGTTTGTGTGCCAAATATATGTTGATGATATTATCTTTGGCTGTACTAACCGACGATATAGTGATGAATTTGCCTATATGATGAGTGAAGAATATCAAATGTATATGATGGGAGAACTGAAATTTTTCTTAGGTCTTCAAATTCGTCAGCAGCGCAATGGCATATTCATATCTCAGGAGAAATACCTCAAAGTTGTACTGAGGAAATTAGGCATGCAAGATTGCAAAGGCGTCAAAATTCCTATGCCCACAAATGGCCATCTATGCACTGATGAAAATGGTATTGACTTTGATCACAAGGTATACCGCTCCATGATTGGTTCTTTATTGTACTTATGTGCATCTAGGCCAGATATAATGCTTAGTGTTTGCATGTGTGCCCGATTTCAAGCTGCACCAAAGGAATCACACCATAAGGCTGTGAAGCATATTCTTCGATATCTAGCTCACACACCAACACTAGGATTATGGTACCCCAAGGGCTCTGCTTTTGATCTCATTGGATATTCTGACTCTGACTATGCTGGTGATCGTGTGGACCGCAAGTCAACATCTGGCACTTGTCATTTCCTCGGACGATCTTTGGTCTGTTGGTCCTCGAAGAAACAGAACTGCGTATCACTGTCTACTGCTGAATCTGAATACATTGCTGCTGGCTCATGTTGTGCTCAACTACTTTGGATGAAGCAAACCCTCAAGGACTATGGTGTCAACGTGAAGAATGTGCCTCTCCTCTGCGACAATGAGAGTGCTATCAAGATTGCTCACAACCCAGTTCAGCACTCGAAGACTAAGCACATCCAGATTCGTCATCATTTTCTTCGTGATCATGTGTTGAAGGGTGATATCTCCATCGAGCATGTGAAGACTGAAGAACAACTAGCTGATATCTTCACTAAGCCCTTGGATGAGAAGAGATTTAGCAAGTTGCGTGTGAGCTAAATATCTTAGAATCTTCGAATGTTCTTTGAAAAGGACACACATCCTAACCCTTATGCAGAATTGATGACTTAGATGTGCAACACATGAAGAAATGTTTCTCTTCAATCAATGAAGAATAACATTCTAAGTGTGAAGAAAGTAATGAAGAATTTGATTCTCAGAACCCTACGACAATTGTACGCGGTGTCTGAAATCATCATTCTTATACGGTGAGATACGCCACCACAAAAGTTGAAAATCTTCAATTTGAGTTTTTCCTCATTTTTGAAATTCTTCAGTTTTACAAATTCTTCAACTTTGCAAAATCTTCACTATTTCCATCGTTTTTCTTCATTGGCTATATATATATATATGAGTTTATGTCCTCTACAGCATTCACTTATCGCTATTTCTTCAAGTTGCGATTTCTGCTAAGTGAATGTGATCGGACCCTTCCCCCTCTATGCTATACTCAACCCAATCTATTCACAAATTCTTCATGTGCGTTCTGATTGTAACTCGTTCAAAGTCTTCACTGTGTCCTTGATAGCTGAAGAAATTGCGAACGAAATTTTTACACAAATCTTATCCAGATTTTCGGTTTTACCGCTCAAACCATTCCGCATCCCACGATACATTAGTTTATTCACCCACGATCTTACACGATCTCATCTACACAGTGCGTGGGTGACACATGTCGCGTGAAGAAGAAAGGGCAGGGGCATGTTCGTCCCAAAATCTTCGGGCGAACAGTTTTTACCGTGGCTATAAATACCCCTCTCCCTTCCTTACTTCATTTACTCCGCTCGGCCGCTGTCTCTCGCTCGAGCTCTCCTCAAACCCTAGCACCGCCGCTACTCCATCGCCGTCGGTGAGGAAGAGCTTCACTGCCTCGACCTCGTGGCCGTCGTACTCACGCCGGCTGCGGAAATCTTCACTCCGCCGCCGCCGTAGCCGTCTCCCTCTACCAAGTTAGGGCGTGGGAGATCTAACGTGACGAACTTCACCACGGTTCATCTCTGTTCGTCGTGTTCTTCAGTTTGGCTAATTAAAAGTCACTTTTATTACTCGCTTTGATTCTCAAACTTTTCTAAAAATCTTCAAAGGTGTTTTTGTTCTTCAAATCTTCACATATGAACACCTCACACACTATATGCTCTTGATTTATCTCTCTAAGCATCCATTTCTTCAAGATTCCTCAATTGTGCGGATTTCAATCTGTACAACTCTGGAACCTAAAACGAAACGCTTAGTGAAATTCCTCAAGGCTCAACTGGTCAAATTCCTCAAAACTTGTCTTTTTCGAAAAATCTTCTGAGAACGCATATGACCTCTCCAAATTCCTCGCACCTACACTCTGTTCACAGGTACTCATGTCCGCTGCTGAATCACTAGGTTCTCATTAACTTAACTCATTTGCAGCGTTCCTCGAAGAAAAACTGCATACTTCTTCAAAGTGTTCTATAGTTCAAATTCCTCATCTGAAGAAAATGGCAGAAGGCAAGAGACCGCAGAAGGGAGGAAAGAAACCGGAGGTCATGACTGCCTTTGAGATCCCTGATGAAATTTACAAAGATTACTGCACACCTGATGAAGCCAAATTTGGCAAGGAGAACAAAAATCAGCACAAAGTGCACATCCAGAGGATAGAACGAAGATGGGCACGAGAATGGAGGGAATTTCGCTATGTTACACCCAAGTACATGAAGAAATTCGCCTTAAACCCTCCATGCCCAAGAGCTCCTTTGGCACCTGGCCATGTAGCTGATCCCACCAGCATCAAGCGTGGTGAAGACTTTCCTGAAGAATGGTCCAGGCGCCAAGCTAAATTGGCAAGACAGGCCAAGGAGGCAGTGAGGAAATTCAATGAGGATTCTGCTGCTGCTGCTGCCGCTGAGACCTCGGTCAAGCCGAGGAAATCAATGCTGAAGAAGCTTGCTCGCAAGCCAAGTGCTTCACCATCAGCGCCCTCACGGCCCAGTTCCTCCGTCGCGCCCTCACGGCAAACTCCTCAGACTGCTGCTGCTCCCTCAAAATCCTCAGCAGCTCCCTCCAAGTCCTCAACTCCTGTGCATCTTGCTACCTGTCAAAGGACTCAGGGTTTCTCAATTGCTTCTGGTGTCTCAGCAAGTTCCTCAGCTGCACCAATGTCCTCATCAGGCCCCACTCTGCTGAAGACAAAAGCAACTGCTGGATGCGGTCCTCGGCCAGGTCCTAGAAAGAAACAGGTTGCCTTCAACGTGCCCTCTGATGATGAAGCTTCTGATGAAGAACTTGCAGAAATCATCAGAGACAGACTGACAAGGGCTGCTAGAGCCAAAGGAACAACTGTGCCTCTGCTTTTGGATCCGAAGAAGATCCTTGACTTCATCGACCTATGGCATCAGGATCCAAACACTCCCATACCTGATCTGCCTCTGACTCCTGGTCAAAGTCATATGCTGAACCATTTCATCGCTGAAGAGAAATGGAAATTTGAAAAGGCTCGTGAAATAAAGAGAGCACAAGCCAGAAAGGAGAAGCTTCCGAGGAAGAACATCGTCAACCTGACTCCTGAAGAACTTCTCAAAGCTCAATCTGAAATCCAAGCCCTCAGCAAGGATTTCGATGCTTACAATGCTGATTGGCAAGGAGCCAAGGTGAGATTCGTCAATTTGACTAAGAAAATGACAACTATTGCAGCCCCATCGCAACAAGAAAATCCTCAGGCTGAAGACTCTGCTCAGCCTGCTGAAGAACATGCCAGCACTACTGATGACATTCAGCCTGCTGATGAGAATACAAGTTCCAGGGCTGATGACTCCATTCCAGCCGCTGAAGAAATTCCTAGGGCATCCACTAGCGGTGCGCCTGAAGAAACTGAAAAGATCAGGGCAACTGCACCAGTTGCGCCTAAAGAAACTGAACCACAGTCCTCAGCTCCTCCTGCGCCAACACCAACTCCAATTCTTCCTTCTGCTTATGAAGTGAAGAAGACAAAGGCTGCAGAACGAGCTGCAGTGAAGAAGAGGAAGGCATCTGCTGCGTCAAATTCTTCGGCTGTGAAGAAAATGAAGCCAATGACCAGCTCGCTTGAAAATCCTATAGATGTCGTTCCCATTTCCTCCATGTCGTCTAAGGAAATTGTTCCTTATGGAGAAGACTACAAGATCCCAAGCGGATCTGATGAAGAAAATCAATCTGTTGCTACCTCAGAAAAGTTTGATGAAGAAATTGAAGTGGAAACATTCCCTTCATCACCAGTTGTTTCCTCACCCATGCCTCAATTCACAGCTGAAGAGGCTGGTGTTGAGGAAATTGAAAAAAGAAGATGAAGATGTGGATATTGGATGCACTACACCAGTGATGAACGATGACTTTTGGGAAAGTCAGCATCCCAATACTCCTCTCTTCACTCCGATTCAGCAAATTCCTCAGTCCCCGGCTACAACTGTTCAATTGGGCTCTGAAGAAACTCATCCCACATCGTCTATTAATGAGGAAATTCCGGCCGCTAGTGCTGAAGAACCTGCTGCTGATCCCCAAACTGCACAAGAAGAGGAACCAGAAATTCCTCAGCCTGAAGCACCTGAGATCGCGATTCCTGAGGTTGTGCTGCAAATCACTGACATTCCTCTGCCCAAACCGAAGAATCCGTTCTCGAGCAAGAAAAAATTCAAGGCTGAAGACTTCTTTTCTGAGCATGTGTTCTTCACTGCTTACAATCCATATGACTCTGCTCGCATAAGGAAAAGACGCTTCTGGACTGCTACTCAAGCCAACTACTATTCCTCAGTGCTCTTTGACAAGGACAAGATCTTCGACCATGAGCATATTCCTCATGTGGATATGGAATCTCTGCCGTGCTTCGAGCCAGTACTCCGAGTTATTCATGATGCAGGACTCCTAAATTTCTGCACTGATATCTGTGATTGGAATGAAGAACTCATTCTTCAGTTCCACGCCACTTTGCACATCACCGGAGATGCTGAAGATGTCAATTCATGGGTGCTGGATTGGATGACTGAAAACACTCACTACAAGGCACCAGCAACTGAATTGCTTCGTGTCCTTCCTCTTGATCCTCCCCATGAAAGTGCACGTTGCATCTACAATGACCGCGAGCTGACTGATCATTTTATGCAAGTGCTCATGAAGCCTTTGAAGCCAGGGCAGGCCCCTCGAACCAAATTCCTCGTCAAGGAACTGCTGTATGTGCCTCGAACTATCTATCGAATCCTGACGAAGAAAATGAGTCCCATCAAAGGCCACGACTCAAATGAAGAAGATGTCGTTGGCATCATGAAGAACATGCTTTTCAACATCATTAATGGCGTTCCTGTCAACTTCCATGATTTCTTCATGAGGACTCTAGCTAATGTTGCAATGGCACCTTTTGAGCTGAAGCCCTATGCGCCTTGGATTATGAAATTCATAAGGGCAAGATCTTCACTGAATTACAAGGCTGACACTCTGAACCATGGCAGCTACCTGCCGCACATTGAAGTCCTCAAGCGACCAGTTTCATCATCTAATGATAAGGGCAAGGCAGCAGCTGTGATTGATGAAGGCACTCGTCCATTGGATGGTCAATTCCGTCTCGCTACATCTTACTCCACCAATGACGATTCTGCAACACATGACACTGCCGCAAATACCTCAGCCAAGCAAAAGCCTGAAGCAACAGCACCCAGGGTGATGACTGACCGTGAGTTACTCCTCAGTCTTCATCAGAAGGTTGAACGCAATCAGAAATGGGTGAAGCGTCAATTTGCTGCAATTCTTCACAACATGACCTCAACACATAATGCAGTGAAGAAAAATCAGTACTACCTTCATGAAACCCTCAACCGCACCTGGGCTGTTCTCAATCATGTATATTCCGCGGAAGAATTGAAGACTATGGGTCTCCAGGAAGCATTTGACTGGTCTGCACCACCTCCGAAGAAATTCAAGAGAGCAAAGTTCCTGATCTGGTGGCCAGTTCTTATTCTTCATCGCGTGAAACTAATGAACATGAAGATTTGGACGACACTGCGGCAGGCCCTACTTCAACAACCAACCCCGACAACGCTGGCGCTCCTCCATCAACTTGAAAATCTTCAGGGGCGTTAGTCCTCAGTTTCGATCCTTTTGGTCATTTGATGACAAAGGGGGAGAAATCTGAGTTAGTCTTCAAGCGGGTTTATATTATGGGCATTTTTATTAAGTTACAACTCTCGTTCTTCCGAAACTTTTATTGGATCGAGTTGTAATCTTAAATCCGATGGTGCCTTGATACTTTTGGTCGTGCTCTGATGCTTTTGATGCACTGAGCTCTGAAACTCTTGATGTGCTATTCCGCATGCTTATTCCTTGTCAATATTATTGCACGCATGCTGAATCTCATCAGGCACCATATTTCATCATGCATTTCAAACTCTTCATATTATATATCAAATGCGTGTATGAATTACAAGATATAGGGGGAGATCTCCATGATTCGATTCTTCAAATGTGCAATGCCTCAAAAGCAAATTCCTCAATATGCACATATTCAGGGGGAGTTCTTCTATATCTTGCAATCAAATTCCTCAATATCAGTATTTACACTTCATATGTTTATCCCCGTTGAAAACTTAACCTATGTTGTCATCAATCACCAAAAAGGGGGAGATTGTAAGTGCATCTAGTGCCCCTTAGTGATTTTGGTGTATTGAAGACTTATAGGTTAAGTAACTGATGCGTTTGTGAGTGTACACAGGTCTATAAGTCTATGAGGAGTTTGATATTTACAGAGAAAGTCGACCCCTAAAAATGAAGTTCTTCGGCTGAAGACTTTGATATTCTGAAGACTTTCTGAAGACTTTGAAAGTGAAGAAATTGGTGTGACCTTGAAGACTTAATATTCATTCGAGGAATATGAAGCGTGAAGACTTTTGTTTTCGTAGTTTCATTTTCTCTTTCTTGAGTCATAGGAAACACCGTACTGTTAAAGGGGGTCGAGGAAATACTAAGGAAAAATTTCCATGTGATGCTCAACTCAAAATCCTACACCTACCAATCCCTTCAAGTGAAGCCATTGGAAATCTCATACAGTTCAGTCAAGTTCTTCAGTGACAGAGATGCAGTTCTTCTGGTCACTGATGACTTTGCTCTGACTGAGGAGTTAGGAATTCGCCAGTGCGAATTGCCTACACAGTGAGGAACATGATAGCCCTGAGGAATTTGAGAGTCAAATTTCCGCCCGTTGCTGTGCTGCGTGCCGGCTGTCCCAAAATATCTTATCCACCTAACGGTCATATCATTGAAGGGCATTTATGTCTTATCATGTCGTGCTGCTCCCTAGGCTACAAATAGCCGCCCCCTACAACCACTAGCTGGTTGGCTGCTCCGAGAGAACTTGACACTTGTCATTTGAGAGCAACCCATCCTCCGAGGACTTTGAGCGAAAATCATCAAGTTAGGAAAATCCCAAAACCACACCCCCACAAACCCAAAGTGATTGAGCATCACTGAAGAAATTGATCCTGCGTGGATCCGACGCTTGTTACCTTTGAAGACTGTGCTTCTTCCAGACGGTTAGGCATCAAGGTCTAGAGCATCCAAGAGGAATTGTGGATCACCGAGTGACCAAGTCTGTGAAGGTTTGGAAGTCACCTGAAGACTTACCACGAGTGATTGGATGAGACCTGCGTGGTCTTAGTTCAAGGAGAATACGGTGAGGACTGGGTGTCCTGAGTTGCGGCTCAGAGACTGGGTGTCCGGGACTGTGTGTCCTCGAGTTTAAATACTCAGCTGCTCCAACCAGACGTACAACTAAGACAGCAGTTGGAACTGGTCTACCAAATCATTGTCTTCACCAACTGACTGGTTCTATTTCCTCAACTCTTTCATTTCCTCATTACAGTGTTGAATGTTGTTCATATCTGTGCTTGAAGACTTTGACTAAAGACTTTCACAAATTCCTCAGTTCAATTTCTTCAGTCTGTTTGTCTTCATCTTGCTATCCTGTGTTTACGTTTTCCGTACTCTGTGTTAGTCTTCATTTCATCATGCTGACTATGTTTGTATCCTGTTATGTTTACTTCTGAGTACATATTCCGCTGCAAGTAGTTCTTCGCTAAGGAATTTCCTCACCAACAAATTCCTCAGTGAAGAATTCTTAAAAATCGCCTATTCACCCCCCCTCTAGTCGATATAACGCACTTTCATGATTAGTTAGACAGAATAGGTGGATTAAGAAGTAATCGAGGCAACAAGCAAGAACCAGATACAAAACTAACATGGATGAACAATTGGAACGACGTCGGGGTGGAAGATCGCAGTGAAGATGAGACCAGGTTCTGCTATTTCCGTCAACATTCGTGCGCCAACTTTCAGTCCGTAACACTTGAGAAAGTTTATCCAAGTTCGGCCATAAAAAAGCAGCGATCTTCTTGGTTCATGAACCCAACTCAGAAGTAATATCCATGGCTTGTCTTCACTGTGACCATTAAACTAGTGTATTCAGTTATGGCAAGGCCGAGCATCTTGAGTACATGTGTTCTGGTAGAGCAAATAATACACTGCAGGAAAAAAAATATGAGAACACAACATGTTCAAAAAAACCCCACCCTCCCGGATAGAGAAGAGGATTCTAGGAACATACTGTGCGCGTTTCAAAATGCTCTGTTAGGATGAGAAGGAACAAGTGTGGCGTCTCGCCGAGGGCGCAGAAATCTGTAGGGTACTCGCACTTTGGGCACTGCAACTGAAACACACTAGATTCAGTACGAAGAAAAATGCATCAACAGCGGCGGCTGCCATCCTAGGATTACCTGGTTCTCCACGAGAAAACCCTATGAAATCACCGAGCGGGGGTTTTCTCTGAACAAGCAGACAAGGGAGAAGGGGGTTCAGGCCCAGTGAAATATTGCCGCTTCATCTGTCCAGCTTACTGCTAAAGCTGGAAAGGGGGGGTCGTGATTTGACGGCTCATTGGGCATTACTGCGGCGCTACGGCCGGGGTGTGTCTACCGTGAAGTTTTGCACTCTAATTTGTGCATATGGCACATGGACCCCGTTGCCGGTTACCCCACATATCAGCGAAAGGAAGTAGAAAGACAGGAGTAACTAGTTACACATAAATATATTTTTTGACACAGAGATACTCCCTCTATAAAGAAATATACAAATATTTTGTATCGTAGGCTCACCTTGCCGAGAGATATACTCCCTCTGCAACGCACGGGCATTATGGGGGTTCAACTTTTTTTATGGGGGTTCAGCTAAGAATATAATACTCAGATAGGCTCACGGTTCTGAACTTTGGGCCGCAGGCCGACCCTGCATGTTTGGGGGCCCATGTGTTCTACCTCAGCGCTTTTCATATTGCAAGCGATCGTTACTGCGCTGATTTTAGATGTTGTCGCAAGGCGAATACACCAAATTGAATAAAGCACGACAGCTGTTGGAATGAAATCGAATGATAGTTCCTAACCAGCAATCAGAGTTGCAATTCTATCAACGATATACCATATGATAAATAATACTGTCGTACTACTTATACACACAGGACACTTGTTTCACCATGCCATATTATTACATCAAAATCTCTCGGAGGATAGATCAGTTCAGCAGTTGCGTGATGCTACTGAAGAATTTCAAAGTTGATTTGGACCAGCTCTCCTTGCCAAGAAAGTTCGATTTTGACATCATCCCCTACCGCATGATATGATTTAGATTTGAACCTTGAACATCCTTTAGCATCAATCATCATGCGACCATCCTTTGTACTTACGGTATATTGAGCAGGTTCATTCACACCAAGGCTGCGCATGGTAAGAAAAACTTGGCCGCAGTCGCCCGGATTGTTAAACGACTCCCTCGTTGCTCTAGGAATTCTCTGTTTGCAAACAAGAAGACATACCCAAACAGTTAGATCAACACAGTGAATCATGTGAAACAACATGGAAAGAAAAAAAACGAAGCACTTGGGCGGCCAATGCTTAGGTGGACATGTCGGTTTTTGTAAGGACTTTCATATATGAAGTGCGAACTACAGCCCAGTCTGTGGCCAGTGTAACTGCACGGGCCAGACCAAATGCAAGTGCAAGTGTTGGTGCAGGTGCCGAAGCCACTGCTGCTGCCGGACATGGTGCTCCTTGTAGAGCTGGTGCCGGTGTCGATGCCCGATCCTTCGGTAGATCAGATTGATCCGCTGACGCGGTCGGTGCCCAATCCTCAGCTGGATCAGACTGAGCTGATGCCGCTGTCAGTGCTAGAGCAACTGCAGGTGCTCGATCTGTGTGAGACAGCGGCGATCGTGTCTGGTCTGCTATGATCAGCTTTCTAACTTTACTAGGATCCGTGACCGCGATCCAGTTTTTTTCTTCATTTCTTTTAAACGCGGGAAGGACTAATTGTGGCGTTTTTGTTAAACCAAACTGCAGTTCATCATAGGGATTCAACTTGTACTCAGACAATAGACTGATCCAATTTTTACCAGCAATATAAGTGATGGACAGTGCCTTCGTTACTGACACGACATAAGAAGTGAAACCTGCAAAAATAACCATCGTAGAGCAAACCAAACGGTTTATTCTGTGATGGATGTCACATGGGAAAACCTGCATCGCAAAATTGCAGGAAAAGAAAGAAAACATGACATTAAATCAATAAGATTTAGACAGTAAATCAATAAGATTTACTTGATGTGACATGAGTGAATCCTTACAAGTACTAAACAGAAGATTGATCGTCCAACTACGCGTGGCATGCAGGGGCCCTGCCTACTCCCACAAGCAGGACAGTCCAAAGGTCGTGACAAATCGTATGGACTGAACATCCATGGGACAGGAAATCCTGGTGGATGCGATAAACCCTGCAATGCATACAGATAGGAGTGTAAGCATAATTGATAAACCATCCTCACAAAAAATATGATCCGGATACTTCAAAATGTACGGACTAAATTGAGTGGACAGACATTAACATAGACCATTCTCAGGACTGACCACACACCAAAAGCGGCAGTACTAATAAACAATACAGGGTTCACAAACACAAATCAAGTACTGAACAATAGTACATACTACAGACAAGCAAAGTTGCACTAACTAAACTCTGCAGACTATTTCTTGCCACCGACCTACGGGATGAACCCCGCATAACTGACTAGGCCATGGACTTCGTGTGAGATGCCTACATGCACCATCACCATCTTGTCAACCTTGGAGAACCTAACAGAGTGGTCTTTCTACTCATAAACATGATGATGAAGACAGGCCGCATCAGATTTGTTGGGAAGGTTTACAAGAACCACACCCTTCGTAATCGAAGGAACAGCCAGGAAATTGTTGTGGTCAAGTACAGCCTCGAGAACACGCCTGGCAACAATGCTACAGGAAAACACTAGTTCAGGACACGTGGTGACAAGGACACAACAGCTGGATAGTTCAGCAGTAGAACTTATCATCAGGTCTTCGAGTTCACACGACATGACTTTGAGAACTTCATCTCCACCGCGGACCTGGTTCTAATTCAAACAGAAACCATATTTTATTACTACCTCCGTTCAGAAATATAAGATGATTTTCGATATTATACTCCATATATGACTACATATACGCACAGAAATGAGTGAACAAAGACACTAGAACATGTCTTCAAAGGCATGAGAGCAGAGGGATTACATGCAATATCCATAACACAAGTTACTAAGGCAAATATACCCTCCTAAAAGGTAGCATTGATGTTCATAAAGTACTCCCTCCGTCCAAAATTCTTGTCTTAGATTTGTCTAGATACGGATGTATCAAGTCCCATTTTATTATTAGATACATCCATATCTATACAAATTTAAGACAAGAAATTTGGGTCAAAGGGAGTAGTTAAAAAGTAATCTATAATAAATTAGTGTCAACCTCTCGCATGTTTTGGTCAAAAGAGGAATTTAGAACCGTCATTTGGCACACTAAAATCACATGCAAGATCACCCAGAAAGTTGTACTACCATTACTAGTACTGCTTGTTAGATGAAAAAACACGATCAAGATCGAGAAAAAGATCGTCAACAAGAGACATTACCTGGACTTGCTTAATGAGGGATCCCTGAGAGGGGGGCTTGGATAGGGCGATGACTTTGAGCTTGTCTGCGGTAGTCTCGGGGGGGTGCTTGCACTTCTTCGTACTATGATCCTCGATGGTTTTGGACAGAGCCATCGACATCACGTCGGCCGGTGCTCCGGCGTCCATCCAAGAGAGGAAGCTGAGAGAGAAGAGTGAAAGAAGGAACAAGATGAGGGAGAAGCGAAGCGAGTGGGGGTTTTCTTCAAGAGAGGAAGCTGAGAGAGAAGAGTGAAATGATGGTTGCTTCGTCCGTCCAACTTACTGCTGGAAAGGAGGTGATTTTGTGATTTGACGGCTCATTGGGCATTACTGCGGCGGTTTGATCGGGGTATTCTACTGTCACTCTACTACAGAGTAATTTAGTGCATGGCTGGTGGACCCAGGTGCTGGCTGTCCCACACATCGGCGAAAGTGAGTAATTTAGTGCATGGCTGGAGGAGGATCCGCATGGTAGAGCGTGTCCACTGTTTTTCATTTTGAAGAAAAAAATGATTACAGCAAGAGTTTCCACTCTTACGATGGAGGAGTGCGAAACACGGCAGCCACTTGAACATACACAGTGCTCCTACTACTAGGCATGGTGCAGTGGTTTATACATCAGTACTACACAATCTTGTTGCTAGTGTAGTAAGATATGACGATAACAAATGATGTTATGCGCATGTCAACTACTCCTATATGTAACATAGTACCGCTTTTTCGACTGTCCAGTCGAGAATGAACGGTGAGATCAATGTTAACAGACCTAGGTCCACAGCGCACGGAGAGTACGGTGCTACATTACTCCACGAAACATGAACCATATGAAGCACATCCAATAGTGTTAGACAGGGTGTATGAAGGGTGCACGGGATGGGAGCAAAAGTTCCCTTCTCGACCCACTTTTGGGTGTTTGGCAGAGTGCATGAAGGGTGCATGAGTCCACACTAGTAGGTTGACAAAAATACACGAATAGTAAACAACTATATTGAGATGAGAATGCAACCAAACACACCCACACGCTTTGTGCTACAGTGACTGGTCTGCACCATCTGAGTTTGATCCAACGGACATGCCCATGCAGAGGGTGCCTAAACACCACCGAAGTCCCTCTGCTTCTCGAGGCGCACGACGTTGGTGATGCAGGGTGCAACCGCCCGCAGAGCCCGCTCCCGGTCGATGGGAGACAGCTCGTCAAAGACGGCGTCCAATGGCACGAATGGATTCCGGTGACGGAGCCCTGAAAGGATTTGCCCGGCAACGGCGACGGCAGCCCGCAACGCCTCATTGTCCAGCTCATCCCCCACCATCGCGCGGAGACGGCTCAGCTCCTTGGAGATATAGGTGAAGAAGGAGACCAGGTCAGGAAGCCGCAGCTCGTTGAAGTCGACCGTGTGGTCGAACGGGTTTAGCCCGATGGCCGGCATCATCGCGCTGGCACGACGGTAGGCATCGCGAAGCCGCAACACGTGCATGGCAACTTGGTTCACCAAGTGGCTGATGCGATCCTGGACCTCGTCACAATCGGCCCGCTCACGCTCCAGCCGGCTCCTCTGACGGCCTATCGTATCTCCCGCTTTCTGTAGCAACGCCACCGACGCCTCGAGCATCTTTGTGGTGGACGCCTGCCGCCTTTGAAGCTCCATGAACTCCCGCACATAACGGAGGAGCATGTCACTCCTCTCCTCCTTGAGCTCACGGAGCTCCACGTCCTTGGCCCTGAGCTCCACATCCTTCGCATGGAGCTCCTGTGTCAGGCGCCTCGCCTCCGACTCCGTGATCTGCTGCGCCGCCATGGCACCAAGTAGAAGCAATGGGGAGAGGAAGTAAAGGGGAAGAAACGGCTGAAAGGCAATGCAGTTGTCGGGGGTTGGGTGCGACATATGCCAAAGGATGGCTTATCATGGTGGGGGCAAGTAGAACATCGCCGGTGCCTGGAAACGAGATGAGGCGTAGGCATGCACGCCGGTGAATCTTACCCAGCTTCGGGGCTCTCCGGGGAGATAACACCCCTACTGCTGCTCTGCGGGGTCTCCGCATGATCACTAAAGCAAAGTGACTACAATGGTGCTCCTGGAGCTGTATCGGGAGGCAAGAGGGAGCAAGGCTAGTTCTCTCCTACCTGTGCTATCTGGTCTATCTCTATCAAGGTCCGAACCCTTTGCATGGGTGCCCCGGGGGGTTTATATAGGCCTACCCCCCGGGGGTACAATGGTAATCCTGCTGGGCGCGGGCCCCAGCCGTCCGTCTCTCATTCCGCTGTCCTTCCTGTCGGCTTCTGGGGCCCGCCGACTGGTGGGTCCCGCGGACAGGCCTGACACTGTGCGGCGCTCCTGATGACGCAGGCTTTGTCATTGGTTCGTGGCAACAGTGCCGCCGTCTATCGGGCGATCACTGTCGCCATTCCCCATCCTATCTGGTTAATGGCTTGTGGGGCCCTGGAGGTGAGGCGGCCAACTCCAGGGAGGCCGACTCCCCACAGGGCCGTCTTCGGGGCGCTCAGGCCGCCTTCGGTCCACTCACTGACAGGCGACCCCGCGGTCTTCGGGCCGTACAGGCCGGCATCGTGGGTACGGTGCGTCGCGCACTATGGCTGAGGTCAGGGCAGGCATGGCAACAGTGTCGCGCCTCGCCGGAGATCTTCCGGCGATACGGCTCACTGTAGCCATGCCGGCCCCTCGTACGCAGGGGGGAACGGCCACGTCGTGACCGTACCCCGCCTCGGACTTCGTGAGGAGTCGCGGGCTGACTCCCATAGTTGGGCTCTCTGGAGGTCGGCAGCTTGGAGTCGGCTTGTCTTGGAGTCGTCGTCTGGGACTCGGCTCGTCTTGGAGTCGCCGTCTGGGACTCGGCTCGTCGTGGAGTCGCCGTCTGGGACTCGGCTTTGAGGGGCGCGACCTGCCCCGATGTCTTGAAAGATCCTGGGACCCGGGCTAGCCTACCCGTGGCCCCTTACTCCGACAGTAGTCCCCCAAGCTGGTGGAGCCCCGCGGACTCCGCCTTGTGGGGCTTCAACAGTTTCAGCCTTCCCCGTGCAAACTCTGGTACTCGGCTACCGTCTTCTCTTCGGCCGACTCGTCGAAAGTCGGATCTTCTTGCGAGGGACCGCGGCTAAAAAGCCGCGGTGGGAAACCAGGCGGCGTGCCTAATATGCTTCCCCGCTGCCATCGAGGCAGCCCAATTGTGCGACGCCACATGGAGAGGACAGTCTGTCGGCCCACACGCTCGATGGGACGGGCTGTCAGGCGGGGCCCGCCACTACCGTGCCTCAGCATACGAACGGATCTGTTGCGACCGTGGACGGTTAGTTTCCCCCACGTTGTTACTGCGCGCAGTAACTTCGTGGGGTAGATCGTGGGCGGCGTGGGGCATCGTGCGCAGTTAATCCCACGCCCGCCCCCTCGGCTCCTCAGCCCACAGGGCTATAAATAGGCGGGGAGGAGCGGGGCGGCACCGCATGCGCACCCTTCTCGCCCACTGTCCCGCCTCATCCTGCCTCCTCTTCCTCCTGCCCCCGCCGTTGAGCGAGAACTCTCCTCACCGCGGCGATGAGCTCTTCCTCCGCCGCGGCCCCCACCGTGCGCTCCGGCGTATGGGACGGCTTGGAGGTGGAGGAGGAACACATCGAGTTCCTCCGCCAAACCCGCCGTCTCCCCAGCGCGGACCTCGTGCGCACCCGTCCTGCACCGGCGGGGGAGACCCGACCGGCGCCGGAGGAGGGCGGGCAGGTCATCTTCCGCTCGCACCTCATGCACGGCCTGGGGCTGCCGGCGAGCGGTTTCTTCCGCTCATTCTTGGAGTTTCACAACCTTCAACCACACCACCTTACTCCAAATACGGTGGTGTTGCTCTCCGCCTTCGCCACTCTGTGCGAAGGTTTCCTTGGTGTTCTCCCCACCCTCGAGCTGTGGGGAGAATTCTTCTCTTCGAAGCTCGGCACTCAAGTCGCCGGCATTCTGGCTCAGTGCGGCACCTACGTCGTGGTGCGGCGCTCGACAGCCGACAACCCTTTTCCTCCCATCTCGCTGATAAAGTCGGTGAAGATGTGGCAGCGCTCATACTTCTACGTGAAGAACCTCTGCACCGACGGCGACTGGGTCAACCTGCCGCCCTTCAACGCCGCCCCCCTAACTAGGAGGCTCCCCAGCTGGTCTCAGTGAGCCAAGTCGCTGACTCCCTCCGGAGCCGCCGCCGTAGTGCGACTCCGAGTCTTTCTGCGGTCGGAGGGACTCGTCGGATCCGACCTTCTGGCCGCCTTCGTGGCGCGCCGAGTCCTCCCGGTCCAAGGCCGGCCTCACCTGATCTGTCAGATGAGCGGCCTCTGAGACCCAAGTCGGATGAGCACCAAGGAGATGCCCCGCAAGGAGGTGGCGAACTTGGTGAACCATATCGCGCACTGCGAGTTCATAGAGGTCTGGCAATTCGGCAAGGAGCCGTATTCGCGCGACAACCCCCCCACCAGTGGTAAGTCGCATCTCCCTGTAGTTTTGTCTTCTTTGCGGCCGACACCGGCTTCTAACTCTTGTTGGTTTCTTCTGGCTAGAACCCCCTCATGGAGCCTACCACCTGTGCCACGAGACAGCCCGTGAGTACGTTCCCGATCGCGCGGACCGCGACGTCGACGACCCCGACTTGGGGGCGGTGGCATTGGAGGTCGACACCGAAGGCGGCAGAGACGGGGCAGATGGCGGCTTCAGGCCCTCGGCCACCTTTGCCGACTGGCCTGATGACGATGCTGACGGGGAAGTCGCCCCGCGCCACCAGCCGAGAGCAGGCCTGGCCAGCCAAGGCGGCGTGAAGAGGCGTCACGCCGGGCCGAGTGCGCCCGGCGGTAAATTGAAGAAGCTCAAAGTGGCGGCCGCCACGACGAAACGGGAGGAGGCAGCCGCGAATGCCAACCACTTCCGAAGGGAAGTGAGGAGGCCGCCGCTAGTCTCAGCGTAAGTCTTCGCGCTCTTTACTTTCTTTTGTTGAATCTTGCCCGAATTTTCCTTTATTCTCCCTCCGTTCTTCTTCAGGGCCCCCTGTCCCTCGAGAGAGTCGCCATCCCCTCCGTCATGGGGTCGGTAGAGACGTCCGCCAACACTCGGCGGGCCGATCCCGCCGCCGACCTCCGGGAGGCGATGGAGCGGAATGCGCAGGAGAAGCGCGACGAGGAGGAGGCCGACCGCCTGGAGAAGGCGCAGGCCGAGAAGGCGGCCGCCAACGCCCAGAAGAATCTGGAGGACGCCGAAGCCGCCCTTGCGGTGAAACGGCGTGCCGAGGAGGCCGCGCGTCGCCGATCAGCGTTGCTCGTCCCCCCATTGTCGTCAGCGCCGCCGCCTTCGGAGTTCACGGGGCAGACCGGAGAGGTCGGCACCGAGAACCCCCTCGTGGAGGAGGGCGGCGACGCTTCTAGCTCGGACACCCTCGTGCCGCCTCCGCCGCCTCCGCCACCATCTGGGAGACCGCACGGCAAACAACCGGTGGGCCAGTCGGAGCCGCCGACCACGAACGAGGCCGAGGCGCGGCTGCTTCTTCAAGTCGCCACGCCGGTGCGCCGCCGTCTTAAGAGGGCGACCTCGGCGCCGCGACCTCGGGAAACCGGCACTGCCAGCTGGGTGACCCTGGACGTCGAGGCCTCCAGTGCCGCGCCCACCGGGTGGTTGCGCGGAGGCGGCACCGGGCCGCTGAACCAAGCGCTCCTTGACGTCCAGGCGAAGCTGCATGCTGAAAGCGACGCCCTTCAAGTCTGCACTAGGGCGCATCTGGCCACGCGGACATCTGTCCGAGTACGTTTTCTTCTTCTTTCTGATTCTTGTTTTTCTCTATGGGGGCGCGCCAGCGCACCCACTGGGTGTAGTCCCCGAGTTCCGGGCCGGCTGCTGAGCAGGCGGTTTGGAACTCCCTCTGGCGAGTTTCGAATACTGACTTTGTTTTCATTGCTTTTTGTAGGAGTATCATAATCTCCGCGCCACTGCCTTCAACCGTAATGTTGAGGAGTTGAACAAGCGGACCGCCGACTTGACGGAAAGCCGGGGTAAGCTCTTTTATTCCTTCTTTGCAGGGGCGCGCTGGTGCACCCGCGGGCTGTAGTCCCCGAGATTCGGGCCGACTGCTGAGCAGTCAGGCCGGATCTCCCCGGCTATCTACTTTACTGATGACTTGCATGTCTCCTCTTCGTTCTTCAGGTGCCAACGCCGCTCTTCAGGAGCAGCTGGGCGAGGCCAACATTGCTCGGCATGCCAAGGAGGAGGAGTGCGGCAAGCTCGCCAAAGAGCGTGACCTGCTGGCGACGCAGCTGGCCGAGCAGAAGGAGCTGCTCCAGAAGGCACAGGACGAGGCCAAGACGCGGGAGGCCGCTCTCATGGCCGAGTTCGAGAGCGAGTGCTCCGCCTAGACCGATAGGGAGGTGATGCTGACCTCTGGCTACCACGAGATCGAGGACATTATTGATGGTAAGTTTCTTTCATTTCTTCGGGCTTCCGACTATGTGTCAGGCCGACCTCTGATTTTCGACTTGCTTCTTCTTTTGTCTTGGCAGACTTCTTTCCTGGTGTCGTGGGGGACGAACACCTATGGGGCAGGGCCCCTTTTCGGTCCGGCAAGGGAGCAGAGGGCGCACGAAGAGCAGATCGAGGCGAAGCACGCGGGGGATTTTACCCAGCTTCGGAGCTCTCCGGAGAGATAAAACTCCTACTGCTGCTTTGTGTTTCTATTTTGTTCTTTCTCAAGAGCGTAGGTGTGTGGTGGTTTCGAATGAGTCGAACCGAACCCCCTCTACGTGCGCATGGGCCTCCTTTTTATAGGTTAAAGGGGTCACCGACAGGTGGCAGCGTAGAAAGAGGGGTAAAAGAGTAAAAACGGGGGTTGGTACAACCGCTACCAACAGTGCCCCCTACCTAACTCTGATGGCAGGGGACAAGGGCATTTAATGCCCGTCCGGTCGCCCAAACAGTGCAAGGAAGCGACCGTTAGGACCGCCACCGCCTGCCACGATGGCCTTCTCGTCATCTCCTCTTACCACCTCGCACCGCTTGGCTGCACAGTGCCTCGCGACGTGCTCCTGGTATGGTCCTGGGGTGACACGTCATTGGATGCGCTGGAGCTTGGGTGCAGAGTGGCAGCCTTGCCGCGGCAAGCGCCTTGCCGCGGCCGTTGTCTTGTTGCACCTGCAAGCTTGCTGCTTGCCGGGCCTTGCCGGGACGCGCGGGGCGTCGCGGAAAGTTTCTTGGTTGGCCTTCCCGGCAAGCTCCTCTTGCCGGGGTCTTGTCCTTTCCGGCAAGCTCCTCTTGCCGGGGTTCTGTCTTCTCGGTTAACACTTTGTTCTTGAATGGCAGTAATAGGAATAGCAAAGGGTCTTGGCGGACGCCCGGCAAGCCTTGCCGTGAGGCGCTGCGACTGCCCATGCACAAGTTCGGGGTACTAAGGTACCCCTACTTTAGTACACCGACAGGAGCCCCCGGGCCTGGGCCATACACGGTGCCGAGCGCTGTTGGGCCAGGCCCAAAACAGGGCACGGGCACACGCGGCCTGGGTCCACACTAAATCTGACTCCGTTTCCACCGCGCTCCCCCGTAACAGCACGCGTCAATCGCAGCATCGTGGGAGAGATCGTGGGAAATACTTAATTCAAGAAATGCGTAACGTTCGCCTCCCCTGTTTATAACCAGAGGAAACGGGGCCGTTCCCCCACCTTCGCCACTTGCCGTTCCTTCCTCCGAAAGCTCCGCCGCTCCCCTCCGCTTCACAAGCCGAAAGAGAGCAGCGCTCAGCCGCCCGTCGCCGCCGTCGCCCTCAACACCTCCGCGCTCCCCCGCCGCTTCCGCCATGGCTCCGAAGACCGGCAAGGGCTCAAAGTCGAGCGCCAAGTCGGCCGAGGCGTTGCGGCTCGAGGCGCTGCGCAAGGAGCGAGTGCTTTTCACCCCCGAGCTCACCCCGAAGGCGCTGCGGGAGGAATTCTACCTCTTCTGGTGGACGCAGACGCGGGCGCATCCGCGCACGCCGGTGCTTTCCACTGAGGCTTCCAAATCGAAGCGGTGCCCAAAAGGGTACCATTTCTTTCCTGTGTTCTTCTATTGCGGGCTCTGCCCACCTTTTTCCGATTTTCTCTGCGACATCATGAATACCTACGGGTTTCATCTTCTCGATTTCACCCCCAACGCCGTTCTGACGATGGCGGTTTTCGCACACCTCTGCGAGAACTTCGTTGGTATCCTCCCCAATGTCGCTCTTTTTCGTCATTATTTCACCCCCCGGGCCGAGAAAGGGGAGCCATTGGCTGGCGGAATTGCCTGGACCTCATGAATCGACATGAAGGAGGTGTACTTGACGGGCGAGCTCTGCAGCAAGTGGGATGAGTGGAGGGCGGAGTGGTGCTGGATCGTTGACGCCAACCCGCAGCCATTCACCAACCTGCGCCAGACCCGGGTAGTGCGCGGCGGCGACTAGAGCGCTCTGTCGCCGGACGACGCCAAGCTGAAGATTGCCACCACCCGAATCCTCCGTCTCAGGCTTGCCGGGCTCACAGAAGGGGCAGTTGGCGTGGATTTCCTTCGCTTTCGCATCGCCCCTCTGCAGAAGAGGTGGAGGCCCGCCTGGATGTTTGGCGGTCCGGCGGATATCATGAGGCTGCGTCCAGGCCTTAACTTCAACTTCACGGTTTTGGAGCTTGACGAGATGCTGAGGGAGCTGTTCAAGCATGACGCCAACCATCCAGAGTTGTTCAGGCTGCCGCAGGGCGTCATCCCGTTGTGCAACAACTCCCAGCGCGATCGCATCTGCGCAATGATGCCAGAGTGCGACTTGCACGGGATAAGCGCAACTTGGATAGAGCCCGCCGACGACGTCGTGCGGCAATTCTTCGATGGCTTGACGGAGATAGCAGTCAATGCCGACGAGCAGAGGCTCCTCACCCGCGACACCACCGACGACGAGATGCGGTACATCGCCACTAGTGCCGAAGAGGCGGCGGCAGCCGCCGCCGCGGGCGAGTTCGGCTTCACGTTGGAGGAGGCAGAGGCGGCCGAGGCGGCAAGCCTTGCCGACAGGGAGGACCATGCCGGAGAGGTCGCTGGCGAGGGGGAGCCCGAGGCCGAAGCGAGCGAGCCCGCCGAGGGCGCGAGCGGCCAACCGTCTTCGAGCAGCTTGCCGCAGGCGGAGCCCCCAGCGCAGCCCCAATTCCAACCAAGAAGGCGCCTCCGTCGAGCTGGAGATACAGCAGGGCCGCAAGCAGGCCAATAGCCGCAGCGTCGTGGGACACGCTCCACCGCGGCAAGTACCGTTGCCGCGGGAGCATCTCAGGCCGCGCCGGCAACTGAGGCGGGGTCTTCCCGGGCTGCCACGCCCGATCCTGCCGCAGCTCCCGGCAAACGTCCAAGGGAGCCCACTCCTCCGCCTTGCCACGCAGACTTCGACCTCTCCGCGCTGAGCTCCGACGAGGAGGAAGAAGAGGAGCAGGAGTAAGGCTTTCTTCTCATTGAACTTGTATTTCTTCAATCTTTGTTGTTTCTGGCTTTGCACCTGATTTGCTTCCCTCCGAATCCTTGTTCTATTTCAGGACTCTGGCCGAGAGAGCGGCGAAGAGGGCCAAGGTCCCTGTGGTTGTCATCAAGGACGATCCTGCTGTGATGGCAGAGGACACGTCCGAGACTACCTTGACGGACCCGGTTCCTTCTCCTCGCAGCAGCCCCCAGCACAGCCCCCGACGTAAGTGTTTGGTTCACTTTCTGTTGTGGGGCGCGCATGGGTGCTTCTTCTTTTGCTGACGTCTTGATTGTTGATTCATTTGTGTAGGAGCAGAGCAGGCCCATCAGGAGCAATCAGAAACCTCCCCGGAGTTGCTGTCTGCTTCGACTACGTCGCCAAGGGGTGATTCATGTCTTGGTGGAGGAGCCCATGAGCAAGGCAAGGGAGAGGTCCCCGGCAAGGGACGGAACCAATGAGCCCTTGGTGGAGGAGCCCATGGTTACAGACCCCAGCACAGGTAACCTTCCTCGTCGGAAATCTTCCCTTGGGCTCTTCTTCTGATCTTCTTTCTTCTTTTGTTGGATATTTGCTTGACTTTTCCTTCCTCTTCCTATCCTCAGATCCCTCTCTCGCAGACCCGATGGAGATCGAGCCCGCCGGCGAGGAAGGCGCACGCGGCAACACTGAGAATGCTGCCGCTGGCGAGGAAGAGGCCGGCGCTGATGAACCCGCCAACGAGGAAGCCACCATGGCCGCTGGCGCAGGAGCCGGCGAGGGGTCCGGCGATCGTACTGACGACTTGGAGGGCGCAGGAGCGCAACGCGCTGCACCGTCCGCCGACCCCTCCGCCGCTGATGCCGCGCCGGGCTCCGAGGAGCCCCAGCTAGGCGCATACTTGAAGGCCGACGAGGGCGTATACATCAAGCTTCCCTGGGCATCGAGCTCCAGGGCGCCGGTTGAAGGAGAGGAGTTTGACGGGGAGGTACTCGCCTCTGCTGGGCTGGTAGTGGTTGACGCGCCCAGCAGCAGCAGTGGCGAGTCCGAGGAGGAGCAGCTGCTCTGGAAGTTGGTGTCACTCTACCGCGCCCAGCAAGCGAAGCTTGAGTCCCGGGAAGCGCTTGTTGCGCAGGCGGGAGTTGACATAGAGAAACACGCACAGGAGCTCCGGAACCTCAACCAGGAGGCCCTCCGGTCCATTGCTGAGGAGAGGGCACAGCTCGACGAGGCGAAGAAGGCGTTCATCCTGGAGAAGGCTGAAGCCGAGGAGCAGCAGAGGCTCGCCGCCGAGGAGCAGTCCAAGCAGGAAGGTGAGCTGATACAGAAAAAGGTGGTCTTGGACAGCCACGAGGTGGAGCTCGCCATTCGGGAGCAGTCACTTGGCGGGGCACTCAAGGAGGCGAAGGATGCCGCCGCGGCTGCTGAGGCCGCCAAGAAGGAGTTAGAGGTGAAGGTGACGCAGCTGGAGGCGGACATGAAAGGGAAGAATGAAGAGCTTGCCGCACTCTAGCGCGAACGCGAGAAGGATGCCCGCGCCCATGGCGATCTGCAAGTTCAGCTCGCCGACTAGATCAAGGAACTGAACGCCGCCAAGGACTCGAGTGCTGATCTGGAGATGAAGCTGGCCACCTTGACGGAGATGCTGGACGCCGCCAAGAAGCGAGAAGATGACTTGAGGAAAGAGGTCAAGGGCAACGAAGAACTGCTGACGAGGGCCGCTGAGACTCAGAACACTTTCAAGGCCACGGTGGAGCTCTGGACGGAGGGCCTTGTCAACATTGCTGCAGCCATCGACGAGGAGTTGGCGGAGCTGGACTTGGCGGGCTTCGGGTACTCCACCAACGAGAACCTCCAGCCCAGCGCCAAGCTTACTCTTTTCTTCAAGGGCGTGGTGACAGCCCTCCAGCAACTCCGGGAAAGGACCCCGAAGAAGCTGGCGGACGAGTCATGCGCAATCTGCGCCAAGGTCTTGGAGAAGGTGCTGGTGAAGATCCTCTTCCGCAATCCAGGCCTCGACCTCTCCCGCGTCCTCAAGAAGCTGTCGGCGGGTGCTGATCTTGAGGAGCTCAAAGCCATCGTCGCACCCATCGTGGACAAGGTGAACGAAGTCAGGAGGATCGATGGCGAGCGCGCGGATTAGGCCATCCTTCTTCTCCTTTCCTTGTCGCTGTTTATTTAAGTCATGAGAACAATCTACTCAGTGCCGCAACAAGCTATTTTTGTAATATAACTCTATTCTGGGCACTATGTGCTATTTTACTTCCTTTACTTGATTCCATCCCTTGTATGTTTTTACCCTACGCTTTTACGGAACTTGCCGGCGCAAGCACACTTGCCGCGAGCGCTGAGTGCGGAACATTAGCAGCCTGCTGGCGGTGTTGCCTCCGGGAAGAAACCTTGTCGGAACTAGTCGCAGCACACTTTCATTGTTGAGCGGACTCGAAACAAAGTAAGGGTGCAACTTAGCCACGAGCCGGTTCCTCCGCGCACAGGTTTTCCATACAAGGCACGATCATTCAAGGAATATAACTTAAAAATTTCAAACTGACTGTGCTCAAACTTGGGCAACTTAGCTTTTCTGTCGTCTGTGTCCCGGGAAGGCCATACTTCTTTGAACGACGCCCGGTCCACACCTTTATCCTCTCCTCCCCCCCGTGAACTTGTGGGCGAAGGAACCTTCTTTTTGAGAAAAAGAAAGAAGAGAAAATAATGGTATGGGGCCTTAAGGCTCGTTATTGCTTACCGGGGGTAAGTGCTGCACAAAGTGTCAGATAAAACATGCAAAAAAGAAAGAATGCATGAAATTTGACAAGATGTGCGAAGCACACATGAACTTTATTTATGCACAGGATCTGCGCCCGGCTTTGTACAAAGGGTTACATGCAACAGCGGCAAAGCTTGTACAAAAGGTGGTTGCCGGAACAGATTCCGGCAACCGCGCCTTATGGGTAAAACTTGCGAAGATGCTCTATGTTCTAGGAATTGCTCACCGGAAAGCCATCTTCAGTCTCAAGGCGGACAGCGCCGGGCCTAGTGACTCGTTTCACCCGATAAGGGCCTTCCCACTTCGGCGTCAACTTGTTGTAATTCTTGGCGGATTGAACGCGCCGAAGAACAAGGTCGCCTTCCTCGAAGCTTTTGGCATTAACTTTGCGGCTATGGTAGCGGCGCAAAGCTTGCTGGTAGCGACCAGCTCGTACAGCAGCCTGAAGACGATCTTCCTCGAGGAGCAGCGCGTCATCTTGCCGCAGCTGCTCTTGCTCAAGCTCATCATAAGCGAGCACTCGAGGCGATCCGTATACGAGTTCCGTGGGGAGAACTGCTTCTGCTCCATAGACAAGAGCAAAAGGTGTCTGGCTAGTGGCTCGATTTGGCGTCGTCCTGATCGACCAAAGAACCACCGGCAGCTCCTCGATCCAATTTCTTCTGCACTTGCGCAGCCTGTTGAAAGTTCTGGTCTTGAGCCCGCGCAGCACTTCAGCGTTTGTCCTCTCCGCTTGACCGTTGCTTCTCGGGTGAGCAACAGAAGCGAAGCAGAGCTTGGTGCCAAGATCTTGGACGTACTGCATGAAGGTGCGGCTCGTGAATTGTGTGCCATTGTCGGTGATGATCCTGTTAGGGACTCCGAAACGGCAAACAATTGACCTGAAGAACTTGACTGCTAACTATGCTGTCACCTTCCTCACTTCTTCCACTTCAGGCCACTTTGTGAACTTGTCGATTGCAACGTACAAGTACTCAAAGCCCCCGACAGCTCGGGGAAAGGGGCTGAGGATGTCAAGCCCCCAGACCGAAAATGGCCAGGATAAAGGGATTGTTTGGAGAGCTTGAGCTGGTTGATGTATCTGCTTGGAGTGGAACTGGCACGCTTCACACTTGGTTACTTGTGCAGTTGCATCCTGGAGGGCTGTCGGCCAGAAGAAACCTCGCCGAAAGGCTTTGCCGACAAGTGCTCTTGCGCCAATGTGGTGACCACATATGCCTCCATGTATCTCCGCCAACAGCTCCTGTCCATCTTCCCGGGAAATGCACTTCAATTTCACTCCGTTGAATCTTCTTCTGTATAGTATGTCATCGACAAACTGGTACATACTCGATTGCCGGGCTACTCTCTCCGCTTCTTCTTGCTCTTCGAGAAGTTCTCCTGTCTGAAGGAAATGGACAATCTGCTGTGCCCATGCCGGAGCTTGTGGCTCAACGACGAGGAATAAAGGCACAAATGCTGCTGCGGGAACATCTGCTTCCACGGCAAGAATCTGTGATTCAGCCGGAGCATGATGCTCCCCGGCAAGCGTGTCGGGACATAGCTTGTCGGGAGCGTCTGCTTCAACGAAACAAACCCTAGAGCTTGTCGGAGCAGACTGTTCCTCAGCACTCTTTGTGTTGATCTTGGGGACCTTCTTGACGGTGGCTTCAGGGAGCTCTGCCGGAAAGTAGTCGCCAGTAACCAACTTCCTCTTCTTGCTCTGTCCAGTTGATGGTGTTACAGATGGTTGAGTCAGCTTGAGCACAAAAATCCCTGGTTCCACAGGTATCTTGAGTGCGGCGCATTTTGACAGGCCGTCTGCAATGTCGTTCTGAGCTCTTGGAACGTGTTCCATCTGCAGGCCATCAAAATGTTCTTCTAGCTTCCTCACTTCATCAATGTATGCTTCCATCAACGGACTCTGATAATCTTTGTTTACTTGACGGACGACAAGCTGTGAGTCACCCCTGACAATAAGCTTCCTGATCCCAAGGTCTGCCGCGATCCTGAGTCCGGCAAGCAAGCCTTCATACTCTACAGTATTGTTTGTTGCTTGCTCCTTGGGAAAATACATTTGGACCACGTACTTGAGGTGCTCTCTGGTGGGTGCGACAAGTAGTACACCCGCACCGGCGCCTTGCAGCGAGAAGGCACCATCAAAGTACATGACCCATTCCTTGTTCGCTTCCTTGACGGGGATGCTCCTCTCTGGAGTTTCTTCATCAGGTGTTGGCGTCCATTCTGCTATGAACTCTGCCAATGCTCGGCTCTGAATAGTTGAAGTACTTTCAAACTTGAGGCCAAAGCTTGAAAATTCCAGTGCCCACTCGACAATCCTGCCTGTTGCCTCTGGATTCTGCAATATCCTCTTCAACGGAAAGCGAGTGACCACTATGATCTCGTGTGCTTGAAAGTAATGGCACAGCTTCCTCGAGGCCATGAGAAGGCCGAAAAGCAATTTCTGCACACCAGAGTACCTTGATCTAGCCCCCTGCAGAAGGGAACTGACAAAGTAAACTGGGCGCTGCACCATCTTCTTCTGTTTCTCCTCTTGTGGCTGCGCAGATCCATCCTTGTTGGGACCAGAGCTTGTCGGGGAAGCCCCCTGCTTGTCGCTGGATTCGCTTGCCGTGGTTGCTGGCTCATCATCCGCCTCCCTCTCCGCTACTAACGCAGCACTAACCAATTGATTGGTTGCCGCCAGATATAGCAGCAACTTCTCTTGTGACATAGGTGCGACAAGTATTGGAGTGGAGGATAGGTATCTCTTCAAGTCCTGCAGCGCAGCCTCCGCTTCCGGAGTCCATTTCATTGGACCTGCCTTTTTCAAAATTTCGAAAAATGGCAGGGCGTGCTGAGCAGACTTAGAGATGAACCTACTGAGAGCAGCAACACAGCCGGCAAGTCTTCGCACATCCTTGACGTGCTTCGGTGCTTCGATCTGCTCGATGGCCTTGATCTTGTCGGGATTGGCTTTGATCGCCCGCTGAGACAAAAAGAATCCGAGAAGCTTGCCGGAAGGGACTCCAAACACGCACTTCTCGGGATTCAACTTGAGATTGATCTTGCGCAGATTTGCGAAAGTCTCGTCCAAATCTTGGATCAAAGTATCTTTGTCCTTGCTCTTGACCACTATGTCATCCATGTAAGCCTCTACATTTCTGTGCAACTGTGGCTCAAAAGCATGACTGACTACTCTTGCAAATGTTGAACCAGCATTCTTTAGTCCGAAAGGCATCCGTACAAAGCAGTACGTGCCACATGGAGTAATGAATGCGGTTTTCTCTTCATCCTCTTCTGCCATGAAGATCTGATGATATCCTGAGTATGCATCAAGGAATGAAAGCAGATCACATCCTGCCGTGGAGTCGACAATCTGGTCAATGCGCGGCAAGGGAAATGGATCCTTGGGACAAGCTTTATTAACATCAGTGAAGTCAATACAAAGCCTCCACTTCCCGTTTGCTTTGCGCACGACTACTAGATTGGCTAACCACGTTGGATGGAGTACTCCTCGGACCAGGCCTGCTGCTTCCAGTTTCTTGATCTCTTCAGCAATGAACTCTTGGCGTTCCACTGCTTGCTTCCTAACTCTCTGCTTGACGGGCCGCGCGTGAGGGCAGACGGCAAGGTGGTGCTCAATTACTTTCCTGGGAACACCGGGGATGTCAGATGGTTGCCATGCAAACACATCGACATTCGCCCGCAGGAAAGCAACGAGCGCGCTTTCCTATTTAGGGTCAAGCGTGGCACTGATGGTGAAGGTACCACAAGTGCCATCCTCCTTGGCGGCCACTTTCTTGGTCTCTGGTGAAGCTGTCTTTGCCTTCTTGCACTTGCCGGTGGAGCTCGATGGTGCGTCCTCGACGGTAGCACAGCACTCCGAAGAGGTGCGCTTGCCGGAGTGGGCATCAGAGCTACTCTTTCCGGACTTGGTCTTCTTCTTCCCCCCGGGAGCTTCAGCGGCAAGTGGTTTGCGTTCTGCTGCGGCTGCTGCTTCCCGGTAGATCTTGTCGGTACAGATAAGTGCATCTTTCTTGTCGCCATGGACAGAAATAACACTTATCGGACCAGGCATCTTAAGCACGTTGTAAGCGTAGTGAGAGGCTGCCATGAACTTGGCAAGTGCTGGACGGCCAAGTATCCCGTTGTAGGGCAATGGGAAATCAGCAACGTCAAATGTAACTCTCTCTGTCCTGAAATTCAGCTCGCTACCAAAAGTTACTGGCAGTGTGATCTTCCCCTTCGGCTTGCTCCTTCCCGGGTTGATTCCTTGAAAGGTGCCGGTCTCTTCGAGCTCGCTGTCTGGGATCTGGAGCTTCTTGAGCACTGTGGAGGAGATCAGATTCAGGCCGGCCCCGCCAGCATCTTTGTGACCTTGAGGTTGCGGATAGTTTGTGAAAGCAACATCGGCAAGCACCCGACCGCAGTGATGCGATCAGGGTGATCCTCAACGTCGAAGATGATGGGCATGCTGGACCACTTCAGGGGCTTGCGCGATTCGACGGACGGTTCTGCTGCGTTCACTTCCCGCACCCACTGTTTGAGTTGGCGGTGCGAGGTGTGCACAGAAGCGTCGCCGTCAACGCACAAAACTTCCGTTGCCTTCTGAAACTCCTGCTCATCGGTCTCATCTTCCTCCATCTCGTCATCTTCATCTTCGTCTTCGTCTTTGTCGCGGCCACGGGGAGGCCTATCTCCTTGGCGCTGCTTGGCCTTGCCGCGGCGCCCTCCCCGCGCGGGACGCTTCTTGCCGGATCCTCCGCCTCCTTCCTGGGCCTTCTCCTTGTCGCGGCACTCGTATTCAGCTTTCTGTAGCTCTGCCATCTGCTCAACCTTCTTGCAAGCTTGGAGGTCGTGGCCCTTGGTGCGGTGGATCTTGCAGTACTAGTTGCCGGAGCCATCCTGCTTGTCGGCGGCTACCACAGCCTCGCCGGAGTCACCAGCTTTGGCCTTCTCGGAACCGCCCCGGTTGCCGGACTGCTCGACAACTAGCACATCCTTAGCTTTCCTCTTTCTGTTATTCCGCCTCCGGTTTTTCTTTGCCGGAGGGGCGTCCTCACTGTCAGATCCTTCTGCTCCTGCATTCTCTCCGGGGAGTCTCCTCCCTTCTTCAGCCCGTGCACACTTGTCGGCCAGAGCATATAGCTCGCTGACATCTGTGATTTTGCACATCGCCATCTCCTCCCTCATCCTGCGGTTACGCACATTCTGATGGAACGCGCTGATAACCGCGGCAGGGTGGATGTCTGGAATGTTGCGCTGCACCTGGCTGAATCTGTGTATTTACTTGCGTAGGGGTTCTCCTTCCTTCTGGGCGAGCAGATGAAGATCGCTCTCCTGGCCATGTGGTTTGTGGCCGCCTGTGAAGGCGCCGACAAACTGATGGCACAGGTCCGCCCACGAAGAGATGGAGTTGTCCGGCAAGTGCATGAGCCAAGATCTGATGTTGGGCTTGAGCACCGGCGGGAAGTAGTTGGCGAGGATCTTCTCGTCGCGCCCCCCAGCAGCCTGCACCGCGGTGGTGTAAACGCTGAGGAACTCCGACGGATGTATCCTGCCATCGTACTTCTCGGGCACGTCTGGCTTGAAGTTCTTGGTACTGGGCCACTGGACCTGCCGCAGCTCACGGGTGAACGCAGGGCATCCTACCGCGTACGGCAAGTCCCCTGGTTCCCCTGGCGCATGCATATCGACAGTGGGCCCAGCGCGCTGGTCAGATTGACGCCGCACTTCTCTTCGACGCTCGATGCGAGTGCGAGTGTCTTCGTGTCGTCGTTCTTGAAGAACTTGGCATTGATCGCGGTGAGCTCGCGGGTCTGACGACGCGGTGGAGTCGGTGTCGGGGTTGGCCCGGCGAGTCGGCGATCTTGGCCTTCGAGGCGGGGAGTGCACGGTGGTGGCACCCCCAGCGGTGTTTTCAGCGTCGGCTTGCGCCTGGGCGTCTTGTCGGGGCTTCGATGTGCTCGGTTGCCGGGGCTTGTCGCCGTTGGCGAAGCCGATGAGGCTCTGAATGGCGGCCCTCCAGTCGTCGATCTTGTATGGCGCTGGAGGGTAATCTAGAAGCAGCTGGGCTCGGGCCAGCGCTTCCTCTAGAGTCTTGGGTGGTGGTGGCGAGCGGCGCGAGGTACGGGATATGCTCAAACTTCTAACAGTGTTAGAAGGAGCAACATCTCGTCCAGGCGACCGCACTGCGCTCGTGCCAGCGTGTTGACGTGCACGTTGGCCTTGAGCGTCCCGTGACCCACCAGCTTGGCCTTGTTCCAACGCGAGTACGGTGCTAGGAGCACCGTGGCGTTGTCGATCCTGCACCCCCTGGGAGGGTTGCGGTGGATGTACAGACGTTGAAGCTTGCGGGGCCTTGTCCTTGGACCTGGTGACGACGTGAGTCCCACCGTCGGCGCCCGCTCCTCCGCCGGCGTCCACCCCACCGCCCGTTTGCTCCGGTGGTGGCAGGATAGTCGCAGACGGAGCGGCCACCTCCGAAGTCTTCTTCTTCGGTGGCATGTCGATGAAGATGTTGATGTAGCGCGCACAGACGCCGGATCAGATACGCACGACCTCGACGCCCCCCTACCTGGCGCGCCAAAGATGTCGTGGGGGACGAACACCTATGGGGCAGGGCCCCTTTTTGGTCCGGCAAGGGAGCGGAGGGCGCACGAAGAGCAGATCGAGGCGAAGCACGCGGGGGATTTTACCCAACTTCGGAGCTCTCCGGAGAGATAAAACTCCTACTGCTGCTTTGTGTTTCTATTCTGTTCTTTCTCAAGAGCGTAGGTGTGTGGTGGTTTCGAATGAGTCGAACCGATCCCCCTCTACGTGCGCATGGGCCTCCTTTTTATAGGTTAAAGGGGTCACCGACAGGTGGCAGCATAGAAAGAGGGGTAAAAGAGTAAAAACGGGGGTTGGTACAACCGCTACCAACAGTGCCCCCTACCTAACTCTGACGGCACGGGACAAGGGCATTTAATGCCCGTCCGGTCGCCCAAAAAGTGCAAGGAAGCGACCGTTAGGAGCGCCAACGCCTGCCACGATGGCCTTCTCGTCATCTCCTCTTGCCACCTCGCACCGCTTGGCTGCACAGCGCCTCGCCACGTGCTCGTGGGATGGTCCTGGGGTGACACGTCGTTGGATGCGCTGGAGCTCGGGTGCAGAGTGGCAGCCTTGCCGCGGCAAGCGCCTTGCCACGGCCGTTGTCTTGTCGCACCTGCAAGCTTGCTGCTCGCCGGGCCTTGCCGGGACGCGCGGGGTGTCGCGGCAAGTTTCTTGGTTGGCCTTCCCGGCAAGCTCCTCTTGCTGGGGTCTTGTCCTTTCCGGCAAGCTCCTCTTGCCGGGGTTCTGTCTTCTCGGTTAACACTTTGTTCCTGAATGGCAGTAATAGGAATAGCGAAGGGTCTTGGCGGACGCCCGGCAAGCCTTGCCGCGAGGCGCTACGACTGCCCGTGCACAAGTTCGGGGTACTAAGGTACCCCTACTTTAGTACACCGACACCTGGTCAATCACAGGCAGTCCCTCTGGCCATCGAGGCTGCTCGGGAGGCGCGGAGGGCGAAGGGTGAGGAGATCGCCGCTAATGCCCCCCGAACCATCGACGAGCAGCTCCTGAGCATTGAAGCCCGTGTTCGTCTAGCTCACCGGCTGCTGCGCCGGCTTCAGCATGCCGGCGCCCAGGAGGTTGCTGCCCTGTGGCCGGACATGCCGGCTCTGCGCACCGCCAGTCGGACCGCCGACTGGCTGGAAGTCGCCGCCGGTCGTCATGAGGCTCGGAAGGGCTCCTCGGCCCGGGCCGGAGCACGCCGAGCCTTGGAGTTTGTCAAGGCGTGGTATCCGGGGCTGGACCTGGACTGTCTGGCCGTGTTCCGGTCAGAAGCCCAGGCCGAGCTGGAGGCCGTGGAGGGCGCCCTTGTCGAGCGCGCGGCGGCCATCGCCGAGTACACGGACACCAATGTCCTCGTGCCCGAGCGGGCTGAAGGCGGCGAGGAAGTGCCGCCAGACTGGTTTGGGATGAACCCGGAGTATGGCGAAGACTTAGCGGAGGTGATCAACTCCAGCACCGAGGAGGAGGACGACGCAGAGGATGGACGCGAGGCGGAGGCGCCAGAAGACGGAGCAGGCGGCCAGCCTCAGCTCGATCGCGCCTCCAGCAACGAGCCGCGTGGAGACAAGGCGACTGCCGTCGGAGGCGACCAAACCGAGACCGCCCAGCCGACTGCCCGGGCGCCCGACACCGCCATCTCCTCCGACCCTCCGGCCTCGGAGACCGCATCCTAGGCTTCTTTTTCCGCTTCTGTTTTATCTGTCTTTAGTAATCTTTTGAACATCTGTTAGATTCAAACAGTTCCACCCGCGGGGTGTATCTTGAACTTCTATTCGAAGATTCGGCCAAGGGCCTATGTAAATATTCATCCGATTTCCGCCTTTCCTTGCTTATTGCTCCTTAGGCTTTTTCCTTTGCCGCGTTCTTTTAGTTGCTGCCTTGCCAGCTGGGCAGCCGCTCTGCGGACTGTCGCTAGGTCAAGTGCTTGGCTACTTCGGGAAGGCAAGTACTTGGTCGTTTAGAGTTTCTTTAGCAAGTCGGCTAGAAAGCGACAGGTCGACTACCCAAGAGTCGACCGTCTTTGATAGAAGCTAAGACATCGAGCCGACTCCTTATGAGTCGGCTCTGCAGAGAGAGGCTGGGAGCCGGCTTGAGCTATGCATACGCTTTAGGTCCTTAGACATTTTTTCGTGTGTGCGCCCGTTCTTGCTTGTTCTCCGCCTACCAACAGTCGCTCTGCGAGCTGCGGCTTTCGAAAGGAGACGGCTTGAGCGCAACACATTACTTGTCCGACTGCAGGAAGCATTTCATAGCGCAAGACGGCAAGTCCCCGGGCCGACTAGTCGGACCCGGTGCCAGACGATATGATAAAAAGAGTAGCATATTCGGAAGCGTGATTCTTCTCATACAGATAACAAAAAGGCAGTCCCCGAGCTCGTCTCGGGGGGCCCAAGGTCTTAGTACTTTAATACAAAAGGGGGTAGTGTGATACATACTGCATCAACTATAGAATCTTCGAAGAAGATTTGCATTCCACGGGTGCTCTGTTTCTTTGCCGGAGTCGTCCCTCTTACGCACTCGAGGCTTCTGAGCATCGATTAGGTAGTAGGAGTCGTTGCCCAGGACTTTGCTGATGATGAAGGGGCCTTCCCAAGGTGCCGACAACTTGTGCTGGTCGGCTGTTCTCTGAATCAGCCGGAGCACAAGGTCGCCCTCTTGAAACGATCTCGGCTTGACCTTTCGGTTGTAGTATCAGCGCAGACTCTGCTGGTAGATGCTGGACCGGCTGAGTGCCAACAGCCGGCCCTCTTCCAGCAGGTCAACACCGTCTTGGCGTGCTTCTTCAGCTTCCTCTTCGGTGTACATGGTGACTCGTGGAGAGTCGAACTCTATATCCGTTGGGATGACGGCTTCGGCACCGTAGACGAGGAAGAAAGGCGTGAAGCCAGTTGACTTGTTTGGAGTCGTGCGCAGACTCCAGAGGACGGCTGGTAGCTCCTCAACCCAACAGCCGGCCGAATGCTCGAGTGGTTCGACCAGTCGAGGCTTGATGCCGGACAGGATGAGGCCGTTTGCTCGTTCCACCTGGCCGTTTGACAGCGGATGGGCAACAGATGCTAAGTCCAGTCGGATGCCCTGCGTCGCGCAGAAATGGGCCAGGGCGCCTTTGGCAAAGTTTGTGCCATTGTCGGTGATGATGTTGTGCGGTATGCCATACCGCACCGTGATGTCGGCAATGAAAGTCACTGCAGTCGGCCCGTTCAACTTCTTGATGGGCTTTGCTTCTATCCACTTGGTGAACTTGTCCACGCGACAAGCAGATGAGTTAGGCCGCTTCGTGCCGTCTTCAATGGTCCCACCATGTCCAGGCCCCAAACTGCGAAGGGCCAGGCGATGGGGATTGTCTTCAGCGCAGAAGCCGGCTGAAGTGGCTTGGAGCGGAACTTCTGGCACCCCTTGCATTTTTGGACTAACTCTTTGGCCTCTTCCAGGGCAGTCGGCCAAAAGAATCCGTGCCGAAAAGCTTTGGCGACGAGTGCCCTTGAAGCCGCGTGGTGGCCGCACTCGCCCTGGTGAATGTCTCCGAGGATTGCTTGGCCTTGTTATGGCTATATGCAGCGCTGGTAGACATCAGTGACGCTGCACCTGACTAGCTCTCTGTTGACTATGGTGTATGCTACCGCTCGGCGTTGCACTTGCCGAGCCAAGATCTCCTCAGTCGGCAGCTCTCTGTTTACTAGAAACTTGAGGATGGGCCGCGCCCATGAGGGTGCTGCTATTTCTTCAACTGCTACCACAACGACTTGGACAAGGGTGGCTGGGCTGGGAGGCGGCGGGCTGGAGTCTGCGGCCGCTTGCTGGACTGACGGAGTCCCTGGGCCGGCTGACGCAGTCCCTGGGCCAGGCTTCGAAGTCCCCGGGCCGGCTGGCGCAGTCCCCGGGCCGGGCTCTGAAGTCCCCGGGTCGGCTTCGACTGTGGTTTTCTTGGGGCCGTCTGCTGGGGCTCTGGAGTCAGATCCGACTACTTCTGGAGGGGCCGGCACAAAGATGGAGTCTGACTCTGGTGAAGGCTTGATAGATGGCTTGAGGAGGCGCTGAAGAGCGACGCCGGAAGGTATTGCTTGACGAGTGGAGCCGACTCGTGCCAAGGCATCTGCTTGATCATTGTCATTTCTTGGTACGTGAAGGAATTCGCACCCCTCGAAGTATCCGCTGAGTTCCTGCACCAGGAAGGGGTAGCTCACCATGTTTGCGTCTTTGGCGTCCCAGTCGCCGGATGATTGTTGAACCACCAAGTTGGAGTCGCCATAGCACAGGATCCGGCGAATGCCGAGTTCTTTGGCAAGCCGGAGCCCATGAATGAGCGCTTCATATTCGGCGACATTGTTGGAGGCGGCGAAGTGGATCTGCAGCACATACTTGAGCTTGTCGCCTTTAGGGGAGGTGAGGACGACGCCGGCCCCCAGGCCGGTGCGCATCTTATAGCCGTCGAAATGCATCCGCCAATGGGTGGAGTCGGGCGCTGGCGGCAGGTACTTTGTCTCGGCCCAGTCGACGAGGAAGTCGGCCAGCGCTTGTGACTTGATGGCGGTGTGGGGCTGGTAGTAGATGGTGTAAGGAGCCAGATCTATGGCCCATTTGGCTACTCGGCCGGAGGCGTCTCGGCTTCCATTGATCTCGGCCAGTGGAGCGGTGCAAACCACAGTGATTGGATGTTCTTGAAAGTAAGGCTTCAGCTTCTTGGCAGCAAAGTGCACACCGTAGCACATCTTCTGGTAGTGAGGGTAGTTCTGCTTGGAGGTCGACAGTACCTCGCTCAGGTAATATACCAGTCTTTGGACAGGGAGCACCTTGCCTTCCTCCTTGCGCTCGACTATGATGACTGTGCTGACTACTCGGGTGGTGGCGGCGATGTACAAGAGCATGGGCTCTTTGGGAGTCGGAGCCGCCAACACAGGGGGAGTAGTCAACATCTTTTTCAGTTGGAGAAATGCCTCATCCGCCTTGTGGTTCCACTAAAAAAGGTGGTCTTCTTCATAAATTGATTCAAGGGCAGAGCTTTCTCGCCCAGCCGACTAATGAATCGGCTGATGGATGCCAAGCAGCCGGTGAACTTCTGCACATCTAACAGTTGGCTGGGTACCTCCATCCTCTCGATGGCCTTGATCTTCACAGGGTTGCACTCTATGCCGCGTTCGGAGACCAGGAAGCCAACGAGTTGGCCGGCTGGTACTCCGAAAACGCACTTCTCAAGGTTGAGCTTGATCTGAAATCGGCGCAGATTCTCAAAGGTCTCCTTGAGATCTTCCAGTAGCATCCCACGCTTCTCCGTCTTCACCACTACATCATCCACATAGACATGGGAATTCCTGCCGAGTTGCTTGAGGAGGCACTTCTGCATGCAACGCTGAAAGGTGGCGCCGGCATTCCTCAAGCCGAACGTCATCGTCAGGTAGCACAAGGCTCCGAATGGTGTGATGAAGGCGGTCTTCAGTCTGTCTGCCGAGTTCAGCTTGATCTGGTGATATCCTGAATATGCATCTAGGAAACTCAGCAGCTCGCATCCGGCTGTGGAGTCTATCACCTGATCGATTCTTGGCAGGGCAAATGGATCCTTTGGGCAAGCTTTGTTGAGGCTTGTGTAGTCGATACACATCCACCACTGCTTGTTCTTCTTTAGTACCAAAACCGGGTTTGCCAGCCACTCTGGAAAAAACACTTCCATGATGAAGCCGGCCGCAAGAAGCCGGGCTATCTCCTCTCCAACAACTCTTCTCTTCTCTTCTGACAGGCGGCACAAAGGTTGCCTGACAGGTTTCACATCTGGTCTGACATGTAACTTGTGCTCGGCGAATTCCGTCGGGACACTAGGCATATCCTTGGGGGACCATGCGAAGATGTTGCGATTCTCACGGAGGAAATCGACGAGCTCGCCTTCCTATTTGCTGTCAAGGCCCGTGCCCACGACAACGTATCTCTCTGGGTGTTCCGGGTCCAAGGGTATCTTCTTGGTCTCTTTGGCCGGCTTGAATGATCCTTCTGCTTCCGACTCCTTGGGGTCGGGCAACATCTCTGGCTGCTTTCCGGCCATCGCCACGACTCGGTCAAGGAGCCGCTTCTCTGCCGTGATCACCAGGGACTCGGCCAGCCGACTGCTCTCGGCCGCGCAGGCGGACGACTTCCGGTAGTCGCCGGCTACGGTCAGAATCCCCTTGGAACTCGGCATCTTCATCTTCAGGTAGGCGTAGTGAGGGACTGCCATGAACTTGGCCAAGGCAGGTCGGCCAAGCAGTGCGTGGTACGGGCTTTCCAGGTCCACTACTTCAAACCAGACTGGCTCTCGGCGGAAATGATCTTTGTCTCCGAAGAGGACGTCTATCAGGATCTTGCCATTTGGTGAACAGGAAAGGCCGGGTACAATTCCATGGAACACAGTCCGGCTGCTCTGCAGCTGTCTTCGCTTGATTCCTAGCTTCTCCATGGTATCTTTGTACAGGATGTTGATGCTGCTGCCTCCATCTATCAGTACTCTTGAAAAGCGGGCGGCCCGCCTATCAGTGGCCAAGGTGGCACCTAGGACCAGGGCATAAGAGCCCGGACTCAGCATCACCTCTGGGTGGTCCGCTCTACTCCAACTGATTGGCCTCTCGGACCAATGCATGAACTCTAGGGCACCTGTTGCTACTGCATTTACTTCTTGCTGCTGTTGGCGCCTGCTGCACCGGTCATCTGCTACACTGGTGAACACCACGTAGGCTCAGTGCTCATCTGGGAACTCGTCTTGCACTGCACCGACTGGCCGAGCCGCCGGCTGCTGGGGCAGCGGTGGAGGCGGCGGCCCAGCAGGCGGCGGTGGAGTGAGGCCGTCTCCCTTGGCGATTCTGGTGAGCCAGTGGCACTTTCGGGTGGTATGGTTTGACGGCTTCGCGCTGCTGTGGAACTTGCAGGGACCATCCAAAGTCTGCTCGTAGGAGAAGGCTGGCAACCAATTGGACTTGCCGCCTTTCTGCCGTTTGGCCGGAGGCTGCCCCTCCGGCTGTTGATCTTCTACTGTCGCCACCTGCCGACTGTTGGAAGTCGGCTGTTGGGCCTTGCGCTTGTTGTCGTTCTGTTGTTGGCGCTGACTGGTGTCCCCACCCGGAGTTCTGGAAGCCTGAGGAGCCACTTTGCCAGCCGCGTTGACTTGAATCTCTGTCTTCATGGACGAGTCGGCCGTGGCGTACTTGTCTGCAATGACTAGCAGTTCGTCAAGGGTTTCTGGCTCATCGCAGAGGAGCCTGTGCTTGAGGAGGGTGCCCTCTCGGCACCCGGCAGTGAAGTACTCGATAGCCTGCACCTCGTGCACGCCCTCGCAGGAGTTTCGAAGCTCGCCCCAGCGCGTGAGGTAGTCGCGCGTTGATTCATCAGGGCCTTGCACGCACAAGGAAAGCTGGCGCGGCTTGGGAGGTCACTTGTACATGCTCGTGAAGTTGCGGATGAAGGCTTCGGTGAAGTCGACCCAGCTGTTGATGCTGCGGGGCTTCAGACTGTTCAACCAATTCCGGGCCGTGCCCTGGAGCATGAGGGGAACGTACTTCACGGCAACCCGCTTGTTGCCGTTCGCTATGCTGATGGCTGTGGAGTAGTCTATCAGCCAGTCCTCTGGCTTCACGGAGCAGGTGTACTTTGGTGTGTCTCGGGGGTGCGTGAACCCTTTGGGAAAGGGCTCGTCTCCGATGCGGGGCCCAAAGCAAGGCGGACCCAGCTCGTCTTCTTGTTCCAGCACCAGGGATCGGTGGAGTCGGTCGATCCGGTGGTGGGCGTCATTCTCTCCGACTCCCTCTCGGCGACCAAGGCGGCCTCCGAGAGTTGGATGCTCAACAAGCGGCGGGGAAACTCGCCGCTCTCTTCTAGGCGGGGGAGGCAGGTAGTCGTCCCGCCGCTCTACTGCTCTCGGGCGGCCGTCTTGGTCGCGCTCGATGGTGATGTGAGTCCGACTGTGACTGATAGCCGGCTCCTTTTCTTTCCTTCCGCGGACTCCGCCAGTTGGCGTCCGAGAGGTCGCGCCTTGATATCGGCGGGGAGGCAAGTCGTTGTTCGGCTGCTGCAGCGCATCCGCGCGGCCGTCGGCCGTGTTCGGCACAGCAACTGCGTCGAGGAGTTGCTGGACTCACTCCGTCATCAAACGGCACTCTTCGCCCTCAAAGTTCTTCAGCTCGTCAGTCGCCGCTTGGGCGGCGCGGATGTTCTCCGCTGGGGTGGCGTATACGGGGCGTTTTACCCCGAACAAGTCGGCGATGGTCGCGCCGTGCTGCCGAGCCGCGCCTAGATGGCTCGGCCCAGTAGGAGCCGGCGAGCCGCCTACGGCGCGTTCCATCTTGCGTTGGTATGCCTCTGACAAGCGCCTCATGCTTGCCAGCTTCTTGGCGCCCTTGATGATCTGAAGGCGGCTTGTCTCCAGCGTCTCGGTGTCTGCATCCTCTGGAATGGTCGCAGTAAGGTCTTGCAGGGCCGCAGCAAGCGGGTCCTGGGCTTCTTCGCTAGACCGCTCGTCGTGACTGATGACGAGCACTTCCGTGACGGCGCTTCCGCCGCTCTCCTCGTACGGAAGCGGCTCGTCGTAGACCACCACGTTGGTGGGGAAAGTGTCAAGCAACATGGTGTCGGAGTCGAAAAACATCGGGTCGGTGGAGCCTACGGACTCCAAGTCCACGGCAGGCTCGCCAGTGACGTGGAGTTGGTCCAGGAGGCCCGCGAGAAGGCTCTCGGGGCCACCCGTGCCTACGTCGGATGCAGGCTTGTCGGAGAGGCGCACCTCGCCGATAAGTTCGGTGAGGCTGCTTGCTGCGCAGGCGGTATCAGTGCCGCGCAGCGTATCGATGCAGACTCCATCTGGCGAGCCTGGCTGGCTGCGCTCGCCAGGGAGGAAGAGGGTTCCCTTCCAGAACAGATCTCCGGACAACGGTGCACTCGACCCACGGTGGGCGCCAAATGTCGGGGGTTGGGTGCGACATATGCCAAAGGATGGCTTATCATGGTGGGGGCGAGTAGAAAGTCGCCGGTGCCTGGAAACGGGATGAGGCGTAGGCATGCACGCCGGCGAATCTTACCCAGCTTTGGGGCTCTCCGGGGAGATAACACCCCTACTACTACTCTGCGGGGTCTCCGCATGATCACTAAAGCAAAGTGACTACAATGGTGCTCCTGGAGCTGTATCGGGAGGCAGGAGGGAGCAAGGCTAGTCCTCTCCTCCCTGTGCTATCTGGTCTACCTCTATCAAGGTCCGAACCCTTTGCATGGGTGCCCCGGGGGGTTTATATAGGCCTACCCCCCCTGGGGTACAATGGTAATCCGGCTGGGCGCGGGCCCTAGTGTAACGCCCTCGATGCGGCTATATCTCCCATGTGTCGAAGCACGACTTAGAGGCATAACCGCATTGAAAGCAATGTCGCAAGTGAGGTAATCTTCACACAACCCATGTAATACATAAGGGAAAGAGATACATAGTTGGCTTACAATCGCCACTTCACACAATTACATGAATAAAGCATTACATCATCCAGATACAATCAAGGTCCGTCTACGGAACCAAAATAAAAGAAGAACCCCAAATGCGACAAAGGTCCCCGATCGACCCCAACTGGGCTCCACTACTGATCAACTAGAACGAAACAACACAAAGGGCAAGATCTTCATCGAGCTCCTCCTTGAGCTTGGTTGCGTCACCTGCTCGGTAACATAGGCACCTGCAAACTGGTTTTGGAAGTATCTGTGAGTCACGAGGACTCAGCAATCTCACACCCGCGAGATCAAGACTATTTAAGCTTATAGGAAGGATGGAGTAATGAGGTGGAGCTACAGCAAGCGACTAGCATATATGGTGGCTACAATCGCAAAAGAGAGCGAGAAGAGAAGCAAGGCACGGTCGTGAAGCTAGTAGCGGTCAAGAAGTGATCCTGAAACTACTTACGTCAAACATAACTCCAACACCGTGTTCACTTCCTGGACTCCGCCGAGAAGAGACCATCACGGCTACACACGCGGTTGATGCATTTTAATTCGGATCTGGTGTCAAGTTATCTACAACCGGACATTAACAAATTCCCATCTGCCACATAACCGCGGGCACGGCTCTCGAAAGTTCAAATCCCTGCAGGGGTGTCCCAACTTAGCACATGACAAGCTCTCACGGTCAACGGAGGAATAGACCTCCACCCGAGACACTCCGATCAGACTCGGTATCCCAGTACAACAAGACATTTCGACAGGGTAAAACTAAACCAGCAAGACCACCCGCTGTGCCGACAAATCCCAATAGGAGCTGCACATATCTCGTTATCAGGGCACACCGGATAAGCGAAGCGTACAGGTACCGACGTAATCCAAGTTGCCAAGGAATGGTCCCGCACGGTGCTCTAGTTTGGACCAACACTCAGAGGAGCACTGGCCCGGGGGGTAAAATAAAGATGACCCTTGAGTCTGCAGAACCCAAGGGAAAAAGGCTTAGGTGGCAAATGTTAAAACAAATGTTGGGCCTTGCTGGAGGAGTTTTACTTAAGGCGAACTGTCAAGGGGTTCCCATTATAGCCCAACCGTGTAAGGAACGCAAAATCCGGGAACTTAACACCGATATGACGGAAACTAGGGCGGCAAGAGTGGAACAAAACACCAGGCATAAGGCCGAGCCTTCCACCCTTTACCAAGTATATAGATGCGTTAATTAAATAATAGATATTGTGATATCCCAACAAGTAAACATGTTCCAACAAGGAACAACATCTCCATGTTCCAACAAGGAACAAACTTCATCTTCACCTGCAACTAACAACGCTATAAGAGGGGCTGAGCAAAGCGGTAACATAGCCAATCAACGGTTTGCTAGGACAAGGTGGGTTAGAGGTTTGACATGGCAATTTGGGAGGCTGACAAGCAAATGGTAGGCATCGTAGCATTGGCATAGCAAAAGAGCGAGCAAACTAGCATAGCAAAGATAGTAGTGATTTCGAGGGTATGGTCATCTTGCCTGAGATCCCGCAAGGAAGAAGAACGAGTCCATGAAGAAGACAAACGGACGTAGTCGAACGAATCCTCACAACTCCGGAACGAAACCGAAGCTAACGAGAGAAGCAAACCGGAAAGAAACAAACAACATGGTAAACACACAAGCATAAACATGTCATGATGCACAAACAAGTATGATGCATGTCCAGTTTAATGAGGCATGGCATGGCAAAGTGCAACGAACAATACTACAAATTAAGTGGAGCTCAATATGCAACGAGGTTGCATATTGACGGAATGCCACATCAATTATTTAGTTCTCTCTCGTTAAGGCTAACCAACAATATTAAATGTTGTTAAGCATGGCAAGAGGTGAAGCATAATTAAACTAACAATTTAGGCAAGTTTAAATGAGGCCGGAAATAACAAACAACACTTCCGGAAAATCCCCACATGTCTTTTAGTAGTTTAATGCAAACACAATTTTAAGCATTTAAATGTTGTTATCATGATGCGGATGACATATGCAAGTTTATGCAATTTTTATGAAAATGTTGACATGAGCATGTTATGAAGCATTTGACAACATGGCGGAAACGAAAAGGGTGCCACGGCAACTAATCCGAAAATGATGCCACGGCAACATATTGGTTCCGGTAGCTCACGGAGATACCGGTGCAAAAGGAAGTGAGCGTGAGCGAGTCATGCAAGATGGTGGGGTGATCCCGGATACCGGGTGTCCCACATGACGGTGGCATGGCAAAAGAGGGGCATCGCAAGCGACAACTCGATCACGGTGCAAACATGAGCATCTCATACAACACATGCATTCGGTCCACGGGTGATCGTCTCGGCGTTGTACCTTCGAAGCGTGCATTTAGGGCGGAACGCGTTCGTCGAAGGAAGTAGTGGTACTCGCGGGTCGTCGTGGGAAGTAGTTGTTCATGTGGCGACGGTAGTGGAAGTAGTCGTTCTCGCGACGGTAGTGGAAGTAGTGGTACACGGCGACGGTAGTTGTACACATTTTTCGTAGATGTTCAGGTCGACGGTAGTGGTACACTTTTCGGAGAGGAACTTGTCGTATCCATGTAGTCGTTCACGTGTCATCGTGGTGTAGTCGTACATGTCGGCGATAGTGGAACTTGGCGGTCTCGACGGTCGTCGGGGTACTTGTGTCTTGTGTCACTGGATTCAGTGGCCTTGGCAACAACAAAAGGAGCAGCATCACGTAGCATGCTTGGCGAGGGGCTACAAGTGAGAAGCCATGGCAGCGGCGAAGCGAGCAGCAACAGCATGAGTCACGGACAGAGGAGGTGCTGTCGGGCGCTGATGGTGGTGGAGCAGGGGAAGTCAACGCGGGCTCGCGTGTGGCCTCCAGCGGGAATTGGCGAACGGTGCAGAAGCAAGGCAGCAGCGGCACTGCTCCTGCGGCTTGGCGGGTGGCCTGTGATGGAGGTCAACTCCGACGGGGACGGGCCACCAGAGTCAGGTCCGGTCGTGACCTCGCCTGATCTTGGGACGAACAACGGAGGGGGGTGGACTTGGAACTCCGTGCAACAGCGCGACTGGAGCACGGGGAGGCGAAGCAGGCGTCGAGGCAGGGGCGACGGGAGCCGGCGGGGACGCGGGGTCGCGCGCTCGATGCGGTGTTGGGAGGCCGGCGGCGCGGTCGTGGGAGACGGATCCGGCGCTGACGAGGCTGCGGCGCAGAGGAGGAGGTGCAGCGCGGGGCAGGGGTGACGCAGGGCGACGGAGCAAGGTGGGGAAGGTGCTCGGGACGGGAGGAGCGGCGCGACTCCGAGGTAGCCGGCGCGAGGAGGTGGAGAGGCGCGGGGCGGCGCGGTGCAGAGGCGACGTGGCCTGAGCGACGGCGAGGGGCGGCGGGATCGGGAGAGAGATGCGGGTGTACGGAGTCGGGGCCAGAGGGAGAGAATGGGGATCGGGACGAAGGGGTGGCGGCGTTGTGAGGGAACGAGGGAGCGATCGAGGGAGGTTTCGGTCGGGCTAGGGTTAGGAGGGGCGGCTGGGCCTTGGGCCAAAAGGACTGGGCTGCGGAGGCCGGCTGGGCTTGCTCCTCTCTCCCCCTTATTTTCTCATAACAGAGAAAAGAAAGAAAAGGGAAGAAAAGAAAAGGTTAGAGAAAGAGTTTGGACACGGGGATAATTTCCCGGACTCGCAAAAATGTGCACGGTCCATGAAAAATAGGAGTGGCAAGATTGCAAGAATTAAATTCAAAGTCATTTGAATTTAATTCAAATGGTTTGAACAAGGACTAGGATTTAGAAGTGTCCAAAAATGTTCGTATTTTTGGTGGAGCTCCGGAAAAATGATGAATGAATAAATGGCAAAGTTGGAGATCAAGAATTAAGACAACAAAGGCATTAGGATATTTTGTAAGTGTGTTTGCGGTAAATCCGAATAATTGGAATATTTCTATTATAGCTCCCTAATATTGGAGGATATGTTATAAAGAGAAGTCACCATGTGAGTCCCTCGATTTAAATAGATCAACGATCTATGCAATTTATTTAGGTGAGGTTTTAAAAAATTAAATGACATGATGGCATGATGGAATGCAAATGATGCAACAAACAAAACAAATCACACGACGAAACTCGAAGTAGCTGGAAGTCTTCTGGATCGTCGGTCTCTGGGCGTTACACCCAGCCGTCCGTCTCTCATTCCGCTGTCCTTCCTGCCGGTTTCTGGGGCCCGCCGACTGGTGGGTCCCGCGGACAGGCCTGAGGTGCGACGCTCCTGATGACGCAGGCTTGGTCATTGGGTCGTGGCAACAGTGCCGCCGTCTATCGGGTGATCACTGTCGCCATTCCCCATCCTATCTGGTTAATGGCTTGTGGGGCCCTGGAGGTGAGGCGGCCGACTCCAGGGAGGCCGACTCCCCACAGGGCTGTCTTCGGGGCGCTCAGGATGCCTTCGGTCCACTCACTGAGAGGCGGCCCCGCGGTCTTTGGGCCGTACAGGCCGGCATCGTGGGTACTGTGCGTCGCGCACTGTGGCTGACGTCAGGGCAGGCATGGCAACAGTGCCGCGCCTCGCCAGAGATCTTCCGGCGATACGGCTCACTGTAGCCATGCCAGCCCCTCGTAGGCAGGGGAAAACGGCCACATCGTGACCGTACCCTGCATCGGGCTTCGTGAGGAGTCGCGGGCCGACTCCCATAGTCGGCCTCTCTGGAGGTCGCCAGCTTGGAGTCGGCTTGTCTTGGAGTCGTCGTCTGGGACTCGGCTCGTCTTGGAGTCGCCGTCTGGGACTCGGCTCGTCGTGGAGTTGCCGTCTGGGACTCGGCTTTGAGGGGCGCGGCCTGCCCCGATGTCTTGAAAGATCCTGGGACCCGGGCTAGCCTACCCGTGGCCCATTACTTCGACAGCAATCTACGGAAGGCGGAGGGAGCCAGCCGAGGAGCCGGGAATCTTTTGGTTTTCACCACGGTAAAACACCAGTCAACGACTTCTCACATCAGGGAGCGTTGGGTTTTTACAGGCGGAGTCATCATGACTAATTGCTGCCACGCCTGCTCCCATCAATCAAAAAATTAAAAATCCTACCGCGCCTGCTCCCGTCAATCAAAAAATTAAAAATCCTGCCGCACCCAAACACCAGAGCAACGCCTCGGTGGATATTTAAATTTACCTACTCACAAGTAGATAAAAAAAGGGGTGAAAAAACAAATGTGGCGGCGGCCTAGCTAATCGGTCGAAGTAGCCCAACTAGCTAGCCACCGTGCTTCACTGATGTACTCGGTAGGAAAGGTGGTCTTTCGTGATTTGATGACTCATTTACTTGCTTCGGCGCTACGACCAAGGAGGAACCAGAAAACACGCGGTAGGGCGTCCCACGTTAGGAAGAATATATGCGTGCACCACCAGGGAGGACCCCGAAACCGCGCGGTAGGGTGTGCCACGTCTCGGCACGGAGGAAATATGTGCGTGTAAAAATATACTGTATCAGACGTAGTACCTATGGTTTGACCTCGGGACCCAGCCAGTCGGTCGAAAACACCATACTAGCCACACAGCTTCATCATGCAAACGTGGCACGGTTAGCTCCGTCTCGACCAGCCACAACGTCACTTGTTCTAGGCGATTCTTCTGTTTTCCGAGCTTTTTTTTAGTTGCAATAACACCACGGCAAGCTAGCACCGCTCTTCGTGTGTGCCCGTGCAAAGGTTAGACGATGGAGAGAAGAGAGATTCAGATCGTAGACCTGGGACCCACCAGTAAGTGAGACAACGGTCATGCACGTGTTGATGAGGCACTCCCTCTACTCTACTCAACGCAAGAACTGTATAAAATCAACTTATGGGACAAAGCCAACAACCATTCGTTTTTTCAGGCTATCGACTTACGCTTTGTAGTCCAGGTTGCCAGTTCAAATCTAGTCTTTCAGATTTGTTAGTTTTAGGTCCAAATTTGATTAATGACAAGTGGGACCCCCGTGTGTTGTTCCAATATTTCAGTGTAGGATGGTTTTTTTGAACAAACACTTTGCGCGGTTAGACAAGTAACGGCACGAGTTACACGTATTTTGCATGTTTACGAACAAAAATGACAGCGGCATAGAATATTACATCCACCCCGCAGCTCAGATACTATGGTGATACGACTTTTTACACCGTTGGAAGTGAGATCCAATGGCTTGGGAGTAGTCTTTATAATTATGCGCAATTTCCAAACTCTCCAAAGGTTTTTTTCGCAAATAAAACATTCAGGCCTCGTGTGTGCCGCTGCATCTTCGATCCAACGGCTCCCGGGTGCTCATATTAGGTGCTCCCCGTAGCTTAATTACCCTCTATGGTGATATGAGCATCTAGGTCGTATGATCAGTGATCAGATGGCACATGCATAGTACTTGTACTTTCTGCGCATTTCCCAAACTCTATCAGTCGTATATTTCAAAAACATTCAAACGTCCTACTGTGGGCCGTTAGATCTCAGTGAACTCGTATCACCATAGAATCTACGGTGCGGGAGCACCTCATACTCTCCCGTGCGAGAAAACATAAGGTGCTATCGCAGCTTGGATGCTACAGTGATACGAGCTTGGAGGTCGTTTGATCTGAGATCCAATGGCATCTGAGCAGTCTTCGTGCTTGTAAGCAGTGGCCGAACTCTTTTGGGGCTTTTCTGCAAAAAACCATTCGAACCACAAAGGAGGTGTTGGGTAACAAATCCAACGCCTCCGAAGAGCTTGTATCACCAAAGCATCTAAGGTGTGGTAGCACATGATATTCTTACATACAGGAGAATATGATGTCCTCCTTCATCTTAGATGCTACGATGATACGAGCTTCGAGGTCGTTCGATATGGGATCAAAGGGCATCTAAGTAGTTTTTGTACAAATTGTGTGCAATTCTCAAACTCATCAAGGTTTCCTGCAAAAAAATGAAGACACATCATGTGAGCTGCTATATCTCAGATCTACAAGCTCCAAGCAACTCGTATCGGCATATAGCATCTAAGATATGGGGGCACATGATATTATCCCGGGGATGAGGGGTGGGGGGTGCACAACCAATCGGTGGTTGGGAGGGTGGGGACAAATATAATCTCAACAACCCTAAAGAGAGCTCCACAATTTTATCTAAGGTCGAGGGGTTGACCCCCGACATTCATAGCTCCACCTAAACACAACATTTGCATGTACTGTAATAATAGACTTAATATTCATGTTCCAGTTTCATGTTCATTTTAAATATTGAACCGAGGACCATGGATATCTTACATTTTACTCCCTTCGTTCCTAAATATTAGTCTTTTTAGAGGCTTCAAATGGACTGGCACATACGGATGTATATAGACATATTTTAGAGTCTAGATTCACGCACTTTGCTCCGTATGTAGTCAATCATTGAACTCTCTAAAAGACTAATATTTAGGAATAGAAGGAGTATTTTTGAATTCGTGTCATACATGCATGGGTTGGAAAAATAGATGCACTATACTTATTGGATTGTTGTTGTGTTTGTGCGTGTGTGTCTCTCTCTGTATGTGTGTGTCTGTCTGTGTGTGGTCACATGCTTGATACATACAAAGTTTTCTCACCTCCATATTGTTCATCTTTTAAATTTGAATTTGCATTGGAAAACTTACTAGGGATACCATGAAATGTGAAATCCACGTTGAGACCACTATATCAAAAACTCACTCTAATTCAACAACTCGTCATAAATCAATTACCACGTTGATATTAGTATTTGCAAGGAAAATACGGGTATTGCAATACACATAGATTTGTTCGGCAATTTAAAAGGTTCCTTTCATATTCTCGAATGGTAGGACCCAACGGCGTACCAGCCAGACCTTGGCTCCTGTTGATCCTCAAAAAAGGGCTCATGTCCTTCGGTGGCGTGCGTGGTACGCACATTAGGCAACCCCAGCCAGTCGAGCCTCAGCGTTTCAAGTCAAAATATCTAGCGGCCAGAATTCCAGCCCTAGGAAATTCTCCTCATGCCCCAGTCCATAAATGACTACCGATGAACAACGGAGGGATGCTTTAGTAACTAGACAATGTTACCTACCGTGCCGAGCACGGTTCAATTCCCTCGGTCACCGCTCGTCAAGGTCACCCGTCAACTGCATTGCCTAGTACTACTACTACTACACCACGATGAGCACAGAATTGAGCCCGATTGTTTGTGCCTAGTACTTGAGTTAATATACCAGGTAATGCACTGGTACGGAGGGATTATCCTTTTACTCCCTCCTTTCCAGTTTATAGGGCTTATCTCAAAATTTTAGTTTTCCCATTTTATAAGTCTCAATTTGGTTGTTCCCCATCACATGTTCAGATTTCAAGGTGCAATAAATCATTACATGCAAGTATTAAGAGAAAATTGACCAATGCATGTACTTTATGCATGCATGCACTGCAATTAATGCATTCGTAAACACAATTTTTGAGGAAACCAAGCGGATTAATTGAGTGGTTTTGCAAACTACAACAATTGTTCCACCACTCACCATCTACCTCTATTGGTGAGATTTTTGAATTGAGCCCTATAAATCGGAAAGGAGGTTTAACTAAGCAAAATGTTTGACCAAATCCATTCTTAAGAAATACAACAGGACAGATGTACGGCTTGAAAATTTATTGCATGATGCAGGTTATGATATTGTTTCGAATCCTGGATCTTAAATTTCAGAAAATCCAAAAGTGAGCATAAATTCTTGAAACTGAGCATGGTCACGTGATATCGCACAAATATTACTTTGTAAGTTTTTTCTTCAATTCGAGACAAGTTGCTTATGACAAGTTGCACAAATGAAGAGCCAAGGTATTTTGGAACAAAGACCTGTCACATTAAGGCGAACGCTTTCACTATTGAAACCGTGGGCATTTACATGCCGCCACGAGTCTCCGCTTCTCATCGGCAGGTGCCGTCCCAGCAAGCGTGTGAGTCGACGGGAGGCATGCGAGCAGACCGCTGTGCCGGCTGTCAGGGAGGTGTGCGAGCAGACCGCTGTGCAGACTCACCGGGAGGCAAGCCCTTTGACCAGGCTCCGCCGCCCACCGTCGTCCCAACTGCTCCCACTTTTAATGTCGCCGGCGCCGTAGTTTAAAATCAACCCTGCACTACCCGGTATCGCTACAATCCTCTCTCTTCCTCTCTGATTCTCCTGTCGTCTACCTCCAACTAGCCTGACCTAAACGTACGCCATGCCGCATCATGATGGTCTGCCCTTAGTGTTCCAGTTTCATGAGGAAGACACCCAGCCGGAGTCTCAAGAACATAAGGCGCTTTGGCACGAGCTTGAACTGGCATAGCGGGAAGACACCGCGCCTGTCCCCGCTCCCGTTTCGGCTCCTGTCGCCCCGACTGCGCCATCGCCCATCCCCGTGGCATTGATGGGCTAGGAGCCGCACATTGTCACTGAGCTTGATGCCACGGGGTTCCACAAGGTCCCCGCTGACTTTCATGCGCCCGTGCACCTGCCAGCGCATGCGCCTGCGCGTGCACTAACATGCACGCCCGTGCCGGTGCCCGTGCACCTGCCAGCGCATGCGCCTGCGTGTGCACTGACGTGTGCGCCCGTGCCGGTGCCCGTGCACACGAATGTCTCCGCCGCGCTGTCGACAGCGCCTGTCCCCGCGCGGGTGCCAGTGACCTCCTCAGCGGCATGGATGGCCACCATCGACTGCTTCTTTACACCAACGCCAGTCACCTCCTCCCGCCAGTTGACTCGCTCCAAAGTCCAGAAAATTCTGGCCTTCCTTGAAGCTAGGCCAACATCCAGGAGTACGCCAACAACGGCGCAAGAAGCCTCCGTCGCTGTCGGTCAGTGGCCCGACGACACACAGAGCAAGGCAGAGGAGCCTCTTCCCACCACGAGACGCCCCTGCCACCGCCGCGTAATCTAAATTTGCCATGAAAAACGTTCGGATTTCCATGCTTAAAATCCGAACGTTTATCATTTCCGTTTATTTTATATCGATCGTCGTAAAATTTAAAGTCGGAGTCAGACTGAACGAAATGTATGGTTTGATCGATTGAATGTTCTGCTAGAGCCGTATCAAATTAAATATTAAACGTCATCAAGCCACATGTATTCCTTGTCATCCAACAACCTAGACTGCTTCAATGTCGAGCGCTCAACACGTTTAGCGTGTAGTTAATTTCATGCCAAAAATAGTGCTAATCACATGACAACACGCAAATAATATCCTAGTAGTTAATATCCGCATGCACTTAATATACTTCCAAATTAACGTGAATTGCACACACACACTGCCTAGTGCTGCTAGTACGTGAAACTGGTGCTGTGACTTGTGAACGCGTCCAGATATGGTGAACGGCAACATCACCCGTGAGTTCTTCCTGTTTGCTCGTGCGTCTAAACGCAGAAGGGGAGGAGAGATAGAGAGAGCACACATGGAACCCACCAGTAAGTGAAGGCGAATAGTACTAAAAATAATATTACATGTTATCCATTAATTAGGCTATGGTAATATAAAAATATTATGTGAACAATGGGGGTACAACAAACATTGCTATTCTACGTATGTTGCCTATTGACGTGCGGCTTGAAGGCCTAGTCGCATGTTTGATCCTTGTCCTTTATTTTTTAATTTGTATATGGGTCCAAATTTGTTTCATGACATGTGGGCCCCTCGGTGTGTAGTTTGTAGCACTTTAATTTGTGGGTCGAAATTTGTTCCATTCCAAGTGGACTATCGATGTGTAGTTTTGTAGCTTATTTATAATAATTAAAGAGAACAACATAGTTTTTTCAATAATACCATGGTGCGAGGTTGAAGGCGAGAAAGGACGTGCGGGAGAGCGATGACTGAGCCAGAGGGAAATCAACTAGGGGAGTTGCGTGGGTTGCAACGGTGTTTGGAGTAGTTGTGGGCCGAATGCTACGAAAATATAATCTAAAGCGACCGGAATAAATGCCTACACAAATTAATCGAAGGTTGGAGTGCCCCTCGCAATGTAAATAGCTCCGGCTTTGTGAGGGATGGAGAGGTTGTAGCTTCAACGTGTGGAAGATACGGCGTAAGAAAGCGAGGTCAATCGAGAGACATATAGATAGAGAGACAAAGTGAGTGTGGTCCGACATTCATTGAACAAATATATATGCTCCGGAGAGATATTCTCCGATTGAGCTTTTGGTAAGGGTGAGGGCTATAAGATAGAGCTTGAGAGATGATCCAGTCACAAACGTGTAGATATATTTTGTGCGTGGGAGGAAGCAAGGTCAACCGATCACATAGGGTCGCCGTGCGATCGAAAGAGTGATACGGGTTGGAGAGAGTGACCTAGATAGACGATGTGCGTGAGAGAGTATACAATGTGAATAGGTCGAATTGGGCTCAAACATGGTGATATATTGTTTTTGTCCGAGAAAGAGCGAGGTCAATCGAGACATACGGAGAGAGAGAGATAGGGAGAGAGAGAGAGAGAGAGAGAGAGTGAGCGTGGCCCACCATGAGGTCGAAAGAGTGGAGGAGGCTTGGATGGACTGACCTAGATAGACAATCTGCGTGAGAGAGTATAGAGTGTGTCGATCGAGGCCCAAACAGGGAGATATATCATTTGTGTGTGAAAGAAAACAAGGTTAAACGAGACTCAGATAAAGAGAGCGAGATTGAGCGAGTGTGGCCCGCCGTGCGGAAGAAAGAGTGAGACAGTCTCGAGGGAGTGACCTAGATATACAACGTGCGTGCGTGCGCGTGAGAGGTTGGGGGGGCTAGATAGGCAATGCATGTATTTAGCGCGAGAGGGTGAGAGGGAGAGCGGGGGAGAGAGAGAGAGAGAGCTCGGCATGGGGTGCAATGGCGGGTGTGTGAGGTAAATACATTTGGTAACAGGAGTGGTAAAAGGGGTTGTGTAGTTGAGACACTTGGAGATCGAAACATGGAGATAAAGAATGAACGTGTGTTGGAAACCGATAGCTTCCTATGGTGGTTAGGAGAGGAAGATTGACCGATACAAGAAGTATATAGCGTTTGTGCGGGGGGGGGGGGGGGGGGCTAAAAACAACATTTGAATGTACATAGTACGAGACTTAATATCGATTTTTCAATTCGGTGTACATTGTAAGATTTGAACTGAGGACCAGGCATACAGGTAATTATTTCGAATTCGTGCCATACTAAGTTTCGAAAAGTTGACATTGACTCAATTTGTTGTGCTATTTTGTAGGTCATATGTTTGAATCCATCCAAAAGTTTTCTCACTACCATGGTGTTCATCATATACTTATAAATTGGTATTAAAAAAGTAGCGTGGATACAGTGAAATGCAAAATCCACGTTAGAATTGGAGATCGCTACGTGACACACACTCTAATTCAAATAACTAACTACCTGACACACACTCTAATTCAAATAACTAATTATTTGACACACTCTAATCCATGTTAGCGTGGGTACCGTTTCGATTTTTTCAAATAACTCCCCATTAATTAATTTATAGTACTCCCTCTGTTCACTTTTATAAGACCTTGAAGACATTTCAGACAATGTGCAAAACAGTTCATTTTAAGTTGTCTGAAACGACTTACAAAAGTGAAGGGATGGAGTATCTCGTTTAGAATGACTAATTATTGCAAGGAAAACACAGGCATGGTAATACATACAGATTCGTTTGCAAATGAAAGAAGATTCGTTTGCATTCTCAAATGTAGGCGCACCAGGAAGACCAGGGTCGTGTCGGGGTGAACGCTGCTTCGGTGCCTTAAAGGCAACTGCCCTTGGGTGACTGACATGTGGGCCAGCCACCTGTTGGGCCCACATGTCATGGACACAAAGGCAGGTGCCTTAAGGCACCAAAGCATAGTCATGTCGGGGTGGTCGCGTGTGTCGGACGGACGCGTAGCACCTAGCCACCCACCCCTCCCCCCCCCCAAAAAAAGGACGACGATAATATAAGTTCGTGCTTCCACGTTTCGGATTGAAATATCTGGCGGCCCCAATTCCATCCCTGCAAAATCTCTCTTCTCCACCATCCCCTTCCGTGCCCAGATTACTCAAATCCCTAATTCGCCGCCGTCCCTTGAATCGCCCCTCGTCTCGTCTCTTTCCCCACCGTTCCCCACCTCTGTGCTAGACGACGAAGATGACGGTCGCGCTTCACCACCGCACCGGAGCTACCTCATCTACGCCCTCGTCCACCGCACTGGGTGGTCCACCGACAACATCGGCCGCCGCAACCGACGTGCCTCACAGACACCGAGTTCCACCGCATCAGGTGCGCTTCACCGACGCCGTCTCCCAGCTCACCGGGGCTACTTCACCGAGCACATCGTCGCACCTCCGCCCCCCGAGGCTGTTGGGGCTTCACCAACGGTCTCGTCCACCGCATCGTAGTGCTCCGCTGCCACTCAAGATCTGCATCCGTGCGCGGCCAGCCAACGCCACCGCATCACTCTCAACGGCTCTGAAGTGACCCGCACTCTAGCTAGGCGAGCATGCCCAAACGTCGCCCCGAACTAGGTATCCACACATCACTCCCTTGTGCACTGTTCCGACGATGTTTGGATATCCTTTCACTGCTCTCTTAGCTTACACGCCTATGCAACTCTACCTTTAACTTTTATTTCTTCTGGAGATATCATCTGAAACAAGAAAATCCATTTTTTAGCGAAGCATGACGGCGCTACGGGATCTGTTACACATCCTGCACACCCGTATAACCTTGTAAGTATCTGTCCTCCGGTACAACATCAAGGTCGATTCCTCTTATTTGATCAACCATTCACCGTGTCAAAAATGCAGAGGGGGATGCAAGGAGCACAAGGCCTGCACATCCAAGCAAGTGGTAACATGGACTTGTACATGGAACATCCCAAGCGCAAGCAGAGCTGCAGTGAGCTTGTACAACGAGCTAGCGTAGGTCCCTATATTTCATTTAATTCGTACTGGCATTCGTGTATGATTTGTGTGAAGTAGCTGATCCATGAATTCAAGTTACCAGGGGAGAACATTTAACTTAAAAAATACAAAGGCACTTGCACTCCGGAAATCAACATAACTTGAGAAATGTGAAGCTACATGCACTTTGAAAACCAGCTAATGATCCAAAGTAGTTCAGATTATAAACACTAAATGGTGCAAGCACCAAAAACACATAATGCAACATGGTGTACAAGGACTACAAACATGGTCTGTACCTGCTTGAATTATTCGTTCTCTGGCTGAAAATATCAAAGTGTAATTGAACGTATAACCAATGCGCAAACTGCATATCAATATATCTATCCTGCACAAGTATGCCAATAGTTTCAAACAATAGATTAGAAAAGTATTTATGCTATGTTGTCATGATACGGCGACTTTCTGGTAGATGGCCTCAATGTTTCCTCAAGCTATGAAAATGCACTATAATTTGCTTGTCATCAATGCCTGCAAATCTCTATCTCTCTCAACATAGTAGATCATCATTAGACACTAAATCCTTCAATGAGATTCCAAAATGCTTGCATTAGATCCCTCATTAGACACTATATGTTCATCACCGGGAGCATGTAAAATGTTTGCATCAAATCCTTCATTAGTAGTCTGTTCATTAGACACTTCAGGCTCAAGAACAACACGAGCTTGTATGTTTGCACTGGAAACTTGATTAGATACATCAGATTCAGTTAGTTCAGTATTGATTGGGGGAGTTATAAAATAAGTAGATATTGGTTTCATTTTCTCATAGATTCCCTACATACAAGCAGTTTTACAACACCATCAGGCTTAACTATTGGCTAGAAATTGAAGAGTTGAATTAGATATAATCAGGGATGTCATGTACTTGCTCGTTGCGCATGCTACTCTTGCAAGCTGCGACTGTCCGTTTACGCAAGCTCGATGCCATGCCCGTGCTGCAGCCGCTCCCTCCCACGCGGACTACACCCAGGGTTGGATCTTCATCTTCTTGTCCTTCCGTTTGCTTGAAGCCCGGCGACCGCCCTCCAACGAGGGCGCGAGGAAGTGCTGTGCCGGTCTGTCCGGCGGCAGCTAGGTTAGGAGCAAACCAGACTGGAGGCTGGAGTGAATGAATTGGGATTTTTCCTGCTGTCGATCAATATGGGAGGGACTCGTATGGGCTGCGAGCCTGCTATAGGGCCTGCCTTGCACTTATGTTATTGGCCCATCCAAATTGAAACATTTTTCTTCATTTTTTACATTGCCTGCTCGTGCGTTGGGATGAACAAAACTAGCGTGGGCCAACCTGGATTACTCAAACTAGGTGCACACTTTCCAGCCACCTGAGGCGGCCGCCCATACCAGCCCCTATGGTGGCGTCACCCCTTTTTGCGTGTATGATTGGGTAGTGAAAAATATTCCAGTGGCGCTTTTGATTTACCCACAGAATGGTTGAATTGCTTGTTTCTATGAACTGAGTTCGCCACTAATGTGAAGGATGCCAGTCTTTTCATCCTATTATAGATTGCATAGATCTCGATATGCCAAAAGTAATCGCATGAAATATACAGTAAAAGCTAGTGTGATGTGTTTGGCTACAACTAGTCTGACTACACGTTCTCATATAACATATCAAGGATGCACCATCTTACCAGATTAACCATTCAACTTACCCATGCAGTGTGGGAAGAAAGAAGCATTGGGACTGCGTATCAAGGCAATTGATGCCATGGACTCCTTTGTACAACCTTGTAAGCGAAAAAGAAGTTGCAGTGTGCTTGTACAAAGAACTAGCGTAAGTTCAGTTACCTGCTTCTCGGAATTTTTGTTAGCCACTTATTGCAAAAAATTTCAATTACGTTGCTTGGCTTAATTTAGTTTGCTACTGATTACATAATGGCACAGCCTGTTAATCATATTGTAGACTGCACCTATCTATGTGTTTTATACTTACTGTTAAGAATTACCTGTTTGCCTTAACTTAAATATCTACTTGTTTGTTTAACTGCTTTGCTGCTGCAACAGTGAGTTACAATGATGTTAATAACTACTGTACTTTTCAGCATCCAATTGAAACTCTTTAGTTCCTTGTTTGTTTAACTGGTTTGCTGTTACAACTCCCAGTTGAGATATTTTGCTAACTTCAACTTTTCTGAATCCAATCGGAACTTTAATGGCAAAACAGGTTAGCCCAAGATCAAAGAGCGAGGTCCCCATTGACGTTGCATCATCCCACAGCAGTGGCACCGGGCCAATCGTGCATTATGAATTGCCAACTGCTGATGCTCTAGAGGCTAAACTAGTGGTAGAAAGAGATTCTGCCTCTGCACTTAGAGATGAAGTTGACATGTTGAGGAAGAAAACAGCACAATCACAAGCAGTACTCAAGACAACCATTAAATATTTGGTGGATTTCAAAACGAAGCAAGCTGAGACTGACCAAGTTGTTAAGGTCCTGAAGGAAAAAAGGAAATTAATTTCCTACTTGGTAAATCATAGGTGAAATGTTCTTTCCATAGTTGAATAACCTTTGTGTTGTCTGTTCATGTAATCAATCAAACCATTTGTTTTAGAGATCATGTAATAATTGTTTTTTTGTTTTTTGGTTTGTAACTTTATTTGAGCACAAGTCTGTATTAATTGATAAGACTCGGAGACATTTCATTTGGATTGCTGTGCCAGACCTACAAATATGCAAATCGGGCTGAATGTGCATTCAACAATAGTAGTAGTATAGATGGAACATAAGTGGCACGCATCGGAAAGGGCCAAGATGCTGGCTAAAAAAAGGATGTTGTTGTAGCCAAAAAAAAGTACAACGGCCTGGTTTATGTATGTTAGTTGATATTATTGATCCATATACTCTATAAGTGTTTATATGTCTGTTAGTTCTGTACATTCTTGGTTGATTGACTTGGTATTTGAATCTTGATACATCGCTTGTGTACATATCTAAATGGGAGTACACATTATGCTGCGTGTGACATTTGAGTTGGACATGAAGTGTTCCAAATATTCGAATTCACCTTAAACTGGATTCTAGTTTCTGAATTTGACAGTGGAATACATCTTTCTCGTCCTTTTGAAGATATATAAAAACACATAGAATGATTTATAAAGATTCATATAGGAATACAAAATGGATTCGAGTTTAGTTGCCAGGGTAAACGTGGATGCTTATTGTCCCAAAATTCGAAAGAAGCAACAAAATTTCCACTCCCACGTCGGCTTCCCGAAGCCAAGTGTTTGGGAGATGGATACTGTCTACCCATTACACGGACAATCCATCGGCCCGATTTCCACTGCTCTAAATAGGGGTAGGTCAGTAACTTCAATTAGACGTGACACGACCGCCTCTGAGCCCATTCCGACACGGTGGGCGTCAAACATGGGCGGCAAAACACATTTGGTTCAAGCTCGTCCGAAAGACCTCTGTTTCTCCCTCCATTCCCCATTCATACACGGTGGGCGGCAAAACAAACTCGACTTGGCCGAAATCGATGTAGGCAAATATTTTCAATAGGGGCAGGTTTGTAACTTCACTCAGACATGACACAACCGCCCTACCTGTCAGCCCCGTTCATACACTGTGGGCGCCAACCATGGTCGCCAACCACCCTCTCCTCGCCCGAAATCGCTCTGGGCAAATATTGGCGAGATGCGAGATTACCGTCCTATCCCCAACCGACGAGACGTCCAAATTTTAAACGGGGGCTAAGTTCGTAACTTTCCCATATTTCAGACAAGCGCGTCCCAAAAACATGGTTCCCCATACCTCTCCCTCCATTTCCCATTCATACACCGTCCGCGCTAGAACACCACATCCCCACACCAGCCTCCGTCCGCCACAACATCCATCGCCGTCGTCCTCCACCACATCCATCGCCACCGTCCTCCACCATGCCGGAGCGCCTACCAAGACCGCGTCATCCACTGCTAGAGATGGACGTTTCTCATCCACGACGACGGACCAATAGCCTTGCATCGCGTCCTCTCGCTTCATCGGCGCCGTCGTCCTCTTTGTCGGGGCCACTCACACGACCTTCTCTTCCACCGCAACGGGACTTATCCCCCGATGCACCCGTCTACCGTCCCAGATCTGCTTCAATGCCACTGACAGCCGTCGCACCCCCGTGCCTACACGGCGCCGCAAGAGATGTGGTACTTCATATCTCCTCAACTTTTTGATCTCAACCAGAAAATAGATCTTAACTGGGTTACTCTACTTTCTTTTCAGCTCTTAGAATCTAGTTCTTAGTTCGAAGCAAACAATGGATGCTAAATATCATTTCGCTGGTTTGCAGCTTCAAATCTGCCATGGCAGAGCCATAATACGGTTAATTGATCATGCTTAGGGTTTAATTGATCATGTTAGTTCCGTGGTGGTTTTTTAATAGAAATCGGAGGGGAAACCCTCTTTTGCTAAAAAAATATGCTTAGAGTTTCCCCCTTTTATGATCACTATACGATAAGAATACGTGCTTCGTGTCATAATAACACTGCTCCACCCATCAAGCTAAACAAGCTTAGATGTTCAAATACGAATCTGATATTATTAAAACAGAGTTGTTTAATTGGTCAGCTAAATGTTCCTAAATTAGTTTCGAAAATGCATGTTCGCCGCTCGGGTGTGTATCTCTATAGGGTGCCCACGGTGGGCCGGCCCACCCTGGGATTTTGGGTCGTCCCAGGCCCCGATTCCCCTCAGTTCTGCTGTGCGCTTCTGATCTCTACTCGCCCCCAGCCGCCTGCCTCGCCGGCGACTTGCTGTCCCCGGACGGCATGACTCTAGGAGGAGACGCCGGACTAATAGGAGGCCAGGAGCCGCTTGCCCAACAGCGTCACCGCTACCCGGGCGCGCCGCCGTGCCTACCTTCCCAGTCCGTTCAGGGCTCAAGCGTGCAGCACCCACCAAGCCAACCCGATTTATCCTGAGTTACATCCTCAACACTCAGCAGCCACTCCTCATCACCCATTTTCTAATTGATTCATTACTCATTAGGCAGGACTGTCATTAGGGTTTGTTGTGTGCTCAGTGCTACCTACACTTAATGGTTCAGATGTATTTCGGTAATCTTTAGTACCTCAGATTACTACTGCAAGCCAGGTTTGTTGACAATTTTACTTGTATTTTTTACTTATTCCATATAATATCCAATTATTCACGTCGATTAGTTGCAAACAATAAGTGCTAGACAAACTTCTTCATTCAGATTTTGGACGGTCTCTTACTGCAGTTACAATTCTGCATACTTGTCCTAATAAGCTCACAAGTAAATGATTGATTCACTACATCTATGCGTGCCTTGTCATATTTGTTGTCAATATTTTTTAGGGTGGACCACCCTATTTCTAAATACTGGAACCGTAGACATGAGTGAATAGTATTTCCCTATGTGATCTCTTCCATAATGTGTGGGTAACGAACACTGCATTGTATAGAAAGAAAGTGTCATTTCCAGCTTTTACATAGGTTTCGATCTTTTACATGGAATACAATCTGCCTACTTGCTTTGTGTCGCACTACCAACACTCCATCGTTTAAGCTAAACATTACGCCACTCATAATTGCTTAGTTTATTTGTTCAAATACGAATTTCATATGATTCTAATGTTCCTACTTCAGTTTTGAAATGTGTGCCTGCCTGTTATAGAGACATAAGGGGTTTGTATTTCTGTGTGTGGTCTGGTCAGCACGGTTGGGGAGGTGAACTTTGCATATGCAGGGGTTTATAGGGAGACACTCTCCAAGTTGAATCCGCAATGCATTCCATAGATAATCTGACTACTTTTTATGTTTTCATGAATCTCAGATTCTGAACAGCATCATAATGATTATGAGCTTGCGCGCATGAAAAGAATAAAGCAGAACAATGCCATGGCTGTCAAACTTGGCATTAAGGGACTGAAATCAAGTCTGGATGCAATGCAATGAAAACGCTCTCCACCTACAGATTCATGCTCAGAATATGATCCTAACAGTGATTCTAAGCTAGAGGAAGACCTAAGTCAATGTAGCTCCCTAGTTGAGGAGTCAGAGGAAGATGCCCTATCTTATTCACCCATCAAGGTACTTGCTCTCACTTTCCAAGGTTACATTGCTCGCACATATCTTGCAACTGATGCTTTGCATTGCTTCTACTTTGTTGAACTGCCATTAGCTTAGTTTACACATCGTGTATGTGAATACGCCCTGCCTATCCATTTTCAGTACATATTCCATCTGTCATCATACCATATTTATCAATTCAAATGTTGTTCTTGTGTATCAGACGTTCAAAAGTAAGAGGGCGATTGCTGATCGTGGAGGAGCACAAGCAAAGTATTTGGAAAAGGTAGTGGCACCTGATAAATCAAATAGCCCATTAGGTGTAGTTGCAATATCACCTGACCCATAAAATACCCCAACTCTAGCAGACTCTAGCCCTACTACACTGGTCATTTCTGATGCCCCAACTCAGCAGACCCCAACTGCAGCAAACAGTATGATTATGCCAGTTGACATAGCACCAGCTGTACGATGCAAAATCCCCATTCCAGCAAAGAGTACACCAAATTCGGTTGCCAAATCCCTTTTCGAACTAGAGAGAGCCCCAATTGCAGCAAATAGGACCCCTGTTCCATTTCTTCCCAGTTTAGAAGACGAAGCTTATGTTGTTGTCAGGAACTTTGTGTGCATCTTTCCTTCATGGAAAGATTATACCACAGACACAGAACAATTTCCAGTCTTCCTCCACAACTTACGCGTAAGTAATGTACTAATGTTATTCATGGTCATTACTACATATGTTTCTGTTGACAAAAGACACAAGATTTCATTCTTTTAAATAGGCGAGGAGAAAACTGGATTGTGATGACGAGCAAGAGTTGGTTGCGCTTTTCAAGCACTCGTTGATGAAGTATCGTTCCTACCTGAGGCAAGCACACTTAGATGGCAAACCTCTGAACAAAATTTCTGTAAAGTCTCCGGTGCTACATTTATCCGACGATGATTGGAATAATCTTGTTACACATTGGTCTTGGCTGCAGCGTAATGTACTATCTATGATATCTCATCACAATTTGAACTACATATCTGCATTTGCCTTAATGTCTCACTTGTACGAAAACTATTAGCAGAAGAACATTCGTTCTCAAGGGACCACAGAATCTCGCAACTATAAAGCACACTGCATTGCTCTTGTGAGTACCTCTTGCCCTGTATGACCATACTTACTTTCATAGCTGTTTGATTATGTAGCATCACTGCACATGTTAGCCTCGTAATCATCCATTTGGTGGACATTATAAGATCCGTATGGACTCTTACACAAATTTAGAATCAACCCAATGCTTTTGAAGAGGTTTAGCTCAGCAGTCCTCTTGTAAGGACTGAACGTGGTCTATCACTGTACTTACATTAACAGCTACTCCCTCCGTCCCATAATATAAGAACATTTTGTACAGTACACCAGTGTTCAAAACACTCTTGTATTATGGGAAGAGGGATTTGCTCATTTTGTAGCATTCTGCATCTTATCTCCCTCGCCCACCATTTACTAAAAAAGATCAGATCTATATTTAATCTTACCAACAAGTAGAATACACAGACAATGCCAGTGCAGAAGTGTAGCCCATTGCTCTTGTCAGTACATTTTGTCCTGTAATGCTTGTACTTCCAGGGATTGGTAGTTGATTATGTAGCATCAATCTGCATCTTATCTTCATTATCCTCTATCCCTTCCAGTATTATCATATCTATATTTACTCTCTACAAAATGTAGAGTACATGCAATGCTTATGATGAATATTATGTGCTGAAATTCTTGAGTTATCCTTCCCTTGACATGGAGAAGGGCATTATAAAGCCGGTGTTAACTGTTATTGTAAGTCAGTCCTTCTAAAGCCTTTATCCTCAACTGCTGTTTAATTTGCTCATACTCCCTATCGTTTACTGCTGTTTAGTTTGCTGTTTCTACCAAAATGCATGTTCGTAAGAACCGTAAGTTCTAAGTTTTACTTGTAAAACCAAATTTCTTATTCATACCATGCAGATTACTTAATACTCCCTATATGTATGCTTGGTTTTGTGGATCTATAATCCAGTGTGTGGTGAAGCAGCCCACGTTTGCACCTTGTCATCTCCTGTTTTATCTTACTGATGTGGCTGATGATATGAACAGCATGCCATGCACATTATCCAAAATAGATATAATGATATTCTTTGCCCTTCATCTATGCTTGTTACGTTGACATGGTAATCCAGTAGTGTGGTGAAGCTCCCCGCATTATGAACAATGCCAAATTATGCTATTGATATTTTGAACTTACTCTTTATTTTCTAATATGAAATTGGATAGAATTGACAGAACAGTTATCATCTTTGTTTATACACGTGCAAAACCTGTCATCTCTCTGTTTGTTTCAGGGTGATATGCCTGATGGCATGCACAAGTCTGCTGAAGGTTGTGAGACAAACCCAACATATATTGCAGCAAAGAAGGCAAAACACCTTGAAGATAGCGAGACAACCCCAAAGTCTTGTCTTGATGTAGTGTTCAAGTTACTTGAGACTAATAGTCAGACAAGCTCACAGAATTCATTGTCTGAATCAGTTCGACTTCTTCAGTCCCAAGTTCTAGTAGAAAGGCATTCTGCAACTCAACTTCGACTTGAAGTCCTATCTCTAAGAAAGATTGCGGAGAACACCAATGAGAACCTCATCGCTAAATAGCTACACCTGGAAGCTATGACCGACATGCTAGGCCGGTCTCACAGCCTTGCTCAGCAGCTTGCGCAGCAGTTCCCCCGCAAGGCTAACATTTCTTGAACTGTCTCGGAAGTGGTCTCGGTTCAATATTATGTTGTTATGCTGCAATGGTGCCCAGTTTTTGTAATCTGCTTCTTCATTGCGCTTTATGATCACTGGTGGCCAACTTTGATGCCCAGTGGATGTAATATACCTTAAATCCTTTATTGTATAGTGTAGGTTTATTCTTAGTTACTATGCCGTAATTTCTTTATTGTATAGAGTAGGTTTGTTATTAATTCCTACTAGTTACTGCCATCATTCGCTATCTGAAAAAAAATCAGATGTAGTCGACCAGGCCGAAACATTCGACTCTAACGGGCCAGGTTTTTAGCAGGCCACAATTGGGCCGGCCTACGTCTTTCTTGGGCCCGAATAATTGGGGCCTTCAAACATTGCGCCAGGCCCAAACTTACACCGGCCTATATTTTAGTTGGGCCTTTTGTCGACCCAGTGCTTAGTTTGGCCCAGGTAGCATTGGGCCATTAATAGGCAGAATATTGTACTGGCCTGTTATGGCCGAGATGAAACCACGGGCCTTTAGCAGGCCAAAATGCATGTTGGGCCTCAATTTTCACTAGTCATTGATGGGCCTTCAGCTGGCCGAAATGTAGGCCGGGCCATTATGGGCCCAGTTAGCTCACGGGCCATTACCAGGCCGAAACATATCTCGGGCCTTAGTTGGCCCACTGATATCATGGTCCTTTAAGAGGCCGAAAGCATAGTACAGGCATCAACAGGCCGAATTACGCGATAGGCCTTTAACAGGCCCAAAGTCATGTTGGGCTTAACTGTTGCCACCTTTAGCACGGGCCGTTAGTGGGCCAGATGTCCCGTGGGACCATATATGGCCCATGGGCAGCACGGTCCATTCCTAGGACGAAAGTCACACTGGGCTGAAATGGGCCCATGTCTACATCAGGCCTCTAACAGGCCGAAAGTCACTGGGCTGTAGTTGGGCCCGAATATTCGGCGAACAATTAATGGGCCAGATCTGGATTCAGGCCGCAAATGGGCCCAAATATTGGGCGAACAATTAACGAGCCAGATCTGGCTTCGGGCCGTAAATGGGCCCAAATATTGGGCAAACAATTAACGGGCCAGATCTGGTTTAGGGCGGTAAATGGGCCTTTATTAAGCAGGCCGTTATTGGGCTGGCCCACTAGTACCTGATTAAGTTCTACGGTCCTTTGACTGGCTCGACGTTTTTAACCTATTTGGGCCTCTCTTGGGCCCAGCCATGTGTCGACATGCCATAGGCATGTCTCCTCCAGTGGACGGGCGACATCTGGCCCACTAACGAGCTGACAGGTGTTCCCTTCGGCCAATCAGAATTTTACACGTGGAAATTTCCCATTGGTCGGGGCTGTTAACGGGTTATCGGATCCAAAATCTGACCCGATAGCTTAACAGCGTTCCATTACGGTGGATGCCACATGCGGTCACCCTTGATGACAGCACTTCTGTGACGCGCGATTTATCATCATGGAAGTGGACACTTCCGTGATGATAATTTTGGTAATGTCATGGAACACTTCTACGACAGCACAGGTATGACTATCTTGATTCTGTCATAAATTTGTCATGGATGTACATGCATGACAAAAAACGTGACCTACTGTGACAAACACGTATCATCACGGAAGTGTTTTTTTTGGGAGTGTTCCACTATTGCGTCTTCCCCGGCTCCGCGTCGTCCCTTCCTAGGTGTCGCCGTCGTCCACCTCCCTGGTGCTCTCGGCGTGGCGTGGTCAACATGGTCAACGACCGACTTCCATCGGAAGGGTACTGTACGTGGAGAGGCTGACAGCTGGGTCCACGGCGGCCGCAAGGAAGTGCCTCCTTATTACGTGCAAAATAATTATTCCTCCACCTGACAGCAGGGACCCACCGGATGGGCCACCTTATTTTGCAAAAAAAATGTTTCCCCCCTGACTGCTGGGACCCACCGGACGGGCCATCGTAATTCGCGAAAAAAACGTTCCCCCCGCTGTCAGCTCGGACCTACCGGAAGTGCCTCTTTATTACGCACAAAAAAATGAATACTCCCCCTGCAACTGGGACCCACCTTGGTGGGAGGCTGACTTGTGGGCCTACTAAATTGACGGGGACGGAGGGCTTTATCAACTTAGTCAATATGAACGATTCTAGCTCCAGTGACCGTACGATGTCCATCCAACGGCCGTAGTGCTTCTTCAACCTCTGGTCCTCTTGCTCCACCCGCCCAAAGCAGAGCCGGTCGTGCCGCCTGCTCCTGCCTCCCGTGGCCGGCTGTGCTGCCGTGGAGGCCTCACCGCCCCCTACTATTCACACTACTGGCCAGGCCCTGCGGCGAAGGCAGCCTCACACCACAGCCGAACGAGTGAATACTCATACTCCTCTCCGCGTGGGCATCCACTGCCGCGTCTTCACCAGCTCCGCGCCGTCCCCTTCCTAGGCTCGCCTTCATCCACCGCCCTGGTGCTCTCGGCGCGGCGTGGTCAACATAGTCAAGGAACAACTTCCATCGGACGTGGACCGTACGTGGAGAGGCTGACAGCTGGGTCCATGGCCGCAGCAAGGAAGTGCCTCCTTATTGTGTGGAAAATAATGATTCCTCCACCTGACAGCAGGGACCCACCAGACGGGGACCCACCTGACTGCGGGGACCCACCAGCTACACCTTCGCACGCAAGGAAGTGCGTCTGGGCAAAAAAAACAATTTGCCCCCTGACTGCTGGGACCCACCAGCTACATCTTCGCACTAAAGGAAGTGCGTCTGGGCAAAAAAACAAAACAATTCGCCCCCCTAACTACTGGGACCCACCAGCTACATCTTCGCAGACAAGGAAGTGCCAGACAGTCGGGACCCACCTGGTCGAAGCGTACGTAGCGTTGTCATTCTGGTCGCGAACGTGTACGTACATACTGGTCGATGTAGAGGCGCACACATGTCGTAGTAAAGGCGCGCATGTAGCATGTACACGTACGTACAGCGGCGAGGGTGCAAGAAAAAAATATGGCCACGTACGTACATACGGGCAGGGTCTCGAACGCCTACTCCAGCATACGTACATGGCTGGGTCAGAACGGAGAAACAGCGTCGTCGTCGTGTTCATAGAGTGCCAACCGGCTGGGTCGGAACTGAATGCGTGGTCATGTTCATCGGGAGGGCTTGGACGGAATAGGCGATGGAAACGAGGCCTGGCGTACCGCACAACGGAGGAAACGGCATTGTGTTCGACCGGCCACGTTCGAAAAGGGATCCTGTTGATCGGGAGGGGCCTGGCGTACCGCACAACGGAGGAAACGGACGTCCTACGGTCGAAACGGGGGTCCTGTTGATCGGTGGGGTGTGGCGTACCACAAAACGGAGGAAACGGACCTCCTACGGTCAAAACGGGGGTCCTGTTCATCGGAAGGGGTGTGGCATACCGCAAAACGGACAAAACGGACTTGTGTTGGAGCGCTACGGTCGAAACAGGGGGTCCTGTTCATCAGGAGGGGTGTGGCGTACCGCAAAACGGGACTCCACGGGATATTGTTCATCTCCATCGTCGACCTCCTCCAGCCTCCACGGGCTCCTGCTCATCTAGCCTCCACCGCGCGCTACTCCACCGGCTACTATTCAACCACCCCTCCACGGGCACCCCTCCAACGTCTACTGTTCATCCAGCCCTCCACACCACGGGGTCCTGTTCAACCACCCCTCCACGGCCACCCCTCCACCGTCTACTGTTCATCCAGCCCTCCACACCACAGGGTCCTGTTCATCCAGAGGGAATGCCACCACTCAATGTTCATCCAACCCCCCCCCCCCGCAACACTCACTGTTCATCCAATCGATCGGCTTCAGTTAGCAGCAGTAGCGAAGGAATCGCACCATCGGGTTCAGTTAACAGCCATCAATCGATCGCTCGGGTTCACTAACGCGTAGTGTGCAGTGCAATCACTCGGGTTCAGTTAGAGCCCAACGCCTTGCTCGGGTTCAGTTAGAGCCAATGCCTCGCACACACGCGTGTACGTGTACGAGAGAAACGTGCATCGCTCGGCCCCCGACCTCCCACCGTAACCGGCAACTCCCTAAAATTTTCCTCTCCCTCGCTTCTACCACAGTTTCTTCCATCATGGATGGCCCAAAGAATGTCATGCAGCTGCGTCTCCGGCCCGCCCAGGACGAAAAGCCCATTTTCTGTCATGATTTTTTATCATAGAAGTAGGAGCCCACCACATCTATGAAGATACCGGGTTTTGTCACAATTATCGTCATAGAAGTTTCATATGTATGACAGAAAAAAATTCATTCGGCCAAAAATGTCACGGATGTGTCTTTTTTTTGTAGTGGATTTTTCATCAAGTGTGTTGTTTTAACCTTCAACAAGGACCGGCCATAGTCAAACTCGATTCAACTAAAGTTGGAGAAACAGACACTCGCCAGCCACCTATGTGCAAAAGCACGTCGGTAGAACCAGTCTCATGAACGCGGTCATCTAATGTCAGTCCAGGCCGCTTCATCCAATAATACCGCCGAATGAAAGTAAGACGTTGGTGGTAAGCATTATGACTATTATCGCCCACAACTCTTTGTGTTCTACTCATGCATAAAACATCTACTCATAGACCCGGCTCAGATGCCATTGTTGGGAGATGTAGTAATTCAAAAACTTTCCTACAATCACGCAAGATCTATCTAGGAGATGCATAGCAATGAGGGGGAGAGTGTGCCCACGTACCCTCGTAGACCGAAAGCGGAAGCGTTTAGTAACGTGGTTGATGTAGTTGAACTTCTTCGTGATCCAATCGATCCAAGTACCGAACATATGATGCCTCCGCGTTCAGCTCGATGACGTACCTCATGCTCTTGATCCAGTTGAGGATGAGGGTGAGTTCCGTCAGCACAACGGCGTGGCGATGGTGATGATGATGTTACAGGTGCAGGGCTTCGCCTAAGCACTACGGCGATATGATCGAGGTGTGTAACTGTGGGGGGGCACCGCACACGGCTAAGGAAAAACTTGGTGTATCTTTGGGGTGCCCCCTGCCACGTATATAAAGTAGGGAGAAGGAGGAGGCCGGCCCTAGAGGGGGCGCGCCAAAGGGGGAGTCCTACTTGGACTCCCGGTCCAAGTAGAATTTGGCCCCCGCTTTCCTATTCCAACTAGGAGAAGGAGGGAAGGGAGAAGAGGGGAGAAGTAAGGAGGGGGCGCCGCCCCCTTCTAGTACAATTCGGACCAGCTCATGGGGGGGGGGGGGGCGGGGGCGGCCACCCCTTGAGGCCCTTCTCTCCTTCCCCTAAAGCCCATTAAGGCCCATTACTCTCCCGGGCGGTTCCGGTAACCTCACTACAAGAAATATTTCAACTTGCGACCATCACTATTGGTCACTGAAAGGTCATTGTTTTTCATTTGCGACATTTTTGTGACCAAAAATAGATGGTCAAAAGCTGGTGGTCGTAAACTGAAATTAGTGACCTTTTTGTGATATGTAAAAGGTCGTTGGTGCCATGACCAAATTTCGGGTCACTAGCAACTTCTCCAGGCCACGTAGGGATCCAATGTGGCAAGCTAACGTGGATAGGAATCAGCCCGGTCCAATTCGGTGTTTTACATGGGCCGAGCCCATTAATTCAGCCCATTTATATATTTTTCCATATGAAGTTTTTGTCAGCTAAATGGACCGTGCCCAACATTGCAACCTTTTTATTTTTGGGCCATGGCCTTTTTGTCTCAACAATTTCATTTTTTTTCTAAATTTGGTTCACTAGTCAGGTGTGTCCCCACTGTCAGGTTCTAGTACTAGGTCCTAGCCGTTAGGGCAATATTCTTCATTTTTTTATTTCACGCAAATAAATACCTAGTATTTAAATTGGCACACAGAAAACACATGAAATACTTCAAATATTATCAACCATCAAAGTGCTACATCATATAACACACATACAAATGTGATCAGCATCAAGTTTACAATAAGATAACAAGCTCCACAAGTGTACAATCACATGAGCCAGGTTCAGCTACATTATACACACATACGAATAGGAGCAGCATAAAGGGCTTCATTAATGCAAAACTTGACAGTTGACAGCAATGTTAGAACTATGCTTCCTCCAACTTCTTTGTCCTGATGCTCATGAAGAAACATGAAAGCCCAGCATCCGCACGTTACAGAACAAAATGTTTAGGAACAAAATATAAGTAAATCTAACAGCATATTTAACAATAAATAACAGAATAATGAAGTTAATGAGACATTTTAGAATCAACTTCACAGTTGACAGCAATGCTTGCATTGGACACATCCAAAACTAAAATTATACATAAATCCCTAAATTCCAATGCCCAATGCCTCAGTTTAGTAAACACTAAGCATGGTACATAGTAAATATTTGACACAACCAGAACTGAAATCATTTACTCTATCAAGCAACAATGATGCAACACACAAGAAAAGAGAGATGCATAACGGAGCAGCATCGTATATCACACAATATGGATACACTGCCAGCTCACCAAAGAACTTGTGGTCGCTGCCGTACACAGCTGCCATAATGCCGGTCACCTTGTTGATCTTGTACTTGAAGTTCTCTAACTCCAGGTTGTTCCGCTGCAGCTCGGTATTTGCTCAACCGTATGTGTACATGCATCAGGGCATCCATAAAATATTCTAGTCAATATTCTCAGCTAACTGTGATGTAATGAAAATAATTACTTAAGAACTTGGGGTAAAAATTGATTTTTGACATCAAAATTAGCAGCGCTCATTTCAACCATGTTCAGATAAACTTGAGGTAAATTAGTAGTAATGATATTAGTTACAAGCTATGTGTGTAACTGTTGTCAACACCACCACCACCAGAGACACGCAAGATAAGCATCAACACCATCATGATCTTTGTATTAGCCACCCCATATCACCAGAGCATCACAGGAGCACATATATAAAGCAAGTACACGTGGGCAGCTACTAACAGACCCTAGAACCGCATGAATTTATCACCAGAGAGCTCCAGTAGGAGTTGATGCATCGTTACAGCATCTAGCAGCAACTAGTAGAGCCACACATCCAACCCAAATCATGGAGAAGGCTATGCATGAGCTACATCAGAGAAGAAGGAACGGGGAGGACCTCACCAGAGGGAGGTTGTAGCCGTAGTAGAGGCTCAGCCACACCACGGCTGTGGTGTGACCATCACCACATCCAGGAGAGGGTCTGGAAGCCGCCGAAGCACCACCGCGGCGACGAGGGCAAGTGTCGGGCACAGTGGCGCCACCCCAGGGACATCACCGCATTGACATCACCGGCCTCACCCTGTTTCAAGAAATGTTCACAACAACTTTGTCAGACTCGATCAATTCTGAAGAAACCACCTTCGTCGTCAGACACATACACACATACATACAGGAAGCAATAAAAGAAGAAACAGAGCACGGACCTGGTCGATCATGAGATAGTGTTCATATCATTATAAAGAAATAGGCCATTCTATAGCTCACATAAACAGATCTGCTACTATGCACAACACAAGCACCCACTTGCAATTGGTATATTTATATATCTAGGACGCCCAGCAAGCTATTTTGTATTTGAGAAACTATGAAATGCACGAACAATTTTTCAGAAGGTAACTCAACTTCTGTGCACAAATTTAGATAGGAAAACAAGGGATTGTAGTATACACATTAATTAGAACAGGATCGCAAGACACAAATATAAGCTAGAATTGACAAGTACACATTAATTTTAACATAGCATGACTAGCTCTGTTGTTGTCTGCATATTACACCATATGGAAAAATGCTCAGGTCATTATTAATGTCATGAAAACGGTGTATAGGAGGCTACAACTTTTCATCGAGGCATGATAGACAGAAACAAATGGACATTCTCTATGAGAACAAAACAACATTGATCAAACAGATGTTACAAGGATGGATATGTGACTGCTATAGATGAGTGAATTATCAAAAAAAGGAAGATATGCATCTGCTTGCCAAATAAACATGACTATTGCAGCTAAAGGATGATGGGCAATTGGTATCTGATGCTATCACTTAATTTCAGAGCATGACAAGCAAAAAGCATGGCATCAACAACATCATCAGCAGCATATTACCATTGTAAATAGATGGACTAAATTGATGGACGATCATCCATCCATGAGAGAAGACAGTACCTCTGGTTGATGAAGAAAAGAGAAGACCTACTATTCCTGCGACCAAACCATCCATCCATGCATCAGAGGAGACCAGCCCATCCACCATGAGAGAATCACACAAGTCAGACAAGGGAATGGAAGGAAAAATGGGAAACCGCAGGAAGAAAGGGGTTGCTGACCTTGATGGCGTCGGCTGCTTGAACTTGAGTAGCACTTGAGCGGGCAGAGGAAGACCATGGCATCGGGGCTCGATCTGGCCCATGGAATGGTGGATCTGCAAGGTAGAAGAGACGAGGTGAGGAGGAGGCAGAGGGTCATTTAAAATAAGAGGGATGGACCAGAAACCCTATGTTGTTGCGTGGTTGTGCCATGTCGATGAGGCGGGCTGAGAGAGGGAGGTGAGGTGAGGGCGGCAGATCCCATCAAAGAAGAGCCGAGCGGCCGCCGGTGATGCCAGCCTGAAACCCTAGCACCGACTGGGTTGCAGACGGTGAAGACGAGCATGCTAGTGAGCGCGCGCGCGACCTCGTCCGGCCCGAGCACGAGGGACTAGGCGGCGCCATGGGGGAAGGAGGAGGCAACGGCGAGGTTGGAGAGGTGGTGGTGCTGGAGAGGCAGTGAGGGGGTTGGGAGGCAGGGAGGGGGAGGGGGGCGTGCGGCGGTGGCGTGGATCTGAATCGGGGAAGAGTGTGAGAGGGGATCGATGGGAGTTAGGGTTTGGGGTAGTTGGGCTGCGGGTGGGTTTTTGTTTTATTTTTTTCTCCTTTTTCTGTAGATAAATGGATAGATGGATGGATGGATGTGTGCCACGTCATCAATCCGTGGCACAAACATTTCAACCAATGACAACAAAGCTCATGTAATTATATTTTTTTTCTTTTTGTTTCTCTTGTATTTTTGGCACAAGGTTGTATCTTGGAATAGCATAGGTTTTTCAAAGGGCGTTGATCTGCGCCGGTCAACCGGCCGAGTCGCTCCGCCACTCTCCTTGCGTCCGCTGGACTCATCCATCCATAGACGTTGGATCTGTGTTCTTTTGGTTATCTCTCAGCCCGCATCTCGCATGCACACATGAAAAAAAGAGATGCATCCACCTTCTTCACAACTTCTCACACACAACTCTCCCCCATGTGTCTGCCCATGTTTCCTAGGACGGCGACCTGCAAAGTGCCCCTTCAACTCTCGGGCGGCGGCTTACCGGCATGGAGTCAGGGGAGGGAGGGGCCGGGTTTCGCGGCGGCTCGTGTGATCGGATTCTCAATCTGAAGTCAGGAAGACGAGAGACACACACACACACACATAAGGGAAGCCTAGTCTCAGACGCACGATGAGATTGGATTGCACGATGCGCGTGTGACTGGCGAATCGTTGGACCGATGCATCATTGTTAAGCATTTCCCTTTTCGAATGACATCATATTTTGCACAAGTTTGCATCTCTGAATGGCACACAATGTTGCTTAAGAAAGTTTTCATTATCTTTGCATGAAAATTTAATTTCACATTTTTCAAGTGCCCAAAATGAGGTTTTTCAAGAACCTACCAAATATTTGTTGAAAAATTGGACCAAATCATTTTTATAAAATATTAGGACATATTTAATGTAAATTGACCAAATGGTTGGCTACCAAAATCTTTTGATCCACCTCTCATGAAAAAGACAAATTACCGTAGATTCAGTAGGAAGTGGGTCAAGTTTGAACGGCAGCTGCCTCATAGTTTGCTCATGAATTTTCCCAAAAATCATTTTTAGCTAGATAAGTATCTACTTAATAAGAGAAACACCAAAAAAATTATAGGATTCAACCGCTAGCTAGGAAAGGTCATGCCCACTATTTTAACCGCATTTCGAAATGGGCATAGAAAATTCAAAGAAAAATCAAATAATTCGGAAACTTTCGCATTGTGTCTTTATATGTGACCAAGTTATGAGGAAAAATAATAAACTTGTAATACGACAAGCTATTTAAAAAAGTGTTCTCAGAAATGAGCTATCAAGTGTGAAGATTCTTGGCTTTCAAGCCAAATGATCAATCTTATGCCCACATTCATGGCATAGTTTGTCAAAATTATCTCGTATTGTGCAAAATGGTGCATATTGGAATGACAAACAATGTTGCTTAAGAAGTTTTTAATTTTCTTTGGACAAAAAATTCATTTTCCATTTTCCGAGCGCACAAACTAAGTTTTTTTGTGAAGGACCTACCAAATATTTGTTGAAAAATTGGCCGAAATCATTATTCTAAAATATTATGCCATATTTAATACACAATTGACCAAATGGTTGGGTGTCAAAAGCTTTGATCCACCTCTGGTGAAAAAGACAAATTTCTGCCGATTGAGAAGGAAGTGGGTCAAATTTGAACTGTAGCTGCCTCATAGTTTCCTATCTATTTTTTCCAAAAATCATTTCTAGGTACATAAGTATCTATTCAAACAGAGAAACATCAAAAGTTTTCCATGATTCAACCACTAGCTAGGAACGGTCAAGCCCGCCGTTTTGACCACATTTTGAAACGGGCATAAAAAATTAAAAAAAAATCAAAAAATTTGAAAACTTTCGCATTGTGTCATTATATGTGACCAAGTTTCCAGGAAAAATAATAAACTTGTAATACGGTAATTATTTTAAAAAAGTGTTCTCAAAAATGAGCTATCATGCGTGAAGATTCATGGCTTTCAAGCCAAATGATCTATCTTATGGCCACATTCATGGCATAGTTTACTCAAACGATCTCATATTGTGCATAAGGGTGCACCTTGGAATTCCAAACAAGGTAGCCTGAGGGAGTTTTCATTTTCTTTGCACGAAAAAAAAAATCATTTTCCATTTTTCCGAGTGCCCGAAATGAGTTTTTTTTGTGAAGGACCTACCATATATTTGTTGCAAAATTGGACCAAATAAATTTTCTAAAATACTAGGCAATATTTAATGCACAATTGACCAAATGGTTGGGTGTCAAAAGCTTTGATCCACCTCTGGTGAAAAAGACAAATTTCTGCCGATTCAGCAAGAAGTGGGTCAAATTTGAACTGTAGCTGCCTCATAATTTGCTATTTATTGTTTCCAAAAATCATTTCTAGGTACATAAGTATCTATGTAATCAGAGAAACATCAAAAGTTTTCCATGATTCAACAACTAGCTAGGAACGGTCAAGCCCGTCGTTTTGACCACATTTTGAAACGGGCATAAAAAATTCAAAAAAAATTCAGAAAATTGAAAAACATCCGCATTGTGTCATTATATGTGACCAAGTTTCAAGGAAAAATAATAAACTTTTAATACGGCAATTATTTTAAGAAAGTGTTCTCAGAAATGAGCTATCATGCGTGAAGATTCATGGCTTTCAAGCTAAATGATCTATCTTATGGCTTCATTCATGGCATAGTTTGTTCAAACGATCTCATATTGTGCATGAGGGTGCACCTTGGAATTCCAAACAAGGTTGCCTAAGGGAGTTTTCATTTTCTTTGCACGGAAAAAATCATTTTCCATTTTCCGAGTGCCCAAAATGAGTTTTTGTTTGTGAAGGACCTACAATATATTCGTTGCAAATTTGGACGAAATCAATTTTCTGAAATACTAGGCAATATTTAATGCACAATTGACAATATGGTTGGGTGTCCAAAGCTTTTGATCCACCTCTAGTGAAAAAGACAAATTTCCGCATATTCATTTTCCATTTTTTGAGTTCCCAAAATGAGTTTTTTTGTGAAGAACCTAAAATATTTGTTGTACAAATTCTCCATTTTTGAAGAATATTAGACCACATTTTATGAATAAATTTGTGTACACTAGAAACATTTTTTATAGATATTAAATGGTTTTTAGTTACATCATTAACATTTTTAATAAATGTTTTGATGTGTAATAGTTTGAACATATGTCTACATTTTTTAAGTCACATTGTACATATTGTTTATATATGTTTAACTTTTTTCAAATACATGATTAACATATTTTCATATATTCCTAACAAAAAAACATCTTTTCATAAATACGTTTTGATGTATATATATTTGTTTTAAACATTGTACATTTTTGTATATACATATAGAACATTGTTGATATTGGTTAGAAAATTTTAAATACACGATTAACATTTTTAGAAAATCTTGTTTTGTTATCTACTTTTCCATATATATATATATATATATATATATATATATATATATATATATATTGTAAAATTTTCATATATACGTCCTGATGATTATTTCTGCATACACATGAAAGTTTTTTATACATATTTAATATTATTTATGATTATCTTTTTTTATATGCATGAAACTTTTCAAATACACATATTTAGTTTTTTAAACACGTGATTACATTTTTTGAAATACTTATTAACATTAACATTTTTTTGAATTACACGTTTAGTTTTCTAATTGCTAAACCTTATAGCAAGATTCACCAAGGAGTTCATTATTTTCCTATTTTAATGAAAAACTTGTTATTTTCCCATTTTTGTTTGGCCGAATATATGTATTTTTTGAGTAATATGAGGGCATTCCACATTTCTTCTTGGATGGGTCGAGGCCTACATCGCACACATATTTGTTTTAGAAAAAGGAGGTGGCCTCGTTCCACCGAGGCCCAAGCCCACCTTGAGCGTACCAATGCATCCACGTTCACATCCTCATGACCATTTATATTGGTCGTAATCAGATAGAAAGAAGGTCGTTGCCACTCTTGTCTGCTTTATGACCATTTGGTGTAAGGCAATTCAGGGTTTGAGCCCTTCCAAGCGAAATGACCGTGGATTTACAACCAATTCAGCCGGGGTCACTGAGAGAAGGTCACAAGTTGACATATTTCTTGTAGTGCCTCCTGCCACTCCGGAAAATACCCGAAACACTTCGAAACCATTCTGATGTTCGAATATAGCCTTCCAATATATCAATCTTTATCTCTCGACCAATTCGAGACTACTTGTCATGTCGTGATCTCATCTGGGACTCCAAACAAACTTCGATCATCAAAACGCATAACTCATAATACAAATCATCATCGAACGTTAAGCGTGCGGACCCTACGGGTTCAAGAACTATGCAGACATGACCGAGACACATCTCCGGTCAATAACCAATAGCGGAACCTGGATGCTCATATTGGCTCCTACATATTCTACGAAGATCTTTATCGATCAAATGGCATAACAACATACGTTGTTCCCTTTGTCATCGGTATGTTACTTGCTCGAGATTCGATCGTCGGTATCATCATACCTAGTTCAATCTCGTTACCGGCAAGTCTCTTTACTCGTTCCATAATACTTCATCCCGCAACTAACTCATTAGTCACATTGCTTGCAAGGCTTATAGTGATGAGCATTACCGAGAGGGCCCAGAGATACCTCTCTGAAACACGGTGTGAAAAATCCTATTCTCGATCTATGCCAACCCAACAAACACCTTCGGAGACACCTGTAGAGCATCTTTATAATCACCCAGTTATGTTGTGACATTTGATAGCACACAAGGTGTTCATAATGCTAAGCTAACAGATGGATCTTGTCCATCACATCATTCTCCTAATGATGTGATCCCGTTCATCATTGACTACACATGTCTATGATTAGGAAATATAACCATCTTTGATTAACGAGCTAGTCAACTAGAGGCATACTAGGGACACTATGTTTTGTCTATGTATTCACATATGTACTAAGTTTCTGGTTAATACATTTCTAGCATGAATAATAAACATTTATCATGAAATAAGGAAATAAATAATAACTTTATTATTGCCTCTAGGGCATATTTCCTTCACACACAAACAAATGAAATATCAACAATCATGCCACATCATCCTCGTCCTCTTCTTACTCCTCTTGCGAAGAAGATTCTTTCTCGTCCTCTCCAGTTTCAAGCGCCTCATCGCCATCGCGAACTAGGACGGTGTTTGCACTAGCTGCAACGGCATCATGCGAAGGCATGTGAGGCACACCGGAAGCCATGGGTCCACCCATGTCACCCGGAGGTGCTCCCATGCCTCTGAGAGACCAAAAAATCATGCCTGTCATGCCTCCCATGGTAGCTTCGAAGCCACCCATGCCCCCCGTAGGTGCTCCCATGCCTCCAAAGCCTCCCATGGCGCCCATGCCTCCCATGTTTGTTCCCAAGCCTCCCATGATAGCTCCCATGCCTCCGAAGCCTCCCATGGTAGCTCCCATGCCTCCCATGCCTCCCATGGCCATCAATCTTTTTTTGACCAAGACTTCATCATGGGAAAGGTTGATGAACTACTTTTGCCTATCATCAAAGGTAGATGTGTGCTTGAAGAACAAACTGAGATTGGACATCGGAATGCCCATCCATTCAAGTGTGTCGACGTACAGAATGTTCAGCCCACTTCCGCCATCCATAAGGACTTTAGTCAATCGGGTGCCCCCAACGACTGAGTCGACCACCAGTGCTTGCTGCCCAGGGGTAGCTACGTGTGTTGGGTGATCTGATTGGTCGAATGTAATGGGAGTTTTCGACCACTTTAAGTACATCATGGTTGCCAAAGCAACCATATTCACTTCCTTGTTAATGACTTTCAATCGACTTTTGCTTTCTACGTTAGCAAAAATCATCAAGGTAGCATTGACCTTGGGGTAACCATCATATTCATCTTTTTCATCCTCTTTATCAGATTATTTCTCACTGGACTGATTCTCTCGGAAACTCTGAATCAGAAGTCGGCACTGCCGAGTGGTATCCTTGGGTTGATACCCTCTTCATCTTTCTTCATGTGTATGTAACACGGCAAATCCAGGACATCCTGACCTAACTGATCTTTCACCTTTTTAGGTTTCCACTTTGGTTTGGGTTTTCCTTTGAACTTTCCTCCTCCTGCATTCAGGACTGTAGCCTCAGCAAGACCTATAGGTTCAGCTTTACACTTTTGCTTCCGACTGGAATTTCCAGCCTCCGAGTCCTGGATGACTGTTTTTCCCTTGCCATTGCAGAGTCGGTCTTCCTCTTCACCATTAGCGTACCGAGTGGCTATTTCCATCATCCGGGTCAGAGTCATGTCTCAAGAACGATCGAATTTCAAGCTAAGCTCTCTGTACCTGACGCCTTCTTTGAGGCACAAACTGCCTGGTGATCTGACACATTTTCCACCGTATGATGAAGGGTGGTCCATCTCTGGATGAAGTCTCTCAAAGTTCCATTCGGCTTCTGAACACAGTGTTGCAATTTAGTCAGCCCAACAGGTCACTTGCAAGTGCCCTCGAATGTCTAGATGAACACTCGGGCCAAGTCATCTCAGCAGAAAATACTCCGAGGGGCTAACTGAGTCAACCAAGCTCTGGCCGAACCCTCAAGCATCAGGGGGAGGTGCTTCATAGCTACATCATCATTGCCACCACCATCAGCACAACCATTCAGTAGTCTTCCAGCCAGATATCTGGCTTTGATTCTCTAGTGAACTTACTCATGCCTGCTACCAATCTGAAGTTGGGAGGGATCTCAACTGATCGGATGGCCATACTGAAACATTCAGGCCTAGAAATAAATGCTTTGTTCCCAATCGAACGATCTCTACCTTGCCCTTCTCTGTTCGCTCGGCCTCTGTCGACCAAACATTGCACAAGGAGTGACCTTGCATCGAATCCCGACTCTCTTGGGTCGATCGGGGATCTCCGCTTGTCACCATACGAGTGCCTATCATCATACCGCCAGGGCACGTATGACCCGCCCCTCGGAGGGGGCGTAAGCACTCGGCGGTGGTCATCACGGGAAAACTGACGATCAAACTGCCTGTGGCCCCGCTCCAGGTACTGATCCTGGCGGGGACCGCAATCTTCACGACGCCAAGGTGATCTTGGACTATGTGCTGACTAAACTGTGTCTGCAACCACTGATCTACTATGAATTATGTTACGCGACTAGGAGACAGCAGAATTCTGTTCTCCAACGGCTTTAAGCAATGCTCGGACCTGCTCTAAACCTCTACCAGCTTCTGAACATGACGGCTGAATTGACTCTGCTATGCGTGCTCCTGCTGGAAAATTTTGAATTGGAGTACGGTATACCTGAGTTTCAATCGAAAACAACCGTCGTGCCCGTCGACTGGATTTAGGGGCCCGCTGACGAGCATGCTTTTGGAGTGCCTTCTAAAGATTCTCCAAATGCGTATGCTCAGCCAAAGTGGCCAAGTGCGCAGCTTCCATGGCCCGAGCCTCCCTAATGATGGGGGTCTGGAGCTCCTGAACATTGCGACGATGCAACTCTTCCCTCTGCTCCATAGTGAGGGCCTCGGGGATATGATACGTCTCCGTCATATCTATAACTTTTGATTGTTCCATGCCAATATTATTCAACTTTCATATACTTTTGGTAACTTTTTATACTATTTTTGGGACTAACATATTGATCCAGTGCCCAGTGTCAGTTCCTGTTTGTTGCATGTATTATGTTTCGCAGAAACCCCGTATCAAACGGAGTCAAAACAGGATAAAAACAGACGGAGATCATTTTTGGAATATTTATGAATTTTGGGAAGAAAAATCAACGCGAGACGGTGCCTGAGGGGGCCATGAGGCAGGGGGCGCGCCCCTGACCCTCGTGGGCACCCCGTAAGGCGGTTCACACTCTTCTTTTGGCGCCAGAAAGCTAATTTTCAGAGAAAAAACTGGGCGAAGGTATCCAATCGGAGTTACGGATCTGTCGATATATAAGAAACGGTGAAAGGGCAGAATCCCAGAACGCAGAAACAGAGAGAGACACAGAGACAGATCCAATCTCGGAGGGGCTCTCGCCCATCCCACGCCATGGGAGCCAAGTACCAGAAGGTAAACCCTTCTCCCATCTAGGGAGAAGGTCAAGGAAGAAGAAGAAGAAGGGGGGGCTCTCTTCCCCTTGCTTCCGGTGGCGCTGGAACGCCGCCGGGGGCCATCATCATCACAGCGATCTACACCAACAACTTCACCGCCCTCATCACCAACTCTTCCCCCCTCTATGCAGCGGTGTAACCTCTCTTTTACCTGATGTAATCTCTACTTAAACATGGTGCTTAACGCTATATATTATTGCCCAATGATGTATAGATATCTTATGATGTTTGAGTAGATTCGTTTTGTCCTATGGGTTAATTGATGATCATGATTGGTTTGAGTTGCATGTTTTATTATTGGTGCTGTCCTATTGTGCCCTCCGTGTCGTGCAAGTGTGAGGAATTCCCGCGGTAGGGTGTTGCAATATGTTCATGATTCGTTTATAGTGGGTTGCTTGAGTGACAGAAGCATAAACCCGAGTACGAGGGTTGTGGCGTATGGGATAAAGGGGACTTGATGCTTTAATGCTATGGTTACCTTAATGATCTTTAGTAGTTGCGGATTCTTGCTAGAGTTCAAATCATAAGTGCATATGATCCAAGAAGAGAAAGTATGTTAGCTTATGCCTCTCCCTCAAATAAAATTGCAATAGTGATTACCAGTCTAGTTATCGATTGCCTAGGGACAAATAACTTTCTCGTGACAAAAAGCCCTCTACTAAAACTAACTTAGTTGCTTATTTATCTAAACAGCCCCTAGTTTATATTTATGTGCTCTTTATTATCTTGCAAACCTATCCAACAACACCTACAAAGTCCTTCTAGTTTCATACTTGTTCTAGGTAAAGCGAACGTCAAGCGTGCGTAGAGTTGTATCAGTGGTCGATAGAACTTGAGGGAATATTTGTTCTACCTTTAGCTCCTCGTTGGGTTCGACACTCTTACTTATCGAAAGAGGCTACAATTGATCCCCTACACTTGTGGGTTATCAAGACCTTTTTTGGCGCCGTTGCCGGGGAGTCATAGCGTGGGGTGTATATTCTCGTGTGTGCTTGTTTGTTTTATTACTAAGTAATTTTTATTTGCTGTTCTTAGTTGCTCTCTATCTTTAGTTATGGATATGGAACACGAAATACAAAAAAAATAGGTGTACTTGCTACTCATGGAGATGGGGAACCTCCTAAAACCCTCGATGTTGGTTATGCAAAAAATATTATCTACTATTTTGATAATCCTGAGAAAACCCCATTCAATTATGTTATGGGAGACACGTTGGATCAACGTGAATACTTTAGGGATTATCGCTTGACACAAAAAGGGAAACTATTATGGGATCAAATTCATATGTTGCATTGGTATGCTCGGGAACTATGCTTGAGATATGATTATACTTGTTGCTCTAGGATGAAGGCTCCACACCTTCCCTTTTCACGCAAATTTAATGATGATGGAACCTTGGCTTCTTATGCTAATGGTATATATGATTACTATGATGTGGGACAAATAGAAGAATTCATTGCTTTTATGGGTGCTTATGAAATTGAATCTATGTTTAAAGAATGTGAAAATCTTGATGATGTTGTTTACAGACCTAAAAATTTTGCTATACTTAAATATTGTTATGAGAATTATGAATACAATTCCGATATTGATGCATTTATTGAGAAAGTATCCGCTGTCCAATAAGAGACTAAAATTTTGCTGGAAACTATGAAAGAGGAAATTACTGAAACTGTGAGCTCATTGGATGAAAAAGATGATGAGGAGAGCGAAGAACAAAAGGAGGAAGAGCAGTTTAGCTACCCGTGCCCACCTTCTAATGAGAGTAACTCTTCAACTCACACATTGTTTAATTCCCCTTCGTGCTTACCGAAGGATGATTGCTATGATGATTGTTATGATCCCGTTGATTCTCTTGAAATACCCCTTTTTGATGATGCTTTCTATGCTTGTGGCCAAGATGCCAATATGAATTATGCTTATGGAGATGAACTTGCTATAGTTCCTTATGTTAAACATGAAATTGTTGATATTGCACCCACGCATGATAGTCCTATTATCTTTTTGAATTCTCCAAACTACACTGTATCGGAGAAGTTTGTGCTTATTAAGGATTATATTGATGGGTTGTCTTTTACCATTGCACACGATAATTTTGATGAATGTGATATGCATGTGCTTGCTGCTCCTACTTGCAATTTTTATGAGAGAGGAACTATATCTCCACCTCTCTATGTTTCCAATATTATAAAATTGCAAGAAGTTGCTTATACAAGCATTGGCCTTTACTTGGTGTGCATGAATTGTTCTTTTATGACATGTCGATGCATAGGAAGAGAGTTAGACTTTGTTGTTGCATGATATATGTTACTTTGTGCTCACTACTAAATTAAAAATCATTGGTAATTAAAATTGGCTTTAATATACCTTGGGATCCGGCTGGATCCATTACTTGAGCACTATATGCCTAGCTTAATGGCTTTAAAGAAAGCGCTGCCAGGGAGACAACCCGGAAGTTTTAGAGAGTCATTTATTTCTGTTGTGTGCTTTCGTATAGTCTAAAATCAAAAAAATAGGAACCCAAAACTTTTCAAAAAGGAAAGTGAAAGTGAGAGAGACACGTATTGTTGAAGTGGGGGAGCTCCTTGAACTTTGTTCATGCTCACGGAAACTTTGTGAATCTTAATTATAGAAACTTTTCATCAAAAATAATTATCCCCTTGTACAATTCCATTGTATTATAAAAATAATGTGCCAAGGTTTGCCTTTAGGATGTTTACAATGCTTGTTGGTTTGTACGGTGCAGGACAGAAACTTTGGCTGTAGTGCGCGATTTTACATTTTTTTACTGGAACGTCAAACGGTTCTGAAACATTTTACACTGTCTTTCTGTACAAATTGTTTATTTTTCCTAATTTTGGTAGAATTTTTGGGGTACGATAAGTATGGCGAATGTTCAGATTGCTACAGACTGTTCTATTTTTGACAGATTATGTTTTTGATGCATAGTTTGCTTGTTTTGATGAAACTATCAACTTCTATCAGTGGATTAAGCCATGGAAAAGTTATATTACAGTAGACACAATGCAAAAACAAAACATGAATTGGTTTGCAACGTGTACCTAGAGTAGTGATTTGCTTTATTATACTAACAGATCTTATCGAGTTTTCTGTTGATGCTTTGTGTGGATGAAGTGTCTGATTGAGGAGGTCTCTATATGAGGAAAAGGAGGAGAGGCAAGAGCTCAAGCTTGGGGATGCCCAAGGCACCCCAAGTAAATATTCAAGGAGACTCAAGCGTCTAAGCTTGGGGATGCCCGGAAGGCATCCCCTCTTTTTCAACAACTGTCGTTATGTTTTCGGATTCGTTTCGTTCATGCAATATGTGCAAGTCTTGGTGCATATTTTGCATTTAGTTTTCACTTTTCTTTTATGCACCATGTTGGTATGAGATAGTCCATGGTTGATTTATAGAATACTCATTGCACTTCACTTATATCTTTTGAGTATGGCTTTATAGAATGCTTCATGTGCTTCACTTATATCATTTGAAGTTTGGATTGCCTGTTTCTCTTCACATAAAAAACCGCCATTTGTAGAATGCTCTTTTGCTTCACTTATATTTGTTAGATCGTGGGCATATCTTTTGTAGAAAGAATTAAACTCTCGTGCTTCACTTATATCTATTTAGAGAGATGACAGGAATTGTTCATTCACATGGTTAGTCATGAAATCCTACATAAACTTGTAGATCACTGAATATGATATGTTTGATTCCTTGCAATAGTTTTGCGATACAAAGGTGGTGATATTAGAGTCATGCTAGTGAGTAGTTGTGGATTAGTAGAAATACTTGTGTTGAGGTTTGTGATTCCCGAAGCATGCACGTATGGTGAACCGTTATGAGATGAAGTCGGAGCATGATTTATTTATTGATTGTCTTCCTTATGAGTGGCGATCGGGGACGAGCGATGGTCTTTTCCTACGAATCTATCCCCCTAGGAGCATGCGTGTAGTAATTTGTTTTGATGACTAATAGACTTTTGCAATAAGTATGTGAGTTCTTTATGACTAATGTTGAGTCCATGGATTATACGCACTCTCACCCTTCCATCATTGCTAGCCTCTTCGGTAGCGTGCATTGCCCTTTCTCACCTCGAGAGTTGGTGCAAACTTCGCCGGTCCATCCAAACTCCGTGATACAATACGCTCTATCACACATAAGCCTCCTTATATCTTCCTCAAAACATCCACCATACCTACCTAGCATGGCATTTCCATAGCCATTCCGAGATATATTGCCATGAAACTTCCATCATCATCATATACATGACTTGAGAATTCATTGTCATATTGCTTTGCATGATCGTAAGATAGCTAGCCTGATGGTTTCATGGCTTGTCCATTTTTTGATATCTTTGCTATGCTAGATCATTTGCACATCCCAGTACACCACCGGAGGCATTCATATAGAGTCATATCTTGTTCTAGATATCGAGTTGTAATATTGAGTTGTAAGTAAATATAAGTGTGATGATCATCATTATTAGAGCATTGCCCTAGTGAGGAAAGGATGATGGAGACTATGATTCCCCCACAAGTCGTGATGAGACTCCGGACTTTATGATAAATAAAAGAGGCCAAATAAGCCCAAATAAAAAAAGAGGCCAAAGAAGCCCACCAAAAAAATAAAAAATAAGTAAAAATAAAAAAATGAGAGAAAGAGAGAGATGGGGCAATGTTACTATCCTTTTACCACACTTGTGCTTCAAAGTAGCACCATGTTCTTCATATAGAGAGTCTCTTTAGTAGCACTTCCATATACTAGTGGGAATTTTAATTATAGAACTTGGCCTGTATATTCCGATGATGGGCTTCCTCAAATGCCCGAGGTCTTCATGAGCAAGCAAGTTGGATGCACACCCACTTAGTTTCCAGTTTGAGCTTTCATACACTTATAGCTCTAGTGCATCCATTGCATGGCAATCCCTACTCCTTGCATTGACATCAATTGATGGGCATCTCCATAGCCCGTTGATTAGCCGCGTCAAGGTGAGACTTTCTCCCTTTTTTGTCTTCTCCTCACAACCTCCACCATCATATTCTATTCCACCTATAGTGCTATGTCCATGGCTCACGCTCATGTATTGCGTGAAAGTTGAAAAGGTTTGAGAACGTCAAAAGTATGAAACAATTGCTTGGCTTGTCATCAGGGTTGTGCATGATTTGAATATTTTGTGTGGTGAAGACGGAGCATAGCTAGACTATATGATTTTGTAGGGATAACTTTCTTTGGCTACGTTGTTTTGAAAAGACATGATTGCTTTATTAGTACGCTTTAAGTACGTTTGTCAAATGATAGACTATTGCTTTGAATCACTCATGTCTTAATATTCATGCCATGATTAGATATATGATCAAGATTATGCTAGGTAGCATTCCTCATCAAAAAATATCTTTTTATCATTTACCTACTCGAGGACGAGCAGGGATTAATCTTGGGGATACTGATACATCTCCATCGTATCTATAATTTTTGATTGTTCCATGACAATATTATTCAACTTTCATATACTTTTGGCAACTTTTTATACTATTTTTTGGACTAACATATTGAACCAGTGCCGAGTGCCAGTTCCTGTTTGTTGCATGTTTTATGTTTCGCGGAAACCCCATATCAAACAGTGTCCAAACGGGATAAAAATGGACGGAGATTTGGAATATTTATGATTTTTGGGAAGAAAAATCAACACGAGACGATGCCCGAGGGGGCCATGAGGCAGGGGGGCACCCCTGACCCTCATGGGCACCTCGTAAGGCGGTTGACGCTCTTCTTTTGCTGCAAGAAAGCTAATTTTCGGAGAAAAATCTAGGCGAAGGTTTCAATCCATCGGAGTTACGGATCTCCGGATATATAAGAAACGTTGAAAGGGCAAAATCCCAGAACGCAGAAACAGAGAGAGACAGAGAGACGGATCCAATCTCGGAGGGGCTCTCGCCCATCCCACGCCATGGGAGCCAAGGACTAGAGGGGAAACCCTTCTCCCATCTAGGGAGAAGGTCAAGAAAAAGAAGAAGAAGGGGGGCTCTCTTCCCCTTGCTTCCGGTGGCGCCGGAACGCCGCCGGGGGCCATCATCATCACCGCGATCTACGCCAACAACTTCACCGCCCTCATCACCAACTCTTCCCCCCCTCTATGCAGCGGTGTAACCTCTCTTTTACCGGTTGTAATCTCTACTTAAACATGGTGCTCAACGCTATATATTATTTCCCAATGATGTATGGCTATCTTATGATGTTTGGGTAGATCTATTTTGTCCTATGGGCTAATTGATGATCGTGATTGGTTTGAGTTGCATGTTTTATTGTTGGTGTTGTCCTATTGTGCCCTCCGTGTCGCGCAAGCGTGAGGGATTCCCGCTGTAGGGTGTTGCAATATGTTCATGATTCGCTTATAGTCGGTTGCTTGAGCGACAGAAGCATAAACCCGAGTAAGGCGTTGTGGCGTATGGGATAAAGGGGACTTGATGCTTTAATGCTATGGTTGGGTTTTACCTTAATGATCTTTAGTAGTTGCGGATGCTTGCTAGAGTTCCAATCATAAGTGCATGTGATCCAAGAAGAGAAAGTATGTTAGCTTATGCCTCTCCCTCAAATAAAATTGCAATAGTGATTACCGGTCTAGTTATCGAATGCCTAGGGACAAATAACTTTCTCATGAAAAAAAAGCTCTCTACTAAAACTAACTTAGTTGCTTCTTTATCTAAACAACCCCTAGTTTATATTTATGTGCTCTTTATTATCTTGCAAACCGATCCAACAACACCTACAAAGTCCGTCTAGTTTCATACTTGTTCTAGGTAAAGCGAACGTCAAGCGTGCGTAGAGTTGTATCGGTGGTCGATAGAACTTGAGGGAATATTTGTTCTACCTTTAGCTCCTCGTTGGGTTCGACACTCTTACTTATCGAAAGAGGCTACAATTGATCCCCTACACTTGTGGGTTATCGGGATGTACTCATCATGCTCTTGTGACGAGTCGGTGCCATCGTCGCCGCCACCGTTGCAGCCAAATCCAGGCGGGCCATGCTGGGAAGTGACCACGAGGACTTCTGCCGTTGGATCATTACTCTCGCACTCGGAGAGGGAATCCGAGTGACCAGCCGGCAGATCGAATAGATCGTAAAGAGATTCATCGGGCGCAATCACCGTGACTTGGAGGGTGGTCGATTGGCAAGCCACCGCATGCTTCACCCACTGTTGGAGCCGCGAGCTGCCGGACCGCTTTGCGACCGCGGGTGGTGGGGAGTGAAGATGCCGCCGGAGCCGACTGATACTGGGTCGACGGCTGACGAAGAAGAACGCCGCAAGAACTTGCCCGGAAGTGCGCCGCCCCACGGACGGGGAGGGCCTCTACGTTGAGGGGAGCCTCCTAGAGCTAGGCAGAGTCGTCAGCGAATGAAACGAGAACGCTGAGATGGATCTCGCGGCCCAATGCCAAACCACCGCCGGAAACTATGTTGTCAAAAAACGAAATTTGCAACCTCACCGGAAGTCGCTTAGACGCCTGCCCCATGGTGGGTGCCAACTGTCATGGGAGTAAGTCTGACAGTAAGAATAGGGGGTACATAGGAGGAGGCAAGGTCCTAGCTACGGTGCACTTGTACACGCAAGTTTACAAGTTCAGGCCCCTCTCGGAGGAGGTAAAAGCCCTACATCTCGGTGCCCTGATGCTGTTTCGACTGGATTATGCGTGAATGTTACAAGGGGTCCGAACCCTTGTGCCAGAGGAGGAGGGTGGCTTGTATAGAGTGCGCCAGGACCCTCGCAGGCCTTTGTTACACAGGGTTGAATGTGAGTTAAGATAGGGGCGTTACCGGTAATGCCAGCCATAAATGATCTTTAAGACTACAGAGTGAACACTTGACCATTGACATCTTGGGTGACTTTAGATTTTCTGTACTCCGAGTGGTTCTCCATATGGTTGAGTGACTATGCTATGGTCGAGTAGAATTGGGATATCCGTGTGGAGTCTTCTATCGAGTGGATTGCACTTCAAGGTGATTCCAGTCGGTACTTTCCGTTGGTCCTTGAATGTCTTTGACTATATAGTAGTGTCCTTGGGTGGGGTGTCTAGGTCAGGCCTAAGACCCTACCCTAGGCACATGTCCTCGTCAACTAGTTTGCATTTTTCAAAGTTTTTTGTACAAACAGAATCACACACGAACTAACTACAGTAACCGTTTGTGTTATAATTTCACATCACAAACTATTCATTCGAGTGGGTTATTTGCTGCGTATCACACACATCTTGTTTACATGAATCATTTTTGTTCTTTTGGGTCATCACAAACATTCCATCTATGTGAATTGTATGCCTCATATCACACACATCTTGTTAAGTTGAACCATTTCTGTTCCCTTCCGTAATCGAAAACAGTTCGTCCGAGTGAACCATATGTTGTATATCACACACTCCTTGATCTGGCTAACCATTTCTGTTGCATTCCCTAATTTCAAACAGTTCATCAGAGTGAACTGTATGTCGTATATCGCACACACATTGATATGGTTTCCCATTTTTGTTGTTCTGTCTAATCACAAATAGTTCGTATGGATCAACCGTATGCCCCACATCACACACGTAACGAAAATCTAAACCGTGTTTGATGTCTCCTCCATTGCAAATGTTTTGCATCTTTTTGACATTTTTTTGTATCCCCATTTTTGGTTAATGCATCACACACAATTTCGTCAAAGGGTCTCTGATCGTAGTGTCGCGTTAGCAGCATCCTGCAGTAGTGTCATGTCCGGTTCCAGCAGCAGGCAAGACTCCACTGCCTCTCAAGAGGCCCAGGGAATCACCCCCGCCCTTGGTGTACGAGATGGATGCCATGCTTGATGACTTAGAGTAAGCAGGAACCTTGATGTTTCTTAATCCAACTGCTTTTCTGCTACTATTTGATTCTCAACAAATCTTGTGTTGCTGGTCTTGTCTGGGCCGAAGAGATCCTCGCTCAACGACCCAAGAGGGCCAGACCAACAGTGGAGCTTGGTTCGACATCAGGTGTTGAGCTGGCAAGGGACGCCATGGATGATGTTGCCTCCAGTCCCCGGGCTAGTCCTCCGCATGAAGGCATGGAACGGGCCTCGTTCATCGGCGGGCATGTCGAAGTCTATGTCCTGTCGGCCACCAAGGAGGCTAGCAGTGTCCACCAAGGGGAAACCAGGTAGGACACGGTGGACGCTCCAACTCCCCCCACAAGGGAGACCCAAGGAGGAGATTCACCGGCAAGGGCTCCCACAGCAGGGTCCATCCGTGCCGATGCGACCCCTATGGAGGAAGCGGATGCCAGCCGCCTGCCGGCAACAAGCGCTACCAAGGAAGGAGAAGTTTCTTCTCAACAGCCGCCAGGAGGTAAATTATTTGCTCTTGGACCTCAACCCACAATCCTTTTGCTTTTCTTGATTCTTGAACCGTGTTTTTAATCTTACATCTTCATTTCCTCTATCCTCCGTTTTCAGCCCCCATTATTGAAGAGAGGGAACTTTTGGAGGAGGTTGCTGACATAGGGAAGGATGCTGTCGTAGAGGCCCTCAAGATTTCCAGTGAAGAGGGCACGCAAAAGCCCCCGGGGATATCCATGAAGCCCTAGAGGGAACAGAGGGATTCCCCGACAACACATCTGACCCCATCATGGGAGTAGAGGAGAAAGTACCCCTCCAGTGTCATGCTTCAAATGTGAGGGTGACTCTCCCGATAAGCAGTTTGGCGATGGTCGTTGCTCAGCCTGATCAGGCAGCCCCCACCTCATCGATCCTTGCCGGGGCGAACTTTGATGAAGACATCAGCCGCATCATGTATCCCCTCACCCAAAGATACAAAGAAGCAAATGATCCCATTGACCACTACAAAGACTTGGCTTTTCCGAAGACGATGGATGTAGGGCTCAAAGAAGTGCAAGATAGGTATGGCCGAAGGTGGCAAGTAGTCCAAGAACAACATAGGGCCCAGGACATGGCCACCTAGTAACTGAAGGACATGGAGGAAGAACTGCGCACTTGGTACAACACCTGATCCGTGAACTCATGAATCAAGAGCAAAGGATGGATGTTGTCGCAGAAAGGGCAAGGGATCACGATGGTAGGTTGTCGGAGCATGAGTCAGAGCTCAATGCCAAGGCCAAAGATCTTACCACCCGTGAGCAGGCTATGGATGACACCCTCTGTGGCAAAGAAAATGAGTTAGAAAGTCTAGTTCAACAGCGGGTCAAGGATCAGGAGGACGCCCACAAGAAAGCCATCAATGCGCAGACTCAAGACATGATAGCTAAACTCAAAGAGGTTTCTGATAACCTTGTCGTAGCTTCTGAAGCCAAGACCATGTTAGAAAATCCAGTGGGAAAGTTGGGGGAAGAGCTTGCCGGGAGCAAGAAGGAAGTTGAGGCTCTCCAGGAAGAAGCGAAAAGCAGGCACCATGCTTGAGTGGTTGCAATCACAGCTTGCTACCAAGGACCATGCCCCGGCTACTGCTTCCAGCACCATCGAGGATTTGAATGCCAAACTATCCACCCTGGAGAAGGACCTCGAGCAGGCCAAGGACCGGGAAGGGGCCTTGACGAAAGAAGCCAAAACTGCGGGGGCTCTCCGGAAAGATGCAGAGCTCAAGTTTAAAGACCAGGTTCCTCTATACGACCTCTGGTCAAAGAGTATGGTCAATATAGCCGAGCGCATCCCTTCCTAGATTGGCAATATGAACATGAAGAGCTAGACCTTCTCCGTCAGTAAGAACAAGGCCCCGAGCGTCCAGCTGACACACTTCTTTGAGGGCCTCATCGACATGCTGAAGACATATGAGGATGATAGATCTGCCAGCTTTGCAAGTGAGTCTCGGAAGTTCACCCGGGACGCCATCTTCACCATCCTTTTCAACTTTGCAAAGCATCATCCTGACATCAATCTCTCCGTTGCCGTCAAGAAGGTGTCTACCGAGACGGACACCTCAATTGTTTCTCAAGTTGTCGGGCCTCTTGCCGACAAGGTTCTTCGAGTGCCCCGGGTCCAAGGAGGATGCCGGGACTAACTTTTGTTGCTCCATTTATTGTATGGCTACCAAACAAAAAGACATATTTCGGCCTTATGTTAGGTCTTGCTACCTTCTGGGATGTAATAGTACTCTTAAGTAGTTGTATGAATGGGTGCTATCCTTTAAGTTTAAAATGTCCATCGTTCTTGCATGATTATGAATCCTGTGCATGCTAGGAGCCTATCGGGGCAGACACTAATTATGCCGCTGTGGGGGCATGCCCCTAGCATTTTGCAAGCATATCTGCCACTGGCAAGTTTCCCTTCGACGTTCTCGTTGTGGCTTCCTGGACTATTGAGCAGGCTCGAAACAGATGAGGACAGAAGAGATCATGGAAGAGTCCCCTCGTGTTTCGAATATCTCATGCAAGTGCAAGGATTTAATCCAAAGGAGTTGGAAAGGATATATGGAAGTGTCTCGAAACCAAACAGGGCTTCACAACTTATCTTTTCGTAATCTTGTAGTTATTGTTGACGTGGGGGTGCGAATCTTTCTCTCCCTTGGAAGTCTCACACATATAAGGCAGTGCTCAATCCGTACGCAACAAGGTTGCGATGCACTATAATGTGTGGCGAGACTTGTTTGGATAAGATGAAAAGTGCCTTGCCGCGATCCCCTTTCGTAAGGATGCTGCTCCGTTGGCTGGGACATAGACCCGATTGATTTACCATGGCCCACAGCTTAATTGAGCGCTAATCCCTGCGGGGAGAACGTTCTCACCACCGGGTGTGGGTTACCAATAACCGGGTCGTCCCCTCCGCGCCGCCGTTGCCACATCCTATGCTCCAAGGGGACGTCGGTTAGAGTGACAGTCACGCTGCCAACGACGGTCGTGCCGCCTGTGGTGCCTATCCTGTCCACTACGGTCACGGTGCTCATGGTGCTAGAAGCCATGGACGAATGGACCGACGAACCAGGGGACGGTGCCGCTACTCCACCCTTTTTCTTGGGGGTCATGGGCAATATGGAGGGACGATGAAGATTGACGCACTAGCTATTGCTTCAGGTTTGCACAAGCGATGCCCCCTACCTAGCGCGCCAAAGATGTCGGCGTGGACGCACGATCATCTATGGGGCAGGGGTGCCCCTTTGTGGTTCAGTGAGGGGATGGTCACATTGCACAAAGAGCAGAAGCAGCAGGGGTTAGCACGATGATGACAACTGTCTTTTACCCAGGTTCAGACCACTTTGTAGCGTAAAACAATACTCCTACTATGGTGGATTGATCTAGAGGAACACGAAGACACGACGTGCTCTAGCCCAGCAAGGTTGCCTCGGGAAGAGCAGCATGTGTGTACAAGTGTTGAGGGATCAAATATTCGAACCCCTTGTTAGGTTGCCTCGGGCCGCCTTTTATAGGTTAAGAGGCGACCACAATGGTAAAACGGTGATATTGGGGTGATTAGATAGCTAACAGTGCTATCATAACTAACTCTGGTAGTTAGGACAAAGTGCATTAAATGCACCGCTAGGAGTCAAGGTGGTGTTGAAGCCCGGTAAGCCTGTCGCACCGCTTATCTGCCTCTTCTTATTAGCGTGAAACATCCCCTAGACGGGTGTCAATAAAGCTAATCTCTTCCTCACCATGCTGCCACGTGATTGACATGATCTACCTGGTTGCTTGATAGCTTGACACTGCACTGATTAATATGGGTGCGATGAGTTGGAAAGGTGGTGTCTCTGTGAAAACCTGCCGGCAAGGAGCACTACAGCAATCAGCTACTTTGCCATCTGCCATGGCAGACGGCAAAGGCAGGAACGGCGGACGGTAAAGGTCTTTGTCGTCTGCCGCGGACGGCAAAAGGCTCCGGCAAATTAAGGATCGGCAAAGAGCTACTTTGTCGTCCGCTTTCTGAGGCTGACGGCAAAGGGGCCTTTGCCGTCAGCAGCTGACGACAAAGAAAGCAGACGGCAATAATTACGTTGTTAGTCTGTTAGGTGGCTAACGGTGGCCTTTGCCATCCGCTGTTGTAGGCAAAGCCTTTGCCGTCCGCTGCTGTAGGCAAAGCCTTTGTCGTCTGCTGCTATAGGCAAAGCCTTTGTCGTCTGCCGCAGTAGGCAAACTGACCAAATGGGTCAGCCCACCAGGAAGCACAGGTGGCCGCCGTGTGGCTTCTTTGTCGTCCACTGCTGTCGGCAAAAGTGGCTTTGCCATCAGTGGCTGACGATAAAGATTCTGCATTGCCTCCTTTTTTCTGTTTTTTAATCCAACAATTTTCATAGCAAATATATATGGCCAAGGTTGGAAAAAGTGGTAGGCGTAAGCGAGGCAGTTGGCCTTCTCCTAGTGCCTAGGCGGTGCCTAAGCGCCCTAGGCGCAGCCTAGGCGGTAATATAGTTTTTACTCGTAGTGTATTTGTGATTATTATATGGGTGTTCATATTAGTTTAGGGCATATAAATAAGTTAATTGCCATCTACTACCACTGGAATATAACCCGTTTGGCATACTAGTGCGGTATGTGGCATGATTTCTTGCTTGCATAGGCAATTCCTTGCTTGCCCTGCCTAGACCTCCATTTATGCCCTAGGAGAGGCGTTTGGCCATTGCCTAGCACCTAGGCGTGCCTAAGCGCCTCCTAGGCACTGCCTTTTCCAACAGAGTATATGGCATATATATATATATATTTCACAGGGCTATTTAACAGCAAACATATGACATATCTAGCACATAAGTTTCATCGTACATACATATATAGTTCCATCCATTCATACATACCAAGTTGTGCATACACATTGTTCCATCCATACATATTACAATGCAAAGTTTCATCAAGATAGCAAGCTAGAAGAATACTTGAAGAGAATGAAAGAAAAAAACAAGCACTCCATCATAGCAAGCTAGCTTCCGTGAAGTGAAAGAAATCTGCAAAATGGAAAATAAGAAAGTTAGAAAAAGGTGACTACAAGAAGAAAAGTAGAACAAGAAGTATATGTCATTTATGAGCTAACTTAGGTTAAATGGATCATTTATGAGCTAATTTAGGTGAAATGGATCGTTTTTGAGCTAACTTCAGTGAAATGAATCATTTATGAGCTAACTTAGTTGAAAAGGATCGTTTGTGAGCTAACTTAGTTGAAAAGGATCGTTTGGAGCTAACCTAGGTGAGATGGGTCATTTTGGAGCTAACCTAGGTGAAATGGATCGTTTATGAGCTAATCTAGGTAAAATGGGTCATTTTAGACCCAACTTGGGTAAAATGCATCATTTTAGAGCTAACCTAGGTAAGATGGGTCATTTTGGAGCTAACCTAGGTAAAATGGGTCATTTTAGAGCTAACGTAGGTAAAATGGATCATTTAGGAGCTAATCTAGTTAAAATAGGGCATTTTAGAGCTAACTTGGGTAAGATGGATCATTTATCAGCTAAGTAAGGTAAAATGGGTCATTTTAGAGCTAACTTAGGTAAAATGGGATCGTTTATGAGCTAACTAAGCTAATTATGCCATTTTTTACATAAGTAAGCTAAGTACAAATCGTTTTAGAGCTAACATAGGTAAAATGGATGGTTTTGGAGGTCAGTAAGCTTATTAAGTCATTTTGGAGGAAAAGAAGCTAACTCTAAGTCATTATGGTAAGCATATTGGAGGAAATAAAGCTATGTCTAGGTATTTATGCATTTGTTAAGCAAAACACTAGAGACACTTACCGTGATCATGGAGGTGTTGTAGCGGGGTGGCTCGTGCCGGTAGCTGGAGAAGGATCGTGCGATGCTTGTCTAGAGTTACACTGCACCAAAGATCATTTCCAATGTCTAGTTAGCATGATGACACTCAAATGTTAAGACTAGCAAGTAATGTCCATTCAAATTAAACTCACCGTGGTCCCAGGAAAAATCACTGGCATCGGCGGAGCGGTCTGACCAGACTTCTCGCACACAGACTGCACATTTGGTTTTGACGACTCAGTCATACTAGTTAGTAATGAGACAAATACTACATGAATGTTTTGGCTAATGTGTAGAAAAAACTTACCACAAGGAGCTCGTACATGGCCCTTGCCTGCATGTCATTTCGTGCCCTCTCCTCCTCCAACATCTTTGTCGTCCTCTCATCCAACTCCCGCTGCCTCTCTGCCGCCTCCGCCAGAAGTTTCTCCGTTCTATCTCTCTCACTTTGTATAGCAGCCTGCAACACCACTCCGCGTTACCATTTGTAATCATTGATGGAAGCGCACACAATGTAATGGAGAAAGATAGCTGAGTACGTATAACTACCCTTGAAGGCGAGTTGGACTAGCCGTTCACGAGGCCTTACCTCAGGAGCGGAGCTCGACTGGTGCGCCTTGATCTCCGAGAGAGTGCTAGGACAACGGATAAGTCCATCTCCCATGGTTATGGAGCCATGGGACCTCCCGCCACCAGATATCATCAGCAGCTCTGTATCAATGGGACCCTGGCTCGGGTTAAAGTCCTCCCCTTTCCTCGCCTTCCCCTCATCTCTATATTTCATGAGCTTGTCGTGGGAGGAGATGTTGGTGAAGTTTTTTGGATCATCGAGGTCAGACGCAGAGAATGCCTTCACTTTCTTGAAAGAGCCAGTGTGGGCCATGGCATACAGGTCGTACACCTTTGGCACAATATCCGCCTTATTGTAGCGTGTCCGAAAGAGAGAAACAAAGTAAATTAGTAATTAAAGGGATGAAACTAGCATGACGAACGAATTGCATGAAACATGAAGCAAACCACATACCCAGTTTTATACTTATTGATACAAGTTGGAGCTGCCTTGATGGTGTGGCACACCTTCCATTTGGGCACGTTTGTCCTTGGCCTCATTGTTGAGGGCTCGCCATTATTTTGAGCACCACTCATTAACCAACACCTCCCAACAATCCATCCGATCCACACACCATCTCGGAGGGGCCTAAGTTAGGAAATAGAAACTTGAGCGCTACGGCTATGAATTACTAAATGAAGAAAGTAAAGTACAAGGCCTTAAGAATTACCTTCATGTACTCCTCCTTACTCAAGAACTTCTCGCGGCACGCCGGCTTGGTCTTCTTGATACCACGCGGGGTGTAGTAGTCTCGAACAACCTGCACTCGGGCCTCGTGCCTTAAGTTCTTTAGTAGGCGCTTGCAGACGTTATCGATAACATTTGCCGGATCCTCCTCGTATCGCTCCTCACACTTGTAGAATGTCTGCAATCATATGAGACAATATTGATTAGTACAATTAATAACTAGCTACTTGAAGATTTTTAATTGTGTAAAGGATAAATTACCCAGAACATTCTAATCACCATGTCTGCCCTCGTCTTCCACAAGACACTGTCGATAATCTCACACCCGGCGGGGCCGAGGCAGCCAAGTAGTGCTCCCAACTCAATCCAACCTCTAGAAGCCGACCCTCACCAGGCAACGTGACAAACCCCGGGAAGTTTTGCCGACAAAGAACTCCAAGGACGGAGTTGGGCCGGCGGACACTATGATGGTGGTCCCAACCCTTGCAGCATGACAAGGCCAACGCATTAGATATTTGAAGAAACGTGAATGTAGAAGGGTACAAAAAGATTAAATGCATTTACCTCTCCCCATCAGGGAAAATCAATCACCTCTGCTCGCGGGTCGCCGGCACGTCCGGGAGCCATGTACAATCACGCTGGTAGACGGTGCCCCCCTCCTCCTCAATATCAGTCGGCTCCCTGCCATCATCAGCATGTCCACTCGGCCCCTCAGGCTGATCCGGCCAGGTACCCCATCCAGACGTGTGTTCCTCCGGTGTCTCGTGGACCGAACTCTCATGGCCTGAAGGCCCGTCAACCCGAGGCTCGTGGGCCGAAGGCCCGTGGACTGGAGACTCGTGGACTGGAGTCTGTGTAGCCTCGTCCTCGACGAGTCCACCCTAGCAGTCACGTGATCGGGTGAAACAGCTGGGGATGGCGGCGAGGAAGGCGCCCTCGCAGTCACCCTACCTCCTCTCCCGCGACCACGTGCTCCAGCTCCTCTCTTCTTCTTACATCGTCCCCTTCTCGGCACCACGATCGACGAAGAAGGGCCCGGCGATGTCGCCATACTATCCAGCAATGCTCGGCGGAGAGGTGCGTGTGGAATGGAAGACCTCGCACCACGCGCCGACGAAGAAGGGTCCTCGGAGCGCTCCCGACCAGCGCCCACCATCTTTCAACACCTGCCATGACAAAGAGTAAACGAAATTAGTACAACATAAAAAATACCGACATGAATAATAATATGTATATCACTTCTTTTCTTTTCTTCTTTTCTTCTTGTACTACTTCTTCTACTTCTTTTCTTCTCCTTCTTTTTCATCTTTTTTCTACTTCTTTTACTTCTTTTCTTTTCTTCTTTTCTTCTTCTTCTACTTCTACTTCTTCTCTTTTTGTTCTTCTTTTCTCCTACATATTCTTTTTTCTAACACTAACACTAAATCTTCTTCTTTTCTAGCACTAAATCTAACACTAACACTAACACTAACAATTAAACAGCAATTAAACGGTAAAAAAAGAAAAATATGTATATCACTTCTTTTCTTTTCTTCTTTTCTACTTCTTTTCTTCTTCTTCTTTTTCATCTTTTTCTACTTCTTTTACTTCTTTTCTTTTCTTCTTCTACTTCTACTTATTTTCTTCTTCTTCTTCTTGTTTTCATCTACATATTCTTTTTTCTAACACTAACACTAAATCTTCTTTTTTCTAACACTAAATCTAACACTAACACTAACACTAACAATTAAACAGCAATTAAACAGCAAAAAAAAGAGAAATATGTATATCACTTCTTTTCTTTTCTTCTTTTCTACTTCTTCTACTTCTTCTACTTCTTTTCTTCTTCTTCTTTTTCATCTTTTTTCTACTTCTTTTACTTCTTTTCTTTTCTTCTTTTCTTCTTCTTCTACTTCTACTTATTTTCTACTTCTTCTTCTTTTCTTCTACATATTCTTTTTTCTAACACTAACACTAAATCTTCTTCTTTTCTAACACTAACACTAACACTAACAAATAAACAGCAAAAAGAAAGAAAAAACAGAAAAAAAACTCACCGGAGCCGGGGGCGACGCTGGCGCCGGGGTGGTGGGCGGGTGGGGGGCGGTGGGGCTCCGGGGCAGTGGGACGGCCGGGCGGCGGGGGCGGGGGTGGTGGCGGGGGTGGCGTCGGGCGGTGGGATGGTGGGGCATCGGTGTGTGGGGGAGGGGGCAAAGGCGAGGGTGGCACCGGGCGGCGGGGGCGGGGGCGGTGGCGGGGGCGGCGTCGGGCGGGGGGATGGTGGGGCGTCGGTGTGTGGGGGAGGGGGCGAAGGCGGGGTGGCGCCGGGCGGCGGGGGCGGGGGTGGTGGCGGGGGTGGCGCCGGGCGGCGATGGCGGGGGGTGGCGTCGGGCGGCGGTGGCGGGGGCGGCGCCGGGCGGAGGGATCGTGGGGCGTCGGCGGGTAGGGGAGGGGCGGTGGCGTGGGCGGCACCGGGCGACGGTGGCGGGGGCGGCGCAGGACGGCGGGGGCGGGGGCGGTGGCGGGGGCGGTGCCAGGCGGCGGGGGCGGCGCGATGGGTGGATGTAGGCGTTGGGGAGGAGAGAGGGGAACAGAGAGAGTAACGAGGGGGGGCTCGGCCGTTAGTTAGGTTAGTTAGGTTAGCCTTTGTCGTCTGCTTTTTTGTATCTTTGCCGTCCGCTGCGTACGGCAAACAGGGGGGACGTTAAGTTTTTTCGCTAGTGGGTGCCACCTCCCTCTTTGCCGTCAGCCAGCGGACGGCAAAGAAATGGCCGATGGCAAAGACCTTCTTTGCTGTCCGCCAGATGTTTGTCGTCAGCTTCTAGGTAGCTGATGGCAAAGACCTTCTTTTCCGTCCGCTAGCTGACGGCAAAGAGATGGCAGACGGCAAATTCCCTGATTACAGAAGTGGAGCCCGGCGGTTTATAGTCTTGGCGGCCCCGGAAACCTTGCCAGGGAGATCTGGTCTCGTTCCTTGGGTGCTGCCTCAACCTGGCCAGGCTCTCCTGCCCGGCAAGGGAAGCTTCCTTGTGGTGATCTCTTGTTGACCTAGTCCTCTTGAGTTCTGACATGCCTGGCAGGGGCAGCTTGCCCGGGAGGCCTTGCGGGTCTGTGCACCGGCTAGGGGAAACAAATACCCCTGTTTGTGTACACTGACACTCTCACCCCTCCGTATCCATGGAGTCCATGGACTAGAAGGATAACCCTCCTCCATCGAGGTGGCAGGTCAAGGAAGAAGAATAAAGAGAGGGGATCTCTCCCCCTCTCTCCCAGTGGCGCCGGAACACCGCCGGGGTAAGGATCGTGACAACGATCTACACCAACAACCTCGCTGCTGTCAACACCAACTTTCTCCACCTCTATGCTGCGGTGTAACACCTCTTCTCCCCACTGTAATCTCTACTTAAACATGGTGCTCAAAACTACGTATTCTTATCCAATGATATGTGGCTATCCTATGACGTTTGAGAGATCCATTTTGTCCTATGGGTTGATTGATGATCATGATTGGTTTGAGTTGTACGTTTTATTTTGGTTCTGTCCTATGGTGCCCTCCGTGTTGCGCAAGCATGAGGGATTCTGCTGTAGGGTGTTGTCATACATTCATGATTCTCTTATTGTGGGTGGCGAGGTTGACAAAAACTTATACCCGAGTAAGGGGGTTGTTGCATATGGGAGTAAAGAGGACTTGATACTTATTACTATGGTTGGGATTTACCTTTATGATCTTTGGTAATTGCGGATCCTTGCTAGAGTTCCAGTCATAAGTACATATGAATTTCTGTGGACAAATAAATTTCTTGTGACAAAAAGCTCTTTTCTAAAATTAACTTAATTATTTCTTTTTCTAAGCAGCCCCTAGATTTTATTTACGTGTTCTTTATTATCTTGCAAACTTATCCCTTTACACCTACAAATTACTTCTAGTTTCATACTTGTTCTAGGTAAAGCGAACGTTAAGCATGTGTAGAGTTGTATCGGTGGTCGATAGAACTTGAAGGGAATATAAATTCTACCTTTAGCTCCTCGTAGGGTTCAAGACTCTTATCGATGAAGACTACAATCCATCCCCTATTCTTTTGGTTTATCAGTTGCCTTCTCCCCAGGGAGATGCGTCTGAACCACATACTTGCGGTGCTCTCAGGTGGGTGTGACTAGCTGCAGTCACTACAAAAAAATACACTTCCGTGATGATACGTGTTTGTCACAGCAGGTCACATTTTCTGCCATGCATGTACATCCATGACAATTTTATGACAGAATCAGGATAGTCATGCCTTTTCTGTCATAGAAGTTGATGTAGGGTAGAACCCTAGACGCTCTTTCACGTTTGTAGGGAATCCTACCAAGAACACGAAGAACACGAGAGGGGAAACGAGGGGAACAGGAGGCAAACACAAGAGAAAACACTCAACCAACTAGAAGGTAGTCACACATGTGCTAGATCCTCGAAACACAAAAGGGTACAAGATCCGAATCCTACAAGGGACGATACATAGGGTAACCAGTTCTTCTCCGTGAGGACGTCTTGAAGAGGGTCTTCTCTGAAAGGAGGTCTTGAATCCAAGTGGATCTTCTCTAAAGAGGCATCGATCCCTTACGGTGGAGTTGATCTGGATGGATGAGCGAATCTCTATCTCAAAGTATGAGCTATCACAATGCTAACCCTCGAAAGAGGGTGGAGAAGGAGTTTATATAGTCTAGGGGGCGAAGAGGGGTACATGAGCTCAGCCCTTTACTGTGCGCAGACAGGTCGGGCCGGATGTTCGGGCGTTGGGCCGGATATCCGGGTGCTCGCCACGTGCTGGATGTCTGGACTATTGGGCCGGATGGCCGGGCTGGCCTAGCACCGTCTTGGATCCCTTTGGGCAGGACTAATCCAGATGTCCGGCCCAGGCCGGACATCCGGGCGACGTGAAGGATCGGATGTCTGGGGACGTGGCCGGATGTCCGGGTTATCAGGGCAATCTTATGTACTCCCTGGACGGCTTGTCCGGATGTCTGGGCTGGGCGCTGGATTTTTTGAACGACAGGCCGGATGTCTGGGCTGGACGCCGGATGTCCGGGCCCTGTAGCTTCGATTGCAGATCCTTGGCTGCGGGGGAGATCTCTAGGGCCCGGATGTCTGGGGCCATGGTCGGATGTCCGGGGCCTGGAAGTTGTCCTCATCTTCTTCTGTTGGTTCTCTTCATCCGTGGACTTGGGAGCTTGACCATCTTCATGTGCATCCTCCGGAGGGTCCTCTTGGTACCTAATCATGCACAACATTCTGGACTTAGGTAGTAGCCATGTCTCAAGAGGATCGAATGAGATATCACGAAGGAAAGAAGCCACCTCGTTCTCGAGAGCTCTAGCTCGTGCTTGTGTCATGGGGCCTCTTGGCACTTGGTGAGACGATGGTAGGTCCATGGGGATGACCATGGGATGCTCCGCATCATCTCCCCTCCCTTGGGAAAGATCCGACCTCAGATTGAAATCCTCATCACCATGGTACAGGGAGAGATCATTGATGTTGAAGATGCCGCTCACGGACTTGTCGCATGGAATGTCGATCTTGTAAGCGTTGTTGTTGTAGTGTTCAAGAACCTTGAAGGGTCCATCTGCTCGTGGTAGAAGTTTGGACTTGCGTTCGTTGGGGAAGCGTTCCTTGGGAAGGTGTAGCCACACGAGATCTCCAATGTTGAATATCATGTGTTGTTTGTTGATGTTGAGCTTGGTCGCGAGGCTTTGTACTTGGCGCTCGATGGTGTGCCTTGTATCTTCATGCATGTTCTTGAGGTAGCTTGCTTGTGCACTCGCGTCCATGTTGGTGCGCTCTTGTAGAGGAAGAGGTAGAATGTCCAATGGGGACAACAGGTTGAAGCCGTAGATGACCTCGAAGGGGGACTTACCGGTAGTTGAATGTCTTACGCGGTTGTAGGCATACTCGGCAATGGGTAGACACTCCTCCCACTCCTTGATGTTCCTCTTGATCAACACGTGAAGTAGAGTGGAAAGTGTACGGTTTATCACCTCTGTTTGGTCGTCGGTTTGTGGATGGTATGCCGAAGAGAACAAGAGCTTGATTCTGAAGTTGGCACATAGAGTCTTCAAAAAGTAACTCAAGAACTTGACGTCGCGGTCCGAGACGATCATCTTGGGCACTCCATGTAGGCGCAAGATTTCCCTACAAAAGATATTCGCAATATGTGAAGCATCGTCTATCTCGTTACATGGGATAAAATGAGCCATTTTAGAGAATCGGTCCACAACAACAAACACGGAATCCTTTCCATTTTGAGTTCTAGGCAAACCAAGTACAAAGTCCATGCTAATGTCATCCCAAGGTTGATAAGGAATAGGAAGAGGCATGTAAATACCATGGGATGGAGCTTTAGACTTAGCTTTGCGACATGTAGAGCGTCGGTTGGTGAAGCGTGAGACGTCGTGGAACATCTTGGGCCAAAAGTAGTTCTTGGAGAGCGTGGCAAATGTCTTGTCGCGTCCAAAATGTCCCATGAGTCTGCCTCCATGGGCCTCTTGCAAAAGGAGCAAATGAAGAGAAGACTTGGGAATGCAAAGTTTGTTAGCTCTCATAAGATAATCATCCTTGATGTAATATCGTTCCCAAGATGTATGCATCAAATAGTTAGCATAAGGAATAGCAAAAGTAGGATCATGCGCATACATGTCTTTTATGTGCTCAAAGCCAATGACATTCAATTCAAGTTTAGTGACAAGCGTGCATATGCAGGAAAGGGCATCCGCCACTACGTTTTCCTTACCATTGATGTACTTGATGACATAAGAAAAAGACTCTATAAGTTCACTCCATTTGGCATGACGCTTGTTCAACTTAGTTTGTCCTTTTAAGTACTTAAGCATTTCATGATCAGTATGAATGATAAATTCATGAGGGCGAAGGTAATGTTCCCATTCACGCAAAACTCGCACTAAAGCATATAGCTCTTTGTCATAGATGGGGTAAATGAGTTGCGCTCCGGAAATTTTTTCACTAAAATATGCTTTGGGGCGCTTCTCTTGCATTAACACACCGCCTATGCCATGACCACTAGCATCACAATGAATCTCAAGAGCTTTGTCAAAGTTCGGTAATGCAAACACGGGAGCATGAGTAAGCAAATTCTTAAGCTCATTAAATGCGGTATCTTGGGATGGTCCCCAAACAAATGGTGCATTTTTCTTACTCAAAGAATGTAAAGGAGAAGCAATGGTGCTAAAATCCATCACAAAGCGACGATAGAAACCGGCTAAACCAACAAAACTACGCACTTGTTGCAAGTTGGTTGGTTGGGGCCAAGTTTTAATAGCATTTATATTAGATTCACCTACATGAACATCCTTAGAAGACGCAACAAAACCAAGAAAAGAAGATTCTCAACACCAAAAAGGCATTAGTCCGTATTAGCATAAAGGAAACACGGTTCTAAGATGGGTAACATGCTCTTTGAGGGATTTTCTAAAGACAAGAATATCATCAAAATAGACCACAACAAATACACCAATATAGGGACGAAGAACAAAGTGCATGACTCGCATGAAAGTACTGGGTGCTTTGGATAAACCCATTGGCATAACTAGCCATTCATATAAGCCAAATTTGGTCTTAAATGCGGTTTTCCATTCATCACCTTCTTGGATGTGTATTTGATAGTAGCCACTCTTAAGATCAATCTTAGAGAAAATGGTGGCTCCGCTAAGCTCATCAAGCATATCATCTAAGCGTGGGATAGGATAACGATATCTAACGGTGATAGCATTGATGGGACGGCAATCGGAAACCATGCGATAAGTACCGTCTTTCTTTGGAACAAGTATGACCGGAACAGCACAAGGGCTCAAGCTTTCACGTACTTGACCGTTGTCGATGAGTTGTTGTACTTTCCCTTGGATCTCCTTAGTTTCCTCGGGGTTGACGCGGTAGGGAGCCTTGTTAGGAAGAGGTGCTCCGGGATGAGGTCGATTCGGTGCTCAATGCCTCATAGTGGAGGTAGACCCGGAGGTAGCTCATCGGGGAAAACATCTTAGAATTCCTGCAAAAGAGAAGACAACACTAAAGGTAGATCGTGAGAGGTGTTAGTTTTTGGTGCCTCGTCCTTTCACACAAGGACATAGTGCATAACACGTGATGGGTTCTCACACACTTCTCTAATCTCACTTTTTGTGGCAAATAGGACTAAGTTTTTCTTGTCGCTCATCATGGAGGCACTCAATTTTGGCTTGTGGCGCTCACTCTCTCACTCTTTTCTCCAGGGTGGGTGGCTTGCTTGTCGGCGATCACTTGACTTGGAGACATAGGTCGTAGCACATATTCCTTTCCTTTCATCTTGAAGCTATAATGATTGGTATGCCCGTTGTGGATGACGCCGCAGTCAAATTGCCATGGTCGACCAAGAAGGAGGAGGCAAACGGACATTGGGACGACATCACACTCCAAACTGTCTTCATATGCTCCAATTTTGAAGGAGACTTTGACCGTATGCTCAACTTGTATAGTGCCGGAATCGCTTAGCCATTGGACCTTGTAGGGGTGCGGGTGCTTCATCTTGACCAATTGTAGCTTGGAGCATAGTTCTTCACTTGCCAAGTTGTGACAACTACCTCCATCAATGATGACGTTGACGGACCTTACATTGATGCCGGCCTTGGTGTGGAAGATGTGGCATCTTTGGTCTTCATCTTGTCGATGTTGAAGAGTCAAGACTCTGGAGACAATGAGAGCGGGACTCGAATCCTCATCCCAAAAGACTTTATCATCTTCATCTTCATTCACATGCCGGTGCATGGCCACTTGCTCAAGGGCTTCCATCTCCTCTTCACTCATGGAGTCATAGGTTCCATCGTCGTTGAGGATCATGGTGCTCTTGTTGGTACACTCAAAGGACTTGTGGCCTCGGCCGCCGCAAGTGAAACACTTGATAGAACTTGTCTTGACGGTCTCATCGTTTGGAGTAGATGATGAAGCGCACGGCTTGAAGTTGCTTGTAGTAGGAGGACGACTTGAGGTAGTCGAAGTTTTCTTGTAGCTCGACTTGTCGCCTTTGGTTGTAGATGGCTTGGTTGAGGTAGAAGTTGGAGGAGTCGTTGAAGCTTGGGTGTTGGAGAAGCCGAAGCTCTTGGACGAGTACTTGGCGTACTTGAAGTCATCTTGCACTTGACGTTCCGCTTTGGTAGCTTGATGCACGAGCTCAATGAGGTTGGAGTAGGGTTGGAAGTCGACAATCTTCTTGATGGGATGATTGAGGCCATTCAAGAAACATGCCACAGTTTGCTCACCATCTTCTGTTACATTGGCTCTTATCATGGCTATCTCCATTTCCTTGTAGTATTCTTCAACACTCTTGGTTCCTTGCTTGAGGAGTTGGAGCTTCTTTAAGAGATCGCAGTTGTAGTAGGTGGGCACAAAGCATGCTCGCATGACATGTTCCATTTGAGCCCAAGTGGTGATTGGTGGTTCACCTCTTGCTTCTCTGCGCTCAAGGACTTGTTCCCACCATATGAGCACATAGTCTTGGAACTCAAGTGATGCCATAGAGATCTTCTTCTCTTCCTCATAGTTGTGCAAAAGAAAAAATTTGTCAACCTTCAATGCCAATGATAGGTACTCTTCGGGATCATTGCTTCCATTGATCTTGGGCACGGTGAACTTGAGCTTGCCGTAGCGTTACTCTTGGGCACGGTCAAGGGTGATGACGCCCTTGACATGGAGGATTATCAACCCCATGTTGATCTTGGTGTGGAGGATTTCCATAGTCATCTTGCTCTTGTTGAACTTGAGGTTCTGGAGGAGCTTGTCGAGCTTGTGGAACTTGACGATGCATTCTTAGTTGGTAGTTTCGCTCTTGGATTTCTTCGCGAAGTGCTTCCTCTTGATTGCGCCTATCTCGGTTGCGGTTGGCAATGGCTCAACTTCATTCTTGAAGGGCACGTTGCGCCTCAAGAGCTTGTTCTTCACGTTGTTGTTGTTGTTGAAGACGTTGAGCCTCGGCATCTTGTTCGTCTTGATGTTGTCGCGCTCGCTCTTCCTCTTGGTGATGTTGACATTGTCGTTCTTGAGCTTGTGCAAGAGGAACTTGGTGTTGACGATGACGATGTGCTTGCTCGTCGAATTTCTCTTGTCGATGACTGCCATGTAGAGGATTGCGAGTTGCTTGACGGTCTTGACGCGCGGCTCGACGTAGAGTGTTCGATATCGATGTACTTGAGGCAGAGAGGGTGTCGTCGGTGTGTCGACTTGAACTGATCCGTCTTGAGTAGGAAGAAGTGGAAGAATTACGGTTCACCAACAAGGCATGGATCTCGTCCATTATTGCATCGTTCTCTTGTTTGTGAGTGTCGAGCTTGTTGTCAAAGTAGTCTCTTGTTCGTTGCTCGGAAAGTCGCAAGTCAGTGGCGAGATTGTCGATGCGGTCCCTCATTGCTTGTTGTTCTTGGTGCAAAGCTCTTTGTGCACCGAAGAGGTGACCCTTGGTGACGTAGGATGACATGTCGTCGTCTTGCACGATGAAGAGTGGGTTGGTAGAAGAACTTGGCCTATCCATCATTCCAAGCAAATATGTGAGTGGGAGAAAGAGAAGAACTTATACCAAATGTACCTTGACCGATGTTGAAGATGGATCAATGATCACTCAAATGTGGACAAGGAAATAGCACAATTGGTACCAATTCTTGTCGGTTCTCACACTTACACAAGTAAAAGCTTATGGTGGAGCTCGGTTAGGATGGTGGCACAAAATTTTATGCAATTGTTAGTGAGCTTCAATAATGTTGGAAAAGTTTCACAAATTTGCAAATGCAACAAGTAGACCAATAGCAAGATATGGTATACGGAAACACACACGCAGATAGATAAGTGGGGTCGTGCAACCAAGGGATGAACCAAAATATGGAGACCACGAAAATGCTCTTGTTGCACAACACTAGAGAGACGCTAGCACGATTGCACAATAGGCGGATACGGAACTTGTGCACAACCTACTAGGGAAAAATGCAATGACTTCTATCCCAAGTATGCTATATGTATGGTATTCCGATGGTATGATCCAAGATGATCAGATATGACAATCTTATTGTAGTATGATGCTATGGTTCTTGCTTATAAGCTCTTTGCTTATCTTTCATTCTTTCTTAAAATCTTGTTTGGCTCTTTCACTTTTGAGCTCTTTTCTCATGCAAAACTTCACGAACCAAGATAGAAATTGTGTATGCGATGACAACTTTGTGACACAAAAGATGATACCAAGATATGCACCACTATGATATGGTATGTATGCTATATATATGGAGTATGGTCACTGATGTGCACAAATCACGTTGCTGGCAATACTCAAAGGCTAGTCTCGATAGGTAAGCAACGCAAAAGTAAGGCTATGATGGTTATCAATGCAATGCCATGGAAATGACAAAGATGTCGTCGAGGTTACTGTCCTTGGCGATGACGAGTCCTTGGCGAAAGCGGTGGTGATGTTGACGTCTAACCGTACCTATATAGCCGAAACACAATAGGACACGGGAACCACAACTCAAATTCTCAAAGACCAAAACGGGTCAAAATTGTCATAGGTGGTAGCGGTAAGCGATGGTGGTGTTTGCGGAAAGTGGTGGTGGTATGCGGAAGTATGCGTGGGCACCGGGGTAAAATTTGGCCAATGTTAGGTGGAAAACGGTGCGGAGGATCGAGTTGCTACTGTTAGGAGCCAGATGTTCGGGCCAGGAGCCGGATGTCTGGGGCTGCCGAATGTCCAGGCGACACGGGTCGGATGTCCGGGGGCCGGAATCGTGGACGAACACAATGAACTCCGCGGGGAAAAGGGCAACTCCGGGGCAAAATTCGGATGATTTAGTGGATGGAAATTGCGGAGAAGAAGGGGGAAAGCTAGATCCACACATGGCAAAGAAGATCCGTGGATGAAATCCAACAAAACTTCATCACACCAACAAATCACAAAAAATGAGGCTATTTTTGGTGGGCATTTTCGGATTTAGGACAAAATCAACAAAATCAAGCTAGAAAACAAGGGGTAGGGGCTCCAAAAACGTGATCAACGTGGCTCATGATACCAAGATGATGTAGGGTAGAACCCTAGACACCCGATCTTTCAAGTTTGGAGGGAATCCTACCAAGAACACGAAGAACATGAGAGGGGAAACAAGGGGAACACGAGGGAAACACAAGAGAAAACACTCAACCAACAAGAGTAGTCACACATGTGCTAGATCCTCGAAACACAAAAGGGTACAAGATCCAAATCCAACAAGGGAGAATACATAGGGAAACCGGTTCTTCTCCGTGAGGAGGTCTTGAAGAGGGTCTTCTCCGAGAGGAGGTCTTGAATCCAAGTGGATCTTCTCCGAAGAGGCGTCGGTCCCTCGCGGGACTAGATCCGGATGGATAAGCAAAGCTCTATCTCAAAGTATGAGCTATCACAATGCTATCCCTAGAAAGAGGGTGGAGGAGGAGCTAATATAGTCTAGGGGGCGAAGAGGGGTATATGGGCTCGGCCCTTTACTGTGCGTAGACAGGTCGAGCCGGATGTCCGGGCGTCGGGTCGGATGTCTGGGTGCTCGCGAGGTGCCGGCTGTCCGGGCTGGCCGGGCACCGTCTTGGATCTCTTTGGGGAGGACTGTTCTGGATGTCCCGGCGCAGGCCGGACGTCCGGGGTGACGTGAAGGATCGGATGTCCGGGTTATCAGGGAAACCTTCTGTACTCCCTGGACGGCTTGTCTGGATGTCTGGGTTGGGCGCCGGATTTCCGGGACGACGGGCCGGATGTCCGGGCTGGACGCTAGATGTCCGGGCCCTGTAGCTTCAGCTGCAGATCCTTGGCTGTGGGGGAGATCTCCAGGGGCCAGATGTCCGAGGCCATGGCCGGATGTCCGGGGCCTGGATGTTGTCGTCGTCTTCTTCCATTAGTTCTCTTCATCTGTGGACTTGGGAGCTTGACCATCTTCATGTGCATCCTCGGGAGGGTCCTCTTGGTACATAATCATGCACAACATTCCGGACTTAGGTAGTTGCCATGTCTAGAGAGGATCCAATGAGATATCACTAAGGAAAGAAGTCACCTCGGTCTTAAGAGCTCTAGCTCGTGCTCGTGTCATGGGGCCTCTTGGCACTTGGTGAGACGATGGTAGGTCCATGGGGATGACCGTGGGATGCTTCGCATCATATGTGTTCCATGACAATACCAAAATTATCATCACGGAAGTGTCCACTTCCATGATGATAAATCACGCGTGTGGGAAATGCGTTCGTCAAGGGTAACCGATATGTGGCATCCACCATAACGGGACGTTGTTAAACTATCGGGTTCTGGTTTGGATTCGATAACCCATTAACAACCCTGATCAATGGGGATTTCCCACGTGTAGAATTCTCATTCGCTGGAAGTATCCACGCGTCAACTTAGTGCTAGGCTAGATGTAATCCAGCGAATGGACGGGACACGCCTATGATATGTTGACACGTGGTTTGGCCCAACAGTGGCCCATTCAGGTCAAAAGGCCGGTCCATTTGACTTAGTCAAAAGGTAGCGGGACGGCCCATGGAAGGCCAGTTAACAACATGCTTGCATATAGCCCATTTACAGCCCGCTAGCTTACGACCCGTTATAGCCTATCCGAATTAGGCCCAGTAGCGCCATATGGGCCGTACAATATGATTCCAGCCCGTTGTAACTTCTAGTCCATGTATGGCCCATGGCATCTTTCTTTTGGCCCATATGAGGCCCTTTTAAATCTTGGCCCATAAATAGCCCGTGGTGAAACTGGCCCATAATGAATAGTGTATCGCTTTATACCCATTAACGCCAATTATTTCATTGGGCCATTCCAGCCCGTGTTATCTTTCGGCCTTCTAAGGGCCCATTTATTATTGGGCTAATTTCCGGCATTCGATTACTTATGGTCCATTACTATCCTGTTTCGCTTGTGGGCCATAATCAGCCCGTGGTAGAAGTCGGCCCCACTACAACAAAAACACCATGTATAATCGCTTTTTCTGGGTCGCTTTTTTATTCGTCTCTACGCCCATGAACACTAACGACCTAAAGACGCTTTTTAAGACGTTTACATAGCGTCACAAACTTTTTCTTATAATCAACCTTTAAAAAAATAACATTTTACTTTTAGTTAATATAGAGACGATTGTGAGACGTTTTAATTTGTGACCCTAAGCTTCTCCTTGAACCAACGCGTGAAACATGAGTTGTGCTCTTTGACTATATCTCTATCCGTCCTTTGTTGGCCTCGGTCATTGTACGTCTTCTCAATAAAGGTTTTGTGCTCTACCACCCAAGGATCGACCACGTCTATGTGTTGTAGCGCGACTAGGTTTGCTCTTTCAAAGTCGGCGAGTCAACCTTTGAAGTCGACATGCATTTCGCAACGACCCTCGCGGTGCCCCATCCAGCGAGCCTGCCGAGGTGCCTGTTGACGGGCAGACCTTGGCTATGCTTCCCTCTAGCTGATTATTCGTGCAGTAGGAGATGCACTCTTCGGTCAGAAAGCCCTTGGCTATGCTTCCCTCTGGACGTGACATGTTGCGAACATATCCTTTGATGACACCATTCATCCTTTCGAACGACATCATGCTGTGCAGGAATGTCGGCCTGAGTTGGATGATATCCTCCATGATATGGACCAGCAGATGCACCATAACATCGAAGAATGCGGGCGGGAAGTACATCTCAAGCTCGCATAGTATCACCACGATCTCTTCCTGTAGCCTTCTGAGTTGCCTCACGCCAACCGACTTCCAAGAGATGACGTAGAAAAATTTGCATAGGCCAAATAGCAATTCACGGACGTGCGCGTCCATGATCCCATGGATTGCAACTGGAAGTATCTGCGTCATCAGCACGTGACAGTTCTGAGACTTCATCCTGCTGAACTTCTGCTTCGCTAAGTCTAGGTATCTGCTTAACTTCCCCGCATAACCGTAAGGAAGTTTTACTCCTACGAGGCAGGTGAAAAACTGCTCGATCTCCTCCTGACTTAGAATGAAGCACGCGGGAGGGCAGTCATTTCCGATCTTCTTGGCCTTTTTGCCTCTGCATGAATTTCCGTGTCCTTCGCCTCATCATCATCATCATCATCATTAGCGTGAAGCTCCTCCCTAATGCCCATTGATTTCAAGTCTGCCCTTTCTTTCAGCCCATCTTTGGTCCTCTCTGGCATGTTGAGCAGGGTACCAAGCAGACTCTCACACACAATCTTCGTGATATGCATGACATCAAGGCTGTGAGGCACACGGAGGATCTTCCACTACGGCAAGTCCCAGAAAACAGACCTCGTTTTCCATACCTTCAGCAGCAGCTCTGGCGCCTTTCGCTTCTTTCCCGGCTCTGGGCACTCTTTCCAATTTTTCAACAGCTTGTCTATTTCCTCGCCGCTCCTCGTACGTTGGCGTCTTCGGGGTTCCGTTTCACCAGCAAACAGATCCTTGTGTTTTCTCCATGAGTCATCGTTGCGAAGCCACCTTCGATGTCCCATGAACACGGTTTTCGAAGACCCAGGATCTCTATCTAGCTGGCGATATGTTGTGTCATCTATGCACCTAACACATCCAGAAAATCCGTGGACCACCTGCCCCACGACATATCCGTAACCGAGATAGTCGTGCACCGTCGTGAGCAGTGCGGCTCTCATAGGGAAATATTCTTTCTCTGTGGCATCCCACGTATTGGCTGGCATTTTCCACAGCGTGTCTAGCTCCTCTTTCAGCAGCCCCAGATACAGATTGATGTCATTCCCTGGTTGTTTCATCCCTTCAATTAGCATACTCATGTGAATGTACTTCCTCTTCATGCACAACCAGGGGGGAAGGTTGTACATCCACACAAACACATGCCAGGTGCTATGTGTGCTTCTCTGGCTGCTAAACAGATTGACTCCATTGGTGCTTGTGCCCAGCACGATGTTCCTTGGATCGTCCCCAAATTCTGGGTGTTCGAAGTTCAACGCTTGCCACTGGCTCGCAGCCTTAGGGTGACTCAGCATCTTGTCTTTTTTATTTATCTTCGGATCATTTCTGTCATCTTCTCGCTTCTTCTCCTCCCTATCCGCGTGCCAGCGCAGGAGCTTTGCTACCTCAGGGTCCGCGAAATACCGCTACAGACAAGGACTGATCGGAAAGTACCACACCACTTTTCGAGGAGCTTTCTTCCTCTTCTTGTATCAAGTGACGCCGCACAACGGACATATGGTAGACTCCGCATGCTCGTCCCAATAAATGATGCAATTGTTCACGCACACATGGTATTTCACGTGCGGTAAATCCAAAGGACACACGATTTTCTTCGCCTCCTCGAAACTGGTCGGGCACTTGTTCCCCTTGGGAAGACGTTCGTGCCAGAATGACATGTTCTCGTCGAAGCATGCGTCGGTCATTTTGTGTTTTACCTTCATCTCCAGAGCCATGAGCGTTACTTTTAGGCGTGTATCCTCAGGCCTGCATCCTTCCTACAATGGAGTAACCGCATCTATCTCCAGTTGATCCAGCTTGGCTTTCTCTCGAGCGGCAGCTCTTGCGTTATCCGTCTGCTTGAGAAGCAGCTCCTGAATATGAGGGTCTTGCACCCAACCCATCGATGGTCCATCGTCGTCTGCTCCGGCATCTTCATCTTCATGATCATGTCCTTCATCTTGATATTCCTCATCATCATGTCCGGCATCTTCTACATGATGACTGTGTACTACATCTACTTCGTGATCATGTCCTGGAGATCCTTCGTCTTCTCGCCCGCCCTCACCGCGGTTGTCTTGCTGCCCTTCCTCATTTCATGCCCGACCCCCATGGACGACTTCATAATCATCTTCATCACCTTGCCACCGATAGCAATCCATGAAACCACGCAAGAGCAGGTGGTCCCGCACCTGTACGGAATCTGGGTCCATAAGGCTCTTCAGCTTGCATCTTCGACACGGACATCTTATCTCTGTCTCGTTCTTTTGAAGCATCTTGGCCTTCGCAGAGCTCAAAAACCTATTCATGATGCCTTTAGTCATCGTGCGAACCATGGTCTCCTGTGGGGTAGAGCAAAACGATATTTTAGAACAAAAAAAATTTGTCATGACTTTGCCTAAAAATAGGACCAAAAAGAATGCATATTGCCAAATTCTCGCCGAAACAGAAATGAATTAACATTCCAGCAAAATATTGGCAACTATCACATTTCAAATACCGGTACCTGCAAACCCAAACATATGCAACACCACAAACATACGTAGATCTAGGCCATAAAAAGTGCATGTGCACGTTGTTGGAGGGAGAAAAAAGTAGATCTACAACATAAAGAAAGCTTTCCCCTTACTTACCTATCAAAAAAAGGAAATTTAACCACTTGATTTGGGTGAATCTATGGTGCAAATGAGGAGAGGAGGAGGAGGCAGCCGAGACAAGCTTGGAGGAGGAGGTGGAGAGAATGAAGTGGAGAAAGTGAGTGTGGTAGGTGGTTGTCCAAAATATCTAGCTGCTCTCAGGTTACCAATGACGCACCACCTAATAATGCGCCATTAGTAACCCTCATTACTAATGGCGCACCTGGTATGTGGTGCGCCATTACTAGTTTTGAAAAAAAATAAAAAAAATTGTTAGTAGTGGTGCACCATGGTTGTGGTGCGCCATTACTAGTTTGAACTAGTAATGGCGCACTATCCCCTGGTGCGCCATTACTAGTTTTGGCAAAAAAAGTAAAAAAAAATTGTTAGTAGTGGCGCACAGAGTGTGTGGTGTGCCATTACTAGTTAAAAGTAGTAATGGTACACCATCCCCTGGTGCGCCATTACTAGTTTTGAAAAAAAATTGTTAGTAGTGGCGCACTGTGGGTGTGGTGCGCCATTAGTGATATGGACACTAATGGCGTACCTATACATGGTGCGCCACTTCTATATAGCAGTGGCACACCACATATGTGGTGCGCCATTAATGTTCATATTAGCTATAGCCCTTTTTCTAGTAGTGATTTGTTGTATTCGAGTTGCTTCGAAGTCAAATGTTGAATCCATACCTTTCCTAAACGGTGTTCTCATATTGCTATGTGAATACTAATCCTTCTTGATCATCGAGGTCGTCATGTTAATTCTTTTCCAACCGGCGTGCTTCTTTTCAAGTGGATTCGATCATTTCAACATTTGCAAGATCAATTCTAAGTTTTCTCAAAGGTGTTTGTTTCATACGTCCCAAGTTGTTTTTGTTTTCTCGCCATCCCACCCTTTTTCTTCAAGGACTCATATTTCTAAATAAAGTATCCATCTTATGAATGGGAAGTCTCTTCATTATTTTCCATCAATGTTCTTATCCGGTGATTCTCACGAAGATGCTCAGGAGCTTCAAGTTTATCACTTTTCATTCCCTTTTCTTCTCCGGTGGATTCAATTCAAGCTTTGTTGATCATATCCTTTTCCCCGTTTCAAATGTTTTCCCATACCGGTGCACCTCGTAATTTTTCACTTCTTGTTATTCATTTGTTCCGGAGTGCTTAAGATTTTCTTAGGAAGATTCGTGTTTCCATTCTCAATCCTTTCAAGTTATTTTGAGGTTGTTATCTCATTCAAGCCATTTATTTCAACCGGTGCAATCCCCCCTTTCAATCAATCGTTCAACGGTGTATCTTTTTAGTGGGCCCTAACCCACAGGTCTTTTTCCAGGATCTTACTTGACTCTTCTAATTTTCCCGGAGCCATTCCCAAATTCTTTTCGAAGTTTGACGTAAGAATGAATTTCATCAGTCAGATGTTTTCCAAGATCGATTTCAAATTATTTTTCATTGTTGGCTCAACCAGTTTGTTTTTCGTTCTCGCGGAGTATCTCAACAATTCATGGTGGTGTTTCTCGTCGTCATTCTCGGATTTTTAAGACCAAAGAAGAGTTCCTCTTAAATCCTTACACGTTCTTCCAAAGATGCGTAGTTCAAGCTTGATGCCATCCTCTCATAATTGTTTTGGATTGTGAGAATTCTTTTCACCCATCTGGAGCATTTCATGAGTTGTTTCCATTTCTTTTCTCCGAAGGCCATCATGTCATAATTCTTCATTCTCAGCATGTAGCTATCGTTCTCCAAATCTTATCGGTGCATCGTTTAAATACCCTCTAATCAGTTCATAATCTCTTCGTTCTCATGTATCTAAATCCCCTCAAGTGTCTTCATTCGTTTGCCAATTCTTTCCGGTGAATTGTGCCTTTGCTACTTTCATTGTCAATTCTTACGATGGTTCATTCAAGATTTCCTCTTCCCTTGTTATCATATCAGTTCATTCATATTTTTTTCCAAAAATCCTACCGGCGGTTCCATCAATACCTTCTCAAGTTTGCGCTATATCTCTCTTAATCCTTTCTACAGGAATAACTAGTATGCCAAATCCATTGCTTGTCATCAATTTAATTTGATGAAGGATAATCATACAATAAATCTTATTCTTATTTCCTCGAGGTGACTCAATTCTTTTCTTCTGGAGATTGTTCATGATGAAGTAATTCTCGGTTCTAGTGTTTCATCTTTTCTTTTTCCAGAGTTCCATGTTTTCTCGGTTATATCGTCGCGAAGCTCCATCTAAATCATTGCAAGGCTTCACCTTGTGTTTTCAACTTCTCTTTCTTTCTAGCATCCTTTTATTACCGGAATTCTCCATGGAGGCTCTACATGGTGGTTCGTCAAGGATTCCTTTCATTCTTCAATTGTCGTTCAAGATTTCTCTCGAAGTTATGACCCGCCAAGCTACACCCTAAAATAAACTGGGTGCTCAACACATGTTTTGTTTTGAGGAGTTCAAGTATTCTTCATCTTGCATTCCAAAGTGCAATTCCTACTATCTTATCTTTTGAGATGGTGTTATGTCATCCTTGACAATTTCTCTTCATGTTCCGCGAGTCACATGTTGTCAAGAATGAGGTATTTTAAATCCATTAATCTCTTCGGAGTTGTCTTGTGTCATATCACCTAAAGCCTTCCCTAAGGAATGTTGCTATTGTGGTGATTATTAATGGTCCAAGTTATCTCTTTATCATCTTGGTGGAAGAAGTTTTTCATCTCGTTGGTGTTATCAATTATATTATTTGTTTCCGTAGTGGCAGAATTTCGCCTCAATTTTGAGAAGCTTTCCATAAGCCCACTACAAGCTTATTTGTTTCGTTGTTGGTTTTCCAACAACTCCATTATAACCTTCTTGGAAGGGTGCTTTCCAAGTTCTTTTCATCTTATCAAGTCTTGCATCTCTTTTCAACCGAAGTGTTGTCCAAATTTGATCTTCCTTGTTCCTTGTTTATCTCGTTTCAACCAGAGTGGTTCCAATTCCTTCTTATCCATTTTACTTGTAATTCATAGCTTTGCAACCTCCAAGTTTCACATGGTGTTCCTTGTTTCTATTTTCTACTGTAGTCTTTCAATTGTGTTCAACTTTGTTGTGTTCTTTCTTTAGCTTTTCAACCTCTCAAGATTCTTTGGTTTCACTCATTTGTCAAAGAAGCAACTTTGTTTTACCTCTTCCTTTTTCCGTTTCTCTCCGGTGCCATCCTAGGTCTCGGGACAAGATCCTCTTGTAGTGGTGGAGTGTTGTAACGCCCCGGATGTAACTTTCCATCATTGTAACTCCAACTCTTGCCATTTCCGGCTATGTGTTGTGTTATTTCCTTCGTGGTTGGGTCTTTTTCTTTTGTTTTGCATTTTGTTCATGTCATGCATCTCATCTCATAGCATCATGCGCATTTCATCTGCATATTTTCATAAAACTTGCATCTGTTCGTAGTTGTCGCGTTCCCCCCTTGCCTTCGTTGACCGATCCGAGTCCAACCCGGTTTTTGATTGCCTCTTATCTAACCGTTTGACCCTCTCTACACTTTACTCAGACCCCTCGCGCCCGTCCGAAACTTATCCGAACCCGACCCGCTCAGTCTTCACCGTTGGGTCTGGATCATCTTCAAACATCCCTAAAATATCTTCGGTTTCTTCTTTGACTATCCTAGCCTATTTTTCTCGACCATTCGATTTTGATCGGATGGCCTGTTTTGCCCCTAAGCTAGTCCACCTAGCTATTTAAACAGTCTAACCCTAGATTTTAGGTAGTATGTCCCATCCATCCCATCGCCGCCACCGCAATCTTCTTCCACCTCGTTTTCCCTAATCCCCAAAACAGAAACTCCCCTCGATCTCCACCTACACCCCCATCCCTCCCTGCCTCGAGCCAGGAGCTCGTCCTCGACCCCGAGCCACTTCTCCCGTTGGCAATCGAAGCAACCAACCATGCACCCCTGCCTTCCTCGATCCAGTGCGCCACCCCAAGCTACTCCGCCCCCGACGTCGTCTCGCTCGTCCCAGCAGTCTCCACCTCTCTTTGATCCAGCGCCCGAAATCCTCCTCCTCGCTCGATCACAAGCAGGAGAGGACCCCAACGGCTCGTCCCCGCACAGCCCGTCAGGCACTGGCCTCCTCATCTCCTTGCTGCCTCGCGGGACCTCCTTCCCCTCGTCGGAGCCACACATTGGTGACCCCAGGACTATCGCCTTCTTCTCCCTGTCTCTCCCTTCCTTCCCGTGCGTCTCTCTCTTGCTCAGTGCCCCTCTCCCTCTCTTCTCTGCCCAGGAGCAGGAACCATGCCTTGGACGACATGCTCCGCCACTGCCGTCTGATAACCACAAGTATAGGGGATCAATTGTAGACTCTTTCGATAAGTAAGAGTGTCAAAACCAAGGAGGAGCTAAAGGTAGAACAAATATTCCCTCAAGTTCTATCGACCACCGATACAACTCTACGCACGCTTGACGTTCGCTTTACCTAGAACAAGTATGAAACTAGAAGTACTTTGTAGGTGTTGTTGGATAGGTTTGCAAGATAATAAAGAACACGTGAATATAAACTAGGGGCTGTTTAGATAAAGAAGCAATAAAGTAAATGCAGGGAGTATCGAAAAGTGGCGGTAGGAGTTGTGAAATTGTCCCTAAGCAATTGACTACGTTACTAGACCGATAGCAAGTTTTATGTGGGAGAGGCATAAGCTAACATACGTTCTCTTCTTGGATCATATGCACTTATGGTTGGAACTCTAGCAAGCATCCGCAACTACTAAAGATCATTAAGGTAAAACCCAACCATAGCATTAAAGTATCAAGTCCTCTTTATCCCATACGCCACAACCCCCTTACTCGGGTTTATCCTTATGTCACTCAAGCAACCCACTATAAGCGAATCATGAACATATTGCAACACCGTACAGTGGGAATCCCTCACGCTTTTGTGACATGGAGGGCACAATAGGACAACAACATAACCACAAGCAAATTAAACCAATCATAGCAATTCACCAATCACCGGTAGGACAACGAAAATCTACTCAGACATCATAGGATGGCAACACATTATTGGATAATAATATGAAGCATAAAGCACCATATTCAAGTAGAGGGTACAGCGGGTTGCGGGAGAGTGGACCGCTGAATATAGATGGGGGAAGGTGATGGAATTTTTGGTGAAGATGATGGAGGTGTTGGTGTAGATCACGGTGATGATGATGGCCCCCGGCGGCGTCCGGCGCCATCGGAAGCAAGGGGGAGACAGGAACCCTTCTTCTTCTTCTTCCTTGACCTTCTCCCTAGATGGGAGAAGGGTTTCCCCTCTGGTCCTTGGCTCCCATGGTGTGGGATGGGCGAGAGCGCCTCCGAGATTGGATCTGTCTCTCTGTCTCTCTCTATTTCTGCGTTCCGGGATTCTGCCCTTTCACTGTTTCTTATATATCCGGAGATCCGTAACTCCGATTGGATTGAAACCTTCGCCCAGATTTTTCTCTGAAAATTAGCTTTCTTGCGGCAAAAGAAGAGCATCAACTGCCTTACGGGGTGCCCACGAGGGTCAGGGGTGCGCCCCCTGCCTCGTGGCCCCCTCGGGCACCGTCTTGCGTTGATTTTTCTTTCCAAAAATAATAAATATTCCAAAAATAATCTCCGTTCGTTTTTATCCCATTTGGACTCCATTTGATATTGGGTTTCTGCAAAACATAGAACATGCAACAAACAGGAACTGGCACTGGGCACTGGATCAATATGTTAGTCCCAAAAATAGTACAAAAAGTTGCCAAAAGTATATGAAAGTCGAATAACATTGGCATGGAACAATAAAAAATTATAGATACGACGGAGACGTATCAGCATCCCCAAGCTTAATTCTTGCTCGACCTCGAGTAGGTAAATGATAAAAAGATAATTTTTGATGTGGAATGCTACCTAGCATAATCTTGATCATGTAATCTAATCATGGCATGAATATTAAGACACGAGTGATTGAAAGCAATAGTCTATCATTTGACATAAAAACGATAATACTTCGAGCGTACTAATAAAGCAATCATGTCTTTCCAAAAAAACATGGCCAAAGAAAGTTATCCCTACAAAATCATATAGTCTGGCTATGCTCCATCTTCATCACATAAAGTATTTAAATCATGCACAACCCCGGTTTTAGCCAAGCAATTGTTTCATACTTTAGTATTCTCAAACTTTTTCAACCTTCACGCAATACATGAGCGTGAGCCATGGATATAGCACTATGGGTGGAATAGAATATAATGGTGGGGGTTATGTGGAGAAGACAAAAAGGAGAAAGTCTCACATCGACATGGCTAATCAACAGGCTATGGAGATGCCCATCAATTGATGTCAATGTGAGGAGTAGGGATTGCCATGCAACGGATGCACTAAAAGCTATAAGTATATGAAAGCTCAAACTGGAAAATTAGTGGGTGTGCATCAACTTGCTTGCTCATAAAGACCTAGGGCAATTTGAGGAAGCCCATCATTGAAATATACTAGCCAAGTTCTATAACGAAAAATTCCCACTAGTATATGAGAGTGACTATATAGGAGACTCTCTATATGAAGAACATGGTGCTACTCTGAAGCACAAGTGTGGTAAAAGGATAGTAACATTGCCTCTTTTCTTTTTTTTTTGAATGGGCTTCTTTGGCCCCCTTTATTTATTTAGGCTTCTTTGGCCTCTCTTTTTTTCAAGGGGCAATGCTCTATAATGATGATCATCACACTTTTATTTACCTGCAACTCAATATTACAACTCGATACTAGAACAAAGAGATGACTCTATATGAATGCCTCCAGCAGTGTACCGGGATGTGCAATGATCTAGCATAGCAAAGATATCAAAAAACAGACAAGCCACGAAAACATCATGCTATAGCTATCTTACGATCATGCAAGGCAATATGACAATGAATGCTCAAGTCATGTATATGATGATGATGGAAGTTGCATGGCAATATATTTCGGAATGGCTATGGAAATGCCATGATAGGTAGGTATGGTGGTTGTTTTGAGGAAGATATAAGGAGTCTTATGTGTGATAGAGCGTATCGTATCACGAGGTTTGGATGCACCAGCGAAGTTTGCACCAACTCTCAAGGTGAGAAAGGGCAATGCACGGTACCAAAGAGGCTAGCAATGATGGAAGGGTGAGAGTGCATATAATCTATGGACTCAACATTAGTCATAAATAACTCACATACTTATTGCAAAAATTTATTAGCCATCGAAACAAAGTACTACACACATGCTCCTAGGGGAATGGTTGGTAGGAGTTAACCATCGCGCGATCCCGACCTCCACACAAAGGATGACAATCAAAAAATATCTCAAGCTCCAACTTCATTACATAACGGTTCACCATACGTGCATGCTACGGGAATCACAAACGTCAACACAAGTATTTCTACAATCCAGAACTACCCACTAGCATGACTCTAATATCACCATCTTCATATCGCAAAACTATTGCAAGGAATCAAACATATCATATTCAGCGATCTACAAGTTCATCTAGGATTTTATGGCTAACCATGTGAATGACCAATTCCTGTCATCTCTCTAAATAGATATAAGTGAAGCAAGAGAGTTTAATTCTTTCTACAAATGGTGGTTTTCTATGTGAAGAGAAACAGGCAATCCAAACTTAAAATGATATAAGTGAAGCATATGAAGCATTCTATAAAGCCATACTCAAAAGATATAAGTGAAGTGCAATGAGCATTCTATAAATCAACCAAGGACTATCTCATACCAGCATGGTGCATAAAAGAAAAATGAAAACTAAAAGCAAAAGATACTCCAAGACTTTGCACATATCGCATGAACGAAACGAATCCGAAAACATACTGATACTTGTTGAAGAAAGAGGGGATGCCTTCCGGGGCATCCCCAAGTGGAGCTTGGGTATCCTTGAATATTTACTTGGGGTGCCTTGGGCATCCCCAAGCTTGAGCTCTTGCCTCTCCTCCTTTTCCTCATATCAAGACCTCCTCGATCAAACACTTCATCCACACAAAACATCAACAGAAAACTCGGTAAGACCCGTTAGTATAATAAAGCAAATCACTACTCTAGGTAATGTTGCAAAGCAATTCATATTTTGTTTTTGCATTGTGTCAACTGTAATATAACTTTTCCATGGCTTAATGCACTGATAGAAATTGATAGTTTCATCAAAACAAGCAAACTATGCATCAAAAACAGAATCTATCAAAAACAGAACAGTCTGTAGCAATCCAAACATTCACCATACTTATGTTACCCCAAAATTCTACCAAAATTTGGAAAATAAAAAATTTGTACAAAAAGACAGTGCAAAAAGTTTCAGAACTTTTTGACGTTCCAGTAAAAAATGTAAAATCGCGCACTACAGCCAAAGTTTATGTCCTGCACCGTACAAACCAACAAGCATTGTAAACATCCTAAAGGCAAACCTTGGCACATTATTTTTATGATAAAATGTAATTGTACAAGGGGGTAATTATTTTTGTTGAAAATTTTCTGTAATTAAGATTCACAAAGTTTCCATGAGCATGAACAAAGTTCAAGGAGCTCCCCCACTTTAACAATGCTTGTCTCTCTCACTTTCACTTTCCTTTTTGAAAAGTTTTGGGTTCCCCTCTTTATTTTTTTTTTGTTTTTAGACTATATAAAAGCACTCAAAAGAAATAAATGACTCCCTGAAACTTCCGGGTTGTCTCCCTGGCAGCGCTTTCTTTAAAGCCATTAAGCTAGGCATATAGTGCTCAAGTAATGGATCCACCCGGATGCCAAGGATATCAAAGCCAATTTTAATTAACAATGATTTTTAATTTAGTAGTGAGCACAAAAGTAGCATATATCATGCAACAACGAAGTCTTACTCCCTTCCTATGCATTGGCATGTCATAAAAGAACAATTCATGCACACCAAGTAAAGGCTAATGCATAGTATAGGCAGTTTCTTGCAATTTTATCATATTGGAAACATAGAGAGGTGGAGATATAGTTCCTCCCTCATAATAAATGCAAGTAGGAGCAGCAAGCACATGCATATTATATCTATCAAAATTATCATGTTCAATGGTAAAAGGCAACCCATCAATATAATCCTTAATAAGCACAAACTTCTCCAATATAGTGTAGTCGGGAGAATTCAAAAAGATAATATGACTATCATGCGTGGGTGCAATAGCAACAATTTCATGTTTAACATAAGGAACTATAGAAAGTTCATCTTCATAAGCATAATTCATTTTGGCATCTAGGCCACAAGCATAGCAAGCAACATCAAAAAGGGATATTTCAAAAGAATCAACGGGATCATAGCAATTATCATAGCAAACATCCTTCGGTAAGCACGAAGGTAAATTAAACAATGTATGAGTTGAAGAGTTACTCTCATTAGAAGGTGGGCATGGGTAGCTATCCGCTCTTCCTCCTTTTGTTCTTCGCTCTCCTCATCATCTTTTTCATCCGATGAGCTCACAGTTTCATCAATTTCTTCTTCCATAGGCTCCTCCAAAATATTAGTCTCTTCTTGGACAGCGGGACTTCCTCAATAAATGCATCAATATCAGAATTGAATTCATAATTCTCATAGAAATATTTAATTATAGCAAAATTTTCAGGTCTGTAAACAGCATCATCAAGATTTTCAAACTCTTTAAACAAAGATTCAATCTCATAAGCACCCATATAAGCAACGAATTCCTCTATTTGTTCCACATCATAGTAATCATAGATACCATTAGCATAAGATGCCAAGGTTTTATCATCATTAAATTTGCATGAAAAGGGAAGGTGTGGAGCCTTCATCCTAGAGCAACAAGTATAATCATATCTCAAGCATAGTTCCCGAGCATACCAATGCAACATATAAATTTGATCCCATAATAGTTTCCCTTTTTGTGTCAAGCGATAATCCCTAAAGTATTCACGTTGATCCAACGTGTCTCCCATAACATAATTAAATGGGGTTTTCTCAGGATTATCAAACTAGTACATAATATCTTTCACATAATGAGCATCGAGGGTTTTAGGAGGTTCCCCATCTCCATGAGTAGCAAGTAAACCTAATTTTTTTTGCTATTTCGTGTTCCATATCCATAACTAAAGATAGAGAACAACTTAGAACAGCAAATAAAAATTACTTAGTGATAAAGCAAACAAGCACACACGAGAATATTCACCTCATGCTATAACTCCCCGGCAACGGCGCCAGAAAAAGGTCTTGATAACCCACAAGTATAGGGGATCAATTGTAGCCTCTTTCGATAAGTAAGAGTGTCGAACCCAACGAGGAGCTAAAGGTAGAACGAATATTCCCTCAAGTTCTATCGACCACCGATACAACTCTACGCACGCTTGACGTTCGCTTTACCTAGAACAAGTATGAAACTAGCAGTACTTTGTAGGTGTTGTTGGATAGGTTTGCAAGATAATAAAGAACACGTAAATATAAACTAGGGGCTGTTTAGATAAAGAAGCAATAAAGTAAATGCAGCGAGTATGGAAAAGTGATCTGGAAATTTTGGATCCTCAAAACCTGGTGGTTGAGAAACATATACTTCTTCCTCAAGCTTACCATTAAGGAATGCACATTTCACATCCATTTGATGTAAGATGATATTATGATGGTTAGCATAAGCAAGCAATATACGAATAGCCTCAAGTCTAGCAACAGGTGCAAAAGTTTCATCGAAATCAATTCCTTCAACCTTTGTGTAGCCTTGAGCCACAAGACGAGCCTTATTCCTTACCACAAGGCCATTTTCATCTTGCTTGTTGCGGTAGATCCATTTGGTGCGGATGATATTGCGCTTGAGTGGGTCTGGTCGCTTGACAAGCTCCCACACATTGTTGAGCTCGAATTGATAAAATTCATCTTGCATAGCTTGAATCCCCTCAGACTCCATGAATCCTTCATTAACTCTGGCACGCTCTATGATAGAGACAAACACAAAATTCCCACAAAAGTTAGACAAATGTGAATCTTTTGAGCGCATTAGAGGACCTGGTGCATTGATGTTGTTGATGATTCTCTCAATCTGCACTTCGTTTGCAATGCGAGGATGAGTAGGTTGACGACTTTGATTTGGCCCAGCAATTTCTTCGGGGCCATTTTCTTTAGTAGCACCAGCATGATCTTCTTCACGATCCGGAATGACTTCTTCAGCAGATTCTTAGGTAGGGATGACATCCTCAGTAGCCTTGAACTTAATGGATTCCTTAGGTGACATTTCATCTAGCATAGGAGGTAGGTGCTCTCTTTGCGAGCCATTAGTCTCATCGAACCGCAAATCTACAATTTCAACAACCTTGTGATGATAGGTGTCGAAGACTCTGTAGGTGTGAGTCCTTTCCATAACCTAGCATAATACCCTCATGTGCTTTCGGTGCAAATATAGAGTGGTGGTGAGGATCTCTAATCCAACATTTAGCACTGAAGACTTTGAAATAACTTACATTGGGTTTCTTGTCAGTGAGAAGTTCATATGAGGTCTTTTTGAAGAATTTGTGAAGATGTGCCCTATTGATGATGTGGCATGCAGTATCAATAGCATCTGTCCAGAAACACTGTGGAGTCTTGTATTCATCAAGCATAGTGCAAGCCATGTCAACAAGAGTCCTATTCTTGCGCTCCACGACGCCGTTTTGCTGAGGAGTATAGGGAGCAGATAACTCGTGAGTAATACCAAGCATATCAAGATATTCATCGAGACCAGTATTCTTGAACTCGGTTCCATTATCACTCCTGATATGCTTGATCTTCACGCCAAAGTTTGTAGATGCTCTTGAGGAAAATCGTTTGAAGACTTCGTGCACTTCATTTTTTAAGTGATGATATGCACCCAGGTGTAACGAGAATAATCATCAACAATGACAAATCCATATAATGATGCAGAATTAGTGAACAAGGCAAAATGAGTAGGGCCAAAGAGATCCATGTGAAGTAATTCAAAGGGACGAGAAGTGGTCATGATAGTCTTTGAGGGACGCTTGGCTCTAGTTATCTTTCTAGCCTCACAAGCCCCACAAAGATGATCTTTGAGGAATTTGACACCCTTGATGCCAATTACATGCTTCTTCTTCGCGAGTGTATGCAAGTTCCTCATCCCAACACGAGCAAGTCGTCGATGCCATAACCAGCCTTCTGAAACTTTTGCAAGTAGACACGTGGCAGGTTGTGGTCCTGCAGAGAAATCAACAATATACAAGTCTCCTCTCCTAAAGCCTTCAAAGAATTTGGAATTGTCAGATTCTTTTAGCACAATGCAACGATATTTTCCAAAGACGACAACCATATCAAGATCACAAAGCATTGAGACAGACATGAGGTTGAATCCTAAGGACTCGACAAGCATGACTTTGTCCATGTGTCTATCCTTTGAGATTGCAAACCTACCTTGACCCAATACCTTACTTTTGCTATTTTTAGTGTAGGTGATATGCTTCAGATGAGATGGAGATAAAGTAGTGTCCATCAATAAGTTCCTATCACCGGTCATGTGATTTGTACATCCACTGCTGAGGACCCACTCAGCAACTTTGGGTTGTTCATCCTGCAGATGAATTAGTGTAACTAACGAACCCATATACTTCATTAGTGAAGAATATGATATCAATTTCATCAACAATAACAGATATAGCAATTATGAGGACGTTTGAAATGAGTAATTCATTTCTTCATGATTAGCTTGCGACCATTTAAGCATATTCAGGTCTCCAGCAAATTCTTCAGTCGATTAAGTTCGTCTGGAGATCTGGCACTGCATAAGAGATTAGTTCTTTTTCTTCACCACCCACATCTAGAGGTGTGGCAAAGAGTTCATCGTTCTGTGTGCTCCATACGAAAAGGATGCCATTGAACCTAGTGCGATTTGTTTCACAGAAGAGGGGTTAGGATAAGCATATGAATAAGCAGAGAAATTCTTCGAGGACTTATGAACATAATGATTTGAAGAATAATGCACATATTCATAGCCTTTAGACTTTCCCCGTGAAACCGAAGTGTTAGCACGATGATGTTCATATGAGGATTTTGATCCACGTGAGGAATTTGATCCAGATGAATATTTGGTCCATAAGAGGACTTGGATCCATATGAAGATTTTGATCCATATGAAGAATTTGATCTGGTGTTCCTATTATTCATAGGTGGTGTCATGATGACATTCACCTGAAGATTTTCAAGGCACCTTTTGGGAACCCAAATTTTCTACATAGGGGGACCATTCCTACAGTTAGTTCCAACATATCGAGCAAATACTTCACCATTATGATTTTTGAACAGTTTATAGTTGGATTCAAATTACTCATTGGAGGAATATGAAGATTCACAGGTAAAGCCAGATAAAGTGCATGGATCTATGGAAGGTCCTTTCGCAGCAACCCATGAGGTTTTGTAATACTGCTCAGGTTTCCAATAGGTCCCATTAGCATTGAGTGTCCTCTCAAAGGCAATACCCTCTTTCCTAGGGTTCTTGTTCAAGATCTTCTTTTTGAGCACATCACAAAGAGTCTGATGCCCTTTGAGGCTTTTGTATATGCCTGTCACATACAACTCCTTCAACCCTGCATTATTGTCAGTGATACTTGTGGTATCCTCAGATGACGAATTTGTGACCTCAGATACAGTTGAAGAATTTGTAGCAATAGAAGCATTTGAACATTCAGGTGAAGAGTTACCAGATTCACGCTCAATGCATTTCAAACATGGTGGAATAAATTCTTCCTGAGCGGAACTGATTTGTTGAGCAAGCAATGAATCGTTTTCCTTCTGAAGATCTTCATAGCTTAACTTCTCAAATCTTGCTTTCTCTGAAGAAATTCATAAGAAAGCTTCTCATGATCAGATAAGAGACTGTTATGATGACTTTAAAGGTTGTCAAACTTAGACTGAAGTCTTTGAAGATTATTAGTCAAAGTCTTAGTTTGACTCAATTCCTCACCCAACATATCATCGCTTTTATCTAGCAGATTTTGAATCTTTTCCAAAGCCTTTTGTTGTTTAACAACAATTTTAGCAAGTTTGGAATAGATAGGTTTGAGATTATCTTCAGATTCATCCTCACTGGATTCAGAGGGGGAATGTTTTAGTACCATGGCACCTTTTGCCATGAAGCAATAGGTGGGACATAGTCATCATCTTGTCAGCAAAGTTGGGGAGGTCATTTTCTTTAGTGTTGAAGATGGATTTGCTAACATAAGCAGTAGCGAGGGCTAGGCTCTCCACACCAGAGTCTGACTCCTCAGGTTCCTCCTCTTCTACACTTTCCTTCGATTCAGCTTCAGAGTCCATTTCCTTGCCAATAAATGTCTCTGCCTTCTTGGAACTGCTCTTCTTGTGAGACGAAGACTTTCAAGATTTTGATGACGAGGATTTGAAGATTTCTTCTTCTTCTTTGAGTCATCAGAATCATCATCTTTGTACTTCTTCTTCTTTGATTCCTTTTCCCACTAAGGACAATTAGACATGTAGTGACCAGGTTTCTTGCATTCGTGGCAAGTCCTCTTTTTGTAGTCACGAGATGAGGAATCATCACTCCTTGAAGACTTTCCAAAGCGACCACGGTGAGAGAACTTCTGGAATTTCTTCACAAGCATTGCTAGCTCCTAGCTCAGTTCTTCAGGGTCACCAAGGCTGCTACCAGAATCTTCTCCTTCAGATTCAGGGACTGCCTTGGCCTTCAGCGCACGTGATCTTCCAAAGCTTGGTCCATAGAGATCTCTCTTCTTAGCAAGCTGGAACTCGTGAGTCTTTAGCCTCTCGAGGATATCAGCGAGATCTAGAGACTTGTAATCAGCTCGCTCTTGAATCATCAGTGCAAGAGTATCGAACGAGGAATCAAGTGATCTCAACAATTTCTTCACCACTTCATGGTCGGTGATGTCAGTGGCACCAAGTGCTTGAAGCTCATTTGAGATGTCAGCGAGGCGAACGAAGGTTTGCTGAACATTTTTGTTGTCGAGTCTTTTGAACCAGTTGAAGAGATTGCGAAGAACATCAACTCGGGAGTCACGTTGAGTGGAGACTCCTTTGTTGACCTTGGACAGCCTGTCCCAAATCAGCTTAGCAGTTTCCAAAACACTCACTCTGTCATACTGTCCTTTGCTCAGATGGCCACCTATGATATTCTTCGCTTGAGAATCGAGTTGCTTGAATCTCTTCACACCAGCAGCATTCACAGACGGAGTGACTAAGGGAACACCATTTTACACAACATACTAGAGATTGTTATCAATTGCCTCAAGATGCATATGCATCTTGTTCTTCCAGTAGGGGTAGTCCGTCCCATCGAAGGTAGGACACCCAGCCGAGACCTTGATCATTTCTGTAGTCGACATAACTAAAACTCCAGGTGGTTAAACCAAAATCACACAGAACAAGGGAGTACCTTGCTCTGATACCAATTGAAAGTGCGTTATATCGACTAGAGGGTGGGTGAATAGGCGATTTTTACAAATTTGTCACTGAGGAATTTCTGGGTGAAGAAATTCCTAGGCAATGACACACTAGCAGCGGAATAAGTACTTAGGTATAAGCATAACAGAGCAACAGCATAGTCATCATGATGAAATGAAAACAAGCACATATTCTAGATAACGTGAAAACAGGATAAGCAGGCTGAAGACTATGTGACTAAAGAATTAGGATTGAGGAATTTGAGAAAGTCTTTAGTCAAAGTATTCAAATAGTAATGATCAGATCAACACATTTAATGAGGAAATGAAAGGGTTGAGGAAATGGAACCAGTTGGCTTGGTGAAGACAATGATTTGGTAGACTAGTTCCAACTGCTGTGATAGTTGTACGTCTGGTTGGAGCGGCTGAGTATTTAAACTCGAGGACACACAGTCCCGGACATATAGTCCTCACTAAGGATGGCAATTTTATCCACGGATATCGATACCTGCGGATACCTGACCCAAATGGACAGGGTTTGGATACAATTTTATACCCATGGACAACGCCTGAACCCGACCCCATTAGTCATGGATAAGGCATGGGTATAATTTTATACCCCTGGATATATCCAAACCCGACCCGTAAGTGTATACCCTGTCCGTTTTTATTTATTACAATAAAAAATCAACAATTTTTTTCCTAATCCCCACCGAGTAATTACTCCATCGCTCCTTCCCATTCTTGTCTCCTCGGTAAACGACTCATCAATCTTCATTAAGGATCTTCTCATCTCCTCGACTCCTACTCATGCAGACCTAGATATAGCCGGCGCAGCCGTCCACATGTGGTGCCGCACTGCAACAGACAACTCCACGGGCAGGTGGCTGGCCGGCTCCATCTCCATAGATCCCCCTGACTCGCCCATCTCAGCTTTCCCAAGCACGCAGCAAACCACCAGTTTTTAGGTGCGACAATGAGGTGGAGCACGACAATGCAGCGTGCGGCGGCGCGCACGACCAGGAGTATGGCGGCGCAGAGGCGCAGCAAGGCGGGCGTAGACCACAACGAGGAGCAGGACCACGTCGTGGAGGCGATGACCATGCCAAACAGCCAACCGTCAGGGTAAGTTTTTTTGTTCTTGCTCATGTACGCCTAGTGCTTGTGCGTGGATATCCAGGACATGCTTGTTCATGAGTTTGTATTAGTAACTAGAGTAGAGAACAAGAGATTTGTAATGGTCAATTTCTGTTTTTTAGCTCATGGAAGAGAAAAACAGGCTTTACTGATCTGTAGTGGTCAATTTTAGTCAGGTTAGACTACAAATCTGACTAAAAAGTGAAATCTGACTACAAATCAGAGAACAAGAGAATATGATATTTCTAGTGGTCAATTCAAGTCAAATTCCACTTTTGTACACATGACCTGATCTCCAGATATGCCTGTTAATTAGAACTGTAATTCATTTTCCCAAAATTTGTTAGTTTATTTCTGTATTTCTATCAAGTGGATTATGAATGATTAGTATAAAGCTAGAATCTGACTAATTAGGATTCATTTTCTCAACTTGGTCCATGTCATGTGCTCAACTTCGTCCAGGTCATCTTCTGAACAGAATAGCTCATAGTCTGTCACTTTAGTTATTAGTTTTTTGGGATAATTAATTTGATGCCCTTAGTTATGTCCCCCTCGATAGTTTTGCCCCTAATTTTCAAAAATCCTTGGTCTTACCCAAACGTGTTTGGTCCCTTTATGTTTTTGCCCTTCCGTCCCAATTCTGTCCAGTCAAAGATGTTTGACTATTAGTCAGACTTTTTTCTGGACCATCTTGCCCTTCCCCTCTCTCTCTGCGTGCCTCCTCTTTCTCTCTGCGTGCCCGTCTCCTCTCTTTCTCTGCATGCAACAGGAGGAGACTGCCGCCCTGGTAGTTCTCTACCTCCGGCATTGTTAGCCGTTTCGAGCGCCACCACTAGCCGCCGTGCCAGATCCGTCGCCCCCACCTCCGGATCTACGTGATCCCGACCATGTCGCCTCGCTTGCCGCCTCATTCTCCGCTCCCTTTTGACCTCCAGCTTCTCTCCATTCCCCGCTTGCATTCGTGCGAAGGGGACACGCCGGCACCCCGCTCCACCCTGATCTGTCGTGCGTGAGGCCCACCACGCCCAGCGGAGTCCATCAGCGCCACGGCCCTGCACCGACGGCTACCATGGCGCTATGGGCAACGAGTGAGGGAGTCCTGGATTAGGGGGTCCTCGGACAGCCGGACTATATGCTTATGTCGGACTGTAAGACTATGAAGATACAAGATTGAAGACTTCGTCCCGTGTCCGGGTGGGACTCTCCTTTGCGTGGAAGGCAAGCTTGGCAATTCAGATATGTAGATTCCCTTCTCTATAACCGACTCTGTGTAACCCTAGCCCCCTCCGGTGTCTATATAAACCAGAGGGTTTAGTCCGTAGAACAGCAACAATCATAATCATAGGATAGCTTCTAGGGTTTATCCTCGATCTCGTGGTAGATCAACTCTTGTAATACTCATATCATCAAGATCAATCAAGCATGAAGTAGGGTATTACCTCCATAGAGAGGGCCCGAACCTGGGTAAACATCGTGCCCCCGCCTCCTGTTACCATTAGCCTTAGACGCACAGTTCAGGACCCCCCTACCTGAGATCTGCTGGTTTTGACACCGACATTGGTGCTTTCATTGAGAGTTCCACTGTGTCGTCTCCATAAGGATTGATGGCTCCTTCAATCATCTACGACGACACGGTCCAGGGTGAGGTTTTCCTCCCCGGACAAATCTTCATATTCGGTGGCTTCGCACTGCGGGCCAACTTGCTTGGCCATCTGGAGCAGATCGATAGCTATGCCCCTGGACATCAGGTCAGATTTGGAAGCCTGAACTACACTGTCGACGTCCGCGGAGACTTGATCTTCAACGGATTTGAGCCCATGACAGGTACACCTTACAACCACGATGAGCATGACCTAGATCTGCCATCGGACGGTGTTCGGGAGATTGCACCTGCAGCTGCCCTGGTTTTAGATCCAGTGCAGATCGTGCCATCCGAAGATGGGAGGATGGACCCCGCCATGGAAGCCGCACACTCAACGGCGATAGTGCCGAACACAGATTTCACTTCCAATGAGGTCTGCGTCATTGGACCCTCGGACTCGTCTCCGGCCATAGACTTTGAGCCGCGCATATCTGCGCCCATCGGATCTAATGGGGCACCGATTTTGGAGTTCAGCTCCACAGACATCTTTTAGCACTCACCCTTGGGTGACGTGCTAAACTCATTAAAATATCTCTCCCTGTCAGGAGATCCTTGGCCGAACTTTGTACGGCTTGAGTGGGAGGTGGATGACGAAGGGATTCGTTGCCCACCCACCACCCACTTAATAGCCACTGCCGACAACTTAACCGACATGCTTGATTTCGACTACAAAGACATCGACGGTATGGACGATGATGCCGGAGAAGAACAGGAGCCGCCGCCAATAGGGCGCTGGACAACCACCTCATCAAATGACATATATATGGTGGACACACCCAAAGAAAATAATGGCGAGGATCAAAAGGATGCAACAGAGGATAATCCTCTTGAGAAGCAGCCGAAGCACCGACGTCAGCAGCGCCGCTCTAAGCCACGCCAGGGTAGAAACATCGATAACGGCACAAGAGATAATAGCACTCCGGATAGTGCCGAAGACGAAAACAATCCCGCCCAGCCAAGCTTCGAACAAGCAGGACGGGAGGACAAGCAAGCTAGCCCCGATGAACAGGCCATGAACGAACACTCAGAGGATGAAAATTACATGCCCCTCTCCGAAGATGAGGTGAGCCTCGGCGACCAAGAATTTACCATGCCTGAGGATCCCGTTGAGCAGGAGCGCTTCAAGCGCCGACTTATAGCCACTACAAAGAGCTTGAGGAAAAAATAGCAGCAGCTTCAAGCTGATCAAGATCTGCTCACTGATAGATGGACTGAGGTCTTGGCGGCTGAGGAATACGGACTCCAGCGCCCAACCAACAGTTACCCGAGGCGCAGGTTGTTACCCCAATTCGAGGGCGAGGCACTAGAGCCTATACTACCAGTACAGGATGCGGCTGATCGACCACCTCGTGGCCGACACAAAGCGGCGTATCAGTCCGAACACCAGCCCGCACCCCGTCGCCGAACAAATAGAAACACGAAGGCCCGGGGCTACACGCATACCTGTGAGAAGAATTGGAAAACAAAGCAGGACAATAAAGATCGATCTACGGATCATGGGGGTGCGCCCCAGCGCGTGACGATGACCGCCACGCCGGATATACTAAATACAAATCCGTCCGAGCCGAATACAGCAGACTAGATTCATCCGAACTGCATCACGATGTAGCCCGGCATAGAAGCGCCGCACACCCCTATGCTTCACTGACAAAGTAATGGAGCATGAATTCCCAAAAGGGTTTAAACCCGTAAACATCAAACCATATGATGGGACAACAGACCCCGCGGTATGGATTGAAGATTTCCTTCTCCACATTCACATGGCCCATGCCGATGATCTCCATGCAATCAAGTACCTCCCATTAAAACTCAAGGGACCAGCTCGGCATTGGCTGAATAGTCTGCCAGAAAACTCCATTGGGAGTTGGGAGAACCTGGAAGACACATTCCTTGACAACTTTCAGGGCACTTATGTGCGACCACCGGATGCTGAGGACTTAAGTCACAAAACCCAACAGCCCGGAGAGTCAGCCAAGAAATTTTGGACTCGGTTCTTAACTAAAAAGAATCAAATCATCGACTATCCGGATGTCGAAGCCCTAGCGGCCTTTAAGCATAACATCTGTGACGAGTGGCTTGTCCGACACCTCGGCCAAGAGAAGCCGAAATCCATGGCAGCCCTCACGACACTCATGACCCACTTTTGCGCGGGCGAGGATAGCTGGTTGGCTCATAGCAATAGCACATCAAGAAATCCTGGCACTTCAGATGCCAAAGATAGCAACGGCAAGCCTCGATACAACAAACACAAGCGTCGCAACATTGGCGATAATGCCGAAGTAACGGCCGTCAATGCCAGATTCAGTGGCTCCAAGTCCGATCAACGGAAAAAGCCATTTAAAAGAAACAATCCGGGCCCGTCTAGTCTGGACCGCATACTCGATCGTCCATGTAAAATCTACAGCACCCCCGATAAACCAGCCAACCACACCAACAAAGAATGTTGGGTATTTAAACAGGCCGGCAAACTAAACGCCGAAAACAAGGAAAAGGGGTCGCATAGTGATGACGACGAGGAGCCCCGGCCACCGAACACAGGGGGACAGAAGAAAGCCCCCCCCCCCCAAGTCAAAACGATAAATATGATATACGCCACCCATGTTCCCAAGCGGGAGCGGAAGCACGCACTAAGGGACATCTACCAGATGGAGCCAGTTGCCCCAAAGTTCAACCCATGGTCTTCCTGTCCGATTACCTTTGACCGCAGGGACCATCCGACCAGTATCCGTCACGGCGGCTCAGCCGCACTCGTCCTTGACCCTATCATTCATGGATTCCACCTCACACAAGTCCTCATGGACGGTGGCAGCAGCCTAAACCTGCTTTATCAGGATACAGTGCGAAAAATGGGCATCGATCCCTCAAGGATCAAGCCCACCAAAACCACCTTCAAAGGTGTCATACCAGGTGTAGAGTCCTGTTGTACAGGCTCAATCACACTGGAAGTGGTCTTCGGATCCCCGGACAACTTCTGAAGCGAGGAGTTAATCTTCGATATCGTCCCCTTCCGCAGTGGTTATCATGCACTACTAGGACGAACCGCATTCGCTGGATTCAATGCGATGCCACACTATGCCTACCTCAAGACCAAGATGCCCAGACCTCGCAGTGTTATAATAGTCAATGGAAATAAAGAGCGCTCCCTCCGTACGGAGGAACACACCGCGGCCCTCGCAGCAGAAGTACAGAGAGGCCTTCGTAGGCAGACCCTCAATCCGGCAATAAAGCCCCCGGACACCGTCAAGCGAGTCCAACCCACTCTGCAACAGGATCGTCCAGCCCATCTAGATCTCACCTAGCAATTTGGCCTCCGTCCTAGTCCCAATAAAGTGGTAAAATTCGCGCCGCGCGTACATAATTAGGCACTTAAAATATCATGGGCATGGACGGAGGCACAGCTAGACTGCGGTCCAAAATGCAGCTCAACCGCCCCGGGATCCGCATACCTTCACCCCTTTCTTTCTTTCAGGTTCTTCTCTTCTTGAGGCTCTTCCAATAACATGATCATCGGACCCATCACGGGACGTATATGAAAGTGCTAGTATCGACTAGAGGGGGGGGGGGTGAATAGGCGATTTTTATGGAAGTCTTCAATACATGGAAGTTTCGAAGACAAACAATAGAAACAACCTAATCGATATGCAGCGGAAGTTAAACTACCCTAAACAAGCCATAGTCAAGCATGTCATGAAGTGAAAGTACAAGACTAATAGCAGTTGGGTAGAAAGGATCAATATGGAAGATAGTATGAAGCCAATCAACAATAGTAGTCAAGCAATGAAGTCAAACAGATAACCAGACAAGCAATGACTTCATGAAGACAAACGTAGGTAAGGTTGGAAGGGATAGAACCAGTTGCTTGTTGAAGATACAAGATTTGTTGGACCACTTCCAGTTGCTGTGACAACTGTACGTCTGGTTAGGGAGGCTGAGATTTAACTCAGAAGACCGTGTCTTCACCTTATTCCCCTTGAGCTAAGGACACCCAGTCCTCGCCCAATCACTCCGGTAAGTCTTCAAGGGAGACTTCCAAACCTTCACAGATTTCGTTCACTGGCAATCCACAATGACTCTTGGATGCTCAGAACGCGAGCCTAACCGGCTGGAGGATTCACAGTCCTCAAGTGTAATAAGTCTTCAGGTCACACAGACAGAAAGACTTTAGTGATGCCTAACACTCTTTGGCTCTGGGTGTTTGGGCATTGTCCTCGCACGGATTTCTCTCTCTCAAATGCTTCGAGGTGGGTTGCTCTCAAATGACAAAAGCCGTGCACAAACTCTGAGCAGCCACCAATTTATGGTGTAGGGGGTGGGCTATTTATAGCCACTAGGCAACTCAACCTGATTTGTCCAAAATGACCCTGGGTCACTAAGGAACTGACACGTGTTCCAACGGTCAGATTTCAAACACACGCGACAACTTTACTTGGGCTACAAGCAAAGCTGACTCATCCAGCTCTGGATAAGATTTGCTCTCATTGTCTTCGCTCGAAGACATAGGATTTGAGTTGAGCATCACTTCAGTTACTCTGACTTAGTTCACTTGGACCCCACTTAATAGTACGGTGGTTCCTATGACTCCACAAAGAAGAAAATGAAACGGCGAATCCACATAGTCTTCGCGCTCCAAAGTCTTCACACGATGTCTTCTCATGTCATAGTCTTCAATATGAATATCTTCTCAAACCACCATTGTCTTCAATGTCTTCATACATTTTTAGGGGTCATCTCCGGTAGGTAAACCGAATCAATGGGGGACACAACCTGCGTTATCCTGCAATTCTCACAAACACATTAGTCCCTCAACCAACTTTGTCGCCAATACTCCAAAACCAACTAGGGGTGGCACTAGATGCACTTACAATCTCCCCCTTTTTGGTGATTGATGACAAACTGGTTGAAGTTTTCAACGGGGATAAAGTATGTGAAATTGTAAGGATAGATAATTGTATTCATAAGTTGCAAGGGCTCCCCCTGAAGTTGTGCATATAAGTAATTTGCTTTTGGATTGCAAATGCACATGGCAGGTTGTACTTGTGGAGATCCACTTCAACTTATGAAGATAATTCATCATGCATGAAATGATATAGCAATAAGAATGACATGCATAATGAAAGGTGGACGTCAGCAGGATGATCTAAGCGCGGAAGTTATCATCGCACATGCGGAATTTATCATCGCATCATAGTAAAGCAAATAAGTAGCAGAAGTAGCAGACGACCATCAAGTTTAGGTGTTACAACTCAAAGAACCAAATGTTTCAAAACGCAAGAGTTGTAAGAACGCAGCAAAATATAATGCAACCGCCCATATGAACCCGCTTGAAGACTATCAACTCATATGCTTCTCCCCCTTTTGTCAGTAATGACCAAAAAGGTTTGAAGACATAGAGCATCTACTCGTCATCACGAGTAGGTGAAGCAGCAGGGTTGTCGTTGTTGGTTGGCGGTTCAGACGAGCTTGGTGCAGTGTCGATGCGCGCAGTAGTAGTTGGAGGTGGTGAAGTAGCATCATCTTCATCATCGATCACTCTGGCATTAACTGTTGCCGCGGAAGAGGAATATTCAGAGTCTTCAAGAGATGGAGTTCGACGTAGGGTAGCAGTCCTTGGAGGGGTGGAGTCGAACTAGAATCATTAATTGAAGCCATCATCTTGAAGATCAGCTTCAGCACTGAGCAGGGTCAGACTCTTCCATGATCTTCTCCAAGTTTCATGAGCAACAAAGGCATTCTTGGTAGCAAGGTTGCGAATGCGATTGACATCCACCAAGAGGCTTTGCATTTGACGCTTGAGCCAGAAATGATGCTTATCCTGCTTCTGATGAAGAGCCACAAGAAGCTCTCGGTCATTGAGAACACGAGAACGCTTCCGAGGCCTTTGGGCGATGGTGCTTTCAGTGGCTTCAGTGGGCGCTCTGTGAGGCAGACGAGTGTTACCAGCCAGTGGATAGTATCTTGTTACTGCATGAATACCTTCAATAGGCTGAGTGAAGCTCTGGTGCTCAATGTTCTGAAGACAAAGCGGTGTCTTGGCAGGGTCGGAGTATACAGCATCAACTGACATATCAACCTCGGGCAGAAATATTATATGATTGCGAGCAGAGGGCTGATAATTGACAGATGAGTGTCTCTTGATGAGGCGCATGACCCATGGAGCATAAAACTTCAGACCAAACAGGTCAGAGCCGGAAGCAGCAAGTTGCCTGATGAAGAATTCCCGAATGTTGAAGTTGATGCCATTGAGAATATAGAAGACCAAAGTCTTCATTGCTCCTTCAAGCTTGGCCGCTAATGAATGTCCCTTGACTCGCCATAGAGTTCGCCTCATGATATGATATATGGTTCGAGGCAGATACTCAAGGTTTTCAACAAAGAAATGTGTGGGATACTCAGCGTCAGATGGCAAAGGCTTCATCATACTCAGCATCTGGCTCATATTGGGTTCTGGCTTGTGAAAGATGCTCTCCACAGCATTCCGGTGTAGCTGACAGTTGGGCTCATACATTTCTCCAGGAGTGGCTAGCCCAGTAAGCTCGATGATATCCATAGCTTTGGCTTCATGATGAACATTTCTAGTCATCCACTCGAGAACCCAAGTCTTGATGTCTCTGTAGTAACCGCGAATGTGCCGAGTTGCATAGAATTGAAGCAATAGCTCTTCATTCCAATGTTCTTTATCTGTCACAAAATGGAGCAGACCAGCATCACGAAAGCAATCAAGTGCTTCTTCTAAGCACGGCAATCCAGCAATAGCTTAAGTGTCAAGACGCATATGAGGGAAAATGCGCCCTTGATCATATAGCACACATGAGTAATAGCTTCGCTGCTGGTAGCTCCAGAACCGATCTGATGAAATCCTTGGCTTGGAGTAAGGGTTCTTGGCACTGTCAAAGAAGGTATTGTGGCTCTTGAAGCCATTGGCATTGAATGATCCTGGTGAGTTGGCAGTACCTGTAAACCTTGGCAACCTGGGCTTTGGCTTCTGGACTTGAGGCCGATGCTCAACATGATAGTCAAATTGGGGGCCTGAGGCAGCAAGCGGAGGCACCAGAACAGGCCATCGGACTGTGGTAAGCTCACCATGACTGTATGCTTGCTCAATTGTGTGAGGCCGTGGTGGTGGAACAGGAGCAGGGGCAACAGTGGAGGCATCAGGCTGCACGACAGGTGCTTCTAGAGCAATTGGCACATTAACTTCAGGTGCAGCCTCCTCATTGGCTTCAGGTGCAACATCCTCATGGGCTTCAGGTGCAGCATCAGTGGTTTCAGGTTCAGTGGCCACATTAGCTTCAGGTACAGTGGCCTCATTGGTTTTAGGAACATTGGTTGGTGTGGGCTCCACATTAGCGTCAGCCATGACCACGTCATTGGCTTCATTAGCGTTGGTGGTGGCAGCCTCAACATTTCCAACATCCTCTTGACGAGCAGGAGGGTCGAGCACAGGCACGTTCAGATCATGAACTGCTTCTTCTTCACTCGCAGGGGGAGTTCGGACACGTACTTCTTCTTCATTTTCTTCGGCTGATGCAGCCGGAATGTCTTCAGCAGCATGTGCTTCAGACGCTGAGATGTTCATTGTTGGAGCTGGCTCAGAAAATACTTGGCGTGCAACAGGTGAACGTTGCACTTCTCCTTCGGGGACGCTCGACAGAGGGACTTCAGGCCTTTGTCCTCTGCGAAGCCTACGAAGAGCTGGCTTCAAGTTAGGAGATGGAGATGGTTGAGCCTGAAAGTCTTCATCCTCTTCTTGCACTGGTGGTGTAGCTTGTTGTTGTTGTTGGGGAGTACTGGGGGAGTCTTGTTGTTCTTGTGGGTGATCAGCCCACGAAGCATCCTGAGTAATTGGCGTCAATGGACGACCAATGCAGATGATTTCGTTGTTCGTATGAACAGGCGATGATACCACTTGATGCTCGATCCGAGGAAGAACTTCATCATCATTTACATTGTCATCTTGACCAATGTCTTCAGCAGCGTTGGGTTCAGCTGCTGGAATATCTTCAGACTCATGAGCCTCTGTGGTAGCAGGCTCATGGACAACCATTCTTCGTTCTTGATGTACGGACATAGGGCGAACCACGGAAATGGGTTCAACGACTAAGGGCTCTTTGGAAGCAGCCCTAGTCTTCTTGGTCTTGCGCTTCTTCTTGGAGGGAGCGGCATCAGAGGCCTCAGTTTGCTTTCTCTTTCTGGCGTCAGCCTCGGCAGTCCTCGTCTTCTTCTAATCAGAAGCTTTTGTGGTGACCTTTGGCTTCGAGCCAGTCATGCTGCTCGGGAAGATAATGCGAGGGGCTTCTTGGATTGAAGGTTCAGGCTGATTAGCAGGGCCTTGTTATTCTTCTTTGCAGCCATCCTGGGGTCAATGCCAGGGCGGCCAAGGGACTTGCGCTTCTCAGCCTCATTGTAGGCAAGCACACACTTATCAGCCAAAATTTTCATGTGCTCTCGAGAGCCCTGAGCTTCTTGCCGTTTCATCAGAAAAGCTTCTTTAAGCTCATGGAGCATGACCTTGAAGTTGCGGACGTCTTGAACACTCAGATTTGCCACATGCTTCTTGAATTGAGCCTTCTCAAAATCAATCTTGTTTTTGAGCTCAACGATGCGCTGAGCGAGAGCTAGCTCAGAAGCAATGGCGCCATTGAATGCAACACTGAGGCCAATTGGGAGCTGTAAATCTTCAAAGCTGACGTTGGGGGTGTTGAACCATTCATCAATGAAATTGTGAATGATGGCCACATCAAAGAGAGGCAGGTTGCTGAAGATTTCTGCTTCTTCTTTGCTCTTTATCAGCTGTTCAAGAGCATCATCAGCAAGATCTTCATCACTTGATAGATCAATGGGTTCTTCACGCAGAATTGCAGCAGGAGTCAAAGCTCATTGATCAGATGGTCTAACAAGCTGCTTTTTCTTGTCCGTTCTCTTGGAGACACGGGACAGATCTTCAGATTGCACACTGGCTTCAGGAGGTGCAGTGGCCAGTGGCTTCGCACGCAAAGTCTTCTGTGGTGCAGCTGAGGTCGAAGACTTTGACTTCTTTTGCTTCTGCGGCTTTGGAGGAGGAGCTGGGGCTTCATTAGAGTCAGCACCATTGTCAAAATGATCTACTCTGGCGCCTTGGACCATGATGTAGGTGATGAGGCCGTCAAGGTTGGCATAGGGGCCAATGACATTGGGATTAGCTTCACGGGTGCCATCAGCACGGGGAGCAGAGGGACCTGGGTTGAAGTCCAAACCCAAGGACTTCTTGTTCTTCTTGGCCGAACCCACAGCAAACTGATAGTTGCGCTTGAAGAGCGAATCTTCACGACACCATAGTAATGAGGTGGGATCTGCGTTCACTGGCTGTGGCCCACGGACCATGCATGGATAGAAGCCTTGTTCAATGGCTTCAGCTAGGCTCTTGGCTTGAAGCCCTCGATAGATGATATCACCCCACGATCTCTTGATGGCATGCTTCTCTGCATATTCCTTTGTCACAAATCTGTACTTGAACCACTGCTCAGCCCAATAGCGTCGAATCCATTGGATTCGAGTCTTTCTTTGATGATAATTTTCTTCGGGATCAGTCTTGTACATTTCTGCTAAGTCATCAGGCGAATCTTTAGATGTTCCTTCTCTGCACTGTCTGCCACCCTTCCTTGCTGATTTTTCTGTTGCCATGAACTTCAAGCTGAAAGGCTTCAATACGTTCAAAGGCTTCAGAGATTTGCGCTTGCTGGTCAAGCAGGAACTGGCTTCAGGAGAATTTATATGATGCTGTAAGTATTCTGCAAATGAATGCAGACTATGAGAACCAAGGGATTCTCCCACGGACATGTACCTGTGACAACATTAGAGATGCGAGAGAGGGGGAAGAGGTCATATGCATTCTTAGAAGATTTTGAAGATAAATCAGTTTGAAGACATTGACCTCATGATGCGAAGACATTCACTTATATAGGTGAGTTGGTTCCAGATTTGTACCAATCCGTGAACAAGTACAAGTGAGGAATCAAACTAAGCAAGAAATCTAAGTGAATCGACTAAGCAGTATGAGATGCAGACGGAATAGATCTAGCTTGAATAGGCAGAAACTACTTTCGGTAAACAGGATGACTCTTGAAGATCAAAAAGGTGGTAAAAATAGAGTTATAATTACCGCACAAAGAACTGCTAGATGGGAAGAATGGGAGACCGAGCAGTTCAGCCCACCGTGCCCTAACTTGGCGACGGAGGACACCTACGGCGACGGCGGAGAGGACGATGTCCGCGGCCAGCGTGAGGACGGCGCCGGAGAAGTTGCGGCAGCTAAGCGCTTCATCGTCGGCGTCGGCGCAAGCTAGCGGTGGCGCTAGGGTTTTGACGGAGGTGGAGAGGTGGGAGAAGGATTTCCTTACCGCAGGGGACAGGTATTTATAAGTAGGTGAGAGACACAGCGCAATTACGCTGGTGCCCCTGCCGGTTCATATCTGAGGGGTACGTGGCAAGCATGCAACACACCAAGGGTTGTCCCACGTTCCCACGCCCGCCAGGCATGTCGGAGAGTTGTTCCAGCTTCTCCGGATTTCAACAGTAAAGATAAGCCATTTAAAACAGATTTAATGTTTGTCTCTTTGCCTTCTGCTGACTAGGACGCAGAGAAGACATTCGACAGTTTCAACAGAATGCATATGATTTGGATAGATAGATTTTGAGATAGAAAGCATAGAGAGGTTAGGGTCAGATCACATTCACTTAGTTCAAAAGATCCAAACTTGAAGAGATAGCTATAAGTGAATGTTGTAGAGGACAGAACACTGGTATGTATGTGTATATATATATATATATATATATATATATATATATATATATCAGAAAGCAATCAAATCATGATAGTGCAGAAAGTCATGAAGACAAATTGAAACTGAAGACAAACCAAATGCGAAGTCATTGCAATATAACGCCTCGAATGAAACACTTCAAACAAGAATTGGTGGTGGCGTTACCCACCGTATAGGAAGTATTAGACCCAGACATGGCGCACAATTATCGTGGCGCTCCGAAGTCAAATTCCATGTTAATATATTCACACTCAGAGTGTAAATCTTCATTGATTGAAGATATACATTACTTTGTGTGTTGCACATCTAAGTCATCAACATGCATAAGTGTTAGGATGTGTGCCTGATCACAGGACATTAGAGGATTCCAAGATATTTAGCTCACACCGTAACTTGCAAAACCTTTTCTCATCCAAGGGCTTTGTGAAGATATCTGCCAGTTGCTCTTCAGTGTTGACGTGAATGATATCGATATCTTTCTTCATAACATGATCTCTGGGAAAGTGATGACGAATTTCAATGTGCTTTGTCTTCGAGTGTTGGACTAGATTGTTGGCTATTTTGATGGCACTCCCATTGTCACAGAAGAGAGGTACTTGATTCAGGTTGATGCCATAATCCTTGAGAGTTTGCTTCATCCACAGAAGATGAGCACAACAGGATCCAGCAGCAATGTATTCAGATTCAGCAATTGAGAGTGATACACAGTTCTGCTTCTTCGAAGACCAACAGACAAGTGACCGACAAAGAAAATGGCATGTGCCAGATGTAGACTTGCGATCCACCTTGTCACCAGCATAATCAGCATCCGAGAATCCAACCAAATCGAATCTTGAACCCTTGGGATACGATAATCCGAGTGTTGGTGTGTTAGCCAAATATCGAAGAATTCGCTTCACAGCTAAGTGATGCGATTCCTTTGGTGCCGCTTGGTACCGAGCACACATGCAAACACTAAGCATAATATCTGGCCTAGATGCACATAAATAAAGCAAGGAACCAATCATGGAGCGGTATACCTTTTGATCGAACTCTTTACCATTGTCGTCCGGACCAAGATGGTGTTTGGCTGGCATTGGCGCCATGTAGCCTTTGCAGTCTTCCATTCCAAACTTCTTCAGACAATCTTTGAGGTATTTCTCTTGAGATATGAAGATGCCATTCCTCTGCTGACGAATTTGAAGACCAAGGAAGAACTTCAGCTCACCCATCATGGACATTTGATATTGCTCTTGCATCATGTACCCAAGCTCATCACTGTACTTTTGGTTGGTTCAGCCGAAGATAATGTCATCCACATATATTTGGCACACAAACAGTTCACCATCATATGTCTTCATGAAGAGAGTGGGATCGAGGGATCCAGGTTTGAAGCCTTTGCTCTTCAGGAAGTCTTTGATTGTATCATACCAGGCATGAGGGGCTTGTTTGAGGCCATACAGTGCCTTGTTTGGCTTGTACACCATATTAGGATGTTTTGGATCTTCAAAGCCAGGTGGTTGTGCGACATATACTTCTTCTTCAATCTTGCCATTGAGAAATGCACTCTTTACATCCATTTGATATAGCAAGATATTGTGATGGTTAGCATAGGCTAGCAGTATGCGAATAGCTTCAAGCCTAGCAACAGGAGCAAATGTTTCATCGAAGTCAATTCCTTCAACTTGAGTGTATCCTTGAGCCACAAGATGTGCTTTCTCTCTGACGACTTGACCATGCTCATCTTGCTTGTTTCGATATATCCATTTTGTTCCAATAATGTTATGCTTGCGAGGATCAGGTCGCTTGACAAGTTCCCAGACATTATTCAGTTTGAACTATTGAAGTTCTTGCATGGCTTGAATCCATTCAGGTTCCATAAAAGCTTCAGCAACCTTCTTGGGTTCAGATATTGACACAAATGAAAAGTGCCCACAGAAGTTTGCTAGCTATGTTGCTCTTGATCGAGTGAGCGGACCAGGTGCATTAATGCTGTCAATTATCCTCTCTATTTGAACTTCATTTGCAACACGGGGATGAACAGGACGAAGATTTTGCTCTGGCTGATCATTGTCATCATTGGGAGGATTGTCTTCGGTCTGAGCATTGTCTTCAGGATGATTTGGTGCAGAGATGATAAGTTCCTCTTCAGGTTGTGCTTTAGAGGGCATGATTTCACCAGTTCCCATCAGCTTGATTGCCTCGTTTGAAGGAGCTTCATCCAGTGTACTTGGCAGGATCTCTCTCTGTGAACCATTGGTTTCATCAAATTTCACATCCACAGTTTCAACGATTTTGTAGAGATAAAGGTTGAAGACTTTGTAGGAGTGTGAATCCTTTCCATAGCCAAGCATGAAGCCTTTGTGAGCCTTAGGTGCAAATTTTGACTTGTGATGGGGATCCTTTATCCATCATCTTGCTCCAAATACTCTGAAGTAACTGACGTTTGGCTTCTTGCCAGTAAGTAGCTCATATGATGTTTTGTTCAGAAGCTTATGAATGTATACACGGTTGATGATGTGACATGATGTATCAATAGCTTCAGGCCAGAACTTTCTTGGTGTCTTGTACTCATCTAGCATTGTTCGAGCCATCTCAATGAGGGTTATGTTCTTGCGCTCAACGATGCCATTTTGCTGAGGTGTGTATGGAGCAGAGAACTCATGAGTGATTCCCATTGTATCCAGATACAGATCAAGTCCAGTGTTCTTGAATTCAGTGCCATTGTCACTTCTGATGTGCTTGATCTTCACACCATAATTGTTCATTTCTCGAGTTGCAAAGCGCCTGAAGACATCTTGCACTTCATTCTTGTAAAGAATTATATGAACCCATGTGTATCTTGAGTAGTCATCAACAATGACAAAGCCATAGAGACAGGCAGTTGTTTTGAGGGTGGAGTAGTGAGTAGGTCCAAATAGGTCCATGTGTAACAGCTCGAAAGGTTGAGATGTTGTCATGATTGTCTTCGAGGGATGCTTTGCTCTTTTCATCTTTCCAGCTTCACAGGCACCACACAGATGATCCTTCTTGAACTTGACATCCTCGATGCCTATGACATGCTTCTTCTTGACGAGTGAGTGTAAGTTCCTCATGCCAGCATGTCCCGGCCTTCGATGCCAGAGCCAGCATTCTGAAGCTTTTGTGAGAAGACATACGACAAGTTGTGGACCTGCTGAGAAATCTACCATGTATAGATCATCTTTTCGATACCCTTCAAAGACTAGAGATTTTTCAGATTCCATTAGTACAAGGCAACGATATTTGCCAAATATCACAATCATGTTCAAGTCACAAAGCATTGAGACAGACATTAAGTTGAAACCAAGGGATTTAACAAGCATCACTTTATCCATGTGTTGATCCTTTGAGATTGCAACTCTACCTAGACCCAATACTTTGCTTTTACCAGTGTCAGCAAATGTGATGTGACTCTTGTCGGATGGACGTAAGGTTGAGTCCATGAGAAGACTTCGATCACTAGTCATATGATTTGTGCATCCACTGTCCATTATCCATTCTGAAGCTTTTGGTGGTGTACCCTATAGTGCAGTTAGGAGGATAGGCTTCACACAAGTGTTGTGAACCATATGCATTTGATACATATAGGGACAGTCACAGCTTATAACAAAGTTAGGACATAGTATGACTGATAAGAAATTCAGATGTGAAGCATATATAGAATGACATTTCATCGTGCGTCCTCAGTAAGTTTTAGGTCCCCAGCAATAGTATCGGACGCCATTGATTGTTGGCTGGAGAACGTTTTCTGCAAAAGAGAGTTAGTTCTTCTTCACCACCCACATCTTTAGTGGGGGCTTAGAAGCAATGAGTCTAAGTGCAGCATCTGAGAATTTTGGCTTTCAAGCCCTAGCAAATAGACTTTCAGGAGATGAATGATACTCATATGAATAGGCAGAAAAGTTCTTAGTCCTATGAACATAGAGGTTCGAAGATACACGCTCATATTCATAAGTCTGAGCATGATTTCCCTGCAAAACATTGGCGTTAGGGTGACTCATGTCAGTCCTGTATCTGTATGAAGCCTTTGGGCCATATGAAGCCATAGGTCTAGGGTTTGTCTTCTTCCTTGGTGGTGTCATGACGACATTCGCAGGAAGATTCTCAATGTACCGCTTAGGTACCCAGATCTTCTTCATAGGTGGTCCATTCCTGCAGTTAGTACCAATGTACCTGGCAAACACTTCACCATTCTGATTTTTTAACAGCTTATAGTTTGCATCAAAGGATTCATCAATGATAATAGGATTAGCACAGGTAAAGCCAGATAAAGTGGATGGATCTACTGAAGGTTCCTTTGCAGCAACCCATGTGGTTTTGGGGTACTGCTCAGGCTTCCAGTACGAGCCATCAACATTCATTTTCCTCTCAAACCCAACACCCTCTTTCCTAGGGTTTCGGTTCAGAATCTGCTTTTTGAGGACATCGCAGAGAGTCTGATGTCCCTTCAAACTTTTGTACATCCCTGTTTCTAGCAATGTCTTCAACATAGCATTTTCATCAGCAACAGCAATGGTATCCTCCGCAGAGGGGTTAGTGACCACATTAGTAGGTGAAGACAATGAAACAGTAGCAGTAGTGGAACATTCAACAACAGATGTAGCATTATCACACTCAATGCATTTTAGACATGGTGGTTCAAATCCTTCCTGAGCGGAACTGATCTGTTGGGCACGAAGTGACTCATTCACTTTTTGAAGATCTTCATGAGCCGCTCTCAATTTCTCAAGCTCTTGTTTCCTTTGAAGATAATCATAGGAGAGCCTTTCATAAGTAGTTGAGAGTGATTCATGACGACCTTCAAATTCTTGGTACTTAGCATGAAGATTTTTTATGTCATCAACTAAGGACTGTGAACGGGTCATTTCAGCGTCCAACAGGTCATCGCTTTTGTCTAACAGTTTTTGAGTATGTTCCATAGCCTTTTGTTGTTCAGTTGCAATTTTAGCAAGTGTTTTGTACCTGGGTTTGGATTCACAATCAGAGTCATCTTCACTTGAAGTTTGAAAGTAAGCATCGCGTGATTTTACCTTCGCACCACGTGCCATGAAGCAGTAGGTGGGAGTAGGATCGTCTTCGCCATTAGCTTCAACGTTGGTGTGGAAGTCATTGTCTTCAGTGTTGAAGATGGACTTGGCGACGTAGGCTGTGGCCAGAGCCAGACTTGCAACGCCAGGGTCAGATTCCTCTCCAGACTCCACCTCCGCCTCCTCGGAAGCAGACTCCTCCTCTGAATCCATTTCCTTGCCAACAAAAGCACGAGCCTTGCCAGATGAGCTCTTCTTGTATGATGAAGACTTGGAAGAAGACTTAGAGGACTTTGAGGATTTCTTCTTCTTCTTGTCATTGGAATCATATTGCTTGCTTTTCTTCTTCTTCTTCTCATTATCCCACTGTGGACACTCAGATATGTAGTGACCAGGTTTCTTGCACTTGTGTTCTCTTCTTGTGATCATGAGTGGAAGCTTCATCATTCCTTGAGCTAGATCGTGAAGATTTTCTGAAGCCTTTCTTCTTTGTGAATTTCTGGAACTTCTTCACAAGCATAGCAAGTTCCCTTCCAATGTGTCGGGGGTTGGGTGCGACATATGCCAAAGGATGGCTTATCATGGTGGGGGCGAGTAGAACGTCGCCGGTGCCTGGAAACGGGATAAGGCGTAGATATGCACGCCGGTGAATCTTACCTAGCTTCGGGGCTCTCCGGGGAGATAACACCCCTACTGCTACTCTATGGGGTCTCCGCATGGTCACTATAGCAAGGTGACTATAATGGTGCTCCTAGAGCTGTATCGGGAGGCAGGAGAGAGCGAGGCTAGTTCTCTCCTCCCTGGGCTATGTGTCTATCTCCATCAAGGTCCGAACCCTTTGCATGGGTGCCCCGGGGGGTTTATATAGGCCTACCCCCCAGGGGTACAATGGTAATCCGACTGGGCGTGGGTCCCAGCCGTCTATCTCTCATGTTGCCGTCCTTCCCGCCGGCTTCTGGGGCCTGCCAACTGGTGGGTCCCGCGGATAGGCCGGACACTGTGCGGCGCTCCTGATGACGTAGGCTTGGTCATTGGGTCGTGGCAACAGCACCGTTGTCTATCAGGCGATCACTGTCGCCATTCCCCATCCAATCTGGTTTATGGCTTGTGGGGCCCTGGAGGGGAGACGGCCGACTCCGGGGAGGCCGACTCCCACAGGGCCGTCTTCGGGCGCTCTGGCCGCCTTTGATTCACCCACTGACAGGCGGCCCCACGGTCTTCGGACCGTACAGGCCGGCGTCGTGGGCACAGTGCGTCACGCACTGTGGCTGAGGTCAGGGCAGGCATGGCAACAGTGCCGCGCCTCGCCGGAGATCTTCCAGCGATACGGCTCACTGTAGCCATGCCGACCCCTCGTAGGCAGGGAGGGACGGCCCGGTCGTGGCCGTACCCCACATCGGTCTTCGTGAAGTGTCATGGGCCGACTCCCACAGTCGGCACTCCTGGAGGTTGCTAGCCTGGAGCCGGCTTGCTTTGAAGTCGTCATCTGGTACTCGGATCCTCCGGAGATCGCCAGTTGAGACTCGGCTTCTTGGGAGATCGCCAGCTGGGACTCGACCTCTCTGGAGGTCGCCAACTGGGACACGGCTGGAGGGGCGTGGCCTGCCCCGATGTCTTGAAAGATCCTGGGTCCCGGGTCAGCCTACCCGTGGCCCATTACTCCGACAGTAGTCCCCGAAGCTGGTGAAGCCCTGCGGACGCCGCCTCTTGGGGCTTCAACAGTTTCAAGCTTCCCAGCGCCGACTCTGAGACTCGGCTGTTGTCTTCTTTGGGCCGACTCGCTGAAGTCGGACTTGTTCAGCGAGGGGCCACTATTGAAAGTTGCGGCGGGAAAACAGGCGGCGTATCGGATACGCTTCCCTGCTGCCATCGAGGCGGTCCTATCGCGCGGCGCCACCTGGGGAGGATAGTCTGCCCACCCACGCGCGCGACGGGACGGGCCGCTAGGCGGGGCCCGCCACTACCGTGCCTCGGCTTCCGAGCGGATCCGCTGCGGTCGCGAACGGTTGGCTTCCCCACGTTGTTACTGCGTGCAGTAACTTCGTGGGGTAAATCATGGGTAGCGTGGGGCTTTGTGCGCAGTTAATCCCACGCCCACCCCCTCGGCTCCTCAGCCCGTAGGGCTATAAATAGGCAGGGAGGAGCAGGGCGGCACTGCACACGCATCCTCTCCCCTGCTCTCCTGCCTTCTCTTCTTCCTCTGCCGCGAGCAAAAACACCTCTCACGTCGGCGATGAGTTCTTCCTCCGCCGCGCCCCTGCATCGCGCTCCGGCGTGTGGGACGGCTCGGACGTGGAGGCGGAGCATATCGAGTTCCTCCACCGGACCCACCGTCTCCCCAGCGCGGACCTCGTGCACGCCCGTCCCGCGCCGGCGGGAGAGATCCGGCCCGCGCCGGAGGAGGGCGAGCGGGTCGTCTTCCGCTCGCACCTCATGCGTGGGCTGGGGCTGCCGGCGAGCGAGTTCTTCCGCTCGTTCCTGGAGTTCCACAATCTTCAGCTGCACCACCTCACTCCAAATGCGGTGGTGCTGCTCTCCGCCTTCGCCACTCTGTGCGAAGGCTTCCTCGGTGTTCTCCCCACCCTCGAGTTGTGGGGAGAATTCTTCTCTTCAAAGCTCGCCACGCAGGCCGCCGGCACACCGGCTCAGTGCGGCACCTACATCGCGGTGCGGCGCTCGACGGCCGACAACCCTTTCCCTCTGATCTCGCTGGTGAAATCGGTGAAGATGTGGCAGCGCTCTCTCTTGCGCGCTGGGTCAATCTGCCGCCCTTCAACCCCGAGCCCTTAACTGGGAGGCTTCCCAGTTGGTCTCACCGGTCCAAGTCGCTGACTCCCTCCGGAGCCGCCGCCGTGGCGCGACTCCGAGTTCTGCTACAGTCGGAGGGCCTCGTCAGATCCGACCTTCTGGCCGCCTTCATGGCGCGCCGAGTCCTCCCACTCCAAGGCCGGCCTCATCTCATCTGTCAGATGAGCGGCCGCCACAACCCGAGCCGGCTGTGCACCAAGGATATGCCCCGCAGGGAGGTGGCGAACTTGGTGAACCACATCGCGCACTGCGAGTTCACGGAGGACTGGTAGTTCGGCAAGGAGCCGTACTCGCGCGACAACCCCCCTCCAGTGGTAAGTCGCATCTTTATGTAGTTTGATCTTCTTTGCAGCCGACTTCGGCTTCTAATCATCGTTGGTTCCTTCTGGGCAGAACCCCCTCATGGAGCCCGCCGCCGGCGCCATGAGAGAGCCCCGCGACTACGTCCCAGACCGCGAGGATAGTGACGTCGCCGACCCCGACTTGGGGGCGCCGGCGTTGGAGGCCGACGCCGAAGGCGGCGAAGAAGGGGCAGACGGCGGCCTCAGGCCATCGGCCACCTTCGCCGACTGGCCCGATGATGACACCGACGTGGAAGTCATCCCACGCCACCAGCCGAGGGCCGGCCCCTCCGGCCAAGGCGGCGCGAAGAGGCGTCACACCGGGCCGAGTGCGCCCGGCGGCAAGCAGAAGAAGTTCAAGGGGGCGGCCGCCACGACCAAACGGGAGGAGGCGGCCGCGAAGGCCAACCGCTTCCGAAGGGAAGTGAGAAGGCCGCCGTTAGTTTCCGCGTAAGTCTTTTTCGCTCTCTTATCTTCTTTGTTGGATCTTATCCAAGTCTTCTTTGATTTTCCCTCCGTTCTTCTCCAGAGCCCCCCTCTCCCTTGAGAGAGTCGCCGCCCCCTCTGTCATGGGGTCGGTAGAGACGTCCGCCAACACCCGGCGGGTCGATCCCGCCGCCGACCTTCGGGAGGCGACGGAACAGAACGCGCGGGAGAAGCGCGAGGAGGAGGATGCCGACCGCCAGGAGAAGGCGCAGGCCGAGAAGGCGGCCGCCAACGCCCAGAAGCTGGAGGAGGCCGAGGCTGCCGCCGCAATGAAGCGGCGTGCTGAGGAGGTCGCGCGTCGCCGATCGGCGATGCTCGTCCCTCCGTTGTCGTCGGTGCCGCCGGCTCCGGAGTTCACAGGGCAGACCGGAGAGGTCGGCACCGAGAACCCCCTAGTGGAGGAGGGCGGCGAGGCTTCAGGTTCGGACACCCTCGCGCCGCCTCCGCCGCCTCCGCCACCGTCTGGGAGGCCGCACGGCAAACAGCCGGTGGGCCTGCTGGATCCGCCAATCACGGACGAGGACGAGGCGCAGCTGCTTCTTCAAGTCGCCGCGCCAGCGCGCCGCCGGCTTGAGAGGACGAGCTCGGCGCCGCGAGCTCGGGAGACCGGCGCTGCCAGCTCGGCGAGTCTGGACGTCGAGGCTTCCAGTGCCGCGCCCACCGGGGGGTTGCGCGGAGGCGGCACCGGCCCGCTGAACCAAGCCCTCCTGGACGTCCAGGCAAAACTGCGCGCGGAAAGCGACGCCCTCCAAGTCTGCACCAGAGCGCATCTGGCTGTGCGGACATCCGTCCGGGTATGTTTCCTTCTTTTTTTGATTCCTGTCTTTCTCTGTGGGCGCGCGCCAGCGCACCCACTGGGTGTAGTCCCCGAGTTCCGGGCCGGCTGCTGAGCAGGCGGTTCGGAACTCCCTCTGGCGAGCTCCGAATACTAACTTTTTCCTTTGTCGGCTTTTTGTAGGAATATCACAACCTCCGCGCCACTGCCTTCAACCGCAATGTCGAGGAGCTGAACAAGCGGGCCGCCGACTTGGTGGAAAGCCGGGGTGAGCTCTTTTCTATCTTCTTCGTGGGGGGGCGCTGGCGCACCCGCGGGCTGTAGTCCCCGTGATTCGGGCCGACTGCTGAGCAGTCGGGCCGGATCTCCCCGGTGATCTAATTTACTGATGGCTTTCTTGTCTTCTTTCTTCGTTCTTCAGGCGCCAACGCCGCCCTTCAGGAGCAGCTGGGCGAGGCCAACACTACTCGTCGTGCCAAGGAAGAGGAGTGCGGCAGGCTCGCCAAAGAGCGCGATCTGCTGGCGACGCATCTGGCCGAGCAGAAGGAGCTGCTCCAGAAGGCGCAGGACGAGGCCAAGACGCGGGAGGCCGCCCTCATGGCCAAGTTCGATATCGAGCGCTCCGCCTGGACTGACAGGGAGGCGATGCTGACCTATGGCTACCACAAGCTTGAGGACATCGTCGATGGTAAGTCTCTTTCGTTTCTTTGGGTTTCTGACTGCGTGTCATGCCGACTTATGATTTTCCGACTATCTTCTTTTTTGTCTTGGCAGACTTCTTTCCTGGTCATTCACAGGCAGTCCCTTTGGCCATCGAGGCGGCTCGGGAGGCGCGAAGGGCGAAAGGTGAGGTGATCGCCGCCAATGCCCCCCAAACCATCGACGAGCAGCTCCTGAGCATTGGGGCCCGTCTTCGTCCGGCTCACCGGCTGCTGCGCCGTCTTCAGCGTGCCGGTGCCCAGGCGGTTGCCGCCCTGTGGCCAGACATGCCGGCTCTGCGCACAGCCAGTCGGACCGCTGACTGGCTGGAAGTCACCGCCGGCCGTTTTGAGGCTTGGAAGGGCTCCTCGGCCCGGGCCGGAGCACGCCGGGCCTTGGAGTTCGTCAAGGCGTGGTATCCAGGGCTGGACCTGGACCGCCTGGCCGCATTCCGGTCGGAAGCCCAGGCCGAGCTGGAGGCCGTAGAAGGCGCCCTTGTCGAGCGCGCGGCAGCCATCGCCGAGTACACGGACACCAGCGTCTTCGTGCCCGAGAGGACTGAAGGCGGCAAGGAGGTGCCGCCGGACTGGTTCGGGATGAACCCGGAGTACGACGAAGACTCGGCGGAGGTGATCGACTCCAGCACCGAGGAGGAGGACAAGTCGGAGGGCGGAGGCGAGGAGGAGGCGCCAGAAGACGAAGCAGGCGGCCAGCCTCCGCCCGATCACGCCTCCAGCAACGAGCCGCGCAGAGACAAGGCGACTGCCGCTGGAGGTGACCAAGCTGAGACCGCCCAGCCGACTGCCCCGGCATCCGACACCGCCGTCACCTCCGACCCTCCGGCCCTGGAGGCCGCCTCCTAGACTGCTTTTTCCGCTTCTTTTTATCTGTCCTCAGTAATCTTTTGAAAGACTTGTTAGGTTCGAACAATTCCACCAGCGGGGTGTATCCTGAATTTCTATTCGAAGATTCGGCCAAGGGCTTATGTAAATATTTATCTAATTTCCGCCTTTCCTTGCTTATTGCTCCTTAGACTTTTTCCTTTGCCGCCTTCCTTTAGTTGCCGCCTTGCCGGCTGGACAGCCGCTCTGCGGACTGTCGCTAGGTCAAGTGCTTGGCTACTTCAGGAAGGCAAGTACTTAGCCGTTTAGAGTTTCTCTAGCAAGTCGGCTAGAAAGCGACAGGCCGACTATTCGAGAGTCGGCTGTCTTTGATAAAAGCTAAGACGGCGAGCCGACTGCTCATGAGTCAGCTCTGTGGGGGAGGCTGGTAGCCGGCTTGAGCTATGCATAAGCTTTTAGGTCCTTAGCCATTTTTCGTGTGTGCGCTCGTTCTTGCTTGTTCTCTGCATACCAGCAGTCGCTCTGCGAACTGCGGCTTTCGACAGGAGACGGCTTGAGCGCAACACATTACTTGTCCGACTGCAGGAAGCATTTCATAACGCAAGACGGCAAGTCCCCGGGCCGACTAGTCGGACCCGGTGCCAGACAGTATGATAAAAAATAGCGGCATGTTCGGAAGCGTAATTCTTATCATACAGATAAAAAAGGCAGTCCCCGAGCTCGTCTCAGGGGGCCTAAGGTCTTAGTACTTTAATACAAATGGGGGTAGTGCGATACGTACTGCATCAACTGTAAAATCTTCGAAGAAGATTCGCGTTCCACGGGCGCTCTGTTTCTTTGCCAGAGTCGTCTCTCTTGCACGCTCGAGGCTTCTGAGCGTCAATCAGATAGTAGGCGTCATTCCCTAGCACCTTTCTGATGATGAAGGGACCTTCCCAAGGTGCCAACAACTTGTGCTGGCCGGCCGTTCTCTGAATCAACCGGAGCACAAGGTCGCCCTCTTGGAACGATCTCGGCTTGACCTTGCGGTTGTAATATCGGCGCAGACTCTGCTGGTAGATGCTGGACCGGCTGAGTGCCAACAGTCGACCCTCTTCCAGCAGATCAACGCCGTCTTGGTGTGCTTCTTCGGCTTCCTCTTCGGTGTACATGGTGACTCATGGAGAGTCGAACTCTATATCCGTCGGGATGACAGCTTCGGCACCGTAGACGAGGAAGAAAGGCGTGAAGCCGGTTGACTTGTTTGGAGTCGTGCGCGGACTCCAGAGGACGGCTGGCAGCTCCTCGACCCAACAGCCAGCCGAACGCTCGAGTGGTTCGACCAGTCGAGGCTTGATGCCGGACAGGATGAGGCCATTGGCTCGTTCCACCTGGTCGTTTGACTGCGGATGGGCAACGGACGCTAAGTCCAGTCGGATGCCCTGCGTCGCACAGAAATGAGCCAAGGCGCCCTTGGCAAAGTTTGTGCCATTGTCGGTGATGATGCTGTGCGGTATGCCGTACCGCACCGTGATGTCGGCGATGAAGGTTACTACAGTCGGCCCGTTCAACTTCTTGATGGGCTTTTCTTCCACCCACTTGGTGAACTTGTCCACCGCAACAAGCAGATGAGTTAGGCCGCCTCGGGCCGTCTTGAATGGTCCTACCATGTCCAGGCCCCAAACTGCGAAGGGCCAGGAAATGGGGATTGTCTTCAGCGCGGAAGCCGGCTGAAGGGGCTTGGAGCGAAACATCTAGCACCCCTTGCATTTTTGGACTAGTTCTTTAGCTTCTTCCAGGGCAGTCAGCCAAAAGAAGCCGTGCCGAAAGGCTTTGGCCACGAGTGCCCTTGAAGCCGCATGGTGGCCGCACTCGCCCTGATGGATGTCTCTGAGAATCGCTTGGCCTTGCTCTGATTCTACGCAGCGCTGGTAGACACCAGTGACACTGCGCCTGACTAGCTCTCTATTGACTATGGTGTATGATGCCGCTCGGCGCTGCACTTGCCGAGCCAGGACCTCATCTGTTGGCAATTCTTTGTTCACTAGAAATTTGAGGATGGGCTGCGCCCATGAAGGTGCTGCTATCTCTTCAACTGCTACCACAGCGACTTGGACAAGGGTGGCTGGGCTGGGAGGTGGCGGGTTGGAGTCTGCGGCCATTTGCTGGATTGACGGAGTCTCTGAGCCGACTGGCGCAGCTCCCGGGCCGGGCTCCGAAGTCCCCGGGCCGACTGGCACAGTCCCCGGGCCGGGCTCTGAAGTCCCCGGGCCGGTTTCAACTGTGATTTTCTTGAGGCTACCTGCTGGGGCTTTGGAGTCGGATCCGACTACTTCTAGAGGAGCCAGCACGAAGATGGAGTCTGACTCCGGTGAGGGCTTGATAGACGGCTTGAGGAGGCACTGAAGGGCGACGCCGGAAGGTATCGCTTGGCGAGTGGAGCCGACTCGTGCCAAGGCATCTGCTTGATCATTGTCATTTCTTGGCACGTGAAGGAACTCGCACCCCTCGAAGTATCCGCTGAGTTGCTGCACCAGGAAGTGGTAGCTCGCCATGTTTGCGTATTTGGCGTCCCAGTCGCCGGATGATTGCTGAACCACCAAGTCGGAGTCACCACAACACAGGATCCGGCGTATGCCGAGTTCTTTGGCAAGTCGGAGCCCATGAATGAGCGCCTCATATTCGGCGATGTTGTTGGAGGCGGCGAAGTGGATCTGCAGCACATACTTGAGCTTGTCGCCCTTAGGGGAGGTGAGGACGACGCCGGCTCCCAGGCCGGTGCGCATCTTGGGCGGCAGGTACTGGGTCTCGGCCCAGTCGACGAGGAAGTCGGCCAGCGCCTGCGACTTGATAGCGGTGCGGGGCTGGTAGTAGATGGTGTAAGGAGCTAGATCTATAGCCCATTTGGCCACTCTGCCGGAGGCGTCTCGGCTTCCAATGATCTCGGCGAGTGGAGCGGTGCAAACCACAGTGATTGGATGCTCTTGAAAGTAGGGCTTCAGCTTCTTGGCGGCAAAATGCACGTCGTAGCACATCTTCTGGTAGTGAGGGTAGTTCTGCTTGGAGGTCGACAGTACCTCGCTCAGGTAATATACCGGTCTCTAGATAGGGAGCGCCTTGCCTTCCTCCTTGCGCTCGACTACAATGACTGTGCTGACTACTCGGCTGGTGGCGGCGATGTACAAGAGCATGGGCTCTTTGGGAGTCGGAGCCGCCAACACGGGGGGAGTAGTCAACATCTTCTTCAGCTGGAGAAATGCCTCATCCGCCTTGTGGTTCCACTCAAAAAAGGAGGTCTTCTTCATCAATTGATACAAGGGCAGAGCTTTCTCGCCCAGCCGACTGATAAATCGGCTGATGGACGCCAGGCAGCCGGTGAACTTCTACACATCCAACAGTTGGTTGGGTACCTCCATTCTCTCGATTGCCTTGATCTTCACGGGGTTGCACTCTATGCCGCGTTCGGAGACCAGGAAGCCAAGGAGCTGGCCGGCTGGTACTCCGAAAACGCACTTCTCGGGGTTGAGCTTGATCCGAAATCGGCGCAGATTTTCAAAGGTCTCCTTGAGGTCTTCCAGCAGCGTTCCACGCTTCTCCGTCTTCACCACCACATCATCCACATAGACGTGGGCGTTCCTGCCGAGTTGCTTGAGGAGGCACTTCTGCATGCAACGCTGAAAGGTGGCGCCGGCATTCCTCAAGCCGAACATCATTTTCAGGTAGCAGAAGGCTCCAAATGGCGTGATGAATGCGGTCTTCAGTCTGTCCGCTGGGTTCAGCTTGATCTGGTGGTATCCTGAGTATGCGTCTAGGAAACTCAGCAGCTCGCATCCGGCTGTGGAGTCTATCACCTGATCGATTCTTGGTAGAGCAAACGGGTCCTTTGGGCAGGCTTTGTTAAGGCTTGTGTAGTCGATGCACATCCGCCACTGCTTGTTCTTCTTCAGTACCAGAACCGGGTTCGCCAGCCACTCTGGAAAAAACACTTCCATGATCAAACCGGCTGCCAGGAGCCGGGCTATCTCTTCCCCAACAACTCTTCTCTTCTCTTCTGACAGGCGGCGTAAGGGCTGCCTGACGGGCTTCATATCTGGCCTGACGTGTAGCTTGTGCTCGGCGAATTCCGTCGGTACACCCGGCATGTCCTTGGGGGACCATGCAAAGATGTCCCGATTCTCACGGAGGAAATCGACGAGCTCGCCTTCCTATTTGCTGTCAAGGCCCGTGCCCATGACAGCATACCTCTCTGGGTGCTCCGGGTCCAAGGGTATCTTCTTGGTCTCTTTGGCCGGCTTGAACGATCCTTCCGCCTCCGACTCCTTGGGGTCAGGCGACATCTCTGGCTGCTTTCCGGCCATCTCCACGACTCGGTCAAGGAGCCGCTTCACGGCCGCGATCACCAGGGACTCGGTCAATCGACTGCTTTCGGCCGCGCAGGCGGACGACTTCTTGTAGTCGCCGGCTACGGTCAGAATCCCCTTGGAATTCGGCATCTTCATCTTGAGGTAGGCGTAGTGGGGAACCGCCATGAACTTGGCCAAGGCAGGTCGGCCAAGCAGAGCGTGGTACGGGCTCTCCAAGTCCACCACCTCGAACCAGACCGGCTCTCGGCGTAAGTGATCTTTGTCTCCGAAGAGGACGTCTATCAGGATCTTGCCGATCGGTGAACAGGAGAGGTCGGGTACAATTCCATGGAACACGGTGCGGCTGCTCTGCAGCTGTCTTCGCTTGATTCCTAGCTTCTCCATGGTGTCCTTGTATAGGATGTTTATGCTGCTGCCTCCATCTATCAGGACCCGCGAAAAACGGGCGGCCCGCCTATCAGTGGCCAAGGTCGCACCTAAGACCAGAGCATAAGAGCCCGGACTCGGCATCACCTCTGGGTGATCCTCCCGACTACAGCTGATAGGCCTTTCGACCAATGCATGAACTCTGGGGCATCTGTTGCTACTGCGTTTACTTCTTGCTGCTGCTGGCGCCTGCTGCGCCAATCATCTGCCACACTGGTGAACACTATGTGGGCTCCATGCTCTTCTGGGAACTCGTCTTGTACTGCGTCGACTGGCCGAGCCGCCGGCTGCTGGGGCGGCGGCGGAGGCGGCGGCCCAGCAGGCGGCGGAGGAGTGAGGCCGTCTCCCTTGGCGATCCTGGTGAGCCAGTGGCACTTTCTGGTGGTGTGGTTTGACGCCTTCGCACCGTTGTGGAACTTGCAAGGTCTGCTCATAGGAAAAAGCCGGTAACCAATTGGACTTGCCGCCCTTCTGTCGCTTGGCCAGAGGCTGCCCCTCCGGCTGCTGATCTTCTACTGCTGCGACCTGCCGACTGTTGGAAGTCGGCTGCTGGGCCTTGCGCTTGTTGTCGTTCTGTTGCTGTCGCCGACTGGTGTCTTCGGCCGGAGTTCTGAGAGCCTGGGGAGTCACTTTGCCAGACGCGTTGACTTGAATCTCCGTCTTCATGGAAGAGTCGGCCATGGCGTACTTGTCTGCTATGACTAGCAGTTCGTCGAGGGTCTCCGGCTCATCGCAGAGGAGCTTGTGCTTGAGGAGGGTGCCCTCTCGGCACCCGGCGGTGAAGTACTCGATAGCCTGCACCTCGTGCACGCCCTCGCAGGAGTTTCGAAGCTCGCCCCAGCGCGTGAGGTAGTCGCGTGTTGATTCTTCAGGGCCTTGCACGCACAAGGAGAGCTGGCGCGGCTTGGGAGGTCGCTTGTACGTGCTGGTGAAGTTGCGGATGAAGGCTTCGGTGAAGTCGACCTAGCTATTGATGCTGCGGGGCTTCAGGCTATTCAGCCATGTCCGGGCCGTGCCCTGGAGCATGAGAGGAACATACTTCACGGCAACTCGCTTGTTGCCGTTTGCTATGCTGACGGCTGTGGAGTAGTCGATCAGCCAGTCTTCCGGCTTCACGGAGCCGGTGTACTTGGGTGTGTCTCGGGGGAGCGTGAACCCTTTGGGGAAGGGCTCGTCTCTGATGCGGGGCCCAAAGCAAGGCGGACCTAGCTCATCTTCTTCTTCCAGCGCCAGGGATCGGTGGAGTCGGTCGATCCGATGGCGGGCGTCATTCTCTCCGACTCCCTCTCGGCGGCCAAGGCGACCTTCGAGAGTCGGATGCTCAACAGGCGGCGGGGAAACTCGCCGTTCTCTTCTGGGCGGGGGGCAGATAATCGTCCCGCCACTCTACTGCTCTTGGGCGGCCGTCTTGGTCGCGCTCGATGGTGATATAAGTCCGACTGTGACTGGCAGCCGGCTCCTTCTCTTTCCTTCCGCGGACTCCGCCAGTCGGCGTCCGGGAGGTCGCGCCTTGATCTCGGCGGGGAGGCAAGTCATCGTTCGGCTGCTGCAGCGCATCCGCGCGGCCGCCGGCCGCATTTTGCGCAGCAACCGTGTCAAGGAGCTGCTGGACTCGCTCCGTCATCACACGGCGCTCTTCGCCCTCGAAGTTCTTCAGCTCGTCAGTTGCCGCTTGGGCAGCGCGGATATTCTCGGCTGGGATGGCGTACACGGGGCGTTTTGCCCCGAGCAAGTCCGCGATGGCTGCGCCGCGCTGTCGGACCGCACCTAGACGGCTCGGCCCAGTTGGAGCTGGCGAGCCGCCTACGGCGCGATCCATCTCGCGCTGGTATGCCTCTGACAAGCGCCTCATGCTTGCCAGCTTCCTGGCGCTTTCGATGATCTGAAGGCGGCGCGCCTCCAGCGTCTCGGCGTCGGCGTCCTTCGGAACGGGCGCGGTTAGGTCTTGCAGGGCCGCAGCTAGCGGGTCCTGGGCTTCTTCGCTGGAGTCCTCGCCGTGGCTGATGACGAGCACCTCCGTGACGGCGCTTCCGCCGCTCTCCTCGAACGGAAGCGGCTCGTCGTAGACCACCAAGTTGGTGGGGAAGATGTCAAGCGACACGGCGTCGGAGTCGACCAGCATCGGGTCGGAGGAGCCTACGGACTCCAAGTCTACGGCAGGCTCGCGGGCGACGTGGAGTTGGTCGAGGAGGCCCGCGAGAAGGCTCTCGGGGCCACCCGTGCCTGTGTCGGCTGCAGGCTCGTCGGAGAGGCGCACCTCGCCGATAAGTTCGGCGAGGCCGATCGCGGCGCAGGCGGCCTCAGCGCCGCGCAGCGTGTTGATGCAGACTCCGTCAGGCAGCCTGGCTGGCTGCGCTCGCCTGGGAGGAAAAGGGTTCCCGTCAAGAACAGATCTCCAGACGACGGTGCACCTCACCCCACGGTGGGCGCCAAATGTCGGGGGTTGGGTGCGACATATGCCAAAGGATGGCTTATCATGGTGGGGGCGAGTAGAACGCCGCCGGTGCCTGGAAACGGGATAAGGCGTAGACCTGCACGCCGGCGAATCTTACCCAGCTTCGGGGCTCTCCGGGGAGATAACACCCCTACTGCTGCTCTGCGGGGTCTCCGCATGGTCACTATAGCAAGGTGACTACAATGGTGCTCCTAGAGCTGTATCGGGAGGCAGGAGAGAGGGAGGCTAGTTCTCTCCTCCCTGGGCTATGTGTCTATCTCTATCAAGGTCCGAACCCTTTGCATGGGTGCCCCGGGGGGTTTATATAGGCCTACCCCCGGGGGTACAATGGTAATCCGACTAGGCGTGGGTCCCAGCCGTCTGTCTCTCATGTTGCCGTCCTTCCCGCCGGCTTCTGGGGCCCGCCGACTGGTGGGTCCCGCGGACAGGCCGGACACTGTGCGGCGCTCCTGATGACGTAGGCTTGGTCATTGGGTCGTGGCAACAGTACCGCTGTCTATCAGGCGATCACTGTCGCCATTCCCCATCCAATCTGGTTTATGGCTTGTGGCGCCCTGGAGGGGAGACGGCCCACTCCGAGGAGGCCGACTCCCACAGGGCCGTCTTCGGGCGCTCTGGCCACCTTTGATTCACCCACTGACAGGCAGCCCCATGGTCTTCGGACCGTACAGGCCGGCGTCGTGGGCACAGTGCGTCACGCACTATGGCTGAGGTCAGGGAAGGCATGGCAACAGTGTCGCGCCTCGCCGGAGATACGGCTCACTGTAGCCATGCCGACCCCTCGTAGGCAGGGAGGGACGGCCCGGTCGTGGCCGTACCCCGCATCGGTCTTCGTGAAGTGTCATGGGCCGACTCCCACAGTCGGCACTCCTGGAGGTCGCTAGCCTGGAGCCGGCTTGCTTTGAAGTCGTCATCTGGGACTCGGCTCCTCTGGAGATCGCCAGTTGAGACTCGGCTTCTTGGGAGATCGCCAGCTGGGACTCGGCCTCTTTGGAGGTCGCCAGCTAGGACTCGGCTGGAGGGGCGTGGCCTGCCCCGATGTCTTGAAAGATCCTGGGTCCCGGGTCAGCCTACCCGTGGCCCATTACACCGACACAATGTCTTCAGGATCTTTAAAACTGCAGTCAGATTCTTCTTCAGATGAGGAAACAACTTTTGCTTTCAAAGCATGAGTTCGGCTATAGCTTGGACCATAGATATCTCTTTTCTCAGATAGTTGGAACTAATGTGTGTTGATCCTCTCAAGTATATTAGACGGATCGAGTGTCTTGAAGTCAGGACGTTCTTGTATCATGAGAGCAAGGGTGTCAAATGAGCTGTCAAGTGATCTCAGCAGTGTCTTGACGATTTCATGCTTGGTAATCTCAGTTGCGCCAAGAGCTTGAAGTTCATTTGTGATATCAGTGAGGCGATCAAACGTGAGCTGGACATTCTCATTGTCGTCTCTTGAAGCGGTTGAAGAGGTTGCGAAGAACACTGATTCTTTGATCTCGCTGGGTTGAAACGCCTTTGTTAACCCTGGATAGCTAGTCCCAGACTAGCTTCGACATTTCCAGAGCACTCACACGGCCATATTGTCCTTTGGTCAGATGACCATAGATGATGTTCTTCGAAGTAGATTCTACTTGAATGAACTTCTTGATATCAGTGGGGGTGACACCTTCACCATATTTGGGAACGCCATTCTTGACGACATACCAGAGGTCGACATCAATGGCTTCAAGATGCATGCGCATCTTATTCTTCCAGTAGGGATATTCAGTTCCATCGAACACGGAGCAAGCAGCGGAGACCTTGATTATCCCTGCACTCGACATAGCTGAAACTCCAGGTGGTTAAACCGAATCACACAGAACAAGGGAGTACCTTGCTCTGATACCAATTGAAAGTGCTAGTATCGACTAGAGGGGGGTGAATAGGCGATTTTTATGAAAGTCTTCAATACATGGAAGTTTCAAAGACAACCAATAGAAACAACCTAATCGATATGCAGCGGAAGTTAAACTACCCTAAACATGCCATAGTCAAGCATGTCATGAAGTGAAAGTACATGACTAATAGAAGTTGGGTAGAAAGGATCAATATGGAAGATAGTATGAAGCCAATCAACAATAGTAGTCAAGCAATGAAGTCAAACAGATAACCAGACAAGCAATGACTTCATGAAGACAAACGTAGGTAAGGTTGGAAGGGATAGAACCAGTTGCTTGTTGAAGTCACAGGATTTGTTGGACCAGTTCCAGTTGCTGTGACAACTGTACGTCTGGTTAGGGAGGCTGAGATTTAACTCAGAAGACCGTGTCTTCACCTTATTCCCCTTGAGCTAAGGACACCCAGTCCTCGCCCAATCACTCTGGTAAGTCTTCAAGGGAGACTTCCAAACCTTCACAGACTTCGTTCACTGGCAATCGACAATGACTCTTGGATGCTCAGAACGCGACGCCTAACCGGTTGGAGGATTCACAGTCCTCAAGTGTAATAAGTCTTCAGGTCACACAGACAGAAAGACTTCAGTGATGCCTAACACTCTTTGGCTCTGGGTGTTTGGGCTTTGTCCTCGCAGGGATTTCTCTCTCTCAAATGCTTTGAGGTGGGTTGCTCTCAAACGACAAAAGCCGTGCACAAACTCTAAGCAGCCACCAATTTATGGTGTAGGGGGTGGGCTATTTATAGCCACTAGGCAACCCGACCTGATTTGTCCAAAATGGCCTTGGGTCACTAAGGAACTGACACGTGTTCCAACGATCAGATTTCGAACACACGCGGCAACTTTACTTGGGCTACAAGCAAAGCTGACTCATCCAGCTCTGGATAAGATTTGCTCTCATTGTCTTCGCTCGAAGACATAGGATTTGAGTTGAGCATCACTTCAGTCACTCTGACTTAGTTCACTTGGACCCCACTTAACAGTACGGTGGTTCCTATGACTCAACAAAGAAGAAAATGAAACAGCGAATCCACACAGTCTTCGTGCTCCAAAGTCTTCACACGATGTCTTCTCATGTCATAGTCTTCAATATGAATATCTTCTCATACCACCATTGTCTTCAATGTCTTCATACATTTTTAGGGGTCATCTCCGGTAGGTAAACCGAATCAATGAGGGAGACAACCTGCGTTATCCTACAATTCTCACAAACGCATTAGTCCCTCAACCAACTTTGTCATCAATACTCCAAAACCAACTAGGGGTGGCACTAGATGCACTTACAGTATACACCAAGGAAGCAAGAAGCTTTGACGTACAAGGGAATCCCCAGGTGGTCTCTGCTAAACGATCGCTATACCTGTTTTACATACCCGCACGCAGCACTCTCTTGGTTAGGCCATGTCAAATAGCCCTATTTGCTTATCGCACTACTTGTATACATACGCCTTGACGTACTACTCAAATAACAATGGAAAATAATTTGCAGTGTCATCTTATTACTTCATTTTTTCCTTGACTGCTTATTACAAGTTGCACCCGTACATTCTGGTATGTTCAGTTCGCCAGGGGCTTCTGTGTACCCCATAACATGACAAGAAAGTTTGAACACTTTTAACAGTGCGACACCCCGAACTTATAGCATTATATGCATCAGCTCCGAATCATGTCTTGGGTCAATAGTTGGGTTGCCCGGCTCCTGTGCTTGCTACCCTACGTTCTGTTATATCGGCTAGGGTAGTAAAGGGAGAACTAATGCGATTGTGTCCCGGTTCTTCTGGACGAGCACCTCGGTAGAGAAAGTCGAAAACTGACTGTCATGATGTGGCAAGAGCTGGTCGCTGTTCGAGAGGTTTAAATCCCTAAAGATGTTTTCCGCTTTATGCAGGGAATTGGTTTTTGTCCAATTTTGGCGTGTATAGCGCCCCAAGTTCGGCCTTCCGAATACCAGGGGCTACGCCAAAATTTAAAATTATAGAACTTCTATGGCTAAGTGAGGGTGATAAAGCTGTATAGTCTGATTGCCTTGTTCATTGCACTAGACACCTCCCTAAAGGACCGAAAACTTGGATAAAGAGTGTTTAGATTTATCCCGAACACCCCTGTACTAGTCACATGGGGCAGAAGTCGACGACTGGCCAACCCTCAGATTTTATAAACAGACGCACATGAGGTAAAATTTTAAATCAACAAGCATTATATTGCACAACAGAACTTGTTTCATATTACAGGATAAAATGAATGTATTCATTCAAAGATTACATCCTTTGAACATTGCTCCGCCACAAGGCGGGATCCCTTCAGGACACTGTCATAATATTGTTTGGGTCGGCGGTGCTCCTTGACCTTCGGCGGCCCCTCGGTCATCAGCGCCGTGGAGTCCATCTTCACCCAATGCGTCTTTGAATGGGCAAAGGCAATCCGCGCACCTTCAATGCAAACCGACCGCTTTATGGCTTCAAGTCATGGGCAGGCACTCACAAGCCGCTTCACGAGTCTGAAGTAGCTACCGGGCATAGGCTCGGCAGGCCATAGCCGGACTGTGAGGTCCTTCATGGCCAGTTTGGCTGCCTTGTGCAGCTCGACCAGTTGCTTCAGCTGGTCGCTCAAGGGCATTGGATGTTCTGTCCCAAGATATTGAGGCCAGAACAACTTCTCCGTTGAGCTCCCTTCTTTGGCTCGGTAGAACTCTGAGGCATCTGATATGCTGCGTGGCAGATCCGCAAATGCTCCTGGAGAACTCCAAATTTGGGTAAGTAAAATGAATGTCTCCTTCACATGCTTGCTTTGCATAACAAATGCCTTACCCGCTGCAATCTTCTTGGCCGCCTGGATCTCCTGGAGGGCCTGCTGGGCTTCGGCTCTGGCGTCTTGTGCACTCTGGAGGGCCTTGGCAAGCTCGGACTCTTGAGTCTTAGAGTCATGATACGTCTCCAACGTATCTATAATTTTTGATTGTTCCATTCTATTATATTACCCCTTTTGGATGTTTATGGGCTTTATTTTACACATTTATATCATTTTTGGGACTAACCTATTAACCGGAGGCCCAACCCATATTGTTGTTTTCTTGCCTGTTTCAGTATTTCAAAGAAAAGGAATATCAAACGGAGTCCAAACGGAATGAAACCTTCGGAAAAGTTATTTTTGGAACAGAACCAATCCCAGGAACTTGGAGTGCAAGCCACGGGTCATCAAGGAGGCCACGAGATAGGGGGCGCGCCCTACCCTCTCGTGGGCCCCTCGAGGCTCCCCCGATCGACTTCTTTCGCCTATATAAGCTTATGTACCCTAAAAACATCAAAAAACAAAGATAGATCGGGAGTTCCGCTGCCGCAAGCCTCTGTAGCCACCAAAAACCTCTCGGGAGCCCGTTCCGGCACCCTACTGGAGGGGGAACCTATCATCGATGGCCATCTTCATCATCCCCGCGCTATCCATGACGAGGAGGGAGTAGTTCACCCTCAGGGCCGAGGGTATGTACTAGTAGCTATGTGTTTGATCTCTCTCTCTCTCTCTCTTGTGTTCTCTCTATGGCACGATCTTGATGTATCGCGAGCTTTGCTATTATAGTGGGATCTTATGATGTTTCTCCCCATCTACTCTCTTGTAATGGATTGAGTTTTCCCTTTGAAGTTATCTTATCGGATTGAGTCTTTAAGGATTTGAGAACACTTGATGTATGTCTTGCCATGCTTATCTGTGGTGACAATGGGATTTCACGTGCCACTTGATGTATGTTTTGGTGACCAACTTGCGGGTTCCATCCATGAACCTATGCATAGCGGTTGGCACAAGTTTTCGTCTTGACTCTCCAGTAGAAACTTTGGGGCATTCTTTGAAATACTTTGTGTTGGTTGGATGAATCTGAGATTGTGTGATGCATATTGTATAATCATGCCCACGGATACTTGAGGTGACAATGGAGTATCTAGGTGACATTAGGGTTTTGGTTGATTTGTGTCTTAAGGTGTTATTCTAGTATGAACTCTTGAATAGATTGATCTAAAAGAATAACTTTGAGGTGGCTTCGTACCCTACCATAATCTCTTCGTTTGTTCTCCGCTATTAGTGGCTTTGGAGTGACTCTTTGTTGAATGTTGAGGGATTGTTATATGATATATCTATGTTATTATTGTTGAGAGAACTTGCACTAGTGAATGTATGAACCCTAGGCCTTGTTTCCTACCATTGAAATACCATTTACGCTCACTTTTATCATTAGTTACCTTGCTGTTTTTGTATTTTCAGATTACAAAAACTTATATCTATCATCCATATTGCACTTGTATCACCATCTCTTCGCCGAACTAGTGCACCTATACAATTTACCATTGTATTGGGTGTGTTGGGGACACAAGAGACTCTTTGTTATTTGGTTTGCAGGGTTGCTTGAGAGAGACCATCTTCATCCTACGCCTCCTACGGATTGATAAACCTTAGGCCATCCACTTGAGGGAAATTTGCTACTGTCCTACAAACCTCTGCACTTGGAGGCCTAACAACGTCTACAAAAAGAAGGTTATGTAGTAGACATCAAGCTCTTTTCTGGCGCCGTTGCCGGGGAGGCTAGGTAAGCGGCACTCACACCCCGTCAACTAAGCTCTTTTCTAGCGCCGTTGCCGGGGAGGTGAGTGCTTGAAGGTATATCTTTAGATCTTGCAATCGAATCTTTTTGTTTTTTGTTTTGTCACTAGTTTAATTTATAAAATAAAACTAAAAAAATGGAGTTAAGTTTGTCTCGTACACTTTATCTTTTTTAATATCTTTTGTGAGTTTGATGGAAAGGAAAATTGTGCTCAAGTGCTAGAAGAAGAATGCATTAAAATGCTTGGTACTAAATCTTTGAATGATGAGCATGATTGCAATGTTGTTAGTATGAACTCTTTGAATATCCATAGTACTAATGATGATTGCACTAGTTGTGATGAAAATGTCTCTTATAAGCATGTTGATTTTTGTGGAGTAGAATGGGTTTGCATGGACACACCAAATAGAGAAAATAGATATTGCAAGAGGCATAAGTATTTAAAAACTAAAGGTTTGCAAGAAAGTCTTGATGATTGTGCTGAAAGATTCAACATTTTTCGTGCCCCTTGTGAACTTTGCAATGAACGTGGTCATTTAAATCTCCAATGAAAATTGTTTCATGATCGACTCGTGTGCAAAAATTGTGATAACTTATTACCCTTGGGCATCATAAAGAGCTTAGTCTTCTTTTGGGGTATGAAGAAATAAAACATATAATTGAGGGTATTCCAAAATTTAATCTTGATATATTTCTTGATTTTGATCTAGAGACGATTTATATGTTTTGTGCGGGGAATTGCATTGAAAATCCTTATATTGCCAATTACCTAAGAAAAGAAAGCAAAAAGAAGACGATGAGAATACTAATGAAAGGGAAGAGACTTCCCAATCTCCTCCTATTATTTCTTATGATGAATCAGGTAACAAGGAGGAGCTTTCTATTCAACCAATCTCATCATTAAGGATCTCAAAGAGGAAGGTTGAACCCACACATAATGTGAAGAAGAAAAAGAAAAGAAGGAGCAACAAAAGTAGAAAGGTATCCCTCCCAAATGATGTTGCTCCTACTACTCATTGTGATGATGATAATTGCTATACTATTGGTGTTATCCATATTTTTTATGATGAGAGTGATTATGCTTATGATATGAAAGGGCCTAAGCTTGGGGAAGCTATGTTTGATGTGGATGAAATATTTGAGAATAAATTTGCTGAAATTAATGTTTGTCCCAAGCTTGGGGATGCTATGTTTAATGAAGATGATATTTTCAGCATCCCAAGTTTTGATATGCAAATTTGTTATGATGATAGCATGCCTCTTACCTATGATGATTATATTGATGAAAGTGGGTTTGGAAGAGTGTCAACTTTAGGAAGTAGTTATCCCACTATTTTGGAGGATGTTGAATTTTATTGTGATGAATACGAAAGTGGATTTGGAAGTGTGTCAACTTTATTTAGTGATTCCACTATCTTGGGAGAGGTTTCAATCGATTATGATGAGAACGAAGTTGCTACTTATGATGATTATTGTGATGAAACTTATGCTATAAAAAGTAGTGATGATTATATTTACAAATCTTGTCATGATTATGATTACCCTTTTTCTGAACATTACTCTTTTAATGTGGAAACAATTTTTAGTGTTCAAGTCTCTTATGATACTCCCACTACTATTTATGAGAAGAAATTTGCTTATGTGGAGAGTTGTAAAATTTCTATGCTTATAGATCATGAAAAGAATGCTATAGGTGCTGGTTATATTGTTGAATTCATTCATGATGCTACTGAAAATTATTATGAGGGAGGAACATATGCTTGTAGGAATTACAATAATGTCAAGTTTCCTCTCTATGTGCTTAAAATTTTGAAGCTATGCTTGGTTTACCTTCCTATGCTAGTTGATTATTGTTCCCATAAGTTGTTTTCTAACAAAATCCATATGCATAGGAAGTGGGTTAGACTTAAATGTGCTAGTCATATGCTTCATGATGCTCCCCTTATGTTTCAGTCCTTATCTTTTATGTGAGCATCATTGCCATCATGCCTAGCTAAAAGGCATTAAAGAAAAGCGCTTGTTGGGAGACAACCCAATATTTAACCTTACTGTTTTTGTGTGTTCACATGATTATGCTACTGTAGTAATCATGTTTTATAGCTTTTGTTACAATAAAGTGCCAAGTAAGACCTTTAGGATAGCTTACGGTGATAGTTGTGTTGATCCTGCTCAAAATCAGAAACTTTTGCACCCAGTAAATTGGTTTTGTTAATTCACAGAAACGTGATTCTGATATTATTCTTTTTGATATGGATTTGTACACAAATGTCTTATGACTTCCTAATTTGGTAGGATGTTTGGAGTTCCAAAAGTATATGTTTGATACAGATTACTACAGACTGTTCTGTTTTTGACAGATTCTGTTTTCTATGTGTTGTTTGCTTATTTTGATGAATCTATGAGTAGTATCGGAGGGTATGAACCATAGATAAGTTGGAGTAAAGTAGATATTACACCAATATGAATTTATAATGAGTTCATTACAGTACCTAAGTGGTGGTTTTATTTTTTTATACTAACAAAGCTTACGAGTTTTCTGTTGAGTTTTGTGTTGTGGAGTTTTCAAGTTTTGGGTAAAGATTCGATGGACTATGGAATGAAGAGTGGCAAGAGACTAAGCTTGAGGATTCCCAAGGCACCCCAAGGTAATATTCAAGGACAACCAAGATCCTAAGCTTGGGGATGCCCCGGATGGCATCCCCTCTTTCGTCTTCGTTCATCGGTAACTTTACTTGGAGCTATATTATTATTCACCACATGATATGTGTTTTGCTTGGAGCGTCATTTTCTTTTGTTAGTATTAGCTTGATGCTATTTATAATAATGTTTTTCATCTTTAGTTTCAATAAAAAAAAGTCAAGGATAGCCTTTGCCATGCTTATTTTGCTAGTATACATGTTGCTGTTTGAAAACAGAAAGTTTACCGCTGTTGCAAAAATTCCTAGAAAAGTCAGAGAATGATATAATGTTGAAACTTTCTGCAAATTGTGCTCTGATAAATCTTCTACAGCTTAGTATATTTCTCATAATTTTTGGAGTTAGGGAAGTATGATGAATCTTGCATTCTTTACAGACTGTACTGTTTTGGCAGATTGCTGTTATGTTTGCATTATTTGCATATGTTTGCTTGTTTAGTGATTCTATTTGAGGATAGGGGTGCTAAATATGCAGAGGCATTTAGTATGCAATGTTGAATAATAATTTTAGTGATTTTTTACAGTAGAAAATGATAAGGTTTTGCATTGGTTTATACTAACCTATCTCACGAGTTCTTGTTGAGTTTGGTGTGGATGAAGCTTTTGATAAAAAAGAGAAACCATGATATGAGAGGAATTAAGGAGACACAAAAATTCAAGCTTGGGTATGCCCAAGGCACCCCAAGATAATATTTCAAGAAGTCTCAAGCATCTAAGCTTGGGGATGCCCCGGTAGGCATCCCACCTTTCTTGTTCAACAACTATCGGTTAGTATCGGTTGAGCCTAAGTTTTTTGCTTCTTCACATGAGTTGTGCTATCCTTGCAATGTCATTTTATTTTGTTTTGCTTGATGTTTGAATACAATACCATGATCTGAAATTCTTAAATGAGAGAGTGTCTTCATATAGCTACATAATTATTTAGCTACTCATTGTTCTTCACTTATATCTTGTTGGAGTAGTTTGTCATTTACTCTATGTGCTTCACTTATATCTTTTGAGCTTGATAGTTTTTGCTCTAGTGCTTCACTTATATCTTTTAGAGCACGGCGGTGGCTTAATTTTGAAGAAATTGCTAGTCTCTGATGCTTCATTTATATTATTTTGAGAGTCTTTTAGAACAGCATGGTATTTGCTATGGTTACAAAGTTGGTCCTAGAATGATGAGCATCCAAGTTGGGTATAATAAAAACTATCACAGAAAGTGAATTGGATGCTATGATCAATGTGATACTTCATAATTGTTTTGAGATATGGAGGTAGTGATATTAAAGTCATGTTAGTTGAGGTGATTATGAAAAATTGCTTGTGTTGAGGTTTGTGATTCCCGTAGCATGCACGTATGGTGAACCGCTTTGTGATGAAGTTGGAGCACAATTTTATTTATTGATTGTCTTCCTTATGAGTGGCGGTCGGGGACGAGCGATGGTCTTTTCCTACCAATCTATCCCCCTAGGAGCATGCGCGTAGTACTTTGTTTTTGATGACTTCTAGATTTTTGCAATAAGTATATGAGTTCTTTTGACTAATGTTGAGTCCATTGTTTATACGCACCCTCACATTTCCAACATTGCGAGCCTCTCTTGTGTCGCGCAACTTTTGCCGGTACTGTTGGGGAACGTAGTAATTTCAAAAAAAAATCATACGCACACATAAGATCATAGTGATGCATAGCAACGAGAAGGGGAGTGTATCTTCATACCCTTGAAGATCGCTAAGCGGAAGCGTTTATCAACGCGGTTGATGTAGTCGTACGTCTTCACGATTCGACCGATCCAAGTACCAAACTCACGGCACCTCCGAGTTCTGCACACGTTCAGCTCAATGACGTCCTCTCCTTCTCGATCCAGCAAGACGGGCGAAGTAGTAGATGAGTTCCGGTAGCACGACGGCGTGGTGACGGTGTTGGTGAAGAACAATCTCCGCAGGGCTTCGCCTAAGCACTGCGGAAACTATGACGGAGGATAAACTAGAGGGGACTGGGTTTCCGGCACACGGCTTGGTATTTCTTGATGTGTCTTTGGTGCTAGCCCTGCCCCTCTATTTATATATTGAGCCCTGGGGTCAAAACTTGGAGTAAAAGCCTCCTGAAAGTCGGTTTTCCCCTTTGGCCCTAGGCGTCTAGCCTCTGGTCTCCGCAAAACTTCCTTTTGCACTTTCCAAAAGCCTCGTGGGCTTTCCCCTTTGGCCCAAATAACGTGTTCTCATACCCAAACATTTCGGGAAACATCCGGATCCCCTTCCGGTGAATTCTAGAACCCTTCCGGAGATACACTATTATCCCATATATCAAACTTTATCTCCGGACCATTCTGGAGTTCCTCATCATGTCCGTGATCTCATCTGGGATTCCGAACAACATTCGGTTGCCAACATGCATAACTCATATAATACTATATCGTCAATGAACGTTAAGCGTGCGGACCCTACGGGTTCGAGAACTATGTAGACATGACCGAGACATCTCTCTGGTCAATAACCAATAGCGGAACCTGGATGCCCATATTGGCTCCTACATATTCTACGAAGATCTTTATCGGTCAAACCGCCTAACAACATACGTTCTTCCCTTTGTCATCGGTATGTTACTTGCCCGCGATTCGATCGTCGGTATCCCAATACCTAGTTCAATCTCGTTACCGGCAAGTCTCTTTACTCGTTACATAATGCATCATCCCGCAACTAACTCATTAGCCACATTGCTTGCAAGGCTTATAGTGATGTATATTACCGAGAGGGCCTAGAGATACCTCTCCGACAATCGGAGTGACAAATCCTAATCTCGAAATACGCCAACTCAACATGTACCTTCGGAGACACCTGTAGAGCTCCTTTATAATCACCCAGTTATGTTGTGACGTTTGGTAGCACACAAAGTGTTCCTCCGGTAAACGGGAGTTGCATAATCTCATAGTCATAGGAACATGTATAAGTCATGAAGAAAGCAATAGCAACATACTAAACAATCAAGTGCTAAGCTAACGGAATGGGTCAAGTCAATCACATCATTCTTCTAATGATGTGATCCCGTTAATCAAATGACAACTCATGTCTATGGCTAGGAATCACAACCATCTTTGATCAACAAGCTAGTCAAGCAGAGGCATACTAGTGACACTATGTTTGTCTATGTATTCACACATGTATTATGTTTCCGGTTAATACAATTCTAGCATGAATAATAAACATTTATCATGAAATAAGGAAATAAATAATAACTTTATTATTGCCTCTAGGGCATATTTCCTTCAGTCTCCCACTTGCACTAGAGTCAATAATCTAGTTCACATCGCCATGTGATTTAACATCAATATTCATATCTGTATATGATTAACACCCATAGTTCACATCATCATGTGACCAACACCCAAAGGGTTTACTAGAGTCAATAATCTAGTTCACATTGCTATGTGATTAACACACCCAAAGAGTACTAAGGTGTGATCATGTTTTGCTCGTGAGAGAAGCTTAGTCAATGGGTCTGTCATATTTAGAGTCGTATCTATTTTGAAAAATATTCTATGTCTACAATGCTCTGCACGGAGCTACTCTAGCTAATTGCTCCCACTTTCAATATGTCCAGATTGACAGTTAGAGTTATCTGGATCGGTGTAAAAGCTTGCACCGATGCAGCTCTTTACAACGGGCTTTTTTATCACCTCCATAATCGAGAAATATTTTCCTTAGTCCTCACTAAGGATATTCTTTACCAATGTCTAGTGATCTACTCCTAGATCACTATTGTACTCCCTTGCCAAATTCAGAGCAAGGTATACAATAGGTCTGGTACATAGCATACTTTATAGAACCTATGACTGAGGCATAGGGAATGACTTTCATTCTCTTTTCTATTTTCTGCCGTGGTCGGGATTTGATTCTTACTCAATTTCACACCTTTGCAACACAGGCAAGAACTCTTTCTTTGACTGTTCCATTTTGAACTACTTCAAAAACCTGACAAGGTATGTAATTATTGAAAAACTTATCAAGCGTCTTGATCTTTCTCAATAGATCTTGATGCTCAATATGTAAGTAGCTTTACTGTGGTCCTTTTTTAAAGAACTCCTTTCAAATACTCCTTTATGCTTTCCAGAAAAATTCTACATCATTTTTGATCAACAATGTGTTACTCACATATATTTATTAGAAAGGCGGTAGTGCTCCCACTCACTTTATTGTAAGTAAAGGCTTCACCGCAAGTCTATATAAAACTATATGTTTGATCAACTTATCAAACCGTATATTCCAACTCTCAGATGCTTGCACCAGTCCATAGATGGATCGCTGGAGCTTGCACATTTTGTTAGCACCTTTAGGATTGACAAAACCTTCTAGTTGCATCATATACAACTCTTCTTTAAGAAAACCTTTAAGGAATGCAGTTTTGACATCCATTTGCCAGATTTCATAAAATGTGGCAATTGCTAACATGATTCGGACAGACTTAGGCATCGCTACAGTTGAGAAAATCTCATTGTAGTCAACACCTTGAACTTGTCGAAAACCTTTTTGCGACAAGTCGAGCTTTGTAGATGGCAACACTACTATCAACGCCCGTCTTCCTCTTGAAGATCCATTTATTTTCTATGGCTTGCTGATCATCGGGCAAGTCCACCAAAGTCCACACTCTATTCTCATACATGGATCCTATCTCAGATTTCATGGCCTCCAGCCATTTTGCGAATCTAGGCTCATCATCGCTTCCTCGTAGTTCGTAGGTTTATCATGGTCTAGTAACATGACTTCCAGAACAGGATTACCGTACCACTCTGGTGCGGACCGTACTCTAGAAGACCTACAAGGTTCTGTAATAACTTGATCTGAAGTTTCATGATCATCATCATTAGCTTCCTCACTAATTGGTGTAGAAAACACTAGAAATAATTTCTATGATGAACTACTTTCCAATTCGGGAGAAGGTACAATTACCTTATCAAGCTCTACTTTCCTCCCACTCACTTCTTTCGAGAGAAACTCCTTCTCTAGAAAGGATCCATCTTAGCAACAAATATCTTGACTTTGGATCTGTGATAGAAGGTGTACCCAACATATTCCTTTGGGTATTCTATGAATACGCACTTCTCCGATTTGAGTTTGAGCTTATCAGGTTGAAACTTTTTCACATAAGCATTGCAACTCCAAACTTTAAGAAACGATAGCTTAGGTTTATTGCTAAACCATAATTCATACGGTGTCGTCTCAACGGATTTTGATGGTGCCCTTTTTAAAGTGAATGCAACTGTCTCTAATGTATAACCCCAAAGCAATAGTGGTAATCGGTAAGATACATCATAGATCGCACCATATCCAATAAAGTGCGGTTATGACGTTAGGACACACCGTTACGCTGTGGTGTTCCATGTGGCATGAGTTTGTGAAACTATTCCACATATTTTAACTGAAGGCCAAACTCATAACTCAAATATTCATTTCCACGATCGGATCGCAGAAACTTTATTTTCTTGTTATGATGATTTTCCACTTCACTCTGAAATTCTTTGAACCTTTCAACTATTTCATACTTATGTTTCATCAAGTAGATATACCCATATCTGCTCAAATCATCTGTGAAGGTGAGAAAATAATGATACCCGCCACGAGTCTTAATACTCATTGGTCTGCATACATCAGTATGTATTATTTACAACAAGTTAGTAGATCATTCCATTGTTCTGGAGAACGGAGTTTTAGTCATCTTGCCCAAAAGGCGCGGTTCGCAAGCATCAAATGATTCATAACCAAGTGATTCCAAAAATCCATAATTTATGGAGTTTCTTCATGCGCTTTACACCGATATGACCCAAACGGCAGTGCCACAAATAAGTTGCACTATCATTATTAACTTTGCATCCTTTGGCATCAATATTATGAATATGTGTATCACTACGATCGAGATCCAACAAACTATTTTCATTGGGTGTATGACCATTGAAGGTTTTATTCATGTAAACAGACCAACAATTATTCTCTGACTTTAAATGAATAATTGTATTGCAATAAACATGATCAAATCATATTCATGCTCAACGCAAACGCCAAATAACATTTATTTAGGTTTAACACTAATCCCGAAAGTATAGGGAGTGTGTCATGATGATCATATCAATCTTGGAACTATTTCCAACACTCATCATCACTTCCCCTCAACTAGTCTCTGTTTATTATGTAACTCCTGTTTCGAGTTACTTAATCTTAGCAACCGAACAAGTATCAAATACTCAGGGGCTACTATAAACACTAGTAAGGTACATATCAATAACCTATATATCAAATATACCCTTGTTCACTTTGCCATCCTTCTTACCCACCAAATATTCAGGGCATTTCCGCTTCCAGTGACCATTTACTTTGAACTGTAAGCACTCAGTTTCAAGCTTTGGTCGAGCTTTGAGCTTCTTCGTGGGAGTGACAACTTGCTTGTCATTCTACTTGAAGTTCCCTTTCTTTCCCTTTGCCCTTTTTCTTGAAACTAGTGATCTTGTCAATCATCAACACTTGATGCTCTTTCTTGATTTCTACCTTCGTTGATTTTAGCATCACGAAGACCTCGGGAATCGTTTTCGTCATCCCTTGCATACTATAGTTCATCACGAAATTCTAGTAACTTGGTGATGGTGACTAGAGAACTCTGTCAATCACTTATCTTATCTGGAAGATTAACTCCCACTTGATTCAAGCGATTGTAGTACCCAGACAATCTGAGCACATGCTCACTAGTTGAGCGATTCTCCTCCATCTTTTAGCTATAGAACTTGTTGGAGACTTCATATCTCTCAACTCGGGTATTTGCTTGAAATATTAACTTCAATTCCTGGAACATCTCATATGGTCCATGACGTTCAAAACGTCTTTGAAGGACCGATTCTAAGCCGTTAAGCATGGTGCACTAAACTATCAAGTAGTCATCATATTGAGCTAGCCAAACATTCATAACGTCTGCATCTGCTCCTGCAATAGTTCTGTCACCTAGCGGTGCATTAAGGACATAATTCTTCTGTGCAGCAATGAGGATAAACCTCAGATCACGGATCCAATCCGCATCATTGCTACTAACATCTTTCAACACAATTTTTTCTCTAGGAACATATCAAAATAAACATATGAAAGCAACAACGCGAGCTATTGATCTACAACATAATTTGCAAAATACTACCAGGACTAAGTTCATGATAAATTTAAGTTCAATTAATTATACTATTACTTAAGAACTCCCACTTAGACAGACATCTCTCTAATCATCTAAGTGATCACGTGATCCAAATCAACTAAACCATGTCCGATCATCACGTGAGATGGAGTAGTTTTCGATGGTGAACATCACTATGTTGATCATATCTACTATATGATTCACGCTCGACCTTTCGGTCTCCGTGTTCCGAGGCCATATCTGTATATGCTAGGCTCGTCAAGTTTAACCTGAGTATTCCACGTGTGCAACTGTTTTGCACGCGTTGTATTTGAACGTAGAGCCTATCACACCCGATCATCACATGGTGTCTCAGCACGAAGAACTTTCGCAACGGTGCATACTCAGGGAGAACACTTCTTGATAATTAGTGAGAGATCATCTTATAATGCTACCGTCAATCAAAGCAAAATAAGATGCATAAAGGATAAACATCACATGCAATCAATATAAGTGATATGATATGGACATCATCATCTTGTGCTTGTGATCTCCATCTCCGAAGCACCGTCGTGATCACCATCATCACCGGCGCGACACCTTGATCTCCATCGTAGCATTGTTGTTGTTTCGCCATCTATTGCTTCTACAACTATCGCTACCGCTTAGTGATAAAGTAAAGCAATTACAGGGCGCTTGCATTTCATACAATAAAGAGACAACCATATGGCTCCTGCCAGTTGCCGATAACTCGGTTACAAAACATGATCATCTCATACAATAAAATATAGCATCACGTCTTGACCATATCACATCACAACATGCCCTGCAAAAACAAGTTAGACATCCTCTACTTTGTTGTTGCAAATTTGACGTGGCTGCTACGGGCTGAGCAAGAACCGTTCATACCTACGCATCAAAACCACAACGATAGTTTGTCAAGTTAGTGCTGTTTTAACCTTCGCAAGGACCGGGCGTAGCCACACTCGGTTCAACTAAAGTTGGAGAAACTGACACCCGCAAGCCACCTGTGTGCAAAGCACGTTGGTAGAACGAGTCTTGCGTAAGCGTACATGTAATGTTGGTCCAGGCCGCTTCATCCAACAATATCGCCGAACCAAAGTATGACATGCTGGTAAGCAGTATGACTTGTATCACCCACAACTCACTTTTCTTCTACTTGTGCATATAACATCTACGCATAAAACCAGGCTCGGATGCCACTGTTGGGGAACGTAGTAATTTCAAAAAAGTTCCTACGCACACACAAGATCATGGTGATGCATAGCAACGAGAGGGGGAGTGTATCTTCATACCCTTGAAGATCGCTAAGCGGAAGTGTTTATCAACGCGGTTGATGTAGTCGTACGTCTTCATGATCCGACCGATCCAAGTACCAAACGCACGGCACCACCAAGTTCTACACACGTTCAGCTTGATGACGTCCTCGCCTTCTCGATCCAGCAAGACGGGTGAAGTAGTAGATGAGTTCCGGCAGCACGACAGCGTGGTGATGGTGTTGGTGAAGAACAATCTCCACAGGGCTTCGCCTAAGCACTACGGAAACTATGACGGAGGATAAACTAGAGGGGACGGGGTTGCCGGCACACGGCTTGGTGTTTCTTGATGTGTCTTTGGTGCTAGCCCTGCCCATCTATTTATATGTTGAGCCCTGGGGTCGAAACTTGGAGTAAAAGCCTCCTGAAAGTCGGTTTTGCCCGAAAGGCAAGAGTCCTACATGGACTCCAGGGCTAGACGCCAGGTTTCCCGACGTCTACACCCTAGACGTCAGGGTTCCTGGCGTCTAGCCTCTGGTCTCCGCAAAACTTCCTTTTGCACTTTCCAAAAGCTTCGTGGGCTTTCCCCTTTGGCCAAATAACGTGTTCTCGTACCCAAACATTTCGGGAAACATCCGGAACCCCTTCCGGTGAATTCCCGAACCCTTCTGGAGATCAAACACTATTATCCCATATATCAAACTTTATCTCCGGACCATTCCGGAGTTCCTCGTCATGTCCATGATCTCATCCGGGACTCCGAACAACATTCGGTTACCAACATACATAACTCATATAATACTATATCGTCAACGAACGTTAAGCGTGCGGACCCTACGGGTTCGAGAACTATGTAGACATGACCGAGACATCTCTCTGGTCAATAACCAATAGCGGAACCTGGATGCCCATATTGGCTCCTACATATTCTACGAATATCTTTATCAGTCAAACCGCATAACAACATACGTTGTTCCCTTTGTCATCGGTATGTTACTTGCCCGAGATTGGATCGTCGGTATCCCAATACCTAGTTCAATCTCGTTACCGGCAAGTCTCTTTACACGTTTAGTAATGCATCATCCCGCAACTAACTCATTAGCCACATTGCTTGCAAGGCTTATAGTGATGTGCATTACCGAGAGGGCCCAGAGATACCTCTCCGACAATCGGAGTGACAAGTCCTAATCTCAAAATATGCCAACTCAACATGTACCTTCGGAGACACCTGTAGAGCTCCTTTATAATCACCCAGTTATGTTGTGACGTTTGGTAGCACACAAAGTGTTCCTTCGGTAAACGGGAGTTGCATAATCTCATAGTCATAGGAACATGTATAAGTCATGAAGAAAGCAATAGCAACATACTAAACGATCAAGTGCTAAGCTAACGGAATGGGTCAAGTCAATCACATCATTCTTCTAATGATGTGATCTCGTTAATTAAATGACAACTCATGTCTATGGCTAGGAAACACAACCATCTTTGATCAACAAGCTAGTCAAGTAGAGGCATACTAGTGACACTATGTTTTTCTATGTATTCACACATGTATTATGTTTCCGGTTAATACAATTCTAGCATGAATAATAAACATTTATCATGAAATAAGGAAATAAATAATAACTTTATTATTGCCTCTAGGGCATATTTCCTTCCGGTACCATACACCCACCATATACCTTCCTCAAAACAGCCACCATACTGTGACACTCCAAAAATTTTGCTTTGGTTTTCAGCAAAAACTTTGTGGTTTTTATAAAAGAGGCCATTTAAAATTTTCCAGAAAACCTTCCTCTTAAAAACTTTCTTTTCTTTGGCAAGGTTTTTTTTTAAACCTTGGTGTTTGATCTTTTGAAACTTCTTCTCTGTTGGTTCCCTCTCAAATTATTTTGGGAGTTTAATTTAATCTTTTTCTTTTAAAAAGAAACTTTATGAAAATTTGGATTTTCATATCTTTGAAGCCACCCATGGCATTGTATTTTTGCCCATGTGGTAAAACCCCTCCAAAACCTCCCCTCCTCCTTGAAATCAACCTAAGTTCTCTGTCCCAACTAATCCAAACAAGTTTTGGATTTTATTCTAATTATTTTCCCCCTCAAATCATTTCTGAAAATTATTTGGAGCCTGAGAGATTTTCAAAGCAAGTACCCTATTGCATTTGAGTTATGACCTCAAACCAACTCTCCTGGATTGTCCTTTGAACCCACAACCCAGAACCATCTTGATCCACTCCTCCTCTTTTCAAATTTTTCAAAATTCAGTCTCTGCAAGTTTGGACCAGATTTGCCAAATTTGGTGAAATTCATATCCACACTTCTCCAAAAATTCCACCAAAATTCAGGCAGCCTTCTTGAGCAATGAGTAGCCACTCCACCAAATTTCAGCTCAAGGAAAAATCCCTAGATACCTAAATCATTCTGTCGAACACCTGAGCTACAATGTTCTTTGCATTTTCAGTAAAGTTCAGAAAATTCAGTTTTCAGTGTCGATCGTCGACAGAGGTTCAGTCACATGCCCACAGTGCCCTTGGCACGTTCCTCGCCACCTCTTCCTCCTGTCTGGAGCATCCCGCATGCGCGCTTGGCGTCTTCCCGGCGTCGGTGGCGCCCCTGGCCGCCCGCGCCGGCGTGTCTTGCGGCGGCCGAGACCCCGTTACGGCCGACAGGGGACAAGAACGGCGGCTCAATGCCGTTCTGCGCCGCCCATCGCTCCCTGGCTCTCCGCGTGGCCTCCTGCATGCCAGCGCACGCCCGTGGCACCGTCGCCGTGGCCCGGCAAGCACGGAACGTGCTCTCTGCCGCCGACGGGCCGCGCCACCCCCGTTCCGTTGAGCTCGACCCAAAAACCCAAACCCCGGCCAGTTTAGCACCTAAACGTACCCATTGAACCTCCGTGATGACGCTCGACTCCCTAACCACCCCCGACCGAGCACTGCGCCACCGTAACCATCGCCGGAAACCCCCGTTCACGGCCACCGCCTCGGACCGCCTATATAAAGGGCCCCCGAGCTCACCCTCGTGCACGCAGCATCACTACACCTCACCAACGCCCCGCCAGGCCACTAGGAGGACCTCGAGGAGGTCTCCTTCCCCAGCTCCGGCCGCCCCGATCCGCCTTGGCCTCCACCACGATTCGCTCCGGTGAGGCCGTCTCCGGGGCCCAAAACCCGTCCGTTACCCTCTCTAGCTACCAGAAGCCTAACCCCCTCCTCAATTTGATCACTGCAGCTCTCTCCGACGAGTCCCTCGACCACCCGAGCCGCCGTCCGCCGGAGCAAAGCTCGCCGTCGACGTGGTACTCGCCGGCGACCACCACCACCACCAACCGACGCGGAATGGTGCCCTGAGCATGGAGGTACTCTCCGATCTCCCTGCCTCGCCGTGGATCGCCGCCGGCGACCACCGCGGCCCTCGGGCGTCGACGAGCTTCGTCCCTCCCATTTGAAAGTTTAAACCTCACAAGTGGGACCCCACCGTCAGCCTCTCTGTCATTTCTAAGTGAATCGTTTACTGAAAACGCCTTCTGCCGAATGCGCTTTCCCTCTGGGCTGGCGTAGTTTCTGCCGAAGCATTTTCTGTTTTTATAATCTAGCCCCTGGAAACTTTCTGTTTCATTACAGATGAGTCCCTGGACAAAAAACCTTTATAACTTTTTAATAGAAGAGTATTTTTGATTGATTCTTTTTCTGTCTTCTTTAAAATTTTGTCTAGTTTTTATCAGATTTATTTGAAAAATATTTGGTATACTTTTTGTGCACCTCTTGGTATTTACGATAGCGCATATATTTTCTTTATACCGTAGATACCGAAGGGGGTGACGGAGCTGCGAACTTCACCGAGCTAGGCTCCGACTACTCTGAACCAGGCAAGCATGTTTGAACTTTTGATATGATGAGTGTCTTGGCATGTTTTGCATTTAGTTAGTCTCATGGCATGTTGATGAGCATACCGATGAACGTTATTTCCATGCACTGTTGAAGTAAGTGAGTTCGATGATCCATAAGTGGATAGATGTGCATATGAATGGCCATGTGTTGGCATGAGAATGGGTAAGATGGCAGTGTTGTAGCATGCCAGTCTTATGCCAGACTATGTGACTACAGTGTCAAACCGTATCGGTCCAGTTCCTTCCATTTCCTTCCTTGTACTACCACATGTTTTCCGCAAGGAATATGGCTTAGTAAGTTGTAAACCGCTTTCCTGGTACACACCAAAAAGGAGAGGCCGTGATGATGGTTCCATGGCCCTGGATTAAAGCCAGTCATCCGGTCAGGGGGCATGGGTGTTTCCGGTTGGGACCGAGAGGGGGCACCCCTTAGAGCGCGCGTATATAAATTTGATCCCATGCTATTCGAGATTGTGATCTCCCCGTCTCAAAAGTTTTTCTTGGATGATGTTTAGGGTGATTCCTAGCATCGAGAGGTGGAATGGGTGTGTACTGGTTAGCTGTGTTTTCTACCGAAAAACCGTAAACGGAACTAGTCCTTCGTGACTACGGAAATCCGTTGGCTGTGGGAAAATTTTTGTACAAACTCTACAGAGTCATATATTCCTTCAAATCATCTATTCCATGTCCAAGTTCGATATTAACTTGTCCTGACCAAATGTCAGTTTTGATGACAGAGACTCCGGTGAATCGCATGAGTGCTAAGTCCGGTTAAATGATTATTCATGTGGATGGACTAACCCTTTTATTTTCGTGAATTGAATTCTTATTATGAGTAATATTTACTTGTGGACAAAAGCCCTTTCTGAGATGTCGCCTAGACGTTCGACTGTGGCATTTCTTTTAAAGCCCTTTCTGTGATGTCGCTCAGACGTCCGACCGTGGCACTTCTTTTAAAGCCCTTTCTGTGATGTCGCTCAGACGTCCGACTATGGCATTTCTTTTAAAGCCCTTTATGTGGTGTCGCTAAGACGCCCGACTGTGGCATCATTTCCTTTTATTTATTTGTTCACCTTTCGAGGCGTCGCTTCAGACACCCGATCGGTCTCCATTTATGTTTTGTTGGGATTTCAGGCGGACTACCGCCTTTTCCCTTTTACTTACCTCGTTATGCTAATTTATTTTAATGTGCATTGATGAATTAATCATGACGCATCCATGCATGCATTTGTTATATCTTACGTCAGAACTGTCTTGCGAGTACTTTCAAAGTACTCACTAGCTTGTTGATTTGGCCAGATGTTGACGAAGGCGATCTCATGGATGAAGAATTTGATAGCGAGTCCGACGCTTAGAGGAGTCCCAGTCAGTCTCGTGCGACCCTGGATTTGGTCACTGTATTATATCCGCTTCCACTACCAAATAAGTTCATCGAGCCTCACCTCGACGCTCGATGAGATGCCAGTTTTAGAGTCTTGTATCCCTCTCCCCGCTGTGTTTTTCCACCACCATCCTATCCTCGAGTCAGTAGTATGCCTCCACACCCCTGTGTCGTGTCCGCCATTATGTATAATAATTGGCGTGCTTGTAATAATTTGGTTGAGCAACCGTAGTTCGACCCTGTAATATATTTTATGCTACTGGCTTATTGTATCAAGATTTTGTCTACCAGTGAGGAGGATTTCTCTCATACTGGACTCAATAGATTGGTTTCTCAATAAATATTTTTATTGGAAAACCGGTCGTGACAAGCTTGGTACCAGAGCTAGGCTGACTGTAGGAAGCCACTAGGTGCGATCGCTAATTGGTTATTAGCATAATAGAGCCATTTTATATTTTCTGCAATTGTAGACATATCTAACAGTCAGCATAAATTTATGATCTGACCATGCAGAATTTTTACCTACTTTTGTAGATGGCCGACAACAGCTGCGAGTCTCAGACCTTCGCCAACGTGCCTGATGGGTTCGTCAAGCTTCTTTCCTTCATCGTTCAGGTAGCGATGGGGCCATCTGTGCGCCCAGTCTTCACACTCTGCCAGCACCGAGTCAACGACAGTCTGACCATGCACCAGGCCGCGGTGCAGTTCAAGGGAGGGCGTGGTGAGTTACGCCGCTTCCGGTTCTTGGGAAGAGCCATGCCTACGGAGAGTCATGCTATGCAGATGGCAGCCCGCGAGGCGATAGCTCGTCTCAGGGATGTCCTACCCGTGATGAAGACTCGTCGTTACCGTTATCTTCCATGCCATGTGCCTTACACCTGTCACTACGCATTCTCCTGCCCTAGAGGAGAACGAGACGAGGCTTTTGAGATGCTTATTGAGTATCTCCGGGCCCTGGAGGCAGCCTTCGACAACCTGGTGGACGACTTCGTGGCTGCCCGCATGGACTCAGTTCATGGCTGTGCTGCCAACAGGAGGGAGCTCCTACCCACCGCACCGCCACTGACTTTTGTCTCATCCTCAGCATCTGATGCACCTACTCGTCGCCTGCCTTCTACCGAAGAATTCAACCAAGTTATTGCGCCCACTCCAGTGCGCACTGCACCAACCTTCGCGCCCACTCCTATTCGTGTTGTTCTGCCCCTGGCAACTGCTCCGTCCACTCTGCGCAACACTACACGTATGGAGCCTATTAGCGAGGAGGAAGTCGAGTCCCCAACCTCGCTACGCCTCACCCTCGGTAGGGCAAAGGAGGTCGTCAACATCTCCGCCTGAGTACGCTTAGCCGCCTTGTAATGTGCCTCTTTGTATGATATGTTTATATGTACATAGGTTGTGAGAAGTAGCCTGTTTGCGCATCATGTAGGATCTGGAGAAGTGCACTAGCCTAAATAACATGTCAGGATTATGTACGCATATCCTGAGTGATGTATTGTATAATTACCGTCGCATGTAAGATATGTAATGAGTAGTCCTTCTCCGTGCGCAAGTCGATTTGTTTTTCTTAAGTAAGCTTGGTTATTTATTTTTATTTGCCAGCTCTTTGCATTTATGAGATTGTTTTTGCGACTCTTTCCGCTTTTCTTATGGGTTTTACAAAATATTCCCAGAGTGAAAAATGTCTCGTCCTTGGACTCGCTCCATGCCAACTCCACCAGAGGAAAATTATGATACACAACCCAGCAACGAGTTCGCTCAGGGACAGTCAAGCCAACAGGGCAGTCAGTCGGCACTTTCACAAATGTGTCGCCTTTATGAGCAGAGCCAGCAGCAACATCGGGAAATGATGAACCAAGTCATCAACATGGGAAATCATCATGGACAGTATCAGCAGCATTCCAAGTTATCTGAGCTACAGAAGACACGTCCCCAAACTTTTTCTCATACTGACAAACCTCTTGAGGCCGAGGATTGGCTTCGAGATATGGAGAGAAAATTAATAATTGCAAAATGTTCAGATCTCGAGAAAGTATTATATGCTCCGCACTATCTCACAGGAGCAGCCGCATCATGGTGGGAGAATTTTCTGCACATGCACCCCAACGAAAATGATATAACCTGGGATGATTTCAAGGAAGGTTTCCGTGGTGCACACATTCCCAAGAGCATTATGAAAATGAAGAAGAGAGAATTCGATGACCTCAAACAAAGGAACATGACAGTGTCAGAATACAACGGTCAATTTACTCTGTTGTCTCGCTACGCCAATGAAGAACGTATGACTGAAAGCAAGAAGATGGAGAAATTCCTTGACGGTCTGGCGCCCGCGCTTAAATGCCAACTGGTCGTGCACACATTTCCAGATTTTAAAACACTAGTGGAAAAAGCTATTACTCTGGAAAATGAGAGACGTAGCTTGGAGGATTTACGCAAGCGAAAAAGAGACCAGACTACTCTTGCACGCAACCACCGAAGCAGGACAGATTTTCAGAAAGGTGGGACACACAAACCTACCACAAACATTTCTCGCCCAACCAAGAATTTCCATGCAAGGGACAAAGAGTTCACATATCGCCCAGGCGTTACTTGTTACGCTTGTGGAGAAGAAGGGCACTATGCCAAACAGTGCCCCAAGCCAAGGAACTCGACCCCGAAGCCAAACAACGGTGGCAATAATTTAGCGCCCAAGCGCAACAACTTCAACCCCAACAACAACCACAGGAAGGGTCATCTAAACCACGTGACCAAAGAAGAAGCACAAAATGCTCCGGATATCGTACTTGGTACTTTTCCTGTCAACACAATACCTGCAACGGTTTTGTTTGATTCTGGAGCTTCTCACTCATTCATTTCGAAAAGTTTTGCTTTGCAAAATAATTTTTTGATGTATCCCTTGGAAAAATCCATGATCATCAAGTCCCCTGGGATTCAGCAAGTTACTCAGAGTTATTGTCAGAATGTGGCCATTGAGTTCGAAGGATTGAAATTTTTCGCCAATCTTATTGTGTTGGAAAATAAAGGACTGGATGTCATCCTAGGGATGGACTGGTTAACCACCAACAAAGGTTTTATTGACTGTTTCAACCGGACCATGATTCTCACACACCACCACGGGAAGACAATAAAAGTACCAGCCAAGGAAAGGAAAATACCCCGGCAGCCAAGATTGAATAAGGTGGATATTTCTGAGTTAAGCAAGGTTCCAGTAGTATGTGAATTTCCAGACGTATTTCCCGAAGAACTACCAGGCATGCCACCAGACCGAGAAATAGAATTCAGCATTGAGCTAGCACCAGGAACCACCCCCATATACAAGAAACCATATAGAATGGCACCATCCGAGTTGATTGAGTTGAAGAAACAAATAAAGGAATTACTGGACAAAGGATACATTCAAGCCAGCTCCTCACCTTGGGGATCACCAATTTTATTTGCCAAAAAGAAGGATGGAACACTGAGATTGTGCATAGACTACCGAGCACTTAACATGGTCACAGTCAAGAACAAATACCCGATGCCAAGGATAAATGACTTATTTGATCAGCTCGTTCAGGCCAAGGTATTCTCAAAGATTGACTTAAGGTCAGGATACCATCAATTAAAAGTGCGAACAGAAGATATCCCCAAAACAGCCTTCACCTCCAGATATGGACTATATGAGTTCACAGTTATGCCTTTTGGATTAACTAACGCCCCCGCATATTTTGTTCACCTCATGAACAAAGTATTTATGAAGTTTATGGACAAGTTCGTTGTGGTATTTATCGATGATATTCTGATATACTCCAAAACACCAGAAGAGCACGCGGAACATCTCAGGATTGTGCTAGGAGAACTCAGGAAGCATCAATTGTATGCCAAGTTCAGCAAGTGCGAATTTTGGCTAAGGCAAGTAGGCTTTCTAGGCCACGTACTGACCCAAGACGGTATCGCAGTGGACTCGGAGAAAGTTAAGGCCATACTTGACTGGAAGGCACCAGCCAGCGTAACGGACATACGAAGTTTTCTGGGAATGGCAGGATATTACCGCAGATTTATTGAAGGATTCTCCACTCTAGCCAAGCCAATGACGCAGTTACTCAAGAAAGACAAGAAGTTTGAATGGACAGAAGCTTGCGAAAAAAAGTTTCCAAGAGTTAAAACGGAAATTAACCACAGCACCGGTATTAATTGTGCCAGACATACACAAAAACTTTGTGGTGTGTTGTGACGCATCCCGAAAAGGTCTCGGGTGCGTGTTGATGCAGGAAGGCAAGGTTGTCGCATACGCTTCACGACAACTCCGCAAGCATGAGGAAAATTATCCCACTCATGACTTAGAAATGGCAGCAGTCATTCATGCACTTAAGAAATGGAGGCATTTCTTACTTGGGAATCGATGTGAAATATACACGGACCATAAAAGTCTTAAATATATTTTCACACAGCCAGAACTAAACTTACGGCAACGCCGCTGGTTGGAATTGGTAAAGGATTATGACGTTGGAATCCACTATCATCCAGGGAAAGCAAATGTAGTAGCCGATGCTCTTAGTCGAAACCCCAGCTCCGACGAAAACAGACTGCAAAGTTTGAGACCTGAATTCCAACAAGAATTTGCAAAACTCAACTTGTTAATGATCGCGGAAGGCACCATATCAAACTTGGAAATAAAGCCCGACCTTGTGGAGAGAATTAAAGAAGCTCAGCCTGGTCACCCCAGCATTGAAGGAATTAAAAGAAAGGTGAGTATGGGCAAGGCCTCGGAATTTGTCATAGGCGATGATGGAATATTACGGTACAGGGACAGACTCTGTGTGCCAAACATAGAGGACCTCAAACAGCAAATCCTAGCTGAAGCACACACCACTCCTTATTCAATCCACCCTGGAGGAACCAAAATGTATAAGGATATTCAGGAAGGATTTTGGTGGCACGGTATGAAGAGGGACATAGCCACATTCGTTGCATGTTGCGATTCTTGTCAACGCATAAAAGTTGAGCATCAAAAACCAGCCGGACTACTGCAACCAAACAAAATACCTAAGTGGAAATGGGATGAAATAGGGATGGATTTTATTGTCGGACTACCTCGGTCACGACACGGGTATGATGCCATATGGGTCATCACCGATAGATTAACCAAGGTGGCACATTTCATTCCAGTAAAGACAACCTACAACACTCAGAAGCTTGCCAGGATTTATCTCTCCCGTATAGTTTGTCTGCATGGAGTCCCGAAGATTATAATCTCCGATAGAGGCACTCAGTTTCTCTCGAGATTCTGGGATCATTTACAACAAGCTCTGGGAACTCAATTGGCCTTCAGCACAGCCTACCATCCCCAGACTGATGGACAGACTGAACGCGTAAACCAAATTTTGGAAGACATGCTGAGAGCATGTGTCCTCACCGATGGAACCAGTTGGGAAGAAAGCCTGCCATATGCCGAGTTCGCATACAACAACAGTTACCAGGCCAGCCTTCAAATGGCACCTTTTGAAGCCCTATACAGACGAAGATGTCGTACCCCGCTAAATTGGTCAGAGACCGGAGATAGCCGTATCTTCAGCCCAGACATGCTCAAAGAAGCCGAGGAAAAAGTCAAGCTAATCAGGAACCGACTCAAGACCGCTCAAAGACGACAGAAGAGTTATTACGATCAGAAACATCGTAGGGTCAATTTTGAACCCAGTGAATTTGTGTACCTACGAGTATCACCTATGAAGGGACTGCAACGGTTTAAGATTAAAGGAAAGTTAGCACCAAGATTCATTGGACCATTCTGCATAGTGGCACGAAGAGGCACTGTAGCCTACCAGCTGAACTTACCCGAAGACTTGTCTGACATTCACGACGTGTTCCACATCTCTCAATTAAGGAAGTGCGTAAGCAAACCAGAGAAACAAGTATCCCATGAGAACATTGACGTACAACCAGACCTCACTTACCGAGAACACCCAGTAAAAATATTAGAGGAGTCTGAAAGGAGAACCCGACAGAAGGCCATCAAGTTTTTCAGAGTTCAGTGGAGCAACCACACCGAAAGTGAAGCAACTTGGGAAAGAGAGGATTTTCTTCGGACAGAGCATCCACACTTATTTGAGGAACAGTTGAAATCTCGGGGACGAGATTTTTCCTAAGGGGGTAGGTGTTGTGACACTCCAAAATTTTTGCTTTGGTTTTCAGCAAAAACTTTGTGGTTTTTATAAAAGAGGCCATTTAAAATTTTCCAGAAAACCTTCCTCTTAAAAACTTTCTTTTCTTTGGCAAGGTTTTTTTTTAAAACCTTGGTGTTTGATCTTTTGAAACTTCTTCTCTGTTGGTTCCCTCTCAAATTATTTTGGGAGTTTAATTTAATCTTTTTCTTTTAAAAAGAAACGCTATGAAAATTTGGATTTTCATATCTTTGAAGCCACCCATGGCATTGTATTTTTGCCCATGTGGTAAAACCCCTCCAAAACCTCCCCTCCTCCTTGAAATCAACCTAAGTTCTCTGTCCCAACTAATCCAAACAAGTTTTGGATTTTATTCTAATTATTTTCCCCCTCAAATCATTTCTGAAAATTATTTGGAGCCTGAGAGATTTTCAAAGCAAGTACCCTATTGCATTTGAGTTATGACCTCAAACCAACCCTCCTGGATTGTCCTTTGAACCCACAACCCAGAACCATCTTGATCCACTCCTCCTCTTTTCAAATTTTTCAAAATTCAGTCTCTGCAAGTTTGGACCAGATTTGCCAAATTTGGTGAAATTCATATCCACACTTCTCCAAAAATTCCACCAAAATTCAGGCAGCCTTCTTGAGCAATGAGTAGCCACTCCACCAAATTTCAGCTCAAGGAAAAATCCCTAGATACCTAAATCATTCTGTAGAACACCTGAGCTACACTGTTCTTTGCATTTTCAGTAAAGTTCAGAAAATTCAGTTTTCAGTGTCGATCGTCGACAGAGGTTCAGTCACATGCCCACAGTGCCCTTGGCACGTTCTTCGCCGCCTCTTCCTCCTGTTTGGAGCATCCCGCACGCGCGCTTGGCGTCTTCCCGGCGTCGGTGGCGCCCCTGGCCGCCCGCGCCGGCGTGTCTTGCGGCGGCCGAGACCCCGTTACGGCCGACAGGGGACAAGAATGGCGGCTCAACGCCGTTCCGCGCCGCCCATCGCTCCCTGGCTCTCCGCGTGGCCTCCTGCATGCCAGCGCACGCCCGTGGCACCGTCGCCGTGGCCCGGCAAGCACGGAACATGCTCTCTGCCGCCGACGGGCCGCGCCACCCCCGTTCCGTTGAGCTCGACCCAAACACCCAAACCCCGGCCAGTTTAGCACCTAAACGGACCCATTGAACCTCCGTGATGACGCTCGACTCCCTAACCACCCCCGACCGAGCACTCCGTCACCGTAACCATCGCCGGAAACCCCCGTTCACGGCCACCGCCTCGGACCGCCTATATAAAGGGCCCCCGAGCTCACCCTCATGCACGCAGCATCACTACACCTCACCAACGCCCCGCCAGGCCACTAGGAGGACCTCGAGGAGGTCTCCTTCCCCAGCTCCGGCCGCCCCGATCCGCCTCGGACTCCACCACGATTCGCTCCGGTGAGGCCGTCTCCGGTGCCCAAAACTTGTCCGTTACCCTCTCTAGCTACCAGAAGCCTAACCCCCTCCTCAATTTGATCACTGCAGCTCTCTCCGACGAGTCCCTCGACCACCCGAGCCGCCGTCCGCTGGAGCAAAGCTCGCCGTCAACGTGGTACTCGCCGGCGACCACCACCACCACCAACCGACGCGGAATGGCGCCCTGAGCACAGAGGTACTCTCCGATCTCCCTGCCTCGCCGTGGATCGCCGCCGGCGACCACCACGGCCCTCGGGCACCGACGAGCTTCGTCCCTCCCATTTGAAAGTTTAAACCTGACAAGTGGGACCCCACCATCAGCCTCCCTGTCATTTCTAAGTGAATCGTTTACTGAAAACACCTTCTGCCGAATGCGCTTTCCCTCTGGGCTGGCGTAGTTTCTGCCGAAGCATTTTCTGTTTTTATAAACTAGCCCCTGGAAACCTTCTGTTTCATTACACATGAGTCCCTGGACAAAAAACCTTTATAACTTTTTAACAGAAGAGTATTTTTGATTGATTCTTTTTCTGTCTTCTTTAAATTTTTGTCTAGTTTTTTATCAGATTTATTTGAAAAATATTTGGTATACTTTTTGTGCACCTCTTGGTATTTACGATAGCGCATATATTTTCTTTATACCGTAGATACCGAAGGGGGTGACGGAGCCGCGAACTTCACCGAGCTAGGCTCCGACTACTCTGAACCAGGCAAGCATGTTTGAACTTTTGATATGATGAGTGTCTTGGCATGTTTTGCATTTAGTTAGTCTCATGGCATGTTGATGAGCATACCGATGAACGTTATTTCCATGCACTGTTGAAGTAAGTGAGTTCGATGATCCATAAGTGGATGGATGTGCATATGAATGGCCATGTGTTGGCATGAGAATGGGTAAGATGGCAGTGTTGTAGCATGCCAGTCTTATGCCAGACTATGTGACTATAGTGTCAAACCGTATCGGTCCAGTTCCTTCCATTTCCTTCCTTGTACTACCACATGTTTTCCACAAGGAATATGGCTTAGTAAGTTGTAAACCGCTTTCCTGGTACACACCAAAAAGGAGAGGCCGTGATGATGGTTCCATGGCCCTGGATTAAAGCCAGTCATCCGGTCAGGGGGCATGGGTGTTTCCGGTTGTGACCGTGAGGGGGGCACCCCTTAGAGCGCGCGTATATAAATTTGATCCAATGCTATTCGAGATTGTGATCTCCCCGTCTCAAAAGTTTTTCTTGGACGATGTTTAGGGTGATTCCTAGCATCGAGAGGTGGAATGGGTGTGTACTGGTTAGCTGTGTTTTCTACCGAAAAACCGTAAACGGAACTAGTCCTTCGTGACTACGGAAATCCGTTGGCTGTGGGAAATTTTTTTTACAAACTCTGCAGAGTCATATATTCCTTCAAATCATCTATTCCATGTCCAAGTTCGTTATTAACTTGTCCTGACCAAATGTCAGTTTTGATGACAGAGACTCCGGTGAATCGCATGAGTGCTAAGTCCGGTTAAATGATTATTCCTGTGGATGGACTAACCCTTTTATTTTCGTGAATTGAATGCTTATTATGAGTAATATTTACTTGTGGACAAAAGCCCTTTCTGAGATGTCGCCTAGACGTCCGACTGTGGCATTTCTTTTAAAGCCCTTTCTGTGATGTCGCTCAGACGTCCGACCGTGGCATTTCTTTTAAAGCCCTCTCTGTGATGTCGCTCAGACGTCCGACTGTGGCATTTCTTTTAAAGCCCTTTATGTGGTGTCGCTAAGACGCCTGACTGTGGCATCATTTCCTTTTATTTATTTGTTCACCTTTCGAGGCGTCGCTTCAGACACCCGATCGGTCTCCATTTATGTTTTGTTGGGATTTCAGGCGGACTACCGCCGTTTCCCTTTTACTTACCTCGTTATGCTAATTTATTTTAATGTGCATTGATGAATTAATCATGACGCATCCATGCATGCATTTGTTATATCTTACGTCCGAAATGTCTTGCGAGTACTTTCAAAGTACTCACTAGCTTGTTGATTTGGCCAGATGCTGACGAAGGCGATCTCATGGATGAAGAATTTGATAGCGAGTCCGATGCCTAGAGGAGTCCCAGTCAGTCTCGTGCGACCCTGGATTTGGTCACTGTATTATATCCGCTTCCGCTACCAAATAAGTTCATCGTGCCTCACCTCGACGCTCGATGAGATGCCAGTTTTAGAGTCTTGTATCCCTCTCCCCGCTGTGTTTTTCCACCACCATCCTATCCTCGAGTCAGTAGTATGCCTCCACACCCCTGTGTCGTGTCCGCCATTATGTATAATAATTGGCGTTCTTGTAATAATTTGGTTGAGCAATCGTAGTTCGACCCTGTAATATATTTTATGCTACTGGCTTATTGTATCAAGATTTTGTCTACCAGTGAGGAGGATTTCTCTCATACTGGACTCAATAGATTGGTTTCTCAATAAATATTTTTATTGGAAAACCGGTCGTGACACATACCTACCTATTATGGCATTTCCATAGCCATTCCGAGATATATTGCCATGCAACTTTCCACCGTTCTGTTCATATGACACGCATTACTTTTGTCATATTGCTCTTTGCATGATCATGTAGTTGACATTGTATTTTTGGCAAGGCCACCTTCATAATTTTCATACATGTCGCTCTTGATTCATTGCATATCCCGGTACACTGCCAGAGCCATTCATATAGAGTCATATCTTGTTCTAGCTTTGAGTTGTAATTCTTGAGTTGTAAATCCATAAAGGTTTGATGATCTTCATTATTAGAGCATTGTCCTAGTGAGGAAGGGATGATGGAGACTATTATCCCCCACAAGTCGGGATGAGACTTCAGACTTTACAAAAAGAAAAAAAAGAGAAAAAGAAAAACAAAAAAAAGGAAAGGCCAAAAAGAAAAACAAAGAAAAAAATAAAATGAGAGAAAAAGAGAGAAGGGAGAATGCTACTATCTTTTTTTCCACACTTGTGCTTCAAAGTAGCACCATGATCTTCGTGATAGAGAGTCTCATATGTTGTCACTTTCATATACTAGTGGGAATTTTTCATTATAGAACTTGGCTTGTATATTCCAATGATGGGTTTCCTCAAAATGCCCTAGGTCTTCGTGAGCAAGCAAGTTGGATGCACACCCACTTAGTTTCTTTTATTGAGCTTTCATATGTTTATAGCTCTAGTGCATCTGTTGCATGGCAATCCCTACTCACTCACATTGATATCTATTAATGGGCATCTCCATAGCCCATTGATACGCCTAGTTGATGTGATACTATCTTCTCCTTTTTGTCTTCTCCACAACCACCATTCTATTCCACCTATAGTGCTATGTCCATGGATCACGCTCATGTATTGCGTGAAAGTTGAAAAAGTTTGAGATTATTAAAGTATAAAACAATTGCTTGGCTTGTCATCGGGGTTGTGCATGATTAAATACTTTGTGTGATGAAGATAGAGCAACAACAAGACTATATGATTTTGTAGGGATAACTTTCTTTGGCCATGTTATTTTGAGAAGACATGATTACTTTGATTAATATGCTTGAAGTATCACTATTTCTTATGTCAATATGAACTTTTATTTTGAATCATTTGATCAAGCCCCAATAAACAAAATTACATTGAGAATTATGCTAGGTAGCATTCGACATCAAAAATTCTGTTTTTATCATTTACCTACTCGAGGACGAGCAGGAATTAAGCTTGGGGATGCCTGATACGTCTCCAATGTATCTATAATTTTTTATTGTTCCATGCTATTATATTACCCCTTTTGGATGTTTATGGGCTTTATTTTACACATTTATATCATTGTTGGCACTAACCTATTAACCGGAGGCCCAGCCCATATTGATGTTTTCTTGCCTGTTTCAGTATTTTGAAGAAAAGGAATATCAAACGGAGTCCAAATGGAATGAAACATTCGGAAAAGTTATTTTTGGAACAGAACCAATCCCAGGAACTTGGAGTGCAAGCCAGGGGATCATTGAGGAGGCCACGAGATAGGGGGGCGTGCCCACCCCCTGGGCGCGCCCTACCCTCTCGTGGGCCCCTCGAGGCTCCCCCGACCGACTTCTTTCGCCTATATAAGCCTACATACCCTAAAAACATCAAAAAACAAAGATAGATCGGGAGTTCCGCCGCCGCAAGCCTCTGTAGCCACAAAAAACCTCTCGGGAGCCCGTTCCGGCACCTTGCCGGAGGGGGAACCTATCACCGGTGGCCACCTTCATCCTCCCGGCGCTATCCATGACGAGGAGGGAGTAGTTCACCCTTGGGGCTGAGGGTATGTACCAGTAGCTTTGTGTTTGATCTCTCTCTCTCGTGTTCTCTCTATGGCACGATCTTGATGTATCGCGAGCTTTGCTATTATAGTTGGATCTTGTGATGTTTCTCCCCCTCTACTCTCTTGTAATGGGTTGAGTTTTCCCTTTGAAGTTATCTTATCGTATTGAGTATTTAAGGATTTGAGAACACTTGATGTATGTCTTGCCGTGCTTATCTGCGGTGACAATGGGATTTCATGTGCTACTTGATGTATGTTTTGGTGAACAACTTGCGGGTTCCACCCATGAAGCTATGCATAGCGGTTGTCACACATTTTCATCTTGACTCTCCGGTAGAAACTTTGGGGCACTCTTTGAAGTACTTTGTGTTGGTTGGATGAATCTGAGATTGTGTGATGCATATCGTATAATCATGCCCATGGATACTTGAGGTGACAATGGAGTATCTAGGTGACATTAGGGTTTTGGTTGATTTGTGTCTTAAGGTGTTATTCTAGTACGAACTCTTGAATAGATTGATTCAAAAGAATAACTTTGAGGTGGTTTCGTACCCTACCATAATCTCTTTGTTTGTTCTCTGCTACTAGTGGCTTTGGAGTGACTCTTTGTTGCATGTTGAGGGATTGTCATATGATCTATCTATGTTATTATTATTGAGACAACTTGCACTAGTGAAAGTATGAAACCTAGGCCTTGTTTCCTACCATTGCAATACCATTTACGCTCACTTTTATCATTAGTAACCATGATGTTTTTATATTTTCAGATTACAAAAACTTATATCTATCATCCATATTGCACTTGTATCACCATCTCTTCGCCGAACTAGTGCACCTATACAATTTACCATTGTATTGGGTGTGTTGGGGACACAAGAGACACTTTGTTATTTGGTTGCAGGGCTGCTTGAGAGAGACCATCTTCATCCTACGCCTCCTACGGATTGATAAACCTTAGGTCATCCACTTGAGGGGAATTTGTGACTGTCCTACAAACCTCTACACTTGGAGGCCCAACAACGTCTACAAGAAGAAGGTTGTGTAGTAGACATCAAGTCACGCTCTAAGGACTCGTACTTCTGGACGAAATCCTGGAGCTTTTGCTAGACCTTGCTGACCCGGGCCTCTTGCTTCTCGCACGCGGTGCGTTCCTTGGCCGCTTTGTCCTCGGCCTCGGCCAGCGCCTTCTTAAGGACCGCCACTTCGGTCGTAGCCCCTATAAAAATTCATGACACTTTTATCAGCAGAAACAATTTATCCTTAATAAGTATACAAGCATGGTATTATGTACCTTGACTTTCCTCCAGCTGCCTCTTCACGAGGACTAGCTCTCCCTCGGTCTGCTCCAGGTCCTGCTTTAGTCCGGAGACCTCCGCAGTACGAGCGGCAGCGGCCAGCAATGATGCCTGCTTATTTACATAGACATATTATATTAGACTCCTGTGAATATTATTTGATTCTCTGTTCGGCTTTTCTTTCCGAACACCAAACAGAGCACCAGGGGCTACTGTCTACACTATGATATTCTCTCACAATTTTATTACTTACCTCAAAGCCTGTTAGAAGGCTACTGCAGGCTTCGGTCAATCCCTTTTTGGCGGATCGGACCTTCTAAATGGTGTTCTTCATCAATGGAAAAGCCACGAAGTGCTTCCAGCAAATTGTCCGGTTCCTCTGGATGGACAGAGGTCATCGGTACAGGCGGCTTGCCCTCCTGAGGGAGAGGCTGCCTGCCTGAATCCGGAACCACTTGGGTTTCCAGAGCCGTATTCGGCTGGGTCCATGGGGTCCATGGGGTCGCCATTTCCTTTGGAGTCGACCGGGGTATTATTTCTTCTTGCGCTGTTATCATTGTTTTTACTGTGGCGGGATTTAGAGCAGCGCCTACGTCATCGCTTTGGTTGCTTCTCGAGGGGATTATCCTCTGTTGCATCCTTCCGTTCCTCGCCGTTGTTTTCTTTGGGTGTATCCACCATGTATATACCGTATGATGAGGTGGCTGTCCAGCACCTCGTGGGAGGTGGTTCCTGTTCCTCTCCAGCATCGTCATCCATACCATCAATGTCTTTGGAGTAGAAGTCAAGCGTGTCGGTTAAGTCATCGACAGTGGCTACCAAGTGGGTGGTGGGTGGGAAACGAATTTCTTTGTCATCCGCTTCCCACTCAAAGCCGGACATAGTTCGGCCAAGAGTCTCCTGATAGGGAGAGAGATTTCAATGAATTTAGCACGTCGCCTAAAGGTGAGTACTGAAAGATATTAGCGGAGGTAAACTCCATGATCGGTGCCCAATCAGAGTCGATAGGCACGGATGCGCGTGGTTCGGCAGACGAGTCCGAGGGTCCGATGACACAAATCTCTTTGGAGGTGAAGTCTGTGTTTGGATCTAGCGCCGATGAGTGTGCGGCCTCCATGGCGGGGTCTATCCACCCATCCTCGGATGGCGCGATCTGCTCCGGATCTAAGGCCAGGGCAGCTGTAGGTGCGTTCTCCTGAACACCGACTGATGGCAGATATAAATCATGCTCATCGTGACCGTACGGCACACCTGTCATGGGCTCGAATCCGTCAAAGATCAAGTCTCCGCGAATGTCGGCGGTGTAGATCAAGCTTCCAAACCTGACCTGATGGCCAGGGGCGTAGCTATTGATCTACTCCAGATGGCCAAGCGAGTTGGCCTGCAGCACGAAGCCGCCGAATACGAAGATCTATCCGGGGAGAAAAACCTCACCCTGGATCGCATCGTTGCAGATGATTGAAGGAGCCATCAAACCTTATCGTGACGGGACAGTGGAACTCTCAATGAAAGCACCAATGTCGGTGTCAAAACCGGCGGATCTCGGGTAGGGGGTCCCGCACTGTGCGTCTAAGGCCAATGGTAACATGAGGCGGGGGACACAATGTTACCCAGGTTCGGGCCCTCTCGATGGAGGTAATACCCTACTTCTTGCTTGATTGATCTTGATGATATGAGTATTACAAGAGTTGATCTACCACGAGATCGTAGAGGCTAAACCCTAGAAGCTAGCCTATGATTATGATTGTTGTTCTTGTCCTACGGACTAAACCCTTTGGTTTATATAGACACCAGAGGGGGCTAGGGTTACATAGAGTCGGTTACAGAGAAGGAGATCTACATATCCGGATCGCCAAGCTTGCCTTCGACGCAAAGGAGAGTCCCACCCGGACACGGGACGAAGTCTTCAATCTTATATCTTCATTGTCCAACAGTCTGGCCAAAGTATATAGTCCGGCTGTCCGAGGACCCCCTAATCCAGGACTCCCTCAGCAGCTCCTACCCATCTGCCTCGCCGCCAGTCGCCAGTGCCTCCCAGACCTCCGTCCTGGCTGGATCCAGTCCAGCCCGAGCCTCCTGCGGTCCTGATCCGCCATCTCTGCCGTGCCCCCATGCCCCTCGCCGATCTTGGCCTCCCCTGCATCACCCTGCCGCCCCCTGTAGTCGCTGTTGTTGGATTCCTGGCGGCAGAGAGAGGGATAGAGGAGAGAGAGACTAATTTATCTTTTTGGTTTTTTTCTTTTCAATGTGGTTGGGACTCACTCATAAGTGTCATGTTTTTTCTCTTCATTTTTTCATCTTTCTGACTAGAGTTGCAAGGAGGGGCAAAATGGTCTAGAAAAATATCTCTCTAACGGTCAAATGCCTTTGACTGGACGGAATTGAGACGGAAGGGCAAAAGCATAAGCAAAGCAAAGTGGTTTGGGCAAGACCAAGGGTTTTTGAAAATTAGGGGCAAAACTGCCTAGTGTGACACAACTAAGGGCATAAATTCGTTTATCCCTAGTTTTTTGGTTGTAAAATTGCAATTTAGGTATCGAATTGTACAGTTCTGGCAAGAGATTTGTTTCAATTAAAGCTTGTGCTCAACTTTGTCCATGTCATGTGCTGAAGAAAGGATCTCACAGTCCGTCGCTTTAGTTATTAGTCATTTTGGTTGTAAAATTGTAATGTAGGTACCACATTTGTACAGTTCAGACAGTATGTACCTAGTTTCACTTTAACTTGAAAAAATGACTTTTTTCATTATATAGCACAATGGATTCTCATGGAGCACAAGGCGGTGCTGGGGCTATCATTGGGAATGTTAACCTAGCTACTTGCCCAACTCAAGCTACTACTGTGAGAGCATCACAAGGTCATGGTGGTGATGGATCTGTTAGAGTTGGTAATAAAAGAAATCTCACATCAATTGTGTGGGAAGGAAATTTTGAAAAGGAAATTATTAATGGGGAACAGAAAGCTGAGTGCATGTATTGCCATGAACTTTTTATAGCAAAAGGTACCCGTGGCACTTCACACTTGCTGAGTCACATGAGCTCTTGTGGTGCTAGGCATGCACCAATTGGTCCAAAGCAACAAAAATTAAGGTTGTCAAAGGTTGACGAGGGGAAAGGCAACTTGGAGAACATTGTGTTTGATCAAGATGTTGCTAGAAAGGAGCTTGCACTAATGATATGTGTTCCTGAGTACCCTCTATCTATGGTCGATCATTCAGGTTTTTGGAAATTTTGTTCCACATTAAAACCAATGTTTAAAATGGTCTCAAGGAATACTATTAGAAAAGAAATTCTGGGTATGTATGCAGCTGAGAAGGATAAGATCATGAAGTATTTGGTAAATTTCAGAAACCGAGTTGCCATCACCACGGACATGTGCACTGCGGTTCATCAGAAGAGAGGTTACATGGTAGTCACCGCACATTTCATTGACGAATTTTGGAAACTAAAGAGTGTTATTTTGAGGTAAGAACATGTTCTTTTTTCAAATCCATATAAATTTGAAATTCTTGATTAATTTACTAATCGTTGTAATCTGAAATGTTTCCTTTCCTTATGTCTTAGGTTTGTTTATGTACCTTGCCCACACAATGCCGAAGTCATATGTAAAGCACTTCATGAGTCCCTTGTTGAGTGGAATCATGAGGGAAAGATATCGACAGTGACTGTGGACAATTACTCATCAAATGATAAAGCAATGGAACATTTGCCAGATATGCTGGATTCCAGTTCTCTTATATTGGAGGGTAAGTACTTGCATATGCGTTGTGTTGCACATATACTTAATCTGGTTGTGAAAGATGGTATGGATGTCATGGAGAAGAGTATAGAACGGGTTCGTGATAGTGTTGCATATTGGTCTGCTACTCCTAAGAGGCATGAGAAGTTTGAAAAAATGGCACGAACTCTAAACATCGAATACAAGAGAAGGTTGCTTCTTGATTGTAAAACTAGATGGAACTCAACCTACATAATGCTAACTGTCGGTGTCAAAACCGGCGGATCTCGGGTAGGGGGTCCCGAACTATGCGTCTAGGCGGATGGTAATAGGAGACAAGGGACAAGATGTTTTTACCCAGGTTCGGGCCCTCTCGATGGAGGTAAAACCCTACTCCTGCTTGATTGATATTGATGATATGGGTAGTACAAGCGTGGATCTACCACGAGATCAAGGAGGCTAAACCCTAGAAGCTAGCCTATGGTATGATTGTTGTAATGGTTGTAAGTCCTACGGACTAAAACCCTCCGGTTTATATAGACACCGGAGAGGGCTAGGGTTACACAGAGTCGGTTACAATGGTAGAAGATCTACATATCCGTATCGCCAAGCTTGCCTTCCACGCCAAGGAAAGTCCCAATCCGGACACGGGACAAAGTCTTCAATCTTGTATCTTCATAGTCTTGGAGTCCGGCCGATGATGATAGTCCGGCTATCCGGACACCCCCTAGTCCAGGACTCCCTCAGTAGCCCCTGAACCAGGCTTCAATGACGATGAGTCCGGCACGCATATTGTTCGGCATTGCAAGGCGGGTTCCTCCTCCGAACAATTCATAGAAGATTTGGGAACACCAGGATAGTGTCCGGCTCTGCAAAATAAATTCCACATTCCACCGTAGAGAGAATAATATGCGCACAAGTTCAATCTGCTGACGTATTTTGTGGCATGACGTCATACCACCACCAAGCCTTCACTTGAATCGTTTTTTATTATACCACCTCAGCGCGTTTAGCAAAGCGGTTTCCTTGGCACGTCTTGTCGAAGCAGAGATCGTGTTCCCCTTATTCCCGGATTCCCATCAATACGGACGTGGGTAACCCAACCGCGCCATTGATGGTGGCGCTTGGGAGATAAGCGAGTTTTACCAGGCCGGTGGGGACGCATAGTCTTCGTCTGCCCATATATAAGGGGATAAGGATCCACCTTTTTTACCTACGCCTTCTTCCTCCTTTGCTTATCCATCTCCGCGCACTCGAGCTCCAGCGCCCAAGTTCACACATCTCGCCTCAACCTTCTCCAGCCATGTCCGGAGCGGGAGGCAAGTGGATGGCCTCCTCTGTCACGGAGGGGCACATCGAAAAACTGCGCGGCGCCGGGTACCTGTCCAGTGACATCGCGCAGCGACTGCCCGACAAGGGGCAGCTCGTCCCCACCCCCAGGCCCCATGAGAGGGTCGTGTTGCTTCCCCACTTCCTCCGCGGACTGGGCTTCCCACTTCATCCCTTCGTCCGGGGGCTCATGTACTACTACGTCCTGGACTTCCACGATCTGGCGCCAAACTTCATCCTCAACATCTCGGTGTTCATCGTCGTGTGCGAGGTCTTCCTCTGCATCCAGCCCCACTTCGGCTTGTGGCTGAAAACCTTCAATGTCAAGCCGAAGGTGGTGAAGGGCGTCCAAGCGGATTGCGGAGGCGCCATGGTGGGCAAAATGCCCAACGTCATCTGGCTCGAGGGGGCCTTCGTGGAGTCCGTCAAGGGGTGGCAATCGGGGTGGTTCTACATCACCGAGCCGCGTGACCCTAAATGGGCAGCGGCCCCCGAGTTCATATCTGGTATCCCCATGCAGCTCACCTCCTGGAAAGAGAAGGGCTTGCTATGGGGTAGTTAAGAGGAGCTGACAGGACTCCAGTCCTGTCTCCAGACCCTGGTGAACAAGAAGCTTAAGCTTGTCAATGTGATCCAGGTCATGCTTGTCCGCCGGATTCTCCCCTACCAACAGCGGGCCTTTAATCTATGGGAGTTCGATCTGGCACAGCACCGGACCCTGAGCGGGCTCTTCGACACGACGTACGAAGCCGTCTGGAGGGTGCTATTCAAGGGCGGAGAAGCCCACACGTCCGCGACTGAAGATCGCGGATTCAGCACCAAGCGCCCGGCCGGTGTAGTAATATATGTTATCCTTTATGGGACATTTATTTCTTTCATAGTTTGACTCTATTGTGGGATCTAAAACTCCCGATGCCTTTAACAGGACTGGCAGAGGACGTCCAGACAGGTTAGCTGTCCGGCTCCCCTCCCCGAAGACCCAATGGATGCCTGTTTAACGGGGCTGCTAGTCCCGGCACTTTATGTGGTGCCGGAGAAGAAGGCCAAGAAGAAAGCCACGGGAACCCAAAGGAGTTCCCGGCGCCAGGTGGTATCGGACTCATCGTCCGATGGCTCCGAGGCGGACTCCTCTCCCGAAGATGAGGAGGAGAAAGAGGACTCTCCCCAGGAGGGGGGAGAGAGGAAGAGGAAGGCTTCCCCAACAGGGGAGGCCGAAGGGTCCAAAAGGGGAAGGACCCTTCCTCCGGACAGCTCTGCCAACGCCAACGTTGGCGATGAAGGGTGGCCCTCAAGGGCCAAGCCTCCGGCAAGATCGTAAGTATCCGGATTCCTGGATGATTTATAATTTCTCTTTCGTGCCACATCTTGTCCTTCTAATGCCGCACACTACCTGTAGTCCGGCCGAGGATGATCGTCCCGCTTCATCGAGCGGGTCCTTGGCTCCGTCGGATGTGGATTCCATTCCGACCGCCTCCAGCCCTCGTGATGCTGACAACGCCGAGGTGGGATCCCAGGAGGGGACCCATCAGGAGGAGGCTCCGGAGGTGGCGCAAGACTCCATGCCGGAACCCGCAGTGGTTCCAGAGTCCGGCAGGCGGTCCCTTCGTAAGAAGGGCAAGACCGTGACACCGGCAGCCTCCGTCCAACCAGAGGCGCCGGACAACTTGTTGGAGGTGCTCAACGGCACTTCCATCGAGGAAGAACACCGCACTATCATGAGTGCGATGATTCAGAAGGTTCAGCTCGCTAAGAGCGGGCTGACCAAAGCCTGCAGCAGCCTTCTAACAGGATTTGAGGTAAGAAGTTTAAAATATGCAATGTAATACCGCATAGACAGTAGCCCCTGATGCTCAGTTCGGTGTTCGGAAAGAAAATCCGGACTGAGGATCTAAAAAGATATACGCAGGAGTTCTAAAAATATGTCAATATGGGATTGCAGGTTGCGCTGCTGACCTCTGCCGCATTGACTGCGGAGGTCGGTGCTTTGAAGCAAGACCTCGAGCGGGCCGAGAATGAGCTCGGCCTTGCCAAGAAGCAGCTCGAGGACAAAGAAGGTGAGTAACACCGTAATAAATTTGTACCTTACAGAAAAGGATTTTGGTTGCAATAGAAATAACAAGGATAACTTGGGCACTGCAAGAGCCACGAATGAGGTGGCGACCCTGAAGGAGGCCGTGTCCACGGCCGAACGCAATGCGGCCGCGGAACGAGCAGAGCGAGAGAAGCAGGAGGCGCGGGTGGCGGAAGTGCGGCAAGAGCTCCAGGCTCTCATGGAAAAACATGAGAGTTTGGAGCGCGACTCGAAGACTCGAGAGTCCGAGCTTGCCTCGGCTCTTGAGAGTGCCAAAGCCGCTAAGGCCGAGGCCCATAAGGCCCTTCAGGAGATGGAGGCGGTGAAGAAAATAGCAGCGGGTAAGGAATTTTTCATGCAAAGCAAGCATGTGAATGTGAATTACCTGTTACTTACCTGAACTCGGAGCTCTCCAGGAGCGTTTCCAGATCTGCCTTGCAGCGTGTCCGATGCCGCCGCGTTCTACCGGGCCGAAGAGGGGAGCTCAACAGAGAAGGTCTTCTGGTCTCAGTATGCTGAGGCCGGACATCCGGTGCCCCTTAGCGACCAGCTGAAGCAGTTGGTCGAGCTCCACAAGATAGCCGAGCAGGCCATGAAGGGCCTCATAGTCCGGCTGTGGCCTGAAGAGGCCATGCCTGGGAGCTACTTCGGAATGGTGCGGCGGCTGGTGGATGCGTGTCCATGGGTGGAAGTCATCAAGCGCTCCGCCTGCATTGAAGGCGCCCGTCGGGCCCTTGCCCGCGCAAAGGTGCACTTGGGCAGGCTGGATGCTGAGAAGCTTATAACGGACGCGCCGCCAGCGGGCAAGGAGTATCGTACACCCGAGATGTACTATAAGAGTGTCCTGAAGGGTGCCCGCAAGATTGCGGATGAGTGCCCCAAAGATGTAATTATTGAGTAAACTCACAATGTGTTATCCTGTGCGCTGAAAACTTTGTTCATATGCGCTAAACAACGCTTATTGATTTAAAATATTACCTTCTATGCGGCCGTTTATTAAATCTGAGAGATGGCAAGTCGTTGACTTCAGCCCCCATGCCACGAGTGCTGGGGTGTTCGGGATAAACTTGAGAACTCTTGTTCCCATTTTTGGGTCCATCTAGGGAGGCGCTCAACACAACGAACAAGGCAACCGGACTTATAATGCTTGAACACTCTCACTTAGCCATAGAATTCTATAATTTTAAATTTCGGCGAAGCCCCTAGTATTCGGAAGACCGAGTTCGGGGCGCTATCCACGCCTGGGACGGACGAAGCCGGTTCCTCGCTCTAAGCGGCATAAGTCTTTAAGGACTCGGAAAGACCTCTCGAACAGCGACCAGCTCTCACCTTATCATGACAGTCAGTTTTAGCTTTCTCCACTGAGGAGCTCGCCCAGCTCAACCGGGGCGCAATCGCAGTGGTTCTCCCAGTGCTACCTTAGCCGATAGAACGGAATGTAAGGTACCAAAACATGGGAGCCGGGCAAACCCAACTATTGACCCAAGACATGATTCGGAGCCGATGCATATAGTGCTATAAGTTTGGGGTGCCGCACTTGTGAAAGTGTTCGGACTTATCACACCATAATGCGGGGAACATAAGCCCCTGGTGTATTCGGCCGTACCAGAGTGTACGGATGCAAGATGTCATAAATGAACATACATGAGAAAAGGAATGCAATTATAAGCGAAAAGTGATACATTGTTTATTCAAGGAATTCTGCAATGAGTGCAGAACAATACAAATAGTGCGGTAAGAAAGGGATTGGACTATTAAACATGTCCCCCTCCAGGGGTAGGCTGCGGACTGGTGTATTTAACAAATTTAATGCTCATAATGGAGACCACCTGAGTGTTCGTCGTAGCCTTTGTCCTTCCCTGGCTGTTGCATCGTGAATTTGGCAGGTTCGCCGCCGGACAGGGTCTCTGGTAAACGGAGTCCTGTGGATAAAAAGAAGAAAAAGGAAAATAAAAAGAGCAACACACTTAGGAGCCCCTGGTGTGGTTGAGCTGCACTCTGGGCCTGTCATGGTCGTGCCCCTCCCCTATGCCCATGGTATCTCCAGAGCGTAATGATGTACGCGAAGAGCTGGTCTTGCAATCATGCAAGGGCTGGGGTTGGGGCCGCATTGCTATGCGTGCTCAGAACGTGCCAGGTGGTCTTGATTGATGTTACTCCGAGCGCGTTTGGCCATGTCCGGTCGTTTGGTGGCCGGACTCGAAAATTGCCTTAAAAGGCTGCTCTGTACTTCTGCCGCGAGAGCCGCTGTGTGTTCCTCCGTTCGGAGGGAGCGTTTAGTATTTCCGTTGACCATGATGACTCCACGAGGGCCTGGCATCTTGAGCTTAAGGTATGCATCATGCGGCACCGCGTTGAACTTTGCAAACGCGGTTCGCCCGAGCAGAGCGTGATAGCCACTGCGGAACGGGACAATGTCGAAGATTAACTCCTCGCTTCAGAAATTATCCAGGGATCCGAAGACCACTTCCAGTGTGACTGAGCCTGTACAATTGGCCTCAACACCTGGTATGACGCCTTTGAAGGTCGTCTTTGTAGGTTTAATCCTTGAGGGGTCTATGCCCATCTTGTGCACTATATCCTGATAAAGCAGGTTCAGGCTGCTGCCGCCATCCATCAGGACTCTAGTGAGGTGAAATCCATCGACAATTGGGTCTAAAACCAATGTGGCGAATCCGCCATGGCGGATACTGGTGGGGTGGTCCCTCCGATCGAAAGTGATCGGGCAAGAGGACCATGGATTGAACTTCGGGGCGACTGGCTCCATCGCATATACATCCCTAAGTGCACGCTTCCGCTCCCTCTTGGGTATATGGGTTGCGTATATCATGCTTACCGTCTGCACTTGTGGGGGAAAACCCTTCTGTCCTGTACTGTTCGGCGGCCGAGTCTCCTCCTCGTCATCGCTATGCAGCCCCTTGTCATTGTTTTCAGCAATTAACTTGCCTGCCTGCTTGAATACCCAACAATCCCTGTTGGTGTGGTTGGCTGGCTTTTCAGGGGTGCCATGTATCTGGCAAGAGTGGTCGAGTATTCGGTCCAAATTGGACGGACCCGGAGTGGTTCTTTTGAATGGCTTCTTCTGCTGACCGGGTTTAGAGCCTCTGAATCCGGCGTTGACTGCCGTATCCTCATTGTTATCACCGTTAACGCGGCGTTTGTTTTTGTTTCGACGCGACCTGCCATTGTGGTCCTTAGTATCCAGACTGCCAGCATTTTTGCTGAGGTTGTTGCTGCGGGCTAGCTAGTTGTCCTCCCCCGCACAGAAGCGGGTCATGAGTGATGTGAGGGTTGCCATGGATTTCGGCTTTTCCTGTCCTAGGTGCCGGGCCAGCCACTCATCGCGGATGTTGTGTTTGAAGGCTGCAAGGGCCTCTGCATCCGGACAATCGATGATTTGATTTTTCTTTCATTAAGAACCGTCTCCAGAACTGTCTGGCCGATTCGTCTAGCTGCTGAATTATGTGGCTTAGGTCATCGGCGTCTGGTGGTCGCACATATGTGCCCTGGAAGTTGTCGAGGAATGCGGCTTCCAGGTCCTCCGAGCACCCAATTAACTCTGCGGGCAAGCTGTTAAGCCAATGTCGAGCTGGTCCTTTAAGCTTGAGTGGGAGATACTTGATGGCGTGGAGATCGTCGCCGAGGACCATATGGATATGAAGGAGATAATCTTCGATCCAAACCGCGGGGTCTGTTGTGCCATCGTAGGATTCAATGTTCATGGGTTTAAACCCTCCAGGGATTTGATGATCCATTACTTCGTCTGTGAAGCATAGTGGGTGTGCGGCGCCTCTATATTGAGCAATATCACGACGCACCTCAAGAGAGCGTTGTCTTCTGTGTTCGGCCCGGCCGGAGTTGCTGTATCCGGCGCGACAGTAGTCGTCGTGGGTCGTGGGGCACCCACGTGATCCATAGATAGATCTGGATTGTCTTTCCTTGTCCTCCAATATATCCCGCAAGTCCGGCGCATTCCCCCGTGGCTTTGTACTTTTCGAGCGGTGCCGGGGTACGGTCCTGGTGGAGGGCCTAGATGCCTCTCTGTCGCGGCCACGAGGTGGTCAGTCTGCCGTATTGTGCGCTGGTGATGAAGGTTTATATGCCTCCTCCTCTAATAGGGGGAGCAACTTGCGTTTTGGGTAGCTTTTGGAGGGGCGTTCGAGTTCATACTCTTCGGCCGCCAGGACTTCAGTCCATCTGTCGGCTAGCAGATCTTGATCAGCTTGAAGCTGTTGCTGCTTTTTCTTTAGGCTATTTGCCGTGGCCATTAGCCTGCGTTTAAAACGCTCTTGTTCGACGGGATCCTCAGGCACAATGAATTCGTCCTCGTTGAGGCTTGCCTCGTCTCCGGAGGGAGGCATGTAATTATCATCCTCGACCTCTTCGTCTGCCGCTCTCTCGTGAGGGCTGGCGTCTGCATCCTCCTGCGCTGAATCTTGCTGGAGGGGGTTGTCTTCGGCACTCTCTGGGGTGTTATTATCTCCGGTGCCGGAATCTCCATTCTTGCTGTGGCGGGATTTAGAGCAGCGCCGCTGACGTTGGTGCTTGGGCTGTTTCTTAGGGGAACCTGCCTCCGCTGCTTCTTCGTCGTTCCCGTCCTTCAGGATGTCCACCATGTATATGTCGTATGACGAGGTGGTCTTCCAGTGCCCCGTAGGCACTGGTTCTTGATCATCTCCGGCATCGTCGTCCATACCGTCGATGTCTTCGGAGTCGTAGTCTAGCATGTCGGTTAGATTGTCGACAGTGGCTACAAAGTGGGTGGTGGGTGGGCCTTGAATTTCTTCGTCGTCCGCATCCCAACCATCCTGACCGCAGTCCGGCCAGGGCTCTCCTGATAACGAGAGATGCTTTAGCGAATTCAAGATGTCGCCAAAGGGTGAGTGCTGAAAGATGTCCGCAGTGGTGAACTCCATGATCGGCGCCCAATCGGATTCGGTTGGCAGGGGCGCTGGAGGTTCGGAGTCTGGCACCTCGGAGCCACGAGCTTTGCCAGGGACAGGGTCAGTGTTCGGCTCCATCGCCGTAGAGATTGCAGCTCCCGAGGCGGTGTCCAGCCACCTGTCCTCGATCTACGCGGTCGGCTCCGAACTATAGGTCGGAGCGGACCCGTGTGCGGCCTCCAAAGTACTGTCCGGCGGCAGAGCTAATCATGCCCATCGCGACAGTGCGGCACGCTCGGCTGTGGCTCAAATCCATCGAAGATCAAGTCTCCACGGATGTCAGCCATGAAGCTTAGGCTTCCAAATCTGACCTGATGGCCAGGGGCGTAGCTTTCGATCTGCTCCAGATGGCCAAGCGAATTGGCCTGCAGTGCAAAGCCGCCGAACACGAAGATCTGTCCGGGGAGAAAATTCTCACCCTAGACTGTGTTGTTGTTGATTGGAGAAGCCATCAAGCCTATCGGTGACGACACAGAGGAACTCTCAATGAAAGCACCAATGTCGGTGTCAAAACCGGTGGATCTCGGGTAGGGGGTCCCGAACTGTGCGTCTAGGCGGATGGTAACAGGAGACAAGGGATGCGATGTTTTTACCCAGGTTCGGGCCCTCTCGATGGAGGTAAAACCCTACTCCTGCTTGATTGATATTGATGATATGGGTAGTACAAGAGTGGATCTACCACGAGATCAAGGAGGCTAAACCCTAGAAGCTAGCCTATGGTATGATTGTTGTAATGGTTGTATGTCCTACGGACTAAAACCCTCTGGTTTATATAGACACCGGAGAGGGCTAGGGTTACACAGAGTCGGTTACAATGGTAGGAGATCTACATATTCGTATCGCCAAGCTTGCCTTCCACGCCAAGGAAAGTCCCATCCGGACACGGGACGAAGTCTTCAATCTTGTATCTTCATAGTCTTGGAGTCCGGCCGATGATGATAGTCCGGCTATCCGGACACCCCCTAGTCCAGGACTCCCTCACTAACCATTGCATTAGAATATATAGATATTTTTGAATGACTGAAGGCTTGTGAGAAATTATTTAGGTGCTGTCCAACCAAAGATGATTTGAAGATTGCTAAGGAACTTTGTGATAGGCTCAAGGTTTTCTATCATGTCATTGAGGAATTTTCAGGCACTAAATATGTTACTGCAAATTTGTTCTTTCCCAAAATTTGTGGTATTCAGTTGGCAATACAAAAATTGTCTGCTTGTGAGAATAAGGTTGTAGAAAAGATGTCTGGGGAAATGAAACAGAAATTTGACAAATATTGGCAAAATGTACATCGACTTATGTCTGTTGCAACTGTTCTTGATCCAATGTACAAACTTCATATGTTGCAAGCTCTGTTTGGTTCTCTCTATGGAATTGAATATGCTGATGTTAAAGTTGATTAACTAAGGAAGTTAATGGCTAATCTGTTGGAGCAATATCGAGAAGATGAAGTTGTGGCTACATCAGAGGCTATGGACACTGCTGCTGCACAAGTTGGTGGAGTTGATGATGTAATGAACATCTTTGATCAATATATGTCCTCAAAACCTATGATTTGTGCTTCTCATGTTCTGACAGAATTAGACTTGTACGTGGAACGACAAACCATCAAGAGAGTACCGGACAAAGATATGGACATCATAAATTGGTGGAAATTTGCAGGTGCAAAGTATCCTACTTGGCAAAAGATTGCTCATGATATATTGCCTATCCCTGTGACATCGGTGGCATCAGAATCAGTGTTTAGTACTAGTGACATGCTACTTAGTTCACATCGTAGCCGACTTGTGCCAAGTATGGTTGAAGCACTCATGTGCATGCAAGCATGGTCCCGTGCTCACATGATAGGTAAATAATCCTCTCAAATTGCAATCATTCATCTAATTTATCTTACACAATTGTTAGTTTTTTACTGAGTGTTCCTTCATCACTTAATTCTTGCATCACGGGATAGCAACTCCACTCTCTTTGCGACATTTCAAAGTGTTCTTGATGATGATGAAGAAATTATGGTAACATATTCCACTCATTATAGTTGATTTCACATGATACATTATTTGGTTGTTTATTTCCATGATTTTAATTATTGTTCTTATGATATGTTCACATGAAGGATGAGTCCTAGTCTATCATAACTGAAGCTTAGTCGGTCATGCGGTCAAGAAAGAAGATGATGCCTAGAAGAACACCTTCCTTCACTTAAATGAGAATTATGATGTACTTATGTCTCCTGGCTGTAGGAAACTAAGGCTGATAAATTCTGTTGGGCTATTTGTATGCTAATTTGTAAGAAATTAAGACTAAGAAATTATGTTGGGCTATTCCTATGTCATTCTGTGAGGAACTAAGGCTGAGAATTTTCTACTTATGCTTATTTGATGTTCTGATATGTCATTCTATGAGAATATGAATGCTTATTTCATGTGGTACCCTTCTCAGATGTCATTTTGTGAGAATTTCAGGCTTTATGTGAATGTTGTGCCATGTTATGTGATTTTCAATGTATTATTTATACGTGTTTTGATAAGACCTGATGGGTATCCATTGGTTATGGATATCCATCGGGTTTGGACATGGACACAATTTTTTGCCTGTGGGTTTTTTCATGGATGGGCAAAGAATAACCTTGTGGATGTGGATATAGATTTGATTTTGTTCAACCCGGGCCGAACCCGATCCATTGCCATCCTTAGTCCTCACCGTATTCTCCTTGAGCTAAAGTCAGACAGACCTCGCCCAACACTCTTGGTAAGTCTTCAGGTGACTTTCAAACCTTCACAGACTTGGTCACTCGGCGATCCACAATTCGTCTTGGATACTCAGACCATGATGCCTAACCGTCTGGAGGATACACAGTTATCAAAGGTAAGAAGCGTCGGTTCCACACAGGAACAATCTCTTCAGTGATGCTCAATCAGTTTTAGGTTTGTAGGTGTTTGGGTTTGGGTTTTGGGTTTTCCTCACTTGATGATTTTCGCTCAAAGTCCTCGGAGGATGGGATGCTCTGAATGACAAGTGTCAGTATCTCTCGGAGCAGACAACCAGCTAGTGGTTGTAGGTTGCGGCTATTTATAGCCTAGGGAGCAACCCGACATGATAAGACATAAATGCCCTTCAAGATATGACATTTAGTTGGGTAGATATTTTGGACAGCTGGCGCATAGCATAACAACGGTCAGAAATATGAGGTTCAAATTCCTCAGGGCTATCATGTTCCTCATTGTGTAGGCAATCCGCACTGGCGAATTCTTAACTCCTCAGTCAGAAAAATTTCCTCAGAGACCAGAAGATCTTCATTGTGGCACCCCGTCACAAAGAAACCGGAACGCCCCGTATTCCAGTACGGAGATCAAGATGAAGTCTTCTGGAATATGGCACTTCTTAGAATAGAACAAATCAGCTCTTTATTACAATATATTTGGGTACAAGGGGTTCCGATATAATGGGGAATTACATCGGCAGGGCCACACTACGCGTGCCACTGTTGCTCTATGCAAGCAGCAGAACAACTCGAAGCAGCGGAATAACTCTAGCAGTGGAACAACAGCGACGGTGGTGAAGTCCACTCGGCAGGGACTCCTGCTGGAATGCTTATCCGAGGTCGCAAACAAGGGATCCACGGCAAACAAGCTATCAAATCCGGCATGACCTGCAAACTGGCATGACACGCCAGGTCAGTACATAGAATGTACTTGCAAGCTCACAATAACCAGAAGCATTCAAGACAAACAACAACATGACAATTACAGGTTAAGCAGAGAATATCATGAGATCATCAAAATAACATGGCATGAACAACATGAACATGATACAACTAGCACAATATGAGCATGGCAAGAACATATGAATCTGACGATGCTAGCATGCAACATGATGACACTATATGCACCACTTATTCTGCTCGGGTTACCTCGCAACCATCACATGCATCACTTACCAACCTTGGACATCACACGATCATCTCAGGATCAAATCAAGCTTGGTATAAACAATGCCGCAGTAATCATTACATGACCACAAGGAGTTTGATCTTTACCCACGATTCTCGCACAACATCACGAATATCCAACAACTCGATATCCTCGATACCACAGTGATTATTCACCGAACCACACTTGGTTCAACGGGTTACCTCGTAACCCAACGGTGATCAGTCATGGATCACATATCCAACTTATTTCATCATGGAATCGGGGTTGTTATTAAGCACATTATTATTATTTCTGTTGACCCATAGTGTGACCAACTACGAACTAGGCTCTTATCCGCGGGTGCGGCTATCGATAGATTTAACACACACACACTCTCTGCAGAGGTAGTGCACTTTACCAACACCATAGAACCCATGGCCTCGCACTCCCATTCGGGTGGACCAACGGCGTTCCGACAAAACTGATCTGCTGCCATGACATTCTCCCAGCCACTCCGACCAACACCCCTCTGGGTTCAGTCCTGGGTGACCCCGCCTAACAGAGGCAAAACTACCACCGTCGTGGCAAATAAATAGTCCTAAATGGAGACCTGATACCATAACAACAACAGGTCCACAAGGCTTATGTCCGCCTACCTGATAAGGGTAGCGCGCGCCCATAACCTTCCCTAGTTGGAGGCACCAGCGAGAGGCATGACATTAAACCCATCAGGGCCGTCCCATTTCGGCAAATTTGGTTGCACTTGTCAGCCGGATATGGTGGCACCATGACTCAGCTAACAGTTTTTCAAGTTCAATTAAGTCCGGTTAAACTTGAATGCAATAAGGTGAGTCATATGAAAATAACATTATGCACTACAATGCATGAACATGACATCAACATAAACATGGTTGTGCAACATTACTTCTTAACATATCAATGATAATAAATCATAGATCCGACTGAGCATGGCATCCTAACTAGCATGAACATCACAAGTACACTACTCAAAAACATAGCATGACTACTAGCATCAACCATAAATATCATGCAAGAACATATCAACAATGCTACCATGCAAGCATTTAACCAACTGGATGCAAAGAAACATGCATAACAACGACACTCGAAACAGACGACAGTCATGCACCGAAGACCATTACCAACATCAACATGTACTACTAGCAAGCATAAACATATGAAAGGAATACTAGCAACTAGTCCATGATAACCAGGTTCATAAGAACATAGCACGAGAGTGAACATGAAACTCTAAGCATCACCGGAACAATGATAACCATATTTTAAACAAGCAAACATTTAATAAATATTCAAGTTAAAAACCATAGCTACTAAATGACTATCGTGCAAGTGGGTATTCTGGCTTCCCTGGGGATGAAGAAATCACCGGGGAGAAGTGCGGAAGGATCGTGGAAAGATTCACCAAAGACAGTCCTCTCCCGGAGGGGGCTAATTACGTGCAAGGGAAAAATGGTCATTTTCAGAATGTTAGCACATGGTGAAAGTGTGACCAGTAGAGCGATCTCGACGAGGCAAAGAAATGGGCTTTGGAATCACCTCATTTGGAGTCTCGAACAAAAAGATATAGTTGTTTTTCTGCCAGGGACCTATCTGTAAGGAATAGATTTTCAGACTAGACTTAGGCAGAAAAACATAAGGCACACTTCAGAAAAATACAATTTCAGAACGGGGAAGCGTATTTCGGGCCACAGTAGAAACAGAGTACACTTTCAAAAAAGTGAAAGCGTATTCCTACCTGAAGCTCACTGGATTACGCTTTCCTACGAAGAAAATGTACTGGCTAAAAGACGTTTCCACTTACCCAGTCAGCAGAGGTGGGATCGGGCGCGTGGTCGCTGATGTGCGGGTCCCATGGGGATGGGCCCGTCACTTATCCACGTGGGCGCGCAGGGTCAACGCCTGCTCACCGACAGGTGGAGCCGTGTGAAGATGTGGCCCGCCTGGCCCGAGGTCGTCGTCCACCTCGTGCCTGCCCGCGATGCAAAGGAGGACCGGCGAGGCTCCTAGGCGGCTTCGGCCACCATTCTCGCCGGCCAACCTACCAGGATGATCAGCGCGTCGAGCCGCATCCATCCCATGGCAGAACAGACCTCGAGGAGGGCGGGGTTGAGAGCACCAAGGACTCCGGCGGAGGGGGCTTCGGGAATGAGTGGGTTCTTGGCCATAGTGGCTCCGGCGAGGGGGAGAGGGCATAGGGAGGATCACCGGACTTCGGATGAGCTTCTGGTGGTGGCTAGGGGAGGAGGGGGACTCGGGCTTGCTCGAATTTAAGCAGAGCACCATGGCGACCATGGCGGGGATGGGAGGGCAGGAGAGCTCTTCGAGCTCAACGGAGAGGTTGGGGAGGTTGCTGGAGGTGAGGAGAGGATCTTGGCACGGTCGGGGGGCCTCGGGGCTGCTTAAATAGCCGCAGGGATGGCATGGCCAAGCTGGCGTCGTTGCGGACGCATCGCCAGCGCCGTGGATGCGTGTGCTCATGTATGGACTCTTGGGAAGGCGACGGGTAGACATAGGGAGGAGCTCACGGGGCAGAAGACGACGAAGGGACACGGGGAGGAAACAAATAGAGGAGGAAGGCAACAACCATCTACATATCGCCTGTGGGCGCATGGCGACGAGCGCCAGGGAGGAAGCTGCCGGAGTGGGAAATGGCTCCAAGAGGACGGCGACAACATGGGGAAACTGATGGACGAGCTCACGCGCGCGAAGATGACGATAGGAGGAGGGGCCCGAGTGCAAATGATGTTTTGGCCGCGCACACTGCATGCCAAATCGGTTGTCACCACCAGTAATGGCATCACGAGGAGGCAACAAGCTGGAAAGGTTGTCTGGGAGTTAGTCCATCCAGGGGAGGTCACAACTGAGGTTGTGGCTTAGTTAAATATGCTCTAGTTAAGTGGCAATTATCCTCCAAAGTTTGATGTTGCAAACTTTATCTACTTAATGTGATCAACAAAGAGATGCTATGGGTCAACTGGGTTGTTTGGGGTGTTTAGGCTAGGAAGGACTACAGTCCTGTGGAGTTTGAGGAGAAATGGATCAAGGTTTAATGCAGTTGCTTCACAACTGACCAAAATGGTCCAGAAACATGAGCATGATGATCCACTCACATGGAGTATCAACTTCAGCTCAAATTGGGCAAGGCAAGGTCACTTGGTCCTATGAAGATGCTCAAAAAGTCTCATACCAATTGGCCAAGCCAAAATGGTACTTGCTTCACAAACATCTCCTCTAGACAGAAACTTGCAAAAATTCTAGAGGAATAATGGCTTGATGAAAAGTGCCCAAAATGGGTGGAGATAGATTATATGGATAAGAGAAGGCGTAAAAAAATTTGCAGCCATAATGGAGCAAGATAAAATATACTTGCTTCACAGACTGAAATTTTGGACAGAATCAAAGAATTGAAGATGAGCTCACATGGAGGCATAACATGAGCTCAACTTTGATGGAGGGATATTATTTGATGATGCCGAGGACCATGCAAAATCACAACTCATTTGGATATGCCTAGCTTGTACCTCCTTCACAAAGCTTGTTTCTAGACAGAAACTTTGGAAAATCATAATTAAACAATTACTAGGCAAATGAGGTTGCATTTTGGCATGTGGCAACGGTATGGACAGGAAAAGATGTCCAAGGAGTTTGAGGTCAATTGGGCAAAGGAAAATAGCACTTGCTTCACAATGTGCCATTTAGGGCAGAATAGGAAATGAATTATCTGAGGATTATTTTTTATCATGGCAAATAAAGGTTTTGCCATATTTGATGAAGATATGACCCAAACAATTTACTAGAATTATTTGGGGAAAATAGGAGTGAGGGAAATATAGGTTGCTTTGCAACCTAGGGCAAATTGAGTTATTCCTTTAATAGAAAAGGAATACTCTCAATAAAAATAATATTGGAATTTGGTCCAAGGTGGAAATGGAAAGGTCTAGGGTTGGATAGGGGCTGACAAGCCACTCTGGAAGCAAAGAAAAGTTCATCTTCTTCAGTTTCCAGACCACAGAGCCACGGAAAAAGAAAACTCAAGCAAAAACCTCAGAAAAACAAAAGAAAAAGAAAGGGCCAAAAATCAGGCTGTCACAAATCTTACCCCCTTAAAGAAATATCGTCCTCGAGATTTGGTTGCTCAGGGAACAAGTATGAATATTCTGACTTAAGGAAACCGTTTCCAACTCGGGTATCCTTTTTCCTTTATTGTTGTTCCCACTAAACTTTTATCTGACTGGCCCTGGGGCAGTTTGATTTACTGTATCCACATTCAGACAGATCTTACCTTGCTTGTTCATGCTTATACAGGCTCCCATTTCTTTTTTAGATTTGCTGACTTAGCTGAGTGTGAGTTGTTATCATGATTGAAATATATACCCGTTTCACAAATCCGAGACTGATTTCCGCTGGGTGTGTCATCCAGCACTGACAACCGTTCATGAAGTGGTTATTAGGTTTTTCTGATGAACACCCAAGCTCTGACTCCTTGCATTGGGTGTTTTTCAACTAATTGCATGTCCTTCGGGTTCCAAATGTTGAGTTAAGGCATAACCATCATTACAAAAAAAGACACATTCATGACATTTTGAGCCGAACAAAAAAAAATTTGTCATACATATGACACTTCTATGACGATAATTGTGACAAAACCCGGTATCATCATAGATGTGGTGGGCTCCTACTTCTATGACAAAAAATCATGATAGAAAATGGGCTTTTTGTCCTGGGCGTGTTGGAGACGCAGCTGCATGACATTCTTTGGGCCGTCCATGAGGGAAAAACTATGGTAGAAGCGAGGGGGAGGAAAATTTCGGGGAATTGCCGGTTATTGTGGGAGGTCGGGGGCCGAGCGATGCGCGTTTCTCTCGTACACGTCTGAGGCGTTGGCTCTAACTGAACCCGAGCGATTGCACTGCAGGCTACGCGTTACTGAACCCGAGCGATCGATCGATGGCTGTTAACTAAACCCGATGGAGCGATTCCTTCGCTACTGCTGCTAACTGAAGCCGATCGATTGGATGAACAGTGAGCGTTGCGGGGGGGGGGTGGATGAATAGTGAGCGGTGGCGTTGCCTCTGGTTGAATAGGACCCCGTGGTGTGGAGGGCTGGATGAACAGTAGAAGGTGGAGGGGTGGCCGTGGAGGGGTGGTTGAACAGGACCCTGTGGTGTGGAGGGCTAGATGAACAGTAGATGGTGGAGGGCTGGATGAACAGTAGACGGTGGAGGGGTGGTTGAACAATAGCCGGTGCAGTAGCACGCGGTGGAGGCTGGATGAACAGGAGCCCGTGGAGGCTGGAGGAGGTCGATGGTAGCCCGTGGAGGCTGGAGGAGGTCGACGGTGGAGATGAACAGTATCCCGTGGAGTCCTGTTTTGCTGTACGGCACACCCCTCCCGATAAACAAGACCCCCGTTTCGACCGTAGCGCTCCAACACAAGTCCGTTTCGTCTGTTTTGCGGTACGCCACAACCCTCCCGATCAACAGGACCCCCATTTCGACTGTAGGAGGTCCGTTTCCTCCATTTTGCGGTACGCCACACCCCTCCCGATCAACAGGACCCCCGTTTCGACCGTAGGAGGTCTGTTTCCTCCGTTTTGCAATACGCCACACCCCTCCCGATCAACAGGACCCCGTTCCGAATGTAGGAGGTCCGTTTCCTCTGTTGTGCAGTACCCCAGGCCTCGTTTCCATCGCCTGTTCCGTCCAAGCCGGTTGGCTCCCACACGTTCCGTTGCCTCCCGATGAACACAATGCATTCCCTTGCCTCCCCATGAACACGACGCATTTTGTTGCCTCCCCATGAACACGACGACGACACTGTTTCTCCGTTCCGACCCAGTCATGTACGTATGCGCGAGTAGGCGTTCGAGACCCTGCCCGTATGTACGTACGTGGCCGTATTTTCTTTCTTGCACCCTCGCCGCTTTACGTACATGTACATGCTACGTGTGTGCCTCTACTACGACACGTGTGCGCCTCTACAACAACCAGTATGTACGTACACGTTCGCGACGAGAATGACAACGCTATGTATGCTTCGACCAGTCCCGACTGTCAGGCACTTCCTTGCCTGCGAAGATGTAGCTGGTGGGTCCCAGCAGTCAGGGGGGCAAATCATTTTTTTGCCCGGACGCACTTCCTTGCGTGCGAAGATGTAGCTGGTGGGTCCCATCATTCAGGGGGAAAATCGGTTTTTTTTTTGCCCGGACACACTTCCTTGCGTGCGAAGATGTAGCTGGTGGGTCCCAGCAGTCAGGGGGGCGAATCTTTTTTTCGGACACACTTCCTTGCGTGCGAAGATGTAGCTGGTGGGTCCCAGCAGACAGGGGGAACGTTTTTTTCGCGAAATACGGTGGCCCGTCCGGTGGGTCCCCGCTGTCAAGTGGAGGAATAATTATTATGCGCTTAATAAGGAGGCACTTCCTTGCTGTGGCCGTGGACCCAGCTGTCAGCCTCTCCACGTATAGTCCACGTCCGATGGAAGCCATTCCTTGACCACGTTGACCACGCCGCGCCGAGAGCACCAGGGCGGTGGACGACGGTGAGGCCTAGGAAGGGGACAACGCGGAGCCGGGGAAGACGCGGCAGTGGATGCCCACACGTAGAGGAGTATGAGGGTTCACTCGTTCGGCTGCGGTGTGAGGCTGTCGTCGCCGCAGAATAACAGGGGGTGTGGGTGCGTAGAGGGATGGCCTGGCCAGCGGTGGGAGTAGTAGGGGGCGGTGAGGCCTCCGCGGCATCACAGCCGGCCACGGGAGGCAGGAGCACGCGGCACGACCGGCGCTACTTTGGGCGGCTGGAGCACGAAGTTCAGAGGTTGAATAAGCAATACGGCCGTTGGATGGACATCGTACAGTCACTGGAGCTAGAGTTGTTCATATTGACTAAGTTGACAAAGCCCTCCGTCCTCGTAAACTTAGTAGGCCCACAAGTCAGCCTCCCACCAAGGTGAGTCCCAGCTAGCAGGGGGAGTATTCATTTTTTTGTGCATAATAAGGAGGCATTTCCGGTGGGTCCGAGCTGACAGCGGGGGGAATGTTTTTTCGTGAAATACAGAGACCCTTCCAGTGGGTCCCAGCTATCAGGTGGAGGAATCATTATTTTGCGCTTAATAAGGAGGCATTTTCCTGTGTGGGCCCCTACTGTCAGCCTCTTCCGATGGCTAATGTTTGTTGACCATGTTGACCTCTCCGCGCCAAGAGCACAAACGCGGTGGACGGGGGCGGGGCCCGGGAAGAGAACCACCCGGAGCTGGCGAAGCCACCGCAGCGAATGCCCACGCTGAGGGGAGAACAAGCGCTGACTGGTCGGCTGCGGGGTGAGGCTGACGTCGCCGGAAAATAACAGGATGTGTGTGTTGGGGAACGTAGCAGAAATTCAAAATTTTCCTACGTGTCACCAAGATCTATCTATGGAGAAACCAGCAACGAGGGGAAGGAGAGTGCATCTACATACCCTTGTAGATCGCTAAGCGGAAGCGTTCAAGAGAACGGGGTTGAAGGAGTCGTACTCGTCGTGATCCAAATCACCGGAGATCCTAGTGCCGAACGGACGGCACCTCCGCATTCAACACACGTACAGCCCGGTGACATCTCCCATGCCTTGATCCAGCAAGGAGAGAGGGAGAGGTTGAGGAAGACTCCATCCAGCAGCAGCACAACGGCGTGGTGGTGATGGAGGAGCATGGTAGTCCAGCAGGGCTTCGCCAAGCACCGCGAGATATGAGGAGAAGGGAGAGAGGTAGGGCTGTGCCAAGAGGAGAAGTTCTCGTGTCTTGGCAGCCCTCAAGACCTCCACTATATATAGGGGAGAGGGAGGGGTGCGCCCCCTCTAGGGTTTCCACCCCAAGGGGTGCGGCAGCCCCAATCCCATCTATGGGTGGCGGCCAAGGGGGAGAGGGGGGAAACTTGCCCCCCAAGTTAGGTGGAAGCACCCCCTCCCCAAACCCTAGGCGCCTTGGGCCTTGGTGGGGGGGCGCACCAGCCCACCTGGGGCTGGTACCCTCCCTCACTTGGCCCATGCAGCCCTCCGGGGCCGGTGGCCCCACTTGGTGGACCCCCAGGACCCTCCCTGTGGTCCCGGTACGTTACCGATAAAACCCGAAACTTTTCCAGTGACCAAAACAGGACTTCCCATATATAAATCTTTACCTCCGGACCATTCCGGAACTCCTCTTGACGTCCGGGATCTCATCCGCGACTCCGAACAACATTTGGTAACCACATACAAACTTCCTTTATAACCCTAGCGTCATCGAACCTTAAGTGTGTAGACCCTACGGGTTCGGGAGACATGTAGACATGACCGAGACGTTCTCCGGTCAATAACCAACAGCGGGATCTGGATACCCATGTTGGCTCCCACATGTTCCACGATGATCTCATCGGATGAACCACGATGTCAAGGACTCAGTCGATCCCGTATACAATTCCCTTTGTCTAGCGGTATTATACTTGCCCGAGATTCGATCATCGGTATGCCGATACCTTGTTCAATCTCGTTACTGGCAAGTCTCTTTACTCGTTCCGTAACACATCATCCTGTGATCAACCCCTTGGTCACATTGTGCACATTATGATGATGTCCTACCGAGTGGGCCCAGAGATACCTCTCCGTTTACACGGAGTGACAAATCCCAGTCTCAATCCGTGTCAACCCAACAGACACTTTTGGAGATACCTGTAGTGCACCTTTATAGTCACCCAGTTACGTTGTGACGTTTGATACACCCAAAGCACTCCTACGGTATCTGGGAGTTACACGATCTCATGGTCTAAGGAAGAGATACTTGACATTGGAAAAGCTCTAGCAAACGAACTACACGATCTTGTGCTATGCTTAGGATTGGGTCTTGTCCATCACATCATTCTCCTAATGATGTGATCCCGTTATCAACGACATCCAATGTCCATAGCCAGGAAACCATGACTATCTGTTGATCACAACGAGCTAGTCAACTAGAGGCTCACTAGGGACATATTGTGGTCTATGTATTCACACGTGTATTACGATTTCCGGATAATACAGTTATAGCATGAATAAAAGACAATTATCATGAACAAGGAAATATAATAATACTTTTATTATTGCCTCTAGGGCATATTTCCAATAGTCTCCCACTTGCACTAGAGTCAATAATCTAGTTCACATCACCATGTGATTAGCACTCACAGGTCACATCACCATGTGACCAACATCCAAAGAGTTTACTAGTGTCATTAAACTAGTTCACATCATCATGTGATTAAGACTCAATGAGTTCTGGGGTTTGTTCATGTTTTGCTTGTGAGAGAGGTTTTAGTCAACGGGTCTGCAACTTTCAGATCCGTATGTACTTTGCAAATCTCTAGGTCATTCTGTAAATGCTGCTACCACGCTCCACTTGGAGCTATTCCAAATGGTTACTCCACTATACGTATCCGGTTTGCTACTCAGAGTCATTCAGATAGGTGTTAAAGCTTGCATCGACGTAACCTTTTACGTCGAACTCTTTATCACCTCCATAATCGAGAAACAAATACTTATTCCTCTAAGGATAATTTTGACCGCTATCTAGTGATCCACTCCTTGATCACCTTTGTACCCTCTTGCCAGACAAGCGGCAAGGCACACATCAGGTGCGGTACTTAGCATGGCATACTGTAGAGCCTACGTCCAAAGCATAGGGGACGACCTTCGTCCTTTCTCTCTTTTCTGCCGTGGTCGAGCTTTAATACTACTCAGGCAAGAACTCCTTCTTTGACTGATCCATCTTGAACACCTTCAAGATCATGTCAAGGTATGTGCTCATTTGAAAGTACTATTGAGCGTTTTTGATCTATCCTCATAGATCTTGATGCTCAATGTTCAAGTAGCTTAATCCAGGTTTTCTATTGAAAAACACCTTTCAAATAACCCTATATGCTTTCCAGAAATTCTACATCATTTCTGATCAACAATATGTCAACAACATATACTCATCAGAAATTCTATAGTGCTCCCACTCACTTCTTTGGAAATACAAGTTTCTCATAAACTTTGTATAAACCTCAAATCTTTGATCATCTTATCAAAGTGCACATTCCAACTCCGAGATGCTTACTCCAATCCATGGAAGGATCGCTGGAGCTAGCATACCTTTTAGCATCCTTAGGATCGACAAAACCTTTCTGATTGTATCGCATACAACCTTTCCTTATGAAGACTGGTAAGGAAACTCGTTTTGACATCAATCTGTCAGATTTCATAAATGCAGCTAATGCTAACATGATTCCGACGGACTTAGGCATCGCTACGGATGAGAAAATCTCATCGTAGTCAACTCCTTGAACTTGTGAAAAACTCTTCGCCACAAGTCGAGCTTCATAGACGGTGACATTAATGTCCATGTCCATCTTCTTCTTAAAGATCCATTTATCTCAATGGCTTGCCGATCATTGGGCAAGTCCACCAAAGTTCAAGCTTTGTTCTGATACATGGATCCTATCTCGGATTTCATGGCTTCTAACCATTTGTCGGAATTTGGGCTCACCATTGCTTCTCCATAGCTCGTAGGTTCATTGTTGTCTAGCAACATGACCTTCAAGATAGGATTACTGTATGACTCTGAAGCAGTACGCATCCTTGTCACCCAACGAGGTACGGTAGTGACTTGATCCGAAACTTCATGATCACTATCATAAGCTTCTACCTCAATTGGTGTAGGCGCCATAGTAACAACTTCCTGTGCCCTGCTACACAATACTTGTAGTGACGGTTCAATAACCATATCAAGTCTCCACCATCCTCCCACTCAACTTTTCGAGACAAATTTTTCCTCGAGAAAGGACCCGATTCAAGAAACAATCCCTGTTGCTTTCGGATCTGAATTAGGAGGTATACCCAACTGTTTTGGGCGTCCTATGAAGATGCATTTTATCCGCTTTGGGTTCGAGCTTATCAACCTGAAACTTTTTCACATAAGCGTCGCAGCCCCAAACCTTTAAGAAATGACAGCTTAGGTTTCTCTAAACCATAGTTCATACGGTGTCATCTCAACGGAATTACGTGGTGCCCTATTTAAAGTGAATGTGGTTGTCTCTAATGCCTAACCCATAAACGATAGTGGTAATTCGATAAGAGACATCATGGTACACACCATATCCAACAGGGTGCAACTATGATGTTCGGACACACCATCAAACTATGGTGTTCCAGGCGGTATTAATTGTGAAACAATTTCCACAATGTCTTAATTGCGTGCCAAAGCTCGTAACTCAGATACTCATCTCTATGATCATATCATAGACATTTCATCCTCTTGTCACGATGATCTTCAACTTCACTCTGAAATTACTTGAACCATTCAATAATTCAGACTTGTGTTTCATCAAGTAAATATACTCTACATCTACTCGAATCATCTGTGAAGTAAGAACATAACGATATTCACTACATGCCTCAGCACTTATTGGACTGCACACATCAAAAATGTGTTACTTCCAACAAGTTGCTATCTTGTTCCATTTTACTGAAAACGAGGCTTTTTAGTCATCTTGCCCATGTGGTATGATTTGCATATCTCAAGTGATTCAAAATCAAGTGAGTCCAAACGATCCATCTGCATGGAGTTTCTTCATGCGTATACACCAATAGACATGGTTCGCATGTCTCAAACTTTTCAAAACGAGTGAGTCCAAAGATCCATCAACATGGAGCTTCTTCATGCGTTTTACACCAATATGACTTACATGGCAGTGCCACAAGTAAGTGGTACTATCATTACTATCTTATATCTTTTTGGCATGAAAATGTGTATCACTACAATCGAGATTCAATAAACCATTCCTTTAGGTGCAAGACCATTGAAGGTATTATTCAAATAAATAGAGTAACCATTATTCTCCTTAAATGAATAACCGTATTGCGATAGACATAATCCAATCATGTCTATGCTCAACGCAAACACCAAATCTCGATGGTAGAGGGAGCGTGCGATGCTTGATCACATCAACCTTGGAAACACTTCCAACACATATTGTCAGCTCACCTTTAGCTAGTCTCCGTTTATTACGTAGCTTTTATTTCGAGTTACTAACACTTAGCAATCGAACCGGTATCTAATACCCTGGTGCTACTAGGAGTACTAGTAAAGTACACATTAACATAATGTATATCCAATATACTTCTATCGACCTTGCCAGCCTTCTCATCTACCAAATACCTAGGGTAATTTCGCTCCAGTGGTTGTTCCCCTTATTACAGAAGCACTTAGTCTCGGGTTTGGGTTCAACCTTGGGTTTCTTCACTAGAGCAGCAGCTGATTTGCCGTTTCATGAAGTATCCCTTCTTGCCCTTGCCCTTCTTGAAACTAGTGGTTTCACCAATCATCAACAATTGATGCTCCTTCTTGATTTCTACTTTCGTGGTGTCAAACATCGCGAATACCTCAAGGATCATCATATCTATCCCTGACATGTTATAGTTCATCACGAAGCTCTAGCAGCTTGGTGGCAATTACTTTGGAGAAACATCACTATCTCATCTGGAAGATCAACTCCCACTCGATTCAAGTGATTGTTGCACTCAGACAATCTGAGCACAAGCTCAATGATTGAGATTTTCTCCCTTAGTTTGTAGGCTAAGAAAATTGTCGGAGGTCTCATACCTCTTGACGTGGGCACGAGCCTGAAATCTCAATTTCAGCCCTCGAAACATCTCATATGTTCCGCAACATTTCGAAAATGTCTTTGGTGCCTCAACTCTAAACCGTTTAACTGAACTATCACGTTGTTATCAAAACGTGTATGTCCGATGTTCGCAACATCCACAGACGACGTTTGGGGTTGAGCACACTGAGCGGTGCATTAGGGACATAAGCTTTCTATTGTCCGCATAATCGCTACTGTCAACTTTCAACTATATTTTCTCTAGGAACATATCTAAACAGTGGAACTAAAACGCGAGCTTACGACATAATTTGCAAAGATCTTTTGACTATGTTCAGGATAATTAAGTTCATCTTATGAACTCCCACTCAGATAGACATCCCTCTGGTCATCTAAGTGATTACATGATCCGAGTCAACTAGGCCGTGTCCGATCATAACGTGAGACGGACTAGTCATCATTGGTGAACATCTTCATGTTGATCGTATCTACTATACGACTCATGCTCGACCTTTCGGTCTCTGTGTTCCGAGGCCATGTCTGTACATGCTAGGCTCGTCAAGTTAACCCTAAGTGTTTCGCGTGTGTAAATCTGTCTTACACCCGTTGTATGTGAACGTAAGAATCCATCACACCCGATCATCACGTGGTGCTTAGAAGCGACGAACTTTAGCAACGGTGCACAGTTAGGGGAGAACACTTCTTGAAATTTTTTGTAAGGGATCATCTTAATTACTACCGTCGTTCTAAGTAAACAAGATGCATAAACATGATAAACATCACATGCAATCAAATAGTGACATGATATGGCCAATATCATTTTGCTCCTCTTGATCTCCATCTTCGGGGCTCCATGATCATCATCGTCACCGGCATGGCACCATGATCTCCATCATCATGATCTCCATCATCGTGTCTTCATGAAGTTGTCTCGCCAACTATTACTTCTACTACTATGGCTACCGGTTAGCAATAAAGTAAAGTAATTACATGTCGTTGTTCAATGACACGCAGGTCATACAATAAATTAAGACAACTCCTATGGCTCCTGCCGGTTGTCGTACTCATCGACATGCAAGTCGTGAATCCTATTACAAGAACATGATCAATCTCATACATCACATATTATTCATCATATTCTTCTTGGCCATATCACATCACATAGCATACCCTGCAAAAACAAGTTAGACGTCCTCTAATTGTTGTTTGCATGTTTTACGTGGCTGCTATGGGTTTCTAGCAAGAACGTTTCTTACCTACGCAAAACCACAACATGATATGCCAATTGCTATTTACCCTTCATAAGGACCCTTTTCATCGAATCCGTTCCGACTAAAGTAGGAGAGACTGGCACCCGCTAGCCACCTTATGCACCAAGTGCATGTCAATCGGTGGAACCTGTCTCACGTAAGAGTATGTGTAAGGTCGGTCCGGGCCGCTTCATCCCACAATACCGTCGAAACAAGATTGGACTAGTAACGGTAAGCATATTGAACAAAATCAACACCCACAACTACTTTGTGTTCTGCTCGTGCAAATAATCTACGCAATAGACCTAGCTCATGATGCCACTGTTGGGGAACGTAGCAGAAATTCAAAATTTTCCTACGTGTCACCAAGATCTATCTATGGAGAAACCAGCAACAAGGGGAAGGAGAGTGCATCTACATACCCTTGTAGATCGCTAAGCGGAAGCGTTCAAGAGAACGGGGTTGAAGGAGTCGTACTCGTCGTGATCCAAATCACCGGAGATCCTAGTGCCGAACGGACGGCACCTCCGCGTTCAACACACGTACAGCCCGGTAACGTCTCCCATGCCTTGATCCAGCAAGGAGAGAGGGAGAGGTTGAGGAAGACTCCATCCAGCAGCAGCACAACGGCGTGGTGGTGATGGAGGAGCGTGGTAGTCCAGCAGGGCTTCGCCAAGCACCGCGAGATATGAGGAGAAGGGAGAGAGGTAGGGCTGTGCCAAGAGGAGAAGTTCTCGTGTCTTGGCAGCCCTCAAGACCTCCACTATATATAGGGGAGAGGGAGGGGGTGCGCCCCCTCTAGGGTTTCCACCCCAAGGGGTGCGGCAGCCCCAATCCCATCTATGGGTGGCGGCCAAGGGGGGAGAGGGGAGAAACTTGCCCCCCAAGTTAGGTGGAAGCACCCCCTCCCCAAACTCTAGGCGCCTTGGGCCTTGGTGCGGGGCGCACCAGCCCACCTAGGGCTGGTACCCTCCCACACTTGGCCCATGCAGCCCTCCGGGGCCGGTGGCCCCACTTGCTGGACCCCCGGGACCCTCCCGGTGGTCCCGGTACGTTACCGATAAAACCCGAAACTTTTCCGGTGACCAAAACAGGACTTCCCATATATAAATCTTTACCTCCGGACCATTCCGGAACTCCTCGTGACGTCCGGGATCTCATCCGGGACTCCGGACAACATTCAGTAACCACATACAAACTTCCTTTATAACCCTAGCGTCATCGAACCTTAAGTGTGTAGACCCTACGGGTTCGGGAGACATGTAGACATGACCGAGACGTTCTCCGGTCAATAACCAACAGCACGATCTGGATACCCATGTTGGCTCCCACATGTTCCACGATGATCTCATCGGATGAACCACGATGTCAAGGACTCAGTCGATCCCGTATACAATTCCCTTTGTCTAGCGGTATTATACTTGCCCGAGATTCGATCGTCGGTATGCCGATACCTTGTTCAATCTCGTTACCGGCAAGTCTCTTTACTCGTTCCGTAACACATCATCCCGTGATCAACCCCTTGGTCACATTGTGCACATTATGATGATGTCCTACCGAGTGGGCCCAGAGATACCTCTCCGTTTACACGGAGTGACAAATCCCAGTCTCGATCCGTGTCAACCCAACAGACACTTTCGGAGATACCTGTAGTGCACCTTTACAGTCACCCAGTTACGTTGTGACGTTTGATACACCCAAAGCACTCCTACGGTATCCGGGAGTTACACGATCTCATGGTCTAGGGAAGAGATACTTGACATTGGAAAAGCTCTAGCAAACGAACTACACGATCTTGTGCTATGCTTAGGATTGGGTCTTGTCCATCACATCATTCTCCTAATGATGTGATCCCGTTATCAACGACATCCAATGTCCATAGCCAGGAAACCATGACTATCTGTTAATCACAACGAGCTAGTCAACTAGAGGCTCACTAGGGACATAATGTGGTCTATGTATTCACACGTGTATTATGATTTCCGGATAATACAGTTATAGCATGAATAAAAGACAATTATCATGAACAAGGAAATATAATAATACTTTTATTATTGCCTCTAGGGCATATTTCCAACAGTGTGGGTGGTTAGAGGGATGGCCTGGAGGCAACATAGCTAGCCACGGGAGGAGGGAGCAGGCAGTCCCGCCGGCGCTGGTTTGGGCGGCTGGAGCAGGAAGATCAGAGATTGAAGAAGCATGGCGGCCGTTGGATGGACATCCAACAGTCACTGCTGTGTGTTGACTAAGTTGACAAAGCCTTGCGTACGCGTCAAAAATAATTTAGGACAACGTCATCATCAACCTAGTAGGCCCAGAAGTCAGCCTCCAAATCTGTGGAAAACAGCATACAGCCCATTAGCCATTATTTTCAATAATTTACAGCCCATTTGCTAATTCTTAAAGATATTTGAAGCCCATATTGTTTTTATTAGCATTACAGACCATATATTCTGGGCGCTGCTAAAAAATTCAACGAAATTTTGTATATTTCGGTGGGGTCCGAACTCTTTTAATCACGAAATTTCGAGTCACGTTAAAAATAGTTTTCAAAAAATTATATCAAAATAAAATTCAAAAAACAATTCTCCGCAAAAATTGAATGAAATTTAGAATCTTAACTAGCAAGATGCCCGTTCGTTGCACGGAACATGAAGATGCATTTGTATGAGTAGTTTATCTTGTGGGTGAAAAGATGATATTTTAATGTAATTGCCAATTGGCTTTGGTTTTTATAAGAGTAGAGAGTAGAGAAATCCTGAAAAAATGATATTTTAATGCAATTGCCGGTTGGCTTTGGTTTAAAAATTTACAGCCCATTTCTTACAACTTATAGCCCGTTTTCTGGGGAAGCCCATTTCTTATCTCTCCTCGTCTTGAAAGATTTGCAGCCCAGTAGGGCTGAGAAAAGCATGTAGGCCTCGGTTTTGGTATTCTCCAAAAAAAGAACTGGGCTAGCCAATTTCAGAAAGAAAAAAATATCAACTGGGCTCGTCATGTGCTTAATAAAAGCGTAAGCGTGGGCTAGACGGGCCACAGCCCCTGCACAGCGCGCAGTTGAGCTCCGTCTCTGAAACTGATAAACAACTGGGCGAGCTGCTGGGTCCCTGGTGTTATCCGCTCATTGTGTAATTTTCTCGTTTATTGACTACATTGACAATGGCATGGAACCTACTCCCTCCGTTCCAAAATAGATAAACCAACTTTGTACTAACTTTAGTACAAAGTTAGTACAAAGTTGGGTCATCTATTTTGGAACGGAGGGAGTAGTTGTCAAACAATTAGGAGGAAGTATTGTTTAGGCTTGTAATAACGAGGCACCTGCTTGCGAAATGCAATGACCCTGGTGGGTCCCTATTGTCAGCCTCTCCACGTACAATCATCTCCTGATTCATCTTGGTTGTTGACCATGTTGACAACACCAGACGGCAGCGAGCACAGCGAGCTAACCGGGGCGGAGAATGATGGCAAGGCCTCGGACGGGAACGAACAGCAGCCATGGAAGATGCGGCAGTGTAGTGGCAGGTGGAGGGGAGTACGAGGGCAACAACATGCAAGTCAATCATACAAATGGTACAAAAAGCCCAAGGATTAATTGTTCATCAAATTTTTAGACAAAACCCAGATTGAACATGACAGTAACATCTAGCCCAACCACTCTTTTTTGCAGTCACAAACAAATGGATCGGTCTGATCCATAAAATCAACATCCTGTGCAAAAAAAATTATTTTAGGATGTCTACAACTTGTTGTAAATAGAAGCCGAGCACGTTTAGAAGCCCATTTGTCCACCTGAAACTTCTTTTTTTGGTGTTCAACATGTTCATCCGTGAGAAATCTCTTGCTGTAAAAATTAAGCCTCATGGACAATAGTAAGCTCGCATTCAACAGGAAGAATGTGACAAAGCTTCTGTTTGCCTGGTTGGATGCATATCGTCCCATCGTTATTGTCCTCAAACGAATGTCATGAGAACTGAGAAAATCCTTGTGCTTATTACGCCAACGATTGGTTATATGTTTTTCTCCATGTGGTTCTGCCTAAGTAGACATGAAGATTGAAAACAGTTAAGGTCTGAAAAAAGAGTATGTCGAAAGAACGACAGCTGAACAGTTAATTCTAGTACAATATATACGGGCTGTCAGGAGCTGACACATGTCAGCCACCTACTGGCTGTCTTTGCCGAGAGGGGCACTCGGCAAAGATGGCCCTCGGCCTGTTCGCCTGGTCCCACGTGTCAGGAGCTGACACGTGTCAGCCGCCTACTGGCTGTCTTTGCCGAGAGTGGCACTCGGCAAAGATGGCCCTTGGCCTGCTGCCCCTGGTCCCACGTGTCATGAACCACCGTCACCGTCTGCTATCCGTTAGCTACTTTATTTTGCCGAGTGGTACTGTTTGACTCTCGGCAATGTCTTTGTCGGGTGCCCGTGTCCTGGCTCTCGGCAAACTCCTGTTTGCCGAAGAGGTGTACGCCGGGTTGCTTTTGCCGAGGCTGACACTCGGCAAAGGCTTTGCCGGCGGTTTTCGGCCCTTTTCTGAGTCTCCGTGGCACTCGGCGTAGCACAGAATTCCAGTAGTGCCTGTACATGTAACATTCTAGAAGACTGAAAATTTATCATGGTTTAATTGTTCCGTTTGCATTTCCAGAGCGTTGACAAGTTTGTTGTCAGTGTGAGGGTTCTCCAAATCAAGGGCGCCAGATTATATGTTGAACATTTCATCGACATGCTGCCAGATCATAAGGTACGCGTGTTAAGGATTGATCTTGCTTGGAATGAATGGGTCGTCGTGTATACCTTGTTGATCTATGTCTTCTAATAATAGCTCGTTTTGGAAGCTGGGGCCACCATTGTCTGCCTGAACAAGGACTACCGCCTAACTCGTGTCTTCCCAGAGATGTCATCAAAGCTGCTGCAGTTCTTCACAACCGATAATGTTGAGAACTAAGTGCCAAGAGTTTACAAGAGACTATATATATAACTGTTTTAATCAATTTGCTGTGCATCGCACTATCACGAGTTCTCAAATTTATACATTTTTTTTAGAAAGAGGGCGCTTGCCCGGCCTTAAGGATGAGGCCCTACAAACATAAGTTCTGACAACCAAGGTCATAGCTAGTAAAGTTCGCCGGACTAAATAAAACAAAGCATATAAAAGCCCAAAGGCTGAAGACAGCGACGCCGCACCAGTCGCAGGCCTACACACTACCATGATGCCCATAGCATGACGGAATATAGCTGGCAGCCGATCACTTGCACCTCTAACCTCCAGGTCATAGCTCAGTGCACGTTGCCCCATCTTTAGCACGAGCAACTTCAGAATTTGTCCTTTCGTCTGCAAGAAAGTTATCATTTTGTATAATACGTCACCCGAGTGTCAAAAAAATCCCGTCTATCTAAGCTTTGTTACCCGTCGTCAATAGAACCCATGCCATGGCCCCAAAACCCAGCTATGCTAATTGGCAGTCGTTTCCCTTCACCCCCGGATCAACCTAAGGACGATGGTGAACCTACTCAGATTCCACACCCCTTCAGTTATCTCTCTAATGGTGCTCAAACATGAACCTAGCCAAGATACACCTACATAAGGGATAAAGAGTTGGCTTACAATCGCCACATCACACAAGTGCTTAAATAAAGCATACATAAATCAGAGTACACACATAGGTCCGTCTACAGACAAATCTAAAATAAAGAAGACAACCCCAAATGCTAGATCCCCGATCGTCCCAACTAGGCACCGTTACTGATCATCCGGAAAAGAGACATAGTAACGACCAAGATCCTCATCAAACTCCCAACTAAGCTCGGTTGCGTGACCTGCACTGGTATCATCGGCACCTGCAACTTTTTGGTAGTATCTGTGAGTCACGAGGACTCAACAATCTCAAAACCCGCAGGGATCAAGACTATTTAAGCTTATGGGTAGGATAAGGTAATGAGGTTGAGTTGCAGCAAGCGCTAAGCAAATATGGTGGCTAACGTATGCAAATAAGAGTAAGATGAGAAGCTGCGCAACGGTCGTGAAGCTAAAAGTGATCAAGAAGTGATCCTACAACTACTTACGTTCAAACATAACTGTCGGTGTCAAAACCGGCGGATCTCGGGTAGGGGGTCCCGAACTGTGCGTCTAAGGCTAATGGTAACAGGAGGTGGGGAACACGATGTTTACCCAGGTTCGGGCCCTCTCGATGGAGGTAATACCATACTTCCTGCTTGATTGATCTTGATGATATGAGTATTACAAGAGTTAATCTACCATGAGATCGTAGAGGCTAAACCCCAGAAGCTAGCCTATGATTATGATTGTTGTTGTCCTACAGACTAAACCCTCTGGTTTATATAGACACCGGAGGGGGCTAGGGTTACACAGAGTTGGTTACAGAGAAGGAGATCTACATATTCGAATTGCCAAGCTTGCCTTCCACGCAAGGGAGAGTCCCATCCGGACACGGGAAAAGTCTTCAATCTTGTATCTTCATAGTCCAACAGTCTGGCCAAAGTATATAGTCCGACTGTCCGAGGACCCCTTAGTCCAGGACTCCCTCAGTAGCCCCCGAACCAGGCTTCAATGACGATGAGTCTGGCGCGCAGATTGTCTTCGACATTGCAAGGCGGGTTCCTTCTTCGAATACTTCAGAGAAGATTTTGAACATGAGAATCGTGTCCGGCTCTGCAAAACAAATTCCGCGTACCACCGTAGAGAGCACAATTTTCCACAAATCTAATCTGCTGACAACTTTTTCATAGCGTGACATCACACCACGGCCCGTCATTATTCGAACTGTTTTTCACAACCAGCCACTACACGTGCTGCGAGGCAGTTTTATTGGCACATCTTGTCGAAACAGAGATCGTGTTCCCCTTATCACGAGATTCTCATCAATACAGGTGTGCGTAACCCAACCGCGTTTATTTAATATGACTCCTCGATTTTAGGTAAGTTCCAAACGGCCACGCGGGGGTCGCTTGATATTCGTCCTATTTATAAGGGGGCTAAGGCCTGTCCTTTTCTTCCCACGCTTGATCCTTCCCCTCCCACACCTCAAGTTCCAACACCCAAGGCTGAAGCTAACCGCCTCAGACCTCCAACCATGTCCGGATCCAGCCTTCAAGGCTGGTGCATGGCCTCCTCCGTCACAGACGAGGATGTTAAGAAGCTTAGGGAGGCCAGATATCTCACCACCGAGATCCCGCACAGGCTGCCTGCTCAAGGGCAGGTCATCCCCACTCCCGAACCCAACAAGAGTGTCGTATTTATTTCCCACTTCCTTCGAGAGATAGGTTTTAGTCTTGATCCCTTTGTGAGAGGGCTCATGTTCTATTACGGGCAAGGCATCCACGATCTAGCTCCGGATTCCATCCTTCACATCTCGTCGTTTATCGTCGTGTGTGAAGCCTTCCTCTGCATCACTCCCCACTTCGGCCTATGGCTCAAGACCTTCAATGTGAGGCCAAATATGGTTGACGGGCGCCACGCGGAGTGCGGAGGCACCATAATAAGAAAAGGTGCCGACGCCCCATGGCCAAAGGGTTCCTTCACGGAAACTTCCGATTTATGGCAACGGGAGTGGTTTTACATCACAGCTCCCCGAGGTACCAAGCGAGCGGCCGCTCCAGCGTTCCTCTCGGGCCGTTCGCTTCAACTGGTGTCATGGGTCAACAAGGGGCTGGACTGGGGGCCAGTTAACGATGTGCCCACACTGCAAAGCCGCATCCGAGACCTCCTTAAGAGGGATGTCATCCTTGTCAAGGTAATGCAAGTAATGTTGGTTCGTCGGGTCCTGCCATGCCAACGTCGACCTCTCCGTATGTGGAAGTTCAACCTGGAAGGATTGCGAACCATTCAACAATTCTTCGGCGTGACGCTCAAAGAGATGTATGGATCGTTCTTCGGATCACGAATAAAGTGTCCGGACACCATCGAGGATGCGGGTCTCAACTGCAACCGTCCGGATACCCACGTAAGTAATTCTGCTACCGAACACACTGTCCTTTATGTTTGTTATAACATCATTCTGAAAAATTTCTCAACTACAACCGTCCAGGACTGGATAAGGAAGGCGGAGAGGATTAGGTGTTCGCCCCCCCTTCCTGAAGGCTCGTCGGATCCTTTATTGACCAGGATGCCTGAGCGCGCACCGTATCAGGTGCCATCAGGAGAAGATGAGGGGAGGAATAGAGAAGCCACAGGTGGGCCTCATACTTTACACATCCAAATTGGGGGAGTAAGTGCCTCCACGACGGAGGATAATCGGGGAGGTGAATCTTAAATCCCCTCTCCTCAAGGTAAGGAAAGGGCCGCCTCTGAAGACTTGGAAATGGAGGCTTCCAAACGAGGGAAAAAACCCTCGCCACGGGGCCCTGCCCCAGAGGGCGTCCTTACCGCACAGCGCCTGCGAGGGGGCCAGCCCTCCACTGAGCCGTAAGTAAAAAGAGTACTTTGGTAAACATAACCTATTTTGTCTCTGAGAATAATAACCGAGACATATTTGTTGTAGTCCGGCTCGTAGCCCTTTTCCGCTGAGTTCGTCTTCGGGGGATCTTCTTCCGGAGATGATGGAGAACGAAACGCCTCCTCCCGCCTCCCTGCCACATGGGGCGGATGATCACGAGGTGTCATCACAGAGGATTTCTCCTAATCCGCCGAGGCTAGAAGCTGACACTTCGGGTGCCCGAAGTCCGGAATATTCGGCTCCCAAGGAGAGCAACGAAAAGAGTCTGGGTTTGTTCGGCACACAGCCGGACACACTGATAGGTCTTCTGGAGCAAGAGGCCATCTTAGAGACGCATCGTGCCTTAATGGGTACGGTGGTTGAAAGGATTTCATCCGCCAAAAGCGGTTTGAATGATGCTTTTACGAGTCTGCAGGAATGTTTTGAGGTACGCTAAAAAATAATATATGTATTTTTGGCGGTACCGCACATGATAGGTGTCCTCTGTATAGATAGTAGCCCCTGAGACTCTGGTTGCCATCCAGAGGTGGCTAATAGAGGATCATAATCCCGGGTACTAATCGCGCTGCTTTTATGTGCAGGCGGCTAAGGGTTCGGCGGCTGACCGAACTGCTGATTTTGCCGAACTGAAGCGGCAACTTGACGTGGTAGATGCCGACATCGCTCTTGTTAACAAGCGGCTTGACGAAGCCTAGAGTATGTATGTTCGGCTTGTCAGCAAATGTTAAGAGGAGCATGATGCCAGTATCTATAATATGTTGTGACTGCAGATGGAGCTGCTGCCGTAGAGACCCTTTGGGCGGAGCTTGCCCGAGCCAAGGAACAAGCCCGAATAAGTGATGCGGCTGCACTGAAGGCGGTCGAAGAGTTAAGAGCCGAACAGGTTGCTCATCGCCAGGGCGAAAAAAGGATAGCCAAGATGGCTGTTAAGCTGAAAGATGCCACTGACCGCTTTGAGCTCCTTGAAAAGGAAAGCCAAGCGAAAGCGGCTCTGAAGAAGGCCTTGGAGGCAGTCAAGAAAACCCGCTCTGAAATGAGAGGAATAAGGGAGGAGCTTTGTGAAGCCGGAGATATCACGGCTGGGAGGCCCTATTTGTTGCGGATGAAGTTCGGAGATCCGAAGTATGCCCCTTTGGGTCAGTTCTAGAGTGATGCAGACGCGTATGCGGACATGGCAAAGAGTGCTGCTGATGCAACTGAGTTTTACAAAGATTGGAAAGACCATGAGGTAGAAAGGTTCTTCTGGTCGCAGTTCAGTGCCCCGACGCGTCCGCTGCCGTTGAATGAGAGAATGGCTGCATGGGCCGAGCTCCATAGGTTATCCGGGCTTGCTATGAGGTCTGTCGTGGATCATCTTTGGCCGAGGGGGCCAAGGCCGGACAGTTATTTTGGATTGGTGCAACAATTCCTTGGTGTTGTGTCGCATATCGACGCTGTGAAGAGGTCGGAGTGCACGGAGGGTGCACGGATGGCCCTTGCCCGTGTTAAGACGTACTGGGCAGGGATGGAAGCCACCGCTATTGCAACCGAGGTCTGGCGGGAGGCCAGGACCCGGCCGAGCACTATTTTGAAGAAGTCCTAGAAGGTGCCCGTTTAATAGAGGCTCAGTGCTCGAAGGGTACCATGTTCGAGTGACATGTATCTGAATTGTAAAGACAATTCTATTTTGATTATAAAGGCTGTATTTATACTTTTGCCTGAAAGTATTATAGTGCCTCCTGTGCGGCCGATTATGTATGTATGTATGTATGTATATAACCTGAAAGTTTGCAGTCATCGGCTTCAGCCCCCACGAGTATAATGCGGGGGTGTTTGGAAAAGCGCGTAATCACATTTGATCCAACTTCTTGGTCCATTAAGGAGGTGATAGCGCGGCGAACCAGGCAATCGGACCATATAGCGTTAACACTTTCACATAGCCATAGGAGTTTGACGGTGGGGCTACTATATAGTCCCTGGTACTTCCGCGTTCATCCGAGTGTGGTGCGCGTACGTACATGATCGGAAAACTAGTCCTTCGTTAATGCGGAGGAATCACGAAGATTCTGCTGAGTCATCGAGTGGTTGACCAATCTCGCGCTATATCATGACAGTCAGTTTTCGGTTTTCTCCACTGAGGTGCTCACCAGATGAACCAGGGCACAATCACAGTAGTTCTCCCGGTGCCCCCTTAGCCGATAGAGCGTAACGTAAGTTAGCAAAACACGGGAGCCGGGCAAACCCAACATTTGACCAAAGACATGATTCAGAGCTGATGCATATAAGGCCAAACTCGTGACGCCGAACACTCCCTAAGGTATTCGTACTTTACAACATATACTGGGCCGAGTAACGCCCTCGATAATGAGCACTGTGTTTCCAGGCACATGCATTAGTCTGGCATGACAAAGTGTCAAGACTGCCAGTATCCCTCCCGTTGTGTTAAGTGACCAGAGGGTATGAAGCAACAAGAGACATTAAAAAAGGTTTACACAAGGTCTTAATCTAAAAAGAAACCTTTGAGCGGGGCCCTGCTGCACGTCTGTGCCTTTATCTCCGTTGTGACATATCCTGGAGGGGTGTAGCACGATGATCATCTGTAAAAAAGGAAAAACCCAGGTGAAAAACTTCGTGCGAAGAGTTGGTTAATCTGTATGAACCATGAAAATGCAATATGTTATTGTATTAATAGGGTCGAGCCAAACTATGGGCTTTTTTTTGCGAGCAACCCCTAGCACCACTTATGGGGGTATCCCCAGCTCAGGTTTATCTGCGCTGTTACATCTGGTGGAGCATCGGACTCGTCTAACCGTCTCTGTGGTCTTGACGACCGACTGTTTATTCTGGTTGGAGGGGCCGCTCAGTGTTCGGCTGCTAGAGCCGCCACATATTCTTCCGCACGTAAGGAACACTCTGTATTTCCGCTAACTGTGATGACGCCACGTGGATCGGGCATCTTAAGTTTAAGATAGGCGTAGTGCGGTACTGCATTAAAACGAGCGAAGGCCGTTCTTCCGAGTAGTGCGTGATAGCCGCTTCGGAATGGAGCGATGTCGAAGATTAGTTCTTCGCTTCTGAAGTTATCGGGAGAACCGAATACAACCTCTAGTACTAGAGAGCCCGTGCAGCGGGCCTCGACGCCTAGTATCACTCCTTTAAAGGTAGTGTTGCTTTGGCTGATTCTTGACGGGTCTATCCCCATTTTGCAGACAGTGTCCTGATATATCAGGTTAGGACTACTGCTGTCTTCCATAAGGACTCGAGTGAGATGGTATCCATCGATTATTAGGTCGAGCACCAAGGCAGCCGATCCTCCGTGCCGGATACTAGTCGGATGATCCTGCGATCAAAGGTGATCGGGCAGGCCAACCAGGTATTGAATTTGGGGGCGACCGGCTCCACAGCGTATACGTCTTGGAGTGCGTGTTTGCGCCTTCTCTTTGGAATGTGAGTTGCGTAAATCATATTCACTGTTTTGACTTCTGGTGTGAATTTTTTCTGCCCCCAGTGTTCGGCTGGCAAGGCTCATCCTCGTCTTCACTTGGCATCTCCCTCCCCTTGTGTTCGGCATTTATCTTGCCGGCCTGCTTGAAAACCCAGCACTCTCTATGGGTGTGATTTGCAGGTTTTTTGGGGGTGCCATGAATCTGACATAATTTGTCTAGAATCTTATTTAGGCTGTACGGTCCATATCTGCTGCCTTTAAATGGCTTCTTCCATTGACCGGGTCGAGAGCCCCTGAATCCGGCGTTGACCGTCGTGTTATCTAGGCTGTCTTCATTGTTTCGACACTTGTTTTTATTGTGTCGCGGCTTTCCGTTGCCATCTTTGACTTCGGATGTGCCTGGGTCGCTGGTGCCGCTACGGGCCAGCCAACTGTCCTCGCCCGCGCAAAAAGCGGGTCATGAGGCTTGTTAAGGCTGCCATTGTCCTTGGCTTTTCCTGGCCGAGGTGTCTGTCAAGCCATTCGTCCCGTACACTGTGCTTGAAGGCCGCTAAGGCTTCGGCATCCGGGCAGTCAATGATTTGATTCTTCTTCGTAAGAAATCCGTTCCAAAGTATTCGGGCTGACTCTCCAGGCTGTTGAATTATGTGACTTAAGTCATCTGCATCCGGAGGTCGGACATAGGTCCCTTGAAAATTGGCCCTAAAAGCATCCACAAGATCTTCCCAACTTTCAATTGAGTTTTCAGGGAGGCTTTTCAACCAGTGCCAAGTTGGTCCTTTCAACTTGAGTCGTAGGTATTTAATGGCGTGGAGATCATCTCCGCGGGCCATGTGGATGTGAAGGATAAAGTCCTCAATCCAGACCCCAGGGTTTGTCGTTCCATCGTATGACTGTATATCATGGGTTTAAATCCTTCCGGAATTCATGGTCCAGCACCTCATCGGTGAAGCACAGGGGGTGTGCGGCTCCCCTGTATTTGGACGTGTTGTGGGCTGTCAACGGTTGTTGTGTTCGGTGCTAATTCCTAGCTGGTATTCGATCAATGTGATCATTTCGGTAGCTCTGATCCTGTGCCGAAGCGCGCTTCCTAGATCCATAGATGGACCTGGCCATACCGTACTTTCTGTCCAGGAGCTCACATAAATTGTGTGCTGACTTGTGTGCGGCATCATTAGCCGTCCTGTCACGGCCACGGGGTGGTCGGTCCGGCTGATCAGCCGTTGTCGGCTGAATGGGCTCTATCGCCTCGTCATCAAATTCGGGCAGCAGCTTGTGCTTTGGATAGTTCTTTGTGTGGAGATCGCCACCGTATTTCTCTTCAGTGTCAAGCACTTTGTTCCATCTGCGGTTGAGCGTGTCCTGCGCGGCCTTAAGCCTTTGCTTCTGCTTCTTTAGGATCCTCGCGGTGGCAATAAGCCTTCTGTGGAGGTTCTCTTGTTCCAAGTGTTTTTTGGGATGATGAGTGCATCATCGTCCGGACTGTTCTCCTCTCCGGAGACAGGTTGATGAATTTTACCCTCGGGATCGGCGTCATCTGACGTCGGCTCCGGACTATGTTCACCGTCCCCTGGCTCATCCTGCTTCATTGCTGGGTCCATGGGGTCGTCATTTCCTTTGGAGTCGACCGGGGTGTTATTCTTTCTTGCGCTGTTGTCGCTGTTTTTACTGTGGCGGGATTTAGAGCGGCGCCTACAGCGTCGCTTTGGTGGCTTATCGAGGGGATTATCCTTCGTTGCATCATCACCATTGCCTTCTTTTGGCGTGTCCACCATATATATATCATATGATGAGGTGGCAGTCCAGCGCCTAGTGGGCAGTGGTTCCTGTTCTTCTCCTGCGTCGTCGTAAATACCATCGACGTCTTCGGAGTCGAAATTGAGCGTGTCGGTTAATTCATCGACAGTGGCTATGTAGTGGGTGGTGGGTGGGGAACAAATTTCTTCATCATCCGCTTCCCACTCGAGCCGGACATAGTTTGGCCAAGAGTCTCCCGACAAGGAAAGAGACCTTAATGAATTTAGCACATCACCCAAGGGCGAGTGCTGAAAAATATCCGTGGAGGTGAACTCCATGACCGGTGCCCAATCAGATTCGATAGGCACGGGCGTACGCGGTTCAGATCGTGTAGCCGGAGACAAGTCCGAGGGTCCGATGACACCATCCTCATAGGAGGTGGGATCAGTGTTCGGCTCCAACGCTGATGAGTGTGCGGCCTCCGTGGCGGGGTCCATCCACCCGTACTCGGATGGCGCGATTTGCTCCGGATAGATTCCCGGGGCTGCCGTAGGTGCGATCTCCCGAACACCATCTGATGGTAGATCTAAATCATGCTCGTCGCGATAGTTCGGCGTACCTGACATGGGCTCGGATCCGTCGAAGATCAAGTCTTCGCGGATATCGGTAGTATAATTCAAGCTTCCAAACCTGACATGATAGCCAAGGGCGTAGCTATCGATCTGCTCCAGGTGGCCAAGCGAGTTGGCCCGCAGTATGAAGCCGCCGAATACGAAGATCTGTCCAGGAAGGAAAACTTCCTCCTGGACTGTGTCGTTGAAGATGATTGAAGGAGCCATCAAGCCCTATCGCGACGGCACAGTGGAACTCTCAATGAAAGCACCAATGTCGGTATCAAAACCGGCGGATCTCGGGTAGGCGGTCCCAAACTGTGCGTCTAAGGCTAATGGTAACAGGAGGTGGGGAACACGATGTTTACCCAGGTTCGGGCCCTCTCGATGGATGTAATACCCTACTTCCTTCTTGATTGATCTTGATGATATGAGTATTACAAGAGTTGATCTACCACGAGATCATAGAGGCTAAACCCTAGAAGCTAGCCTATGATTATGATTGTTGTTGTCCTACGGACTAAACCCTCCGATTTATATAGACACCGAAGGGGGCTAGGTTTACACAGAGTCGGTTACAGAGAAGGAGATCTACATATCCGAATTGCCAAGCTTGCCTTCCACGCAAGGGAGAGTCCCATCCGGACACGGGACGAAGTCTTCAATCTTGTATCTTCATAGTCCAACAGTCCGGCCAAAGTATATAGTCCGGCTGTCCGAGGACCCCTTAATCCAGGACTCCCTCAATAACCCAAACCATATTCACTTCCCAGACTCCACCGAAAAAAGACCATCATGGCTACACACGCAGTTGATGCATTTTAATTAAGTTGAGTGTCAAGTTCTCTACAACCGGGTATTAACAAATTCCCATCTGCCACATAACCGCGGGCACGGCTCTCGAAAGTTTATACCCTACAGGGGTGTCCCAACTTAGCCCATCACAAGCTCTCACGACCAGTGAAGGATATTCCTTCTCCCGGGAAGACCCGATCAGCCTCTGAATCCCGGTTACAAGACATTTCGACAATGGTAAAATAAGACCAGCAAGACCGCCCGATGTGCCGACAAATCCAGATAGGAGTCGCACGTATCTCATTATCAGGGCACACCGGATGGGCCAAACGTCGGGTTGGCATAGACCCTGGTTGCCCAGGGGGCGCCGAACATTGCCCGGTTCGGACCAACACTTGGAGAAGCACTGGCGAGGGGGGGGGGGTTAAAAACAGAGATGACCCTCGGGCTCACGAAAACACAAGGGAAAGTTAGTAGGTTGTTAGGCAAATATAAAACCAAGGTTGGGCCTTGCTGAAGGAGTTTTATTCAAAGCGAACTGTCAAGGGGTTCCCATAAACCCGACCGCGTAAGGAACGCAAAATCAAGGAACATAACACCGGTATGGCAGAAACTAGGGTGGCAAGAGTGGAATAAAACACCAGGAGAAGGCCGAGCCTTCCACCCTTTACCAAGTATATAGATGCATTAATTAAGATAAGATAAATCGTGATATCCCAACATAATCATGTTCCAACATGAAGCAATCTTCAACTTCACCTGCAACTAACAACGCTATAAGAGGGGCTGAGCAAAAGCGGTAACTTAGCCAAACAACGGTTTGCTAGGAAGGTGGGTTAGAAGCTTGACATGGCAATATCGGAGGCATGGTAAACAAGTGATAGGTACCGCCGCATAGCGATAGAATGAAGCAAGTAGCAAGCAAAGATAGAAGTGATATCGAGGGTAATGGTCATCTTGCCTGAAATCCCACTAGGAAGAAGATCCAAACCATGAAGTAGACGAACCAACGTAGTCGAACGAATCCTCACAAACGCAACGTTACTGGAACTATCAAGTAGAAGCGCAACCGGAAAGAAGCAAACAGGAAGGCAAACAACAATCACATAAGCATGGCATGATGCAAAATCAAGTGTGACGCATGTCCAGTTTAAATAGGCGTGGCACGACTAAGTGCAACAAACAATACTACAAATTAATTGGAGCTCAATATGCAACGAGTTGCATATTGCTGAAACAACACATCAATTATTTAGTTCGCTCTCATTTAGGTACACAGCAATATTAAATGTTCTTAAACATGGCAATAGGTGAAGCGTAAGTAAACTAACTATTTAGGCAAGTTTAAATGAGGCCGGAAATAACAAACAACAATTCCGGAAAATCCTCATGTCCATATTTCGAATTTGGTAATGTTCTGCCCTAAACCATATTTTAATGTTGTTAATCTGTAAAACAAAGTGCACCAAGTTAATCTATGCATTTTCCCACCCCATTTAGATATAAAGTTTATTAAAATTGGAGCTACGGTTATTTAGTTATGAAATAAATCATTTTAGCATGGCATTTAAGCAAATTTAAAAAAACATAATTTTAAACATTTCAAACATGGATGAAAATTGAATATTATGAAACTGGATGAAATCTAAGCATTTTACATGTTTAAAACATTTTAATCTGATGCACTATTTGTGAGTTATTAAATGCATGATCTAGAGGGACTTTCTATAAAACAGTAATTCACTGGATAATGCGAAAAACGCAGAACAAAAAAAGAACAGAATAGGCTGAATCTGGGATAAGCCCAACAGATGGAAAAAAATTGAGGCGCTGGGGGTGCTGCTCACCCATGGGCTTCGGCCCGGAACTGAGGTGAGGTGAGGCCGGAAGGGGAGCGCTAGGCCTGGCGCGACCCACGCGCTGGCGCTGGTCAACGCGTGCGGTTGGACGAAGCGGGCGAGGAGGCATGGGCTCGTGTTCGTCCTCGTCTCCGTGAAGCAGTACAACGGCGGCGGACTTGTCGCGAGATCCTGGCGACGGGGTCGGCGGGAAGCGGCCGGAACGGCCAGATCCGATGCTCCTCAGCAGGGAACCGATAGATCTGGACGGCGGCGCGCACGGGACGGTGATACGTCTCCGTCGTATCTATAATTTTTGATTGTTCCAGGCCAATGTTATTCAACTTTCATATACTTTTGGCAACTTATTATACTATTTTTGGGACTAACATATTGATCCAGTGCCCAGTGCCAGTTCCTGTTTGTTGCATGTTTTATGTTTCGCAGAAACCCAATATCAAATGGAGTCCAAACGGGATAAAAACGGACGGAGATTATTTTTGGAATATTTATGATTTTTGGGAATAAAAATCAATGCGAGACGGTGCCCGAGGAGGCCACGAGACAGGGGCCGCGCCCCTGACCCTCGTGGGCACCCCGCAAGGCGGTTGATGCTCTTCTTTTGCCGCAAGAAAGCTAATTTTCGGAGAAAAATCTGGGCGATGGTTTCAATCCAATCGGAGTTACGGATCTCCGGATATATAAGAAACGGTGAAAGGGCAGAATCCCGGAACGCAGAAAGGGAGAGAGACAGAGAGACAGATCCAATCTCGGAGGGGCTCTCACCCCTCCCACGCCATGGGAGCGAAGTACCAGAGGGGAAACCCTTCTCCCATCTAGGGATAAGGTCAAGGAAGAAGAAGAAGAAGAAGGGGGGCTCTCTTGCCCTTGCTTCCGGTGGCGCCGGAACGCCACCGGGGGCCATCATCATCACCGCGATCTACATCAACACCTCCATCATCTTCACCAACATCTCCATCACCTTCCCCCATCTATATTCAGTGGTCCACTCTCCCGCAACCCGTTGTACCCTCTACTTGAACATGGTGCTTTATGCTTCATATTATTATCCAATGATGTGTTGCCATCCTATGATGCCTGAGTAGATTTTCGTTGTCCTACCGGTGATTGATGAATTGCTATGATTGGTTTAATTTTCTTGTGGTTATGTTGCTGTCCTATTGTGCCCTCCGTGTGGCGCAAGCATGAGGGATTCCCGCTGTAGGGTGTTGCAATATGTTCATGATTCGCTTATAGTGGGTTGCTTGAGTGACAGAAGCATAAACCCGAGTAAGGGGATTTTGCCGTATGTGATAAAGAGGACTTGATACTTTAATGCTATGGTTAATGCAGCCAAAGATAATATCATCAACATATATTTGGCACACGAATAATTCATCATCATATGATTTGGTTAAAAGAGTTTGGTCAAGTGAACCGGGGTGCTTTCTTTATGAGGAATTCCTTCAATGTATCATACCACGCATGAGGTGCTTGCTTGAGGCCATAGAGCGCCTTGTTGAGTCTATAGACATTACAGTGACGAATTTGCATATATCAAATGTCCATGATGGGAGAGTTGAGATTCTTCTTAGGTCTTCAAATTCGTCACAACACAATGGCATATTCATATCCTCGGAGAAATACCTCAAGGATGCGTTGAGGAAATTCGGCATGCAAGATTGCAAAGGCGTCAAAATCCCTATGCTCACAAATGGCCATCTATGCACCGATGAAAACGGTAAAGACTTCGATCAAAAGGAATACCACTCCATGATTGGCTTTTTATTGTATCTATATGCATCTAGGCCGTATATTATGCTTAGTTTTTGCATGTGTGCCTGATTTCAAGCTACACCGAAGGAATCACACCATAAGGCTGTGAAGCATATTCTTCGATATCTAGCTCACACTCCAACACTTGGATTATGGTATCCCAAGGGCTATTCTTTTGGTCTCATTGATATTCTGACTCTGACTATGCTGGTGATCGGGTGGACCGCAAATCAACATCAGGCACATGTCATTTCCTCGGACGTTCCTTGGTATGTTGGTCCTCGAAGAAGCAGAACTGCATATCACTCTGTACTGCTGAAGTTGAGTACATTGCTGCTGGATCTTGCTGTGCTCAATTGCTATGGCTAAAGCAAAGTCTCAAGGACTATGGCATCGATGTGAAGAATGTGCCACTCTACTACGACAATGAGAGTGCTATCAAGATTGCTCACAACCCAGTTCAGCACTCGAAGACAAAGCACATCTAGATTCGTCATCATTTTCTTCGTGACCATGTGATGAAGGGAGACATCTCCATCGACCACGCGAATACTGAATATCAGCTAGCCGATATCTTCACAAAGCCCTTGGATGAGAAGAGATCTAGCAAGTTGCGGTGTGAGCTAAATATCTTAGAATCTTCAATTGTTCTTTGAAAAGGACACACATCCTAACATTTATGCAAAATTGATGACTTAGATGTGCAACACATGAAGTAATGTTTTTCTTCAATCAATGAAGACTAACCCTCTAAGTGCGAAGAAATTAATTAAGAATTTGATTCTAAGAACCCTACGACAACGGTACGTGGTGTCTGAAATCATCATTCTTATACGGTGGGTTATGCCACCAACCAAAGTTGAAAATCTTCAATATGAATTTTGCAATTTCTTGAGATTTGCAACTTCTTCAACTTTGCAATTCCCCAGTCTTTCCATCGTTCTTCTTCATTGCTATATATATACTTGAGTTTTTCATGTCCTCTACAGCATTCACTTATAGCTAATTCTTCAAGTTGCTTTTTCGTCTAAGTGAATGTGATCGGCCCCGTTCCCCCTCTATGCTAAACTCAACCCAGTATGTTCACAAATTCTTCATGTGCATTCTATTTGAAACCCATTCAAAATCTCACGTGTCCTTGACAGCTGAAGAATTTGCGAAGGAAACATTAAAATTTTCATATCTTATTTTTTGGCTTTTGCTGCTCAAATCCTTCTGCATCCCACGATAGGATTAAACAACTCACCCACGATCTCCACCTCTCAGTACGTGGGTAACACATGTCGCTAGGATAGCAAGGGTCAGGGGCACGTTCGTCCAAATTCCTCGGACGAATGGTTTTTCACCTCGGTTATAAATACCCATCCCCTTTTACCTCAGCTCATTTACTCCACTCAACCTCTCTCTCCTCCGCTCGAGCTCTCTGACCTTGTGCCGCTGCTAATCTCCATCGTCCCTGGTGAGGAAGAGCTTAGTTGCCTCGACCTCGTCATCGTCGTACTTGCGCCGGCCGTGGAAATCTTCACCTCCATCACCGCCATAGCTGTCTTCCTCCACCATGTTAGGGCGTGGAAGATCTAAATGGACGGACTTTCATAGTTCATCTCACAGTTCGTCGTGTTCTTCGTCAAGGCGTTCCTGAAAGAAAAACTGCATACTTCTTCAGAGACATCCATTGTTCAGAATCCTCAGCTGAAGAATAAGGCTAAAGAACAGCGTCCTTAGAAGCGAGGCGAGAGGTCTGAAACTAACACTGTTTTGAGATCCCTGAAGATATTTATGCAGAATATTGCACTCCTCATGAGGCCACTCATGGCAAGGAGAACAAAAATCAGCGCAAGGTGCGCATTCAGTGGATTGAACGTAGATGGGCACGGAAATGGAGGGAATACCGCTATGTCACTCCTAAGTAGAAGAAGAAATTCGTAGTAAGTCCTCCATGCCAAAGACCTCCATTGGCACCAGGCCAAAAAGCTGATCCCTCTAGCTTTAGAAGAGGTGAGGAATTTCCAAAGGAATGGGCCAAGCACCAAAGAAAATTGGCTAAAGTGGCAAAAGAGGCAGTGAAGAAATTCAAAGAAGATTCTATTAATGTTGCTGCTGAATCATCTGCTAGTCAGCCCAAGAAGGCTATGAAGAAGAAATCTGCCGTGAAAGCATCTTCTTCTGCTATGCCCTCATGACCCAGCTCCTCAAAGTCCTCAGGGCCATCTGCTCAAGCAAAGCCCTTAGTTGCACCTGCAAAGTCCTCAGCACCAGGGCATCTTTCCATGTGCCAAAGGACTACATGCTTTCCAATCACTTCAGGAGCTTCAGCAAGTTCCTCAGCTCAACCTCAGTTGCTAAAGAAAAAGGTCACAGCTAGACGCGGCACAAGGCCAGCTCCTCACGAGAAGCATGTTGCCTTTGAAGTTCCATCGTCTGAAGATGAAGCTGAAGATGAAGAACTTGCAGAAATCATCAGAGACCGACAACACCGGGCTGCTAGTGCCAAATGCAGTGCTATGCCGCTCTTGCTGGATCCGAAGAAGATCCTTGATTTCATCGATATTTGGCATAAAGATCCCAACAGACTTCTTCCTGATCTGAACCTCACACCAGGACAAAGTCACATATTGACTGCTTTCATTTCTAAAGAAAAGTGGAATTTTGAGAGGGCCAGATCTGTGAAGAAAGATCAGTATATGAAGGAGCATTATCTAAAGAAAAATGTCCTAAAAATGACAACTAAAGAACTTGTGACTATTCAGTCTGAAATCAAAGCTCTCAGTGATGAATTTGACGCATATAAAGCTGATTGGCTAGGTGCCAAAGTCAGATTCGTCAAGCTGGCAAAAGGCCTCAAGTCCAATGTTGCTACTAATGCGCAACAAGAAATTCCTCAGGGTGAAGCATCTGCTCAGCCCACTAAAGAACATGCCAGCACCGCTGATGAAAATCGGGCTGCCGAAGATACTAAGAGTGCCAGGGCTGATGATGCTATTCCAGCTCCTGATGAAATTGCCAGTGTAACCACCAATGTTGCGCCTGAAGATCAATCCAGGCCAGCTAAAGAATCTGTTGTTGCGCCTGAAGAATTTGAACCTGCCAGGGCAACTGAAACAGTTGTGCCTGAAGAAACTGTGCCTCTTTCATCTCCCCCTGCAAAGTCTTCACAGAAGAAAATCACTCTCCTTCCTTCTACATTAGAAGCGAAGAAAACCAAGGCTGCTGACAGGACAACTGCGAAGAAGAGGAAAGCATCAGACGCCTCAAAGTCTTTAGCTCCGAAGAAAGTGAAGACTTTTACGAGCTCTTTCGAGAATCCAATTGATGTTGTTCTGCTGACTGTCATGCCATCAAAGGAAATTGTTCCTTTTGGTGAAGAATATGTCATTGCTGATGACACTGTTGAAGAAAATCCATCTGCGGCTACGTCAGAGCAGTTGGATGATGAAATTGAAGTGGATGCTATCCCTTCACCTCTACAGGTATCATCGCTGTTGCCTCAGTTCACTGCTGAAGAGGCCGGTGTTGAAGAAGTTGAAGCTGAGGTAGAGGATGTGTACATCGGGTCTATGACTCCAGTGATGAATGATAATTATTGGGAAAGTCATCATCCCAATTCTCCTCTGACCACTCCTTTGCAACAAATTCCTCAGTCCCCCATGCAAACTGAAGAAATTCACACGGGTTCTGATCAATGCCAAGCTTCACTTCACTCCGTCCCTGAAAAAAGTTCCAGCCACTAGTGCTGATGAAATGGAAAAGAAGACAACAGAAGAAACTGCGCGTGAGAATCGTCAGCCTGAGGCTCCAGAGGCTGTGCTTCAAGCGGTTGTGAAGACTTCCACTATAAATCTTCAGCCCAAGCCACAGAATCCTCACTCCAAGAAGCAGAAGTTCAAGGCTGTTGACTTCTTTGTTGAACACCATTTCTTCTCTGCTTTCAATCCCTATGACTCTGCTCGCCTTCGCCGCAAGCGCTTCTGGACTGCTTCTCAGATGAACTTCTATTCAACACTGCTGTTTGACAAGGATAAATTATTTGACCATATGCAAATTCCTCATGTGGATATGGAGTCTCTTCCATGTTTCACTCCAGTCCTCAGTGTTCTTGACGACGTAGGGCTGCTCAACTTCTGCACAGACATCTGCGACTAGAACGAAGAGCTAATTCTTTAGTTCTATGCCACTTTGCATCTGACAGGTAATGTCGATGATGTGAATTCACGGGTTCTGGACTGGATGACTGAAAACACTCATCACAAAGCTCCGGCCTCTGAATTGCTTCATGTCGTCCCAGTCAGTCCACCCACTTAAGGAGCTCTGAAACTGTATTAAGAACCTGAATTGCAAAATCATCTGATGCAAGTGTTGATGAAGGCTTGAAGGCTGGCCAAGCCCCAAGGACAAATTTCCTCATCAAGGATCTGCTGTATGTGCCAAGGACTGTCTATCAAATTCTGGACAAAACCCTCAGTCCAATTAAGGGCCACAACTCTTAAGAAGAAGAAGTTGTTGGCATCATGATGAATCTGCTTTTCAACATCATGCATGGTATTCCAATCAACTATCATGATTTCTTCATGATGACTTTGGCCAATGCTGCTTTGTCACCATTTGAGTTGAAGCCTTATGCTCCCTGGATCATGAAATTCATCAGATCAAGGACTTCAATTCATTACAAGGCTGACTTTCAGAATCATCTTAGCTATTTGTCACCTATTGAAGTCCTCAAATGGACTATTTCCTCAGCTGATGAGAAGGGCAAGGCTGCAATTATTGATGAAGGCACTCATCCATTGGATGGACAATTTTGAAAGGCAGCATCCTACACTACAAATGATGACTCTGCGGCTCATGACACTGTTGCAAATGCTTCAAAGCAAAATCCTCAAGCCACTGCTCCGCGTGTGATGATAGATCGTGAGATGCTCCTAAGGGCCAGTTCTTTTGGCAACTTAAAAAAAGCTGCTTTCTCCCCAACTTTTCCCATAAGCCGCCTCTCTTATTCGTTGGGGATTCTAAGCTAGTTTTGGGATAACTCTTATAGAAGTTTCAACAAATTTAGTGGGCGGCTTATTTTTTAAGCACGGGAGAGGCAACTTATTTTTTAAGCCGCCCAAAAGAACTGGCCCTAAGTCTTCATCAGAAGGTGGATCGAAATCACAAGTGGGTCAAGCGTCAGTTTGGTGCAATTCTTCAGAACATGATTGTCACTTCAAACTCTGTGAAGAAGAATCACTATTATCTGCATCAAGTCTTCGACCGCACTTGGACTATTCTCTCACATATCTACACTGATGATGAACTCAAGCAGATGGACTTCCAACAGGACTTTGACTGGTCTCAGCCTCTGATAACCCACAAGTGTAGGGGACCACAACAGCTTTCGAGGGTGAAGTGTTCAACCCAAATTTATTGATTCGACACAAGGGGAGCCAAAGAATATTCCTGAGTATTAGTAGTTGAGTTGTCAATTCAACCACACCTGGATAACTTAGTATCTGCAACAAGGTATTTAGTAGCAAAGTAGAATGATAATAAAGGTAACAGTAGCAAAAGTAAAGATAATAGTTTTTGGTTTTTTGTAGTAGTTGTAACAGCAGCAACGGAAAAGTAAATAAGCGAAGAACAATATATGAAAAGCTCGTAGGCAATGGATCAGTGATGGATAATTATGTCGGTTGCGATTCCTCATGTAATAGCTATAACATCGGGTGACACAGAACTAGCTCCAGTTCATCAATGTAATGTAGGCATGTATTCCGTAGATAGTCATACTTGCTTATGGAAAAGAACTTGCATGACATCTTTTGTCCTACCCTCCCGTGGCAGCGGGGTCCTAGCGGAAACTAAGGGAAATCAAGGCCTCCTTTTAATAGAGAACCAGAACAAAGCATTAGCACATAGTGAATATATGAACTCCTCAAACTACGGTCATCACCGAGAAGTATCCTGATTATTGTCACTTCGGGGTTGTCGGATCATAACACATAATAGGTGACTATAGACTTGCAAGATAGGATCAAGAACACGCATATATTCATGAAAACATAATAGGTTCAGATCTGAAATCATGGCACTCGGGACGCGTGACAAGCATTAAGCATAGCAAAGTCATAGCAACATCAATCTTAGAACATAGTGGATACTAGGGATCAAACCCTAACAAAACAAACTTGATGACATGGTAAATCTCATCCAACCCATCACCGTCTAGCAAGCCTACGATGGAATTACTCATGCACGGCGGTGAGCATCATGAAATTGGTGATGGAGGATGGTTGATGATGACGACGGCGACGAATCCCCCTCTCTGGAGCCCCGAACAGACTCCAGATCAGCCCTCCCAAGAGAGATTAGGGCTTGGCGGCGGCTCTGTGTCGTAAAACGCGATGAAGCTTTTTCTCTAATTTTTTTCTCCCCGAACGTGAATATATGGAGTTGGAGTTGAGGTCGGTGGGGGTCCGGGGGCCCACGAAATAGGGGGCGCGCCCAGGAGGAGGAGTGCGCCTCCTGTCTCGTGGACAGTGTGTGGGCCCCCTGGTCTTGATTCTTTCGCCAATAGTTTTTATATTTTCCAAAAAGTCCCTTCATGGATTTTTAGGACATTCCGAGAACTTTTCTTTTCTACACATAAAACAACATCATGGCAGTTCTGCTGAAAACAGCGTTAGTCCGGGTTAGTTTCATTCAAATCATGCAAGTTAGAGTCCAAAACAAGGGTAAAAGTGTTTGGAAAAGTAGATACGTTGGAGACGTATCAACTCCCCCAAGCTTAAACCTTTGCTTGTCCTCAAGCCATTCAGTTGATAAATTGAAAGTGATAAAGAAAAACTTTTACAAACTCTATTTACTCTTGTTGTTGTAAACATGAAAAGCCAGCATTCAAGTTTCAGCAAATACTATGAACTAACCATACTCACAATAACACTTAGGTCTCACAATTACTCATATAAGTAGCATAATCAGCTAGCGAGCCATAATAATAAAACTCGGATGACAACACTTTCTCAAAACAATCATAACATGATATAACAGAATGGTATCTCACTAGCCCTTTCTGAGAATGCAAAACATAAATGCAGAGCACCTTTAAAGATCAAGGACCGACTAAACATTGTAATTCATGGTAAAAGAGATCCAGTCAAGTCATACCCAATATAAACCAATAATAATGAATGCAAATGATAGTGTGCTCTCCAGCGGGTGCTTTTTAATAAGAAGGGTGATGACTCAACATAAAAGTAAATAGATATGCCCTTCGTAGAGGGAAGCAGGGGTTTGTAGAGGTGCCAGAGCTCGATTTTGAAATAGAGATTGAATAAAATTTTGAGCGGCATACTTTTGTTGTCAACACAACAACTATGAGATGGATGTATCTTCCATACTACATGCATTATAGGCAGTCCCCAAATAGAATGGTAAAGGTTTATACTCCCCCAACCACCAACAAGCATCAATCAATGGCTTGCTCGAAGCAACGAGTGCCTTCAACTAACAACAACCCTGTGGGAGTTTTGTTTAATTGTTTTGATTTGCTTTGATCTTTTTGGATCATGGGACTGGGCATCCCAGTTACCGGCCCTTTCTCGTGAATGAGGAGCAGAGTCCACTCCTCTTGAGAATAACCCACCTAGCATGGAAGATATCGACAGCCCTAGTTGAAACATGAGCTGCTCGAGCATACAAAACAGAATTTCATTTGAAGGTTTGGAGTTTGGCACATACAAATATACTTGGAACGGCAGGTAAATACCGCATATAGGAAGGTATAGTGGACTCATATGGAACAACTTTGGGGTTTATGGAGTTTGGATGCACAAGCAGTATTCACGCTTAGTATAGGTGAAGGCTAGAAAAAGACTAGGAAGCGACCAACTGAGAGAGCGACAACAGTCATAAACATGTATTAAAATTAATTCACACCAAATACAAGCATGAGTAGGATATAATCCACCATGAATATAAATATCATGAAGGCTATGTTGATTTGATTCAACTACATGCGTGAACATGTGCCAAGTCGAGTCACTCAATTCATTCGAAGGAGGATACCATCCCATCATACCACATCATAATCATTCTAATAGCATGTTGGCATGCAAGGTAAACCATTATAACTCATAGCTAATCAAGCATGGCACAAGCAACTATAATCTCTAAATGTCATTGCAAATATGTTTACTTCATAATAAGCTGAATCAGAAACGATGAACCCATCATATTCACAAAAAAAGAGAGGTCGAGTTTATACCAGCTTTTATCATCCCAATAAGTCCATCATATATCGTCATTATTGCCTTTCACTCGCACGACCCAACGATGTGTGTGATAGTAATAGTGCACGTGCATTGGACTAAGCTGGAATCTGCAAGCATTCAACTCAAGAGAGAAGACAAGTAATATGGGCTCTAAGTTAAATAAACAATCTTGCATATGAGAGCCACTAAACATTTTCAATATGATCCTCTCGACCCCCAAAAGGAAAGAAAAGAAAAATAAAACTATTTACACGGGAAAGCTCCCAACAAGTAAGAAGAAGAACTAGAAATCTTTTTGGATTTTCATTTTAATTTCTACTACAAGCATGGAAATTAAAATAACTATTTTTTTGGTTTTTCTTAAGGTTTATCAAACACACAAGAAGAAATCTAGAAAAAGAAAAATAAACTAGCATGGATAATACAGTGAAAGAGTATGAGCACCGACGACTAGTGTGTGAACATGAATGTAAAGTCGGTGAGAAATACGTACTCCCCCAAGCTTAGGCTTTTGGCCTAAGTTGGTCTAGTACCAAGGACCGCCTGGCTGATATCCATAAGTGAAACCGGGGTCATAATGAGATGCAGCGGCAACCGCCTCCTGAGCTGCAGCGTGTTGGCGAGCTGCCTCCGCTCTCCTCTCGTGTTCAGCTGCTTCCTCCCTGGTGACAACATATCTTCCTTTTGCCTGATAATCAAAAAGGTAGGGAGCAGGAACAGTAACAGGGACGACGTTGCGTCTGTCATAGGTTAGTCGATATTGGAGGAATTGTTCATTCCTCCCAAGAAATTGATGATTGACCATAGCTTCAAAATCCAAATAAACAGGAGGTATTATCATATCTACCTCTTGTGGGGCTATACCAAGATAATTATCCACTCGGGTTGCATAAATTCCTCCAAATAAATTTCCCTTTCTACTATTATTCTGCAACCTACGTGCAACTATTGCTCCCAAGTTATAACCTTTATAACCTAACACATCACTCTTGAGGACACACAGATCAGGAACACACATGTGACATGCTTCATCTTTACCATTAATGCATCTACCAATAAAGAGAGCAAAATAATGTATAGCAGGAAAATGAATGCTCCCTATGGTAGCTTGTGCTATGTCCCTAGATTCTCCCACAGTAATAGTAACAAGAAAATCTCTAAATTCAGATTTGTGACGATCATTAATATTACCCCACTGCGGGAGTTTGCAAGCAGTTGTGAAATCCTCTAAATCCATGGTATAAGATGTATCATAAATATCAAATATGAGACTAGGAGAATTATGCGCACAGTTATATTTGAACCTCCGCACAAAGGAATCAGTCAATTGATAGTACTGAGGACACTTATCTTGTAAGAAGTCCTCCAGCTCGGCATTATGCACATACGCGTCAAATTCCTCCTTGAAGCCTACTTCAACCATAAAATCATCGGATGGCCACTCACAAGCTCGTACATCCACGTCCCTTGGCAATTCAACATCTTGCTCACGTATAGCAATTTTGGGCCCTTTCTTTACCGAGGAACCACATTGGTACATTCTCCTAGACATAATTCTTTTTTTGAAAAGTTTCTGAAATTTTAGTAACTTCAAAATAAAAGTGAATAAAACTAAACAAGATTGGTAGCAACTACTCCTACAAGTGCCTAGAGCCTATATCATGCATTAGAATTGCTTGGGACCTGATAAATTTAACATGCAAGCTCAAGAACATGGTCATCTATGCAGCAAAAATTTGCAATGAATAAAGCACTAGAACAAAAACTAATTGGACCAATGGAGGAGTCACATACCAAGCAATAATCTCCCAAAGCAGTTTTGTGAATGGAGCTTTGAGCAAGGAGATCGAAAATCACAGCAAAAAGAGCTAGAACTCGTGCTTGAGCTGGATGGGGATTTTTTTGGGTAGAAGATGAAGTATGTGGGTGCTGGCATAAGTGGAGGGGGCCACCAGGGGCCCACGAGACAGGGGTGCGCCCTATAGGGGGGGGGGCCTCCACTCTCGTGGCCTGGTGCTTGCCCCTCCTGCAGTGTTTTCAGTGCCTAAAATCCTCAAATATTCCAAAAAAAAATCATACTAAATTTGCAGGGCATTTGGAGCACTTTTATTTTCAGGATATTTTTTAATGCACGAATAATTCAGAAAACAGACAGATAATACTATTTTTGCTTTATTTATTCTAAATAATAGAAAGTAAAAAGTGGGTACAGAAGGTTGTGCCTTCTAGTTTCATCCATCTCATGATCATCAAAATGAATCCACTAACAAGGTTGATCAAGTCTTGTTAACAAACTCATTCAGAATAACACGGAACCGGAGAAATTTCGGATAACACTAAGTTACCTCAACGGGGATAAGAAAATCCCCAATAATAAGAATATCATACTCTTTCTTGACAGTAGGGAGAGAAAATTCAAAACCTCCAATAATAATAGTTGGAACTTTTCCAGTAGAATTAATGCTATGAACTTGAGCTTGTTTCCTCGGGAAGTGTACCGTATGCTCATTACCATTAACATGAAAAGTGACATTACCTTTGTTGCAATCAATAACAACCCCTGCAGTATTAAGAAAAGGTCTACCAAGGACAATAGACATACTATCGTCCTCGGGAATATCAAGAATAACAAAGTCCGTTAAGATAGTGACATTTGCAACCACAACAGGCACATCCTCACAAATACCGGCAGGTATAGCAGTTGATTTATCAGCCATTTGCAAAGATATTTCAGTAGGTGTCAACTTATTCAATTCAAGTCTACGATATAAAGAGAGAGGCATAACACTAACACCGGCTCCAAGATCACATAAAGAAGTTCTAACATAATTTCTTTTAATGGAGCATGATATAGTTGGTAACCCGGGATCTCCAAGTTTCTTTTGTATTCCACCCTTAAAAGTGTAATTAGCAAGCATGGTGGAAATTTCAGCTTCCAGTATCTTTCTTTTATTTGTGATGATATCCTTCATACACTTACCATATGGATTTACTTTAAGCATATCAGTTAAGCGCATACGTAAGAAAGATACTGGAAGTCCTCATCATCCTTTGACTTGGATGGTTTAGGAGGAAAGGGCATGGGTTTCTGAACCCATGGTTCTCTTTCTCTACCGTGCTTCCTAGCAACAAAATCTCTCTTATCATAACGTTGATTCTTTGATTGTGGGTTATCAAGATCAACAGCAGGTTCAATCTCTACTATATTGTTTTTGCTAGGTTGAGCATCGACATGAACATTATCATTAACATTATCACTAGGTTCATGTTCATCACCTGATCGAGTTTCAGCATCAGAGATAGAAATATCATTGGAATTCTCAGGTGTGTCTACAGTAGGTTCACTAGAAGCATGCAAAGTTCTATAGTTTTTCTTTTTCTTCTTTTTAGAAGAACTAGGTGTCTCTAAATTGTTTCTCTGAGAATCTTGCTCGAATCTCTTAGGGTGGCCTTCAGGATACAAAGGTTCCGGAGTCATTCTACCAGTTCTATTAGCCACTCTAACAGCAAAGTCATTTTTATTATTTAATTCATCAAGCAAATCATTTTGAGCTTTGAGTACTTGCTCAGCTTGAGTAGCAACCATAGAAAAATATTTGTTAATGAGTTTGAGTTCACCTTTAACTCTAGCCATATTATCGCTTACGCGTCCTATCTCAAAAGCATTATTCTTTAACTCTCTACCAACATAAGCATTAAAACTTTCTTGTCTAGCCATAAAGTCATTAAATTCATCTAAGCATGGGCTATGAAATTTAGTAGAGGGGATTTCAACTTTATCATATCTATAGAGAGAATTTACCTTTACTACCTATGTTGGGTTATCAAGACAATGTGGTTCTTCAATAGGCGGTATATTAAGACCATGTATTTCTTCAATAGGTGGTAAATTCTTAACATCTTCAGCTTTAATACCTTTTTATTTCATTGATTTCTTTGCCTCTTGCATATCTTCAGGACTGAGAAATAAAACACCTCTCTTCTTCGGAGTGGGTTTAGGAATAGGCTCAGGAGTTGGCTCAATTGGTTTAGGAATTGCTTCAGGAATTGGCTCAAGAAGAGTCTGATTATTTTCATTAGTCAACATATTATTCAATAATATTTCAGCTTCATCGACTGTTCTTTCCCTAAAAACACAACCAGCACAACTATCCAAGTAGTCCTTGGAAGCATCGGTTAGTCCATTATAAAAGATATCAAGTATTTCATTTTTCTTGAGAGGATGATCAGGCAAAGCATTAAGTAACCGGAGAAGCCTCCCCCAAGCTTGTGGGAGACTCTCTTCTTTCATTTGCACAAAACTATATATTTCTCGCAAGGCAGCTTGCTTCTTATGAGCAGGGAAATATTTAGCAGTGAAGTAATAAATCATATCCTGGGGACTACACACACAACCAGGAGCAAGATAATTATACCAAGTCTTAGCATCACCCTTTAATGAGAACGGAAATATCTTAAGGATATAAAAATAGCGAGACTTCTCATCATTAGTAAACAGGGTAGCTATATCATTCAACTTGGTAAGATGTGCCACAACAGTTTCAGATTCAAGGCCATAAAAAGGATCAGATTCAACTAGAGTGATAATCTCAGGATCAACAGAGAATTCATAATCCTTATCACTGACACAGATAGGTGAAGTAGCAAAAGTAGGGTCAGGTTTCATTCTAGCATTAAGAGACTGCTGCTTCCATTTAGCTAATAATTTCTTAAGATCATATTTATCATTGCAAGCAAAGATAGCTCTAGCAGTTTCTTTATTCATGACATAACCCTCAGGAACAATAGGTAATTCATAATCATTGGAAGAATTTTCATCATCACTATCATCAATAATAGCATCCTCAATATTTTCATTCCCCTAACTAGCAAGTTGTTCATCAAGAAATTCACCTAATGGCAAAGTAGTATCACGCACAGAAGTAGTTCCATCATGCATAGCAGAAGTGGCATCATCAATAACATGCGACATATCAGAATTCATAGCAGTAGCAGGTTTAGGTGTTGCAAGCTTACTAATAACGGAAGGAGAATCTAGTGCAGAGCTAGATGGCAGTTCCTTACCTCCCCTCATAGTTGAGGGCAAAATCTTGGTTGTGTCGTCTTTCAAGTTCTTCATAGTGATCAACGGATATAAATCCCAAGTGACTCAGAGAATAGAGCTATGATCCCCGACAACGGCGCCAGAAATTTGTCTTGTTAACCCACAAGTGTAGGGGATCGCAACAACTTTCGAGGGTAAAGTATTCAACCCAAATTTATTGATTCGACACAAGGGGAGCCAAAGAATATTCTTGAGTATTAGCAGTTGAGTTGTCAATTCAACCACACCTGGATAACTTAGTATCTGCAGCAAGGTATTTAGTAGCAAAGTAGTATGATAATAAAGGTAACAGTAGCAAAAGTAAAGATAATAGTTTTTGGGTTTTTGTAGTAGTTGTAACAGTAGCAGCGGAAAAGTAAATAAGCGAAGAACAATATATGAAAAGCTCTTAAGCAATGGATCAGTGATGGATAATTATGCCGGATGCGATTCCTCATGTAATAGCTATAACATAGGGTGACACAGACCTAGCTCCAGTTCATCAATGTAATGTAGGCATGTATTCCGTAAATAGTCATACGTGCTTATGGAAAAGAACTTGCATGACATCTTTTGTCCTACCCCCCCCCCCCCCCGTGGCAGCGGGGTCCTAGCGGAAACTAAGGGATATCAAGGCCTCCTTTCAATAGAGAACCGGAACAAAGCATTAGAACATAGTGAATACATGAACTCCTCAAACTACGGTCATCACCGAGAAGTATCCCGATTATTGTCACTTCGGGGTTGTCGGATCATAACACATAATAGGTGACTATAGACTTGCAAGATAGGATCAAGAACACACATATATTCATGAAAACATAATAGGTTCAGATCTGAAATCATGGCACTCGGGCCCTCGTGACAAGCATTAAGCATAGCGAAGTCATAGCAACATCAATCTCAGAACATAGTGGATACTAGGGATCAAACCCTAACAAAACTAACTTGATTACATGGTAAATCTCATCCAACCCATCACCGTTCAGCAAGCCTACGATGGAATTACTCACGCACGACGGTGAGCATCATGAAACTGGTGATGGAGGATGGTTGATGATGACGACGGTGACGAATCCCCCTCTCCGGAGCCCCAAACGGACTCCAGATCAGCCCTCCTGAGAGAGATTAGGGCTTGGCGGCGGCTCCGTGTTGTAAAACGCGATGAAACTTTTTCTATGATTTTTTTCTCCCCTAACGTGAATATATGGAGTTGGAATTGAGGTCGGTGGGGGTCCAGGGGGCCCACCAGATAGGGGGGCGCGCCCCCCTGTCTCGTGGACAGGGTGTAGGCCCCCTGGTCTTGATTCTTTCGCCAATATTTTTTATATTTTCCAAAAAGTCCCTTCGTGGATTTTCAGGACATTCTGAGAACTTTTCTTTTCTACACATAAAACAACATCATGGCAGTTCTGCTGAAAACAGCGTCAGTCTGGGTTAGTTTCATTCAAATCATGCAAGTTAGAGTCCAAAACAAGGGCAAAAGTGTTTGGAAAAGTAGATACGTTGGAGACGTATCAGCCTCCATCGAAGAAATTCAAGAAAGTCAAAGTTCCTCAGCTGGTCATCAGCTCATATTCTTCATCGTGTGAGACGGACAAAGCTGAAGATTTGGACGACACTACAGCAGGCCCTACAACAACGGACGACCCCAACAACGTTGGCGCTCCTCCATCAACATCATGATGATATTCTTCAAGGGCGTTAGTCCTCACTTTTCGGCCCTTTTGGTCATTTGATGACAAAGGGGGAGAAATTTGAGTTAATCTTCAAGCGGGTCTATTATATGGGCGTTTCTTGCTAAGTAACAACTCTTGTTCTTCTGAGGTGTTTGATTCGCCGAGTTGTAAACTTAAAGTCCTATGGTGGTGTGACACTTTTGACTAGTTTCTGCATGCTTAATTCCTCAAGTACTTAATGCACGCATGCTGAATTTCGTCAGACACCATATTTCATCATGCATTTCAAATTCTTTATATTATATGTTAAATGCGTGTACAAATTACAAGATATAGGGGGAGATCTCCACCATTTTACTCTTCAATGTGCATTGCTCCTTGAAAGCAAATTCCTCACATATGCACATCTTCAGGGGGAGTTCTTCTATATCTTGCAATCAAATTCCTTAATATTGAGCACTTTCAATTGATATGTTTATCCCCGTTGAAAACTTAACCTATTTGTCATCAATCACAAAAAAGGGGGATATTGTAAGTGCATATAGTGCCCCTTAGTGATTTTGGTGTATTGAAGACTTATAGGTTAAGGGACTAATATGTTTGTGGGTGTACACATGCTCTATTAGTCGATGAGGAGTTTTATATTTACGATGAAAGTCGGCCCCTAAAAATGTATATCTTCAGTTGAAGACTTTGGTTCTCCTAATGATTTTGAAAGTGAAGAACTTAGTGTGACCTTGAAGACTTGGATATTCATGCGAGGATTACGAAGTGTGAAGACTTTTGTTTTTCTAGTTTGTTTTTCTCTTTGTTGAGTCATAGGAAACACCATACTGTTAAAGGGGGTCGAGGTAATACCAAGGAATGTGGTTTCCAAGTGATGCTCATCTCAAAATCCTACATATACCCAATCCTTTCGAGTGAAGCCATTGGAAATCTCATATCAGTTCACTCAATTTCTTCAGTGACAGAGGCGAAGATCTTCTGGTCCCTGAGGACTTTGTTCTGACTGGAATTCGCCAGTGCGGATTGCCTACACAATGAGGAACATGATAGCCCCAAGGAATTTGAACCTCATATTTCCGATCGTTGCTGTGCTCTGTGCCAGCTGTCCAAAATATCTACCCGCCTAACGGTCATATCATTAAATGGCATTTATGCCTTATCATGTCAGGCTGCTCCCTAGGCTATAAATAGCCGCCCCCTACAACCACTAGCTGGTTGGCTGCTCCGAGAGAAACTGACACTTGTCATTGAGAGCATCCCATCCTCCGAGGACTTTGAGCGAAAATCATCAAGTGAGGACTAGCTGGTTGGAAATGGTCTACCAAATCATTGTCTTCACCAAGCCAACTGGTTCTATTTCCCCAATCCTTTCATTTCCTCATTCATGTGTTGATGAACCTGATCATTACTGTTTGAAGACTTGGACTGAAGACTTTCTCAAATTCCTCTATCCTAATTCTTCAGTAACATAGTCTTCAACCTGCTTATCATGTTTTCACGCTATCTATACTTTGTGCTTGTTTTCATTTCATCATGATGACTATGTTGTTGCTCTGTTATGCTCATACCTGAGTACTTATTCTGCTGCTAGTGTGTCATTGCTTAGGAATTTCTTCACCCAGAAATTCCTTAGTGACGAATTTGTAAAAATTTCCTATTCACCCCCCTCTAGTCGATATAATGCACTTTCATATACTAAGCAAAAAAGTGAAGCACCCGCGGTTGATGCTATGGAGTATAGAAGTGTGGTACGAAAGTTGAGGTATCTCACAAATACAAGAGCGGACATGGCCTATTCCATTAGCATAGTGAGTCAATTCATGGAAGCACCCACACGGAACATTGGGAAGTTGTGGATAATATACTCAGGTATATAAAAAAGGACAACAAACTTTCGTTGTGTCTATTTAAGAGAAAAGAAGGAGATGGTGGAGCTACTAGGCTACAGTGTTAGAGACATGGCAGGAGATGTGGACGACCGTAAAAGTACCTCTGGTGTGGCATATTTCTTGGAAGGAAGCATAGTGAGTTGGCTATCTCAAAAGCATAAGGTGGTCACATTATCATCTCATGAAGCGGAGTCTATTGCAGCTGCAACCAGGATGTGTCAAGCCGTGTGCTTAGGAAGGATACTCGTTGACCTCACAGGTACGGAACCATAACGATTCATGCTCAACGTTGACGACAAGTCTACAATCTCCCTGTTCTAGAATTCAATGCATCATGGCAGATGCAAGCATACCGATACAAGGTATCGTTATTTAAGGGAGTGCGTGGAAGAAAGCAAGATTGACGTCAACTACGTTTGCACCGACGACCAGCTTGCAGATATCCAAACCAGATCTTTGGGACGACAGAAGTTCGTGAAGATGCAACGAAGGATCGGTGTCCAAGTGGTGTCGTGAGAACATCGTATTTAGGAGAGTGATTGTTGGAATTAATCACGATTAGTGGCTTTGTCCGGCTCGGACGGTGCAATCACACCAAGCCGTATATGTATAGGACTAGCAGATATGCCTGTGCGTTGCAACGGGAAAAAAAATAATGTATACTTAAATTTAGTAAGAATTGTACGTGCAAGTACAACGCCTCATGTTGCTCCGCAAACAACACGTTAATTGCCTTGCCCATCCAAATGCCCACCAACACGGCATGACGGCATTTGGACGATACCAACCGACGGCCCGAAGGTTTATCAGCCGCTTATGAATCATGAAACGAGCCTTGGCACCTATAGCAAAAATAAGACACAATCATTAGAGAGGCTACTAAATAAATAATGAACACATTATATGCTGAAGATGCAATGCACTAACTGTCTTCATGTGTAATTTTTAGGCTGCCTCTCTTCCATTTTTCAATGGATAAATCATATCAACGCGTCATTCGCTGCTTATCAATTTTCAAGATGTCTTGTTGATACCTAAGGTAACCCAGGGACATATATATATTGGTGAGGTTAATCTAAAAAAAGCAAGGAGGGGTTACTCTTTTTTTTTCTGAGAAAACTTCTGATCTATTCATCGAAGTGTTTCAAACTTTATAATAATAAACAGTCAGGAAGTCATCGTGTTAAGGTCCCATATGACTAGCGCACCAGACGTAAATGTATTATGTGCTCATTCATTAAGAAGTACCTCTTGATTAGATGGATGTGTGTGTTTCAACTTTATAATCTTTATCACCTAGTTTTTTGTCTTAACATAGTTAATGCCCAAAGGGCGCTCCCGCTATGGCCATAACTATTTCCTTCCCTGTACTATTCGCTTTTTTCTTAACATAGTTAATGCCCAAAGGGCGCTCCCGCTATGGCCATAAATCCTATTTTACCGAAAAAGGGTTTCCCCTGCTTTATATTATAAAGCAAATATCACCACATCCATCTGAGCGAGCCAAACATATACACGCCACCACGACACACAACAAACACACCCAAAGGCTAGATACAAAGGTGCCGAGCAGCATCACACCACTCGGACATAACCCAGACAACAAAATATGAGCTACGAAGAACCACTTGGAGCCACTGAGGGGGTGAGACGGACCATGACGAAGCAAAAGGACTGCAAGACGGTGCCTCCCAGAAGGGTACGACCACGGATAGCCGCCACCTTTCGATCTGCAGATCAAGTTTTCACCCGGAGCGACACAAGGGGCGGGAGCACCATGACGGAGCCTTCAAGAGGAATACGACGTCCACGGACGCCGCCACCGACGACCAGAAAAGGACTGGGCAGGTGATGAACCCCAGTGCTCGCACCCCGCCGACACACCCCTGCTTCGCCAACCACCTGCAGCCACGTCCCTCGCTAGACCATGGCTGCCCGCCCGCACAGGACACGCAGGTTCCGCCCCGAACGACATGCCTCCCGCCGCCAGGGCCGCCGCCCAACATCCAGACACCCCCAAGACCATCCAAAGAGATCAACTTTGCACCAAAAGAACCCCATCGACTGACGAACCGCAGCGTACATCCTGCCTTGAACATCGCCGGAGCTGCGACAACCAGCACGCGGTTTGGGAAAGGGGGAGGTGGGGAACCAGACGCATCCGCCGGCTGGACCCAGATCTGGCCGAACGCCACCGCCAGAGCCCGCCGCGCACCACCTTCGCTGCAGCCCCTTCACGCCGCCGCCCACAACTCGCATCGCCATAGCCAGCTGCTGCCGCCGAGCCCTGAGCGTACGCCGCGCCACCGCCCGACACGGAGGCCCGTGCCTGACGGACCGAGAGGCGGAAGGAGACGGCCCCGCCGCCGCTAGCACTGGCGGGCGCTCGCGGGAGCGTCGCGGGAGGGAGGGAGGGGAGGAGGGGAGGCCAGAAGGGACAACCATGCATGCATGTTTTTTTCTTTCATCTTAATCCTCCTGCATGACCATGGTTCCTTTTGATATAGGACCAGACTGATTTCCTTCCTTATTTTCGTGTCACATGGACTCAATTCCTTTCCTTCCTCATTTGACCATGTATAGAATGTGCAACGTCCATATCTCATATATTCCCTCATTTGCTTCCTTATTTCACGTGCATGTCTCATGAATTCCTTCCTCTCTGTAGATAAGAGAAACTTTGTTCTCCGCCTTTGCTTATTGATTTCCAAGACAGCTCCTTGATAACAAAGAAACTAAATGGCTTATATAAATTAGAAGGGTTAAATGTAAGAGGGCGTGCTTATTGATTTCCAAGACAGCTCCTTGATAACAAAGAAACTGAATGGCCTATATAAATTACAAGGGTTAGATGTAAGAGGGCGAGGTGAGACTACATTTAATAAGGCAAATTTTGAACAAAGTTGGTGTTGGGTCAGTCAGGCTGCGCACGTTATATGTGGGAGGGAAGTCGTGGGTGACAACAAATATATTTTTGCCATTGCACCAGGCTATGATGGGCCACAACCCATGTAGCCTGCGCTTTGCCCTCACGTGGGCCGGATTGCGTCGCTGTGACGGGACTGTTCTTTTTTTCAATTAACGTACAAATCTTTTCTAACGCAGAAAAAAATAGTACCAGCTCGGGTACAAAAAAAATCATGCATGATGAACGGATGAAAATTTGAGAGAAACGCACCTTGCTTTATTATAGGATACATATATAGGATATAGGATATAGGATATAGGATATAGGAGTAGGATATAGGTTATAGGATATATATGACTAGTTCAGCCTAACTTAGCTCCTATATATACTTTTACCCGGAGCTCCCACGTAAGCATTGGAGTCAATTGAGCCCAATGAAATCCTTCATTACTTTAGTGCTAATTACTGTTTATTTACTGAAGACGACCCCACTGTCATAGACCGACCCCATCAAACTTTTTTGCTAGCTTTGTCACTCCTGTAAGATTTTGTAATCAGATCAACAAGATAACCAGGACACGTTCCTGTTGCCATCGGCGTCTAGTGTTCTGGCGTGCGTGCGTTTCGTCGGCCGTTCCTGTTGCCATCAATCCGGCGTCCAGTGTTCTGGCGTGCGTGCATTTCGTCGGCGGCGTGCACGTACATGGATGCATGTACTAGTTATCTAGCTAGCGACGTGCGGGAGAATCGCTCCAGCTGGGATAGAGATCAGGTGACATGCAAACGGCATGTCACCGTGTGCCTCGCGGCCTCCTATCCACCGTCCAGCCCGCATCCAACGGACAGTAGCTTCCCAAGGCAAAAACAACATTCAGACTTTGACTAAATTAGGCACGCCTAGGTCAGCGCGGGTCGGGGAAAAATCTGGCGGGGAAGGCTAGGTAAAAGGCGGGCTTTGGCGCGGCGATTCGCCGGCGTCTCCTCGTCTCGCGACCTTCGCCGGCCGCCGCCCGCCCCCGCCGCCCGCCGCCGCCGCCGCCGCCACTTAGGAGAGGCAGGGAGAAGCGCCGTCCGCCGCGGGAACCAAGGCCGAACGCCGCCGCGGGTCGGGGACGAGCGTCGTCCGCCGCGGGAGCTGGGGACGAGCGCCGCCGCGAGTCGGGACGAGCGCCACCGCGAGCTGGTTCATCATCGTCAACGACCTCTTCTCAGGTCCCCTCTCTCTCTCTCTCTTATTCCATTAGTACAGAGGCGGAGCTAGCTGATCTCTGTCCTTAGTAGTGATTTTTGTTGTGCGGTTAGTAGTGATTTTTGTTGGGGCAAAGCTAGCTGACATCGCTATGCACGAGCTTTGCCTAGGCTCCTCGCGATGTCTCGCTCCGCTATGATTTGTGCACTCGATCAGGTTCTGGAAACAAAGTATACTGGTAGAACTATACTAATAGTGACAAACTATACTCTGAATAATATGGAGACTTGCAGCACTACGCTCTGAAAATATCAGTCAGCACTACACTCTGAATAAATATGAAGACTTGCAGCACTACACTCTAAAAATATCAGTCAGCACTATGCACACTCTGAATAAATATGGAGACTTGCAGCACTACACTCTGAAAATATCAGTCAGCACTATCCACACTCTGAATAAATATGGAGACTTGCAGCGAGTATTGTACTTCTATTTTCTCTGTTCACTACAGTACAACAGTATACTTCTATAATTCATAACTCAAGTGGGAGTGGAGGATGAAGTGGAGGATGGAGTGGAAGATGAAGAAAAAGAGCCTCATATTCTCACATATTTTGGTGCTTGTATGTATGGATATGAGGACAAGGTAGCATTTGAAGAAGCGTTTGACAATATGAGGCTCAAAGTGCATAAGCAAACTTGGTTAGATAGCATCTACAAGGTGAAAGAAAAATGGGCTGAATGTTATATGAGAGATGTCTTTAGCTTGGGAGTGAGAAGTACACAGTTAAGTGACAGCTTCAACAATGCGTTGAAAAATCATTTGAAATCAGATTTTCATATTCTTCGGTTCTTGATGCATTTTGAGAGGACGGTGGAAGTAAAAAGAACAAAGGAATTGCAATTTGAATTCAATGCAAGAAAATATATACCAATAATTAAGATGTTCACTCCTATGTTGGTGGAAGCAAGCAAAGTGTACACTTCGATTATATTTGAAGCTTTCCAAGGTGAGTATGAAAGATCAATGGCTGCATGTTGTAGAGTATTGGATGGAAATAACAGATTTGCCGTTGCTATTGCGAGTTTGCATGGTGATTTAGAGTTTGAGGAGGAGCGCATAGTGATAGGTGATCCTTTGACCAAAACGGTTTCATGTAGTTATGGAATGTTCAATAGTACTGAAACTTCAAATCATGTACTTCTGAATTACTTGTGATGAAGTGGGTTGTCTGAATCTAAATAGTGATGAATGACATGTCTAAATTTCAAAACTGAATTTCTTGTGAATCTGAGTGCAAACAGTTTTTTGACTGTGCTTGCACTGTTTCCGGACTAAAAGGTTGATGTTTGTATTGTGTTTTGTTCAAAACACTTGTTTGTACTATTGAATATAAATGAGTCACGTGTTTGGGCTGAAAAATTTGTTTGTACTGTTGAATATAAAAGAGGCGCTTTGTACAGTTGAATATAAAAGATTTGTATCTGTATCATATAAAGTTTAAAACTGTGAAGTTTCAGAGTGTCTGGTCTGAAAACTGTGAAGTCTGAATGTTGTTTTTGCTTTGGAAAGTTGCTGTCCGTTGGATGTAGGCTGGGCGGTGGATGGGAGGCCGCGAGGCACACGGTGACATGCCATTTGCATGTCACCTGATCTCTCCAGCTGCGTGTGTTGCTGTCCTGCTTATTGTCTACGTGCGTATCTCCACGGAGAAGCCAACTTGTGCCTACGTGTATCTCTCGGCCAAAAGTATCGGCTCGTGAATTGCGTCGCATAACTACGTCAGAAAGTACTCAACGTAAAGGGACGGTGCCAACACAATCTTCGAGTGGGAGAGATGAAGTATCATGGAACCCTGAGGCCTCGGGCTGCTTCTCTTCGCGATCCTTGTACAAGGAAATATTCCAAGTTTCCAACCCGTGCGACCTTAAGGGATTGTGGAAGGCTCGGTTCCGGCCAAAATTAAGATCTTTCTTTGGCAAGCCAAGCGGAATCACATTACCAGCGGTGATGATCAAGTCCAAAAACGACACGGCCATGAGATGGCAAGTGTCTGTGGTGTGGGGATTCCGAGGATAGGGATCACCTCCTATGTACGTGTATCGTGGCTAGATTCATGCCATTAGAGAGATAACTGAAGGGGCGTGGAATCTGAGTAGGTTCACCATCGTCCTTAGGTTGATCCGGGGGTGAAGGCGAGCGATTGCCAATTGGCATGGCTGGGTTTTGGGGCCATGGCTTGGGCTCTATGGACGATGCGTAAAAAAGCTTTGATAGACGGGATTTTTTTTTCGACACTCGGCTGACGTATTATACAAAATGATATCTTTCTTGCAGACGAAAGGACAAAGGAAGTGCGAAGTTCCTCGCGCTAAAGATGGGGCAATGTGCACTGAGCCACGACCTGGAGGTTAGAGGTGCAAGTGACCGCCTGCCAGCTATCTTCTGTCAGGGAGCTCCTATACGGCGCACTAAGCGCCGGTACAGGCAACTGGCGCCCACTGTCGCTATCTGGTGGGCCGGCCCAGGAACACGCACAGAAAAAACTCCCAAAAAATCTGCTCCAACAGGATTCGATTTCATGCCGTTTAGTTATGGCGGAACATGCCTAACCAGTACATCTACTACAACCTAGTGATTCATTACAGCGCGAGATATTTAACAACAACACTAACCGCACTATTTCTAGTACAAACAATTTAGAAAGACGTGATTTTTTCGAAAAGAAAAAATCGCGAATTAGAAAAAAGTTCATGTCTTCAAAAACTTTCACCAAATTTTATAAAAGATCACCGTGTATTACATAAAATTTCATTGTACTAAGAAAAATGTTGATTGTATATTATGAAAATTGTTCACCTTTGCATATAAAAATGTTTGTCGTGTATCATAAAAATGTTCATCGTATATTATGAAAATTTTCAATGTTTTTACTAAATGTTGAATGCATATTCAAAAATTGTTCGACACATATAATCATATTGTTTCAAAAATGTTCATCTTGTATTATTTAAAATGTTCGATGGATATAAAAAATGTTCAGGATATATATATATATATATATATATATATATATATATATATATATATATATATATACACACACACACATATATATATATATATACACACACACATATATATATATATACAATAATTAGGTAGTATATATATACTAATTTTTAGGTATTATGTACCATGTTTTGAGTATGCTCTTTTTTACGTACAAATATGTACGTATTTCACAAACATAACAAAAACTATGAGCTTATATGCAATTTTTCATGTAATTTGCTTTTAAATATCTTAGATATAGTATATGAACATATTTAAAATAATAAAATAGTATATATAATACCAGATGGTAGTATATGAGATATGTGGGGTAACTACCACCGGATGGTAGGATGAATTTTCCCTATATATATATATATATATATATATATATATATATATATATATATATATATATATATATATATATATATATATATAGGGAAAATGCATCCTACTACCGGGTGTAGCTACACCCATTTCTTATATACTATCATGTGGTAGTATATATACTCTAATTTATTATTTTTATTATGTTCATATACTATATTTAAGATACTCCAAAGTGAGTTATATGAAAAATTTGCAAGTGAGCTTATAGTTTTATTGTATTTGTGAAATACGTACATATTTATACGCGAAATGAAGTATGCACAAAATATGATACATACTACCAAAAAAGTAGTATATAGTACCTAAACATTTTTATATACTACATACTACGCGTACATACTCTCCGATATGATAGATACTACTTAGAATGTATGAAACAAAAGTGGGAGTAACTACCCGATGGTAGAGAAATATATATATATATATATATATATATATATATATATATATATATATATATATATATATATATATATATATATATATATCGCGCTATTCGTCACCCTGGGTGAGGAATAGTTATTCTTCACCCCCTCTATATTTTGACATTAATGCATCATATTTTTACGCTTCATAAATTTTATCTTATTTTATACATAAAAAGAGAATGTAAGAAAATATGTACTCGCCGTAAAAAAAAATTTATGTTACGCAAAATTACAAATGTAAAAGCAGTGTAAAACATACATAAAATATGATTTTTCTGGTCTTATAATTTATATTATTTTGTTTTTTATACCAAATTTTACATATTGAATCAATATGCATGTAACTATTTATATTGTAAACGTAATTTATTTATGAAGCGATCGTAAGATTACCTCGGGTGAAGAATAACTTATTCTGCATCTTGGGTGATGAATAGTAACACTATATATATATATATATATATATATATATATATATATATATATATATATATATATATTTATACAAATCACTTGGGAGTATCTTAGATATAGTATATGAACATACTAAAAATAATAAAATAAAGTATATACTACCACATGATAGTATATGAGAAACGAGTGTAGCTACACCCGGTAGTAGGATGCATTTTCCCTATATATATATATATATATATATATATATATATATATATATATATATATATATATATATAGATTTTTTCTATTTTGGTTTTGGTTATTCAATGAGTATACAATTGTTCACTATGTTTCTTAATTTTGTTCAGTATATATTACACAATGTTCAATGTGTATTCGCAAATTGTTCAACGTATTTTCAAAAAATGTTCAGCACGTGTCCGAAAATTCTATGTATGGTGAAAAATATTCAAATACACGTAGAACTTTTTTTTAAATACGATGAACTCCTTTTGAATGCACGCTGAACAAAATTTCTATACATGATGAACATTTTTTATACACACTGAACATTTTTCGAAATTCATCAAAATTGACAATAGTTCATCAATATTGAAAGAAAGTTCATCGATATGAAATAAAGTTACAAAATTGAAAAACAAATTTCGCGTTTAGCAGAAAAGAAGAAAGAAAGAAAAAGAAAGAAAAAAAAAAGAAAAACAGAAAAAAAAACTCTTTACATGAAACAGGAAATAATAAAAGGTTAAAAGTTTTTTGCGTTTTCAAAATCAGAAAAAAAAAGTGGGCCGGCCCAGTGCGGCGGGAGGGTGTGCGCCCGATTGCATCTATGCCTAAAACGGGCGCTTAAGGCGCCTTTAGGATTTGCCCTTCCGTCATGCTATGGGCATCGTGGTAGTGTGTAGGCCTGCGACTGGCGCGGCGTCGCTGTCTTCAGCCTTTGGGCTTGTATCTGCTTTGTTTTATTTAGTCCGGCGAACTTTACTAGCTATGGCCTTGGTTGTCAGAACTTATGTTTCTAGGGCCTCATCCTTAAGGCCCGGCAAGCGCCCTCTTTCTAAAAAAACGTATAAATTTGAGAACTCGTAACCATAGTGCGATGCACAACAAATTTATTAAAACAGTTATATATAATGTAGTATCTTGCAAACTCTTGGCACTTAGTTCTCAACATTATCGGTTGTGAAGAACTGCAGCAGCTTTGATGACATCTCCGGGAAGACACGAGTTGGGCGGTAGTCCTTATTCAGGCAGACGACGGTGGCCCCAGCTTCCAAAACGAGCTGTCATTAGAAGACATAGATCAACAAGGTATACATGACGACCCATTCATTCCGAGCAAGGTAAATCCTTAGCACGCGTACCTTACGATCTGGCAGCCTGTCGATGAAATGTTCAACATATAATCTGGCGCCCTTGATTTCGAGAACCCTCACCCTGACAACAAACTTGTCACCGCTCTGGAAATGCAAACGTAACGATTAAACCATGATAAATTTTCAGTCTTCTAGAATGTTACATGTACAGGTACATACCCTCAGAGGCGTGAAGTACTTTAGGTTCAGCTCCGACAGCGCCATGGCATTGCCTGTGCGTGCTAGGTATGCCGTGCTGATGCCAAGGCGCGTTACCAGTTCCTCACGAGCTGTACTTGGTTGCGAATCCAAGATATAAACCAGAAGGAAAAAAATATTAGCCGATATGTGAAGAGAAGATTGCAAGCGTACAAGTATCGGGTGCTAGGACCTTCGTGGATGTAAACAACATAGATGGCATTGTTAACTACCCCATACTTGTCAAGTTCGCTATCGCGAACGGTCATCTCCAGTTCAAAGAATTTGTCCACCCTAATTGAATTGGATAAAACAAACATTGGGAGAGATTGAATTAATCAACGTTCTTCACCATGGAATGACAAAGGGATTGAAATAAGGTCGAAATTTCAAGTAACCTTAATTTTGTATTCTGGTTGATGTTCTTGACGGAGAAGCGATGGAGAGACCGGGCGCTGGACTCTGGGGCAGCGAGAGCCTTCACATGGTTGGGCCGATGTGATTTGCCGGAGACCAAGCAGTGGTAGCCGGAGGGTGGCCAATTAGATCCAGCCCCAGCAAGTACCAAGGAAGCCGGTGCATGTCTGGTGTTAAGTATGAGATTAGCTGGTACCAGGTATCCTGATCGCTCCATGCATGCAAAATGAGAATGCATGGCAGTCATCTCTTCTGGTATATGCTGGTATGTATGGTTGTCTTGTATATATACCAGCAAAAATGTCTATGCGTTACAAAGAATTCATCTTCATACTCATTTAAAAAATTCTGAGGACCATATTTATCTTGGTACTCATACTAAAATGGCTGTATGCATCCCTGGTTGGTGCAGAGGCCGGGAAGTGAAAATCTCTCCCATTTTAAGAGAACCATGCCGTGTGCCCCCCGCGTCGCCTCCCGGGTGGCGGCCGGGAGGCTCCCAGATTCCATCACCGCCGGACTCCACCTCTCCTCCTCCTCCTTCCTCGTCGCCGCCCAAGGGCACGGCCAGGCGAAGCCTTGCCGTTGCCGGCGGCGGCGGGGACTCGTGGTCCTCCCGCTCGTGTGGGGCTGGCGCGGGCCGACGCCCCCGGGCCGGAGCGTGGCGCCGGGCCTGACGCCACGACGGGTGGTAGTGGCGCTTAGGCGGTTCTCTTCCCCGCAGCAGGCGGCTTCATGGTCTGGTGCGTCACGGTTGCCAGGGACGCGGCGGCATGACCAGATGGTTTCGTGGCGGCACGGACGGATCTAGGTCCAGGCGTGGGCCTTGGTCACTGGATTGCCGTTGGTGCGATGGTGCGCGCGGCTCGTCGGCAGCTGGGCGGATCCGCAGAGATTCTTCCTTTGTCTGGTCCTTGACAACACGTGCAACTCCGGGGGATACCCTAGATCTCTTTGGGATCGAGCGATCGCGGTGCTTTTGCGTTGTAACCCCTCTTCAGGGCATCGTTTTGGAGCTTACTCCTGTTGAAGGGATCAACGACGCTGGCGGCACATGTCTGGTGGAGCAACTGCTGATCAAAATCGTGCCGACTATGGTCATGGCGGACGATGGCGGCGTCTTAGATGCCGTTCCCTTGTCGAGGCATCGTCGTTGCAGTTTGCTTCATCAGGCTCGGGATGTTCCGGGTGAAACCCTAGATCTGGGTCTCCCGGATCAGACGATGATGGCGTTCTTAGTAGCGCTTTCCCTCATGGGGGCATCATTTTAGAGCAAGTGATGGCTGAAGGTGACAAGAGGAGGAGCGGTGCTTCATCACACACATTGATGGTGTCGGATCTCTATGGCAAGGCGCTCTGGAAATTAGGCGTCTGATGTGCGATGATGGACTCATGCAGGAGGTCGACGCTGTCTGGCGTCGTGGTGGCGTCGGCGGCAGCTAGACCGGGCAAGGTTCATGCAGCAGTACAGCTCTGAAGATGGATTGGTGGTAGGTGGCTGCGACAGCCTCATACCCGGCAGGCGTCCTGGTTGAGGAGCACACGGGACTGGTGGGGGCCCATACCCGGTAGGCGTCCTGGTTGGGACCTCAGGTCTTAGATGTTAGGCATGGCTGCGATGTCTGTTTGGTATTAGGCCCAGACTATCAGCATCCGTTCATCATTAGGATAGGAGTAGCGACACTTTTGTTGCCTAGACGGTGGCTTCGACTTACTGTTGTATGACTTCGTAAGGTCTTATGTGAATAATTAATAAAGTGGCTGTATGCATCGTCCAGATGTAGAGGCCGGGGTCCTCCCCCTTTCCTAAAAAAATTCGTTACAAAGAAAGAAAAATATCACAAGTCCTTAAATCAATAACCATGGCTCAAGACTTCCACCACATGTGACGCCATATATTCATCGTTTTAAATAGTTGGGCCTTTTCAACAGTGTGATGCTAAATGATACTCATGTACAATAATCTGTTAATAACGTGATATAGCCCAGCTATTGCTGATTTGGAGGACCACCACTATTTGACATAGCCCGTTATTGAAAACACTACATATATTTCAACACGGAGCCACACCCATGTCACCGCTTATCCTTTTCCGCGCTCGTCAATAGTGGCCGCAGTGTCTACCTAATCATAGCACGTCCGAAAGTGGTAAATTCAAAGTGGTAAATTCAGAGGCGGTCAGGTCGGCCACCGCATGACCCACCTGTCATTGAAGTGAACCAGCGCAAGAAGATGTTTAAAACTATAAAAACTATAATCTCATCAACTTGGACGTAAGTGCCGCCCTCCGCCAATCTACTACTCGCACATGGTCCATGAACAATCCCTCATAAGGAGTGACTACAATCAATAGCAGGAAAAGACAACCAAACACTTCTATATATTTTTTGGATATAACACATGCACCTTGTATGAACACAATTTTTGCGTATATATGTGATATCAGCAGTGCCTAAACACAATTTGTTATGTATTCTGTTTTCATGTATATATCTTGGTAACAAAATAGGTCAGTCCCATACTGGAACAAGGCTATACCTTTTTTTTTTTTTGTAATATAGAACAAAGGCTATACTTCACATGGCCGTCTATAATGTTAGTCCAACAATGTGTAATCCTATTCCTGTTCTTTTACGTTCACGTTTTCTTTCAACTCGGCCACGTGCATGGCATCACATCAAATTCTCTTAGTCCCTCCTCCTATTTTCTTCCACGTGCATGGCATCACATCCAATTCTCTTAGTCCCTTCTCCTATTTTTTTCCACGTGCATGGCATCACATGGAACGGCAATCAACATGCATGTCCGTCCTTGGATTATTAATAAGCAAGGATGTTAATTAACCCTCTCAATTCGGTTTAATAGCAACCCATCACATATAAAAGGTTAATTATTACCCTCTTTTTTCTTCATTATTTTCCTATATGTGAATCAATCTTATTTGATTTTTTTTGCAGGAAAAAGGGAAATTTCTATTAACTCAAGGAGGCAAGTCAGCCAGTACCATCACAACAATATTGCTTAAGTCTGAGCCCAGCCAAAGTGCAGTACGAGGAGTACTTCTACCATATGTAGCGAGCTCATGACTAACTTTATTTTGGGAACGACTAATAGCATTAATAGAAATCTCCCTAGGGTCATCAGTGACCATCCTCTTGATCTCCTCAATGAGTACATGAAATTTCGACCTGTCCAACGACGTGGCCTTTATCATTTTGACGGCTTCGGTACTATCCATCTTGATCGCAATAGGGAGCTTAGTCCGGTGTAGTGCAAGCTCAAGGCCCTCCCTATAAGCCGCTAGTTCAGCATGGAGACTATTGTCGCAGGTACGAATCTCCCTACAAGCACTGAATATAATTTCGCCGCGATCCGAGCAGAGAACCATGCCTCCTCCCGCAGCTCCTGTAGCATGTACATAGCTGCCATCTACGTTCAATTTTGTCTAGCCAGTAGAAGGCATAACCCAGTGCTGGTCCATCTTACTCGACACTTCTGGATGTTGCCTCGATGCATCAGTCTGCACTATCATCTTGCTCTTATCCATTTCCCCTTGGGGCCATTTATGTAAACAGAGCAACGAATTAATATATCCATGAAAAAATATGCGTCACGCTTCAGTTGGCGGTGAAGCTTTCCCATGGGTAATTTCATTCCGCACATACCACGCTCGCCACATGGTCAAGAGAACTACCATGCGCGTGGTTTCTAAGAGAGGCTCCAACAGGGAGAATAACCATTCTGGTCCTGTATTGATTATGTCCTCAACCCTCGACATGGGCCAGTCCGATGCCATGGCACACCACAAATCCATCGCAAGGGGGACCTGCACATTGCGTGGAAACCATCCTCTCGTTCCACACCACAAAGGGGACACACATCAGTAAGCTCAAGGTGGCGAGAACATTTATCAGCCCATGTTGCAAGCGAGTTGGACACCAGTATCCATGCAAAGACGCATACCTTTGGGAGAGCAGGGCATCCCCATATGATCTTCCAGATGGCATGACGACCAACCAGTGCCCTGCTCATGGATGTCGCCAATGGACGCTCGCGCATCCATGGCAAGGCGGTAGGCGGATCGAACGGTGAAGATACCACTCTTCTCCGGCGCCCAAGCGATGATGTCCTCAGTAAGGCGTGATGAAATATGGATGTTGGCAATATTGTCGACGTCGATCGGAAGGAAGTATCGCCGAAGCACGTCGAGGCGCCAAGCACCAGACGCATCTAGGAGGTCCGCCACCCGCCGCAGTCTACAGGTACCCTGTTGCGTAATCAGTTGCCCTGTTGGCGCCGTGGGCAGCCATCGATCCCGCCATATGCGGATGTTCTGCCCATTTCCGACACGCCACACCAGACCCTTTTTCAAGAGCTTCAGGCCATATTGGATGGCCTGCCATGTAGGGGAGGCATTTCCCAAAAATACCGTGTCCTCCAGACGCCCCTCCGGATAGTATCGGGCTTTCAGAACCTGCACACATAGACTGTTAGGATTAATCAAAAGTCTCCATGCCTGCCTCGCGAGGAGTGCTTGGTTGAAGAGACGGAAGTCTCTAAAACCTAGCCATCTCTTCATTTTATGCGCCTGAATATGCGGCCACGCCATCCAATGAGTTTTCCTTTTGCCCTTATACGAGCCCACCAAAAGTTTCGAACCATCCTGTCCAGATCATCACAACCTGACATCGGCAACTTGAAAACACCCATAATATAAGTGGGAATCGCCTGTGCTACAGCTTTGATCATGGTTTCTTTCCCTCCAAATGATAGAGTATCTCCCTTGGCTATAATCCTCTTCAGGGGTCTTGATTGCAAGTTCTGAAATTTACCCCTGTTCATACGTCCATCTGGTGTTGGGAGACCCAATAATGTTCCTCAAAAGTAACCAGATCAACATGCAATATTGTGCGCACCTTTTCCTGGCTGCCCGCAGTACAAGAATTTCCAAACAGTACACTACATTTGCCGGATTAATGCATTGGCATGTAGCTCTCTCATACGTGAGCAAAACCTCATATACTTTCTTAGCTTTTTCCGCTTCTGCTTTAAAGAATAGCATAGTGTCATCTGCAAATAGAAAATGAGAGACACCCGGTGCTCTACGGTAGACTTTCAGGGGTGTGTAGTCACCCCTGTCTTGTCCATCCTTCAACAAGCCGACAGACCATCAGCCACAAATGGGAACAAAAAAGGAGAGAGAGGATCACCTTGCCGAAGCCCACGCGCCTGTGCAAACGAATCCAAGAGGGTCCCATTAAATTTAACAGTATGTCTCACCGAGGTGACACACGTCATGATCCAGTTCACGCAACCGCGAGCGAAGCCCATCTTTTGCATTGTTCCCTCCAAGAACATCCAATCAACCCTATCATTAGCTTTTTACATATCCAATTTGTATGCACAGAAAAAAAATTTGGGTCTTTTTCCTGTTGAATATAATGAATGCACTCAAAAGCAAGCAAGGCATTATCAGTAATCATCCGCCCAGGAACAAAGGCACTCTGTGCTGGCGAGATGATTTCATCCAAAATAGGACGCACCCGGTTGACCAAGCATTTAGACACCACCTTATAGATAACATTGCACAAACTAATAGGAAGGTACTCTGTGAGCCGCTCAGGGTTATCTACCTTTGGTATGAGGACGATGGAAGTGTCATTCACGCATCAGGCATCACTACTAGGGAAAAGGCTAGCAGCAGCGCGGGTTTTCAGGCTAGCAGCAGCGCGGGTGGCCGCGCTACTAATAAGGCGCTACAACTAACTCATAGTAGTAGCGCGGCCCCAACCAGCGCTACTACTGTGGAACGATATCAGCAACGCTTTTTAGGAACGCGCTACTATTAACTAGCTGTAGTGATTTCTTCATCCCACGCTACTGCTATATCTTTCATCATTTTCCCTTTCAGTTCTCCTTTCAGATGCTAGAAACTAGGTACTACTAGTACATATCAAATTCATAAACCATTACTAGGTACGGTAGTACTCCCTTCGTTCCAAATTACTCGTCGTGGTTTTAGTTCAAACCACGACGAGTAATTTGGAACGAAGGGAGTACTAAGATAACAATTTCATGCATAGCCAACATGCATCCTCAAGCAGTACATGGTCATATCAACGGCCATCATCATATGTAGTTCTAGATGATATCGACGACGATCATCATATGTAGTTCTAGATGATATAGCCACACACACATATGTAGTTCTAGCTAGATGATATAGCCACACACACACACATATGTTGTTCTAGATGATATAGCCACACACACATATGTAGTTCTAGATGATATCGAAGACAATCATCATCCTCAAGCCTGGGCGGTTGGTGTTCCTGATAGTAACTAGGATGGCCTGTCCAACACGAAGATTCTTGCCATCGAGGAATTTCTTCCACCCAACCGAGCTTAAGTGTGTGCGACCGTCCGTGTCCACGCGGTAAGTACAGGTTGTGACGGAGCCCCTTGCAGTAAGGCGTAGTCCAGCTGAGCCTTCTTCATCAGGCTCGATACCATAACTCACAGATATGCTCTTTGCCAATTTCTGAATAAGAAAAACATATCAATTAATAAGCATGTGATCGAACTCTACACTAAAACATATATATCATCGACTAGATTCCACACAACATATACCATATCATTGGACTGTACACTAAGTAATTCACACTATTAATTTGCATTTGTAAGTATAACATACCATATCATGTCGATCAACCATGGTATTTGTCAAGCGGGTCACGAATGGCACCCCGACAAAGTCAGCACGTGGCGGAATTATGTCCCACAGGTTGGACACCTCCTCCTCACTCAGCCTTGTTCTTTGAGCTAGAATGGCTTCATGAAGTGGGTCCTCATCATCTTCATCGAGTGGGTCCTCATTATCTTCATCATCTTCATCATCTTCTACCAGGTTGAGATAAATGACAGCTAGCTTGGGTCTTTCTGCTCGGAAGTTGAAGCTGATCAACTCACCACCAGTAAGATGCATGCGAGCGACGAAATGGGCCCATCTATCTCCTCCAATCTGCGACATATTGCGTCCTTTCTCGACCTCCATAGTGTACGGCCCCCCAGGAGCCTCAAATGTCACAGTGTCTCCTGTCAGCTTGTTGAATTTCAACCTCACATTGCATGGGACGATCTGTGTAAAGTAAGCAAAATGACACAATGCAGTAATGCCAACACTAAAAATAAAATAGTTATTACATTTCATCTAATTTCTTACCGCCGCATGACGAAAACTCGGCCGGAAGTAGATGCCGAACAACTTGCCAGTTGCAAGGCTGCTGGCGCATCTTGACTTGCACAGTTGACATAGTGGTGGTGGTGGTGCCATTCTTCCTAAAGCAATATGAGCAAAGGATTACTAAATCAACTAAATCAAAATGTTCCTAAGTCAACTAAATTAACTAAATGAATTAGCCTACTAAATCAACTAAATCAAAATGTTCTAAGTCAACTAAATCAACTAACCTACTAAGTCAACTAAATCAAAATATTCTAAGGCAACTAAATCAACTAGCCTACTAAATCAACTAAATCAAAATGTTCTAAGTCAACTAAATCAACTAGCCTGCTAAATCAACTAAATCAAAATGTTCTAAGTCAACTAAATCAACTAGCCTACTAAGTCAACTAAATTATATCAACTAAATCAAAATGTTGCATATGAGCAGGAGGGAGAAGGAGGGCGACTCGAGGAGGGAGAAGAGAGTAGGATGGAGGAGGAAGGCGGAGCGCGGAGGGGCCTGCCGGCGCAGCCAGTTGAGGGAGGACGGAGGAGGAAGGCGGAGTGAGGAGGGGCCGGCCAGCGGCGAGTGGAGAGGGAGGACGGAGGATGAGGCCGGTACCGAGTCCAGCAAGGAGGAGGTGACGGCGCGCGGCGTAGACGGAGGAGCGGCGACGGGGGCGCGCGGCGCAGACGCGCGGAGGAGAGGGGCGACGGGGGCGCGCGGCGCAGAATTTGTGGCTGTGTGTGTGAGTGGATCCGAAGGGAGGAGATCAGGGAGATGGATGGCTTAGTAGTAGCGCTCTTCAGCAAAACGTGCTACTGCTAAGCTATCTAGCAGCAACGCTTTTCACGATAAAGCGCTACTGCTATATGTCAGCATGCAAAAATACACATTGATCATCAACGATCTTTTTGTGTACAATCTGATTCGACAATATGAGTCCTCACCGGTTTAGGAACAGGTGAAGACTCATATTGCAGCCACAAATTCTACACATAGAGTTTAATGAAGATCAAGTGCTTGTCAAAGTGTGAGAAGTAACATATTTAAGGTGGTAGAAACTCTCTTCACGGAGCGAGTGGGACTAAATTTTTGTAGGAAACTTAGCAGTAGCGCTTGTCTGGGAAATGCGATGCTACTATGCTACGTAGCAGTAGCACGCGTCGTATTAACGCGTTGCTGCTATAACTAGCCTCGCAGCGGCCTCGTAGGAATTATAGCAGCAGCGCGTCTTTGGGTGGATGCGCTACTGCTATATTTGTATCAGCAGCGAGTTTCTGTTGCCCGCGCTACTGCTAGTTAGCAGCAGCGAGTTATTCTGAGACGCGCTGCTGATAAGATTCTGTGTATAGGCTTTTCCCTAGTAGTGCATGACCCCAGTCCGAAAAAATTCCTTCACTCCTGCAATAACCTGCTCCCTCGTGATGGCCCAATTCCTTTGAAAAAATCTTGCAGGGAACCCATCTAGCCCCAGAGCTTTGAGATGACCAATTTGAGTTGAAGCCTTACGCTCCTTGGATCATGAAATTCATCAGATCAAGGACTTCAATTCATTACAAGGTTGACTTTCAGAATCATCTCAGCTATTTGTGCTACCTCTTGAGCATGCGTTGGTTTTTCCCTTGAAGAGGAAAGGGTGATGCAGCAAAGTAGCGTAAGTATTTCCCTCAGTTTTTGAGAACCAAGGTATCAATCCAGTAGGAGGCTACACGCAAATCCCTCGTACCTACACAAACAAATAAGAACCTTGCAACCAACGATAAAGGGGTTGTCAATCCCTTCACGGCCACTTGCAAAAGTGAGATCTGATAGAGATAATAATAAGATAAATATTTTTTGTATTTTTATGATATAGATTGGAAAGTAAAGATTGCAAAATAAAATAGATCGGAAACTTATATGATGGAAAATAGACCCGGGGGCCATAGGTTTCACTAGTGGCTTCTCTCAAGAGGGCATAAGTATTACGGTGGGTGAACAAATTACTATAGAGCAATTGATAGAAAATTTCATAGTTATGAGAATATCTAGGCATGATCATGTATATAGGCATCACGTCCGCGACAAGTAGATCGAAACGATTCTGCATCTACTACTATTACTCCACACATCGACCGCTAACCAGCATGCATCTAGATTATTAAGTTCATAAAAACAGAGTAACGCATTAGGCAAGATGACATGATGTAGAGGGATAAAATCAAGCAATATGATATAAACCCCATATTTTTATCCTCGATGGCAACAATACAATACGTGCCTTGATGCCCCTGCTGTCGGACACCGCAAGATTGAACCCAAAGCTAAGCACTTCTCCCATTGCAAGATAAATCAATCTAGTAGGCCAAACCAAACTGATAATTCAAAGAGACTTGCAAAGATAACCAATCATACATAAAAGAATTCAGAGGAGATTCAAATATTGTTCATAGATAATCTTGATCTATAAATAGCCGCTCCCTAGGCTATAAATAGCCGCCCCCTACAACCACTAGCTGGTTGGCTGCTCTGAGAGAAGCTGACACTTGTTATTTAGAGCATCTCATCCTGTGAGGACTTTGAGCGAAAATCATCAAATGAGAAAAACCCAAAACCCAAAACCAAACACCTACAAACCCAAAGTGATTGAACATCATTGAATAGATTTTTCCTGTGTGGACCCGACGCTTGTTACCTTTGAGGACTGTGTATCCTCCAGACGGTTAGGCGTCATGGTCTGAGAATCCAAGAGGAATTGTGGATCGCTGAGTGACCAAGTATGTGTATGTTTGGAAGTCACCTGAAGACATACCACGAGTGTTGGCCGAGGTCTGTGTGACTTAGCTCAAGGAGAATACAATGATGACTGTGTGTCCGGGACTGTGTGTCCTCGAGTTTAAATACTCAGTTGCTCCAACCAGACGTACAACTATCACAGCAGTTGGAACTGCTCTATCTTCACCAAGTCAACTGGTTCTATATCCTCAACCCTTGTGACAGCCTAGTTTTTGCCTTCTCTCTTTTTACGGACTTTCAGTTGCCTTTGCTTTGGATTTGGTGCTTTGTATCATTTCAAATGGACTTGGACACTTGGGCATAACCTTGATTTTCACCCAAGTGACCCATCCACCTCTAACTCACCTTTTCTTCTCTGAAAAACTCCAACAATAGCCCAATGGATATTTTTCACAAAAGAAAAATATTCATTTTCTTCCGTGAAAATCACTTCAGAGAAGAAAGCTCCAAAGCAACCCCTATATTTCATGCTCCAAAAATCCTGAATAAATTCACAAATATTCTTTGAACCCTAGGGCACCTTCCTGAGCAAAAATATTGCATAATTTTTTGTAATATTTTTGCTACAGAAAATCGTTTCTGACTTGGACAGAATGATCACTTTGCACAACAAGTATATTTTTGCTTGATCTTTTGGGGCTGATCTTTTCTGAGCTTGATTACCTTCCTAAGAGATCACCAAACCCCGAAGCATAGCCCTTAACTCCCACTAGATTTTTCTCAGTTAAGCTCACAAGTTTCAGTCCAGAAACTTACCAGGAAGATAGCCACTCCCACAGTGCACCTGTGACCCAACCTAGCGTGCAAAACAACTAAAACCAGTAAGGACTAGCTGCCAGCCATGTTGTTTGGGCTTAGCTCATCCTAGTGCCATAGTTCACGTGGTGACCACGTTCGTCCAAGGTGGCTGGCATGCGTCCGACGCGCTTCGCTTGAGCCCCATTAACTGCACCCTAGCACCCGCTGACGCCGGAGCTCGCCGCAGCGAGCATGGGCACGGCGCGGCCAACGCAACAGTGCGCCTGTGCCCCTGAGGTCGTCGCCTACCGCACTCCTGTGCTCGTCTCGGTCGATCCCCGCCTCGGCCTCGGCTATAAATAGAGCTTCCCCGAGCTTGTTCCTCTCCTCACACACACTTCACACACCTCCACACACCCGTAGAGCACCGCAGCCCGGCTGGGCAGGCCTCTGGCCGCCGTCCCCGCCCCGAGCTCACTGGCGATGCCCCTCCTTTGCCCCCAGTCGCTCTAGAGCCGCTCGAGCTCAGCTGACCCCTCAGGCGTGTTCATGGTGATCTACTGGTGCATGCTGAAGCTATTGGAGCTGCTAGACTGGACCTGCGTCGCCAGAGCCACCATCTCCGACGAGCCCTGCCCGCCGCCGCCGCTGGAGAGCTCCATTCCGACCTCGTTCGGCCATCCCTAGCCATGCTACGGGTACGGGCAGGTGCGTCTCCACCTCCTCTTAAATCCTATCCCTCTAGATCTCGTTGTCGGGCACTCCTCGCCGGAGAAAGCACCGTCGCCATGCCGCCCGCCTCTGATTCTCTCTCTCCCCCTCCGGCCTGACAGTTGTGGCCCGCTGTCAGCCATTCAGGCCGCGCCCGAAGCGGTATGAGTGGTGGTGCCCTGGTGTTTTACGCCTTCGACGTCACCCCCCATGGTTTTTATTTTTAATTCAAATTTAGTTCAAATTTGACCAGAACTTTGACTACCTGTAACTTTTATTCTGCAAGTCCAAATGAGTTGATTCTTTTTGCATTCTGTTCTGACTGGAAAATCCTAGCAGCACACCCAAGATGGGATTTTTTTTGTTGCCTAGAATTTCTGGTAATTTTAAGAAGTGTTCTTGATATTTTCTTTTTGCCATTTGAATTATTTTCAGAAGGTGAAGCTTATCTTGAAGGCATCCAGGAGGAGTGTGAAGCTCCTCTGCACTAAGGCAAGCCACAACAACACGATCATGGTGTCTTTGCAATATCCATGATTTTCTACTTGACTTTATATTATATTCATTTCATATAGTATTAAAAATAAATGATGCTTGTGTTATTTAGTTTGTTATGATCAAAATGCTTAGTTAACAGAAATGAATGCTTGAACTAGTGAGTTATAGCTTGAGTAGTTGATCTAAGTAAGTTTTGTCATGACTATGGTATTATGAGCATGAGTATTATTTTTGCTATATGAAAAATGAGTTTTATTTGATAAATGCCAACTAAACTAATGAGTAGAAATAACCAGTAAGAGAGGACCAGAAATGTTGCAAGTTGAGTTTGTGCAAGTAGAGTTTTGAATAAGGTTGATCTGGTATTTTTAAAGTGATATATGATGCATGATACATGGTTGCATGAGCATGGCATATTGTGACTTGAGCATTTTTATTTTCAAGTTAAACCTGATGATAATTGAACTTGAACTTAAAAGTTGGTCGCGTCATGGTGCCACTGAATTGGGCTCCCAAGTGCAACCACATTTGCCTTAGTATGGGGAGGCTGTAGTGGTCCCGTTGTCATGCCTCTTGTCGATACCTCCAACTAGGGAAGGTTATGTGTGTGCGTTACCCTGGCCCGGTAAGCAGACATAATCTTGTGGACCTGTTGTTGTTATGGTATCGTGTCCCCGTTTGGGACTGTTTGTTTGCCATGATGGTGGTAGTTTTGCCTTTGGTAGGCTGGGTCACCCAGGATTGATCCCAGAGGGGAGTTGGTCGGAGTGGCCGTAAGAGTGCCATGGCAATGGGAGGGTTATGTCGGAATTCCGTTGGTCCACCCAAATGGGAATGCGATGCCATGGGTTCCGTGGTGTGGGTAATGTGTGCTACCTCTGTAGAGTGTATTAATCCATCGATAGTCGTGCGCACGGATAAAGGCCCAGTTCGTAAGTAAGTCACACCATGGATCAACTTTCATAAATAATCTTGCACACTAAGTTATTTGCATTGCACTATTGAGTTATTATGATGTCAGTAAGACTGACGGTTGTGGTACTATTTGTGATCCGGGAATGATCACTATTTGGGTTATGAGGTAACCTGTTGAACCAAGAGTGGTTCCGTTCATGGTCCGTCATGCTCACTTTTCGGTTGCGAGGCAACCTGTTGGTAAGAGAGTCCGAGTGACTCGATGCACAAGTTTGGTCACTACATGAGTAGCATGTTGATATTTGCATTGAACTTGTTTAAATGTCATGATGTTGTTTGCCATTATGGTTTTGCTTGTTGCGAGATTGTAAGTACATTCAATGTACTGACCTGGAGTGTTATGCCAGCTTTCAGGAAAGTCTAACTGGATCGGAGTGCTGCCATGTCTAGACTGTGTCCACATCGGTGTCCCTGTGCTATCGAGTCCCGCTATGTCGTTATTCCGTTGCCCCTCTAGATGTCGTGCTCGAGGCCCCCTCTATGTTCACTAAATAATGTACATATTGTTCAGCCGCACCGAGTGTGCCGCTTGACCTCGCTACTTGATATAATGTAACACTATGCTTCCGCTAGTTTCAATAAAGCGGTGATTTCTGTACCAAGATATTGTGTGTTGTCAGAAGACATGATCTCTGGGTTGGCAATGCAAGGTAAACCGGTCGCTCTGAGCCGGGGTGCCACAACGCTTGGTATCAGAGTTGCACTGACTATAGGACTCGCTAGACCCCGACACGCGAAAGTAAAACGTTAGTTGGTTGCTAATTGAGTGCCGTTAGAATGTGCATCTGGATGCTACACTGCATTGCATGCATTTGACTTATTGTTATTTCTAACCTGTTAATGGTTGTGAGTGTAGATGGCTCCGGTGCTGTATCCATGTCAGTTGCAGCTGATGCCCTATACTTCTCCGCATCTCCTCCGTAGCATGTGGCGTCGACTGTACCCTCACGGTGACGACCCAGCATATCGGGTGTACTAGGAGCATCTCGCCGACTCCATGTATGAGTATAATGCCGTGGTTACTCTGCACTCTAGTTCATCGGCGGGTTCTTACACTCGTACCTCTCAGAGCGGTTATGCATCCACCACCACTCAGGCCGTCCAGTTTGCTGCGTTCGAGATTCTTGTTGAGTTACGTTATGCTCAGGTTCGGATGCAGAACCACCCAGGTTTTCGTTTCTACCCATCCCTGCATGATGATGGTCGCGTTCGCTTTCATTCCGTTGATCTGGCGTGTGATAGTGACACTAGCCATCTTTCTCGATATATTACTTCTAGTTATCTTCTGATTCACGAATTGGCTCGAGAGCCGAATCGTGCTCGTTCCGCGTTAGTCGCCGCTAGGTCCTACCCTACTCCACCGTCTATGGGATTTACTCCGTATATTGTGCCCAATTCTAGCTCACATGTTTCTCCGGTTACACCCACGACTAGCTCAGGCACCTCCTCGGTGAACCCACATAGTGCTCCTACTAAGTGGTCATCTTTTCTTGCTGCCCCGCAGCTCCCATGATCCCTTCTCGTTCCGCACCTGCCCCTGAGGGAGAGCCCACGAGGTAGCGTCGTCATGTTACCATCAACCCGGAGGTTTCAGTTGGAGTCCTCAGTTCAGGATCTGCGTCTAACTCAGGAGAGTATCCGGCAGCAGCAACAGAGTCTTAGAGCGCCTGAGTATCAGTAGTGGTCATGTGATGTACGGATGTAGTTGTATGAGCTATGATGCTTGTATGCAAGTAGTCGCAACCGTCATGTTGTTTACCTTTCATATATGAGTCTATGTATAATTATGTTGGAACTTTTTATTCGATCGCTGTGTTTTTGGTTCGTGCGCTTTTTCGGGTTTATCGCTGACTTTTCTTTCCATGATTGGATTTTTCTCATCTCGGTTGCTCTTATTGGGAAAAATAAACAGTAGGATGACGCGGGGAGGCAGCAGCTCACAGGCTTGTGAGGATGTCCCTGTTCACCGTTCAGCAAGACAGGCAAGACACTCCCCCAAGCCATATCCGCACCCATCGCCTCCACCACCAAATCCACCATCCACTGAACAAAATGTGAATGTTTGAGGAAAGAAGGAATAATGATCTGATTGAGTTGTTAAAAAGTGTGCAAGCTATGGTTACACATAATGGAAATCCAAATGTACATCACTCTAAGCTGTCAGATTTTCAAAGGACTAAGCCTCCCAGTTTCAGTCAAGTGATTGACCCTTTGGAAGCAGATGATTGGTTGCGAACCATCGAGAAGAAACTTGAGATTGCTCGCACTGATGAAGCTGACAAGGTTCCGTTCACTACCCACTGATACGTCTCCAACGTATCTATAATTTATGAAGCATTCATGCTATATTATTATCTGTTTTTGATGTTTATGGGCTTTATTATACAATTTTATATTTTTTAGGACTAACCTATTAACCGGAGGCCCAACCCATATTACAGTTTTCTTGCCTATTTCAGTGTTTCCAAGAAAAAGGAATATCAGACGGAGTCCAAACGGAAGGAAACCTTCGGGAGCGTGATTTTTGGAACGAACGTGATCCAGGAGACTTGGAGTTGAAGTCAAGGAAGCTTCGAGGTGGCCACGAGGGTGGGGAGCGCGCCCCCTACTAGGGGCAACACCCTGTCTCGTGGGCCTCTCGAGACTCCCCAGACCGACTTCTTTTGCGTATATATTCCCATATACCCTAAAAACATCGAAACGAACAATAGATCGGGAGTTCCGCTGCCGCCTGCCTCTATAGCCACCAAAAACCTCTCGGGAGCCTGTTCCGGCACCCTGCCGAAGGGGGTGTCCCTCACCGGTGGCCATCTTCATCATCCCAGCGCTCTCCATGACGAGAAGGGAGTCGTTCTCTCTATGGCATGATCTTGATGTATCACGAGCTTTGCTATTATAGTTGGATCTTATGATGTTTCTCCCCCTCTACTCTCTTGTAATGGATTGAATTTTCCCTTTTAAGTTATCTTCACTACTAGGAAAAGGCCTGCTAGTGGCGCACCTGTTTTGGCTACTAATGGCGCACTACAGGTGCGCCGCTAGCATCATGCTATTAGTAATTAATATTAATGGCGCACCCCTGGTGTAGCGCACCACATAGAAGTGCGCCATTAGTAACAATTTTTTTTCAAATATTTTTTCAATTTTTTTAACTTTTTTTTGTTTTTTTCTTAATCTCGGGTCACTATGGCTTAATCTCAGGTCAATATGCTTAATCTCATGTCAAATCGCACTAAGTGGTCAAACTTCCCGGAAGGTCACCCATCCTCACGCTACTCCAGCCCAAGCACACTTAACTTCGCAGTTCTATCCAACCCCAGCACCACCTCACTTAACAGGCACTTGTTGATATATCTATCATATCAATCCTATTAAACCTTGTTGATATCTAGGACTTTGTTCATGTTTATGAGTATGATGAAATTTTGAAAAATATTTCAAACTTCCCGGTCATATTATGTATCATTTTTTGGAAAAAAATTCCAAAAAAAATTTTCGAAACCAATTTTTTTCTGTTACTAGTGGCGCACCTAGCAAATGGTGCGCCACTAGTAAGTTTGAATTTTTTTCCATTTGCCCCCCTCAAGATCTTAAAAACCCCGTATCATTTATTCTGTTAGGTTTTTGGGGATTCTGAAAATATTGAACAAGGTCCCCCCAGTTCAATTCAGATGTAACTTTTCGAGTAGATGATTTTTCATATAAAAAACTTTTTAATCCGAGTTCGTATGCAAAAGTTATGCCCATTTTACAAATTCCAGATAGATTTTGCAAATAAAGTCGAAATTCATATTTGTAAATTTTCCCAACAAGTAGACCACATATCACATGGGAAACTTATTTTCTTTTTTTTGACGTTTCCATCATTTTCTTTTATTTTTTTAAACTGAAAATGCGGTCCATGGGGAGGGGGCGCATTCGGTGGAATTTTTGGGCCAAGTTAGTAATGGCGCACCATGGGTGTGGTGCGCCATTACTAGTTAACTAGTAATGGCGCACCACACCCATGGTGCGCCATTACTAGTTTTGAAAAAAAATTGGAAAAAAATTAGTAGTGGCTCACCGTGGGAGTGGTGCGCCATTACTAGTTTTGAAAATAAATAAAAAAAATTTGTTAGTAGTGGCGCACCGTGGATGTGATGCGCCATTAGTATTTAGAGTTTAATGGCGCACCAACACGTGGTGCGCCACTGCTATATAGTAGTGGCGCAGCACATGTGTGGTGCGCCATTAATGTCCATATTATCTATAACCCTTTTCCTAGTAGTGCTTATCGGATTGAGTCTTTAAGGATTTGAGACCACTTGATGTATGTCTTGCCGTGCTTATCTGTGGTGACAATGAGATATTCACGTGATCCAATTGATGTATGTTTTGGTGATCAACTTGCGGGGTCCGCCCATGAACCTATGCATAGGGGTTGGCACACGTTTTTGTCTTGACTCTCCGGTAGGAACTTCGGGGAACTCTTTGAAGTACTTTGTGTTTGTTGAATAGATGAATCTGAGATTGTGTGATGCATATCGTATAATCATACCCACGGATACTTTAGGTGACAATGGAGTATCTAGGTGACATTAGGGTTTTGGTTGATTTGTGTCTTAAGGTGTTATTCTAGTATGATCTCTATGATAGATTGAACGGAAAGAATAGCTTCATGTTATTTTACTATAGACTCTTGAATAGGTAGAACAGAAAGGATAACTTTGAGGTGGTTTCATACCCTACCATAACCTCTTCGTTTGTTCTCCGCTATTAGTGGCTTTGGAGTGACTCTTTTTTGCATGTTGAGGGATAGTTATATGATCCAATTATATTATTATTCTTGAGAGAACTTGCACTAGTGAAAGTATGAACCTTAGGCCTTGTTTCCTACCATTGCAATACTGTTTACACTCACTTTTATCATTAGTTACCTTGTTGTTTTTATATTTTCAGATTACAAATACCTATATCTATCATCCATATTGCACTTGTATCACCATCTCTTCGCCGAAATAGTGCACCTATACAATTTACCATTGTATTGGGTGTGTTGGGGTCACAAGAGACTCTTTGTTATTTGGTTGCAGGGTTGTTTGAGAGAGACCATCTTCATCCTACGCCTCCCACGGATTGATAAACCTTTGGTCATCCACTTGAGGGAAATTTGCTACTGTCCTACAAACCTCTGCACTTGGAGGCCCAACAACGTCTATAAGAAGGTTGTGTAGTAGACATCAAGCTCTTTTCTAGCACCGTTGTCGGGGAGGTGAGTGCTTGAAGGTATATCTTTAGATCTTGGAATCGAATCTTTTTGTTGCTTGTTTTATCAGTAGTTTAGTTTATAAAAGAAAACTACAAAAATGGAATTGAGTGTGTCTCATACGCTTCATATTTTTAATATCTTTCATGAGTATGATGGAAAGGAAAATTGTGCTCAATTGCTAGAAGAAGAATGCACTAAAATGCTTGGTACTAAATCTTTGGATGATGAGCTTGATTGCAATGTTGTTAGTATGAATTCTTTGAATATCCATAGTACTATTGATGATTGCACTAGTTATGATGAAAATGTCTCTTATAAGCATGTCGATTTTTTGTGGAGAGCATTGGGTTTGCATAGATACACCAAATAGAGTAGATAGATATTGTAAGAGGCATAAGCATGTAGAAACTAAATTGTTGCAAGAAAGGCTAGATGTGTGTGCTGAAAATTCAATATTTTTCGCGCTCCTTGTGAACTTTGCAATGAACATGGTCATTTAAATCTCCAATGCAAACTATTTCATGATCGAATCGTGTCCAAAAATTGTGGTAACTTGATTACCCTTGAGCATCATAAAGAGCTTAGTCTTCTTTTGGGGTATGAAGAAATGGAACGTATAACTGATGGTATTCCAAACGTTAATCTTGATAGATTTCTCGATTTTGATCTAGAGGACATTTATATGTTTTGTGCGCTGAATTGCATTGAAAATCCTTATGTTGCCAATTACATAAAGAAAAGAAAGCAAATAGAAGATGATGAGAATAATAATGAAAGGGAAGAGACTTCCCAATCTCCTCCTATTATTTCTTGTGATGAATCAGGTAACGGGGAGGAGATTTCTATTCAACTAATCTCATCAACAAGGAGCTCAAAGAAGAAGGTTGAACCCACACATAATGTGAAGAATAAAAAGAAAAGAAGGAGCAACAAAGATAAAAAGGTATCCCTCACAAATGATGTTGCTCCTACTAGTCATTGTGATGATGATAATTGCTATACTATTGGTGCTATCCATACTATTAATGATGAGAGTGATTACGCTTATGATATGAAAAGGCCCAAGCTTGGGGAAGCTATGTTTGATGAGGATGACATATTTGAGAATATATTTTCTGTAATAAATGTTTGTCCCAAGCTTGGGGATGCTATGTTTTATGAAGATGATATTTTTAGCATCCCAAGTTTTGATATGCAAAATTGTTATGATGATAGCATGCCTCTTACCTATGATGATTATATTGATGAAAGTGGGTTTGGAAGAGTGTCAACTTTAGGAAGTAATGATCCCACTATTTTGGAGGATGTTGAATCTTATTGTGATGAATATGAAAGTGGATTTGGAAGAGTGTCAACTTTATTTAGTGATGATTCCACTATCTTGGAATAGGTTTTAATCTATTATGATGAGAACGAAGTTGCTACTTATGATGATTATTGTGATGAAACTTATGCTATAAAAAGTAGTGATGATTATATTTATAAAACTTGTCATGATTATGATTACCCTTTTTCTGAACGTTACTCTTACGTGTGGAAACAATTTTTAGTATTCGAGTCTATTATGATACTCCCACTATTCCGAACGAGAAGAATTTTGCTTATGTGGAGAGTAGTAAATTTTCTATGCTTGTAGGTCATGAAAAGAATGCTTTAGGTGCTGGTTATATTGTTGAATTCATTCATGATTCTACTGAAAGTTATTATGAGGGAGGAACATATACTTGTAGGAATTGCAATAATATCAAGTTTCCTCTCTATGTGCTTAAAGGTTTGAAGTTATGCTTGTTTTGCCTTCCTATGCTAGTCGATTATTGTTCCCATAAGTTGTTCGCTCACAAAATCCCTATGCATAAGAAGTGGGTTAGACTTAAATGTGCTAGTCATATGCTTCATGATGCTCCCGTTATGTTTCAATCCTTATCTTTTATGTGAGCATCATTGTCATCATCATGCCTAGCTAAAAAGGCATTAAAGAAAAGCGCTTGTTGAGAGATAACCCAATATTTACCCTTACTGTTTTTGTTTGTTCACATGATTATTCTACTCTAGTAATCATGTTTTATATCTTTTGTTTCAAGAAAGTGCCAAGTAAGACCTTTACGATAGCTTACGGTGATAGCTGTGTTGATCCTGCTGAAAATTAGAAACTTTTGCACCCAGTAAATTAGTTTCGATAATTCACATAAACGTGCTTATGATCTGATTCTTTTTGCTCTGGATTGGTACACAAACTTCTTAGGACTTCCTAATTTGGTAGGATGTTTCGAGTTCCAGTAGTAGACGTTTGATACAGATTACTACAGACTGCTCTGTTTTTGATAGATTCTGTTTTCTATGTGTTGTTTGCTTATTTTGATGAATCTATGAGTAGTATCAGAGGGTATGAACCATAGATAAGTTGGAGTACAGTATATATTACACCAATAGGAATTTAGAATGAGTTAATTACAGTACCTAAGTGGTGGTTTTATTTTCTTATACTAACAGAGCTTACGAGTTTTCTGTTAAGTTTTGTGTTGTGAAGTTTTCAAGTTTTGGGTAAAGAGTCGATGGACTATGGAATAAGGACTGGCAAGAGCCTAAGCTTGGGGATGCCCAAGGCACCCCAAGGTAATATTGAAGGACAACCAAGAGCCTAAGCTTGGGGATGCCCCGGAAGGCATCCCCTCCTTCATCTTCGTTCATCGGTAACTTTACTTGGAGCTATATTTTTATTCACCACATGATATGTGTTTTGCTTGGAGCGTCATTTTATTTTGTTAGTATTTGCTTGATGTTATTTATAATAATGTTTTGCATCTATATTTTCAATAAAAATGTCAAGGATAGCCTTTACCATACTTATTTTGCTATTATACATGTTGCCGTTTGAAAAGAGAAATTTTACCGCTGTTGCAAAAAATTCCCTAGAAAAGTAAGAGAATGGTATAATGTTGAAATTTTTTGCATATTGAGGTATGATAAATATTCTACAGTGAGGTATTTTTCTCATAATTGTTGGAGTTAGGGAAGTATGATGAATCTTGCATTCTTTACAGACTATACTGTTTTGGCAGATTGCTGTTATGTTTGCATTGTTTGCATATGTTTGCTTGTTTAATGATTCTATTTGAGGATAGGAGTATTAAATATGCAGAGGAATTTATTATGCAATGTTGAATAATAATTTTAGTGATTTGTTACAGTAGAAAATGATAAGGTTTTGCATTGGTTTATACTAACTTATTTCACGAGTTCTTGTTGAGTTTTATGTGGATGAAGTTTTTGAGATTTAGGAAACCGAGATGTAAAAGGAATTAAGGAGACACAAAAGCTCAAGCTTGGGGATGCCCAAGGCACCCAAAGATAATATTTAAAGAAGTCTCAAGCATCCAAGCTTGGGGATGCCTCGGTAGGCATCCCACCTTTCTTCTTCAACAATTATCGGTTAGTATCGGTTGAGCCTAAGTTTTTTGCTTCTTCACATGAGTTGTGCTATCCTTGCAATGTCATTTTATTTTGATTTGCTTGCTGTTTGAATAAAATATCAAGATCTGAAATTCTTAAATGAGAGAGAGTCTTCACATAGTTATATAATTATTTAACTACTCATTGATCTTCACTTATATCTTTTTGGAGTAGTTTGTCATTTACTCGTGTGCTTCACCTATATCCTATGAGTAAATGGTTGAATGAGTTGAATGCCATAAATCTGAAATTATATATGTCTCATTTGCTTATCTTATGGGGAGTAATGACTTCACACCTAAGAAGTAGAGGTTGTAAATTTATTGAAGGTTAGCAAGCATTGTATTGGTCATTTAAACAATTCATGAAAGAATATTGAAGGAAGAGAGATTTCACATATAAATATACTATCTTGGACATCTTTTATAATTGTGAGCACTCATTAAGCATGACATGCTAAAGAGTTGATGTTGGACAAGGAAGACAACGTAATGGGTTATGTTTTCTCACATCTCAGTTAATGTATATTGTCATGGATCATTCAAACATGTTGAGCTTGCCTTTCCCCCTCATGCTAGCCAAAATTCCTTGCACCAAGTAGAGATACTACTTGTGCTTCCAAATATCCTTAAACCCAGTTTTTGCCATGAGAGTCCACCATACCTACCTATGGATTGAGTAAGATCCTTCAAGTAAGTTGTCATGTTGCAAGCAATAAAAATTGCTCTCTAAATATGTATGACTTATTAGTGCAGAGAAAATAAGCTTTATACGATCGTGTGATATGGAAGTAATAAAAGTGACGGACTACATAATAAAGGTTCATATCACAAGTGGCAATATAAAGTGACGTTCTTTTGCATTAAGATTTTGTTCATCCAACCCTAAAAGCACATGACAACCTCTGCTTCCCTCTGCGAAGGGCCTATCTTTTACTTTATGTCTTTTACTTTATGCAAGAGTCAAGGTGATCTTAACCTTTCCCTTTTTCATTTATCCTTTGGCAAGCACCTCATGTTCGAAAGATCCTAATATATATATCCAATTGGATGTAAGTTAGCATGACCTATTATTGTTGACATCACCCAAAGGTGAATATTTTGGGAGGCAACACTATAAGCCCCTATCTTTCTCACTGTCCGATTAAAACTCCATAACCATAAGTATTGCGTGAGTGTTAGCAATTGTATAAGACTATATGATAGTTGAGTATGTGAAGTTTGCTAAATCAAAGCTCTGACATAGACCCTTCCTGAAAATAACATGAATTGCAATTGTTTGATGACTGGGAACATGGTTCGCTAGTTTTCAAGAAAGTTTATGGTCTATGCTTCAACATGTCAATAGCTTGTTACTTGATCTTGAGAAGTTTTATGAGATGAACTATTGTTATGACATATAATCATGCTAGAAAGGTGATTGAAATTATCGTTGATCAAACTTGTGCACCTGCTAGCATTCAAACTTAATAAATTCTTTCTTTTATCATTTACCTACTCGAGGAAGAGCAGGAATTAAGCTTGGGGATGCTGATACGTCTCCAACGTATCTATAATTTATGAATCATTCATGCTATATTATTATCTGTTTTGGATGTTTATGGGCTTTATTATACACTTTTATATTATTTTTGGGACTAACCTATTAATTGGAGGCCCAACCCATATTGCTGTTTCCTTGCCTATTTCAGTGTTTCGAAGAAAAAGGAATATCAAACAGAGTCCAAACGGAATGAAACCTTCGTGAGCGTGAATTTTGGAACGAACGTGATCCAGGAGACTTGGAGTTGAAGTCAAGGAAGCTTCGAGGTGGCCACGAGGGTGGGGGGCGCCCCCCTACTGGCCGCGCCCCCCTGTCTTGTGGGACCCTCGAAACTCCCCCGACCGACTTCTTTCGCCTATATATTCCCATATACCCTAAAAACATCAAAGCGAACAATAGATCGGGAGTTCCCCCGTCGCAAGCCTCTGTAGCCACCAAAAACTTCTTAGGAGCCCGTTCCGGCACCCTGCCGAAGGGGGGATCCCTCACCGGTGGCCATCTTCATCATCCCGGCGCTCTCCATGACGAGGAGGGAGTAGTTCACCCTCGGGGCTGAGGGTATGTACCAGTAGCTATGTGTTTGCTCTCTCTCTCTCTCTCTCTCTCGTGTTCTCTCTTTGGCACGATCTTGATGTATCGCGAGCTTTGATATTATAGTTGGATCTTATGATGTTTCTTCCTCTCTACTCTCTTGTAATTGATTGAGTTTTTCCTTTGAAGTTATCTTATTGGATTGAGTCTTTAAGGATTTGAGAACACTTGATGTATGTCTTGCCGTGCTTATTTGTGGTGACAATGGGATATTCACGTGATCCACTTGATGTATGTTTTGGTGATCAACTTGCGGGTTCCGCCCATGAACCTATGCATAGGGGTTGGCACACGTTTTGGTCTTGACTCTTCGGTAGGATCTTTGGGGCACTCTTTGAAGTACTTTGTGTTGGTTGAATAGATGAATCTGAGATTGTGTGATGCATATCGTATAATCATACCCACGGATACTTGAGGTGACAATGGAGTATCTAGGTGACATTAGGGTTTTGGTTGATTTGTGTCTTAAGGTGTTATTCTAGTATGAACTCTATGATAGATTGAACGGAAAGAATAGCTTCATGTTATTTTACTACGGACTCTTGAACAGATAGAACAGAAAGGATAACTTTGAGGTGGTTTCGTACCCTACCATAATCTCTTCATTTGTTCTCCGCTATTAGTGGCTTTGGAGTGACTCTTTGTTGCATGTTGAGGGATATTTATATGATCCAATTATGTTATTATTGTTGAGAGAACTTGCACTAGTGAAAGTATGAACCTTAGGCCTTGTTTCCTACCATTGCAATACCGCTTACCCTCACTTTTATCATTAGTTACCTTGCTGTTTTTATATTCTCAGATTACAAATACCTATATCTACAAGGTAACTAATGATAAAAGTGATAAAAATGAGCGTAAACGCTATTGCAATTCTAGGAAACAAGGCCTAGGGTTCATACTTTCACTAGTGCAAGTTCTCTCAACAATAATAACATAACTGGATCATATAACAATCCCTCAACATGCAACAAAGAGTCACTCCAAAGTCACTAATAGCAGAGAACAAATGAAGAGATTATTGTAGGGTACGAAACCACCTCAAACTTATCCTTTCTGATCGATCTATTCAAGAGTCCGTAGTAAAATAACATTAAGCTATTATTTCCATTCGATCTATCCTAGAGTTCGTACTGGAATACACCTTAAGACACAAATCAACCAAAACCCTAATGTCACCTAGAAACTCCAATGTCACCTCAAGTATCCGTGGGTATGATTATACAATATGCGTCACACAATCTCAGATTCATCTATTCAAACAACACAAAGAACTTCTAAGAGTGCCCCAAAGTTTCTACCGGAGAGTCAAGACAAAAATGTGTGCCAACCCCTATGCATAAGTTCACAAGGTCACTGAACCCGCAAGTTGATGAAGAAAACATACATCAAGTAGATCACGCAATATCCCATTGTCACCACATATAAGCACATGCAAGATATACATCAAGTGTTCTCAAATGCTTAAAGACTCAATCTGATAAGATAACTTCAAAGGGAAAACTCAATCCATTACAAGAAGTAGAGGGGCAGAAACATCATAAGATCCAACTATAATAGCAAAGCTCGCGATAAATCAAGATCGTGCCAAATCAAGAACACAAGAGAGAGAGAGATCAAACACATAGCTACTGGTACATACCCTCAGCCCCGAGGGTGAACTACTCCCTCCTTGTCATGGAGAGCGTCGGGATGATGAGGATGGCCGCCAGTGAGGGATCCCCCCTCCGGCAGGGTGCTGGAACAGGGTCCCGATTGGTTTTTCGTGGCTACAGAGGCTTGTGGCGGCGGAACTCCCGATATATGGTGCTCCTGGATGTTTTCGGGGCATATGGATATATATAGGAGGAAGAAGTAGGTCGGTGGAGCTGCGAGGGGCCCACGAGGGTGGGGGGCATGCCCAGGGGGGCAGGCATGCCTCCCTGCCTCGAGGACTCCTCGCTTCTTTCTTGACGTCCACTCCAAGTCCTATGGATCACGTTTGTTCCAAAAATCACTCTCCCGAAGGTTTCATTCCGTTTGGACTCCGTTTGATATTCCTTTTCTGCGAAACATTGAAATAGGAAAATAAACAACAATTTGGACTGGGCCTCCGGTTAGTAGGTTAATCCCAAAAATAATATAAAAGTGTATAATAAAGCCCATTAAACATGCAAAACAGATAATATAATAGCATGGAACAATCAAAAATTATATATACATTGGAGACGTATCAGGCATCCAGGAGGAGTGTGAAGCTCCACTGCACTAAGGCAAGCCACTACTTGAATTTATATGGTATTCATTGCATATAGTATTAAAAATAAATGATGCTTGTGTTATTTAGTTTGATATGATCAAAATGCTTAGTTAATATAAATGAATGCTTGAACTAGTGAGTTATGGCTTGAGTAGTTGATCTAAGTAAATTTTGTCATGACTATGCTATTATGAGCATGAGTATTATTTTTTGCATATGAAAAATGAGTTTTATTTGATAAATGCCAACTAACGTAATGAGTAGAAATAACCAGTAAGAAAGGACCAGAAATGTTGCAAGTTGAGTTTGTGCAAGTAGAACTTTGAATAAGGTTGATCTGGTATTGTTAAAGTGATATATGATGCATGATACATGGTTAGATGAGCATGTCATATTGTGACTCAGAGCATTTTTATTTTCAAGTTAAACCTGAGGATAATTGAACTTGAACTTAAAAGTTGGTCGGGTCATGGTGCCACTGAATCGGGCTTCCAAGTGCAACCACATTTGCCTTAGTATGCGGAGGCCGTAGTCGTTCCGTTGTCATGCCTCTTGTCGGTACCTCCAACTAGGGAAGGTTATGTACGTGCGTTACCCTATCCCGGTAAGTAGACATAATCTTGTGGAACTGTTGTTGTTATGGTACCGTGTCCCTGTTTGGGACTGTTTATTTTCCACGACGGTGGTAGTTTTGTTTTTGGTAGGCTGGGTCACCCAGGACTGATCCCAGAGGGGAGTGGGTCAGAGTGGTCGTAAGAGTGTCATGACAATGGGAGGGTTCTGTTGGAATGCCGTTGGTCCACCCGAATGGGAATGCGAGGCCATGGGTTCCGTGGTGTGGGTAAAGTGTGCTACCTCTGCAGAGTCTATTAATCTATTGATAGCCGCGCCCGCGGATAAGGGCCCAGTTCATAAGTAAGTCACGCCATGGATCAACTTTCATAAATAATCTTGCACAGTAAGTTATCTGTATTGCACTATTGAGTTATGATGATGTCAGTAAGACTGCCGGTTGTGGTACTATTTATGATCCGGGAATGATCGCTGTTTGGGTTACGAGGTAACCTGTTGAACCAAGAGTGGTTCTGTTCATGGTCTATCATGCTCACTGTTCGGTTGCGAGGCAACCTGTTGGTAAGAGAGTCCGAGTGACTCGATGCACAAGTTTGGTCACTTCATGATTAGCATGTTGATATTTGTATTGAACTTGTTTAAATGTCATGATGTTGTTTGCCATTATGGTTTTGCTTGTTGCGAGCTTGCAAGTACATTCAATGTACTGACCTGGCGTGTTATGCCAGCTTTAGGAAAGTCTAACTGGATCAGAGTGCTGCCGTGTGTAGACCGTGTCCACATTGGCGTCCCTGTGCTATGGAGACCCGCTACGTTGTTATTCCGCTGCCGTGTAGATGTTCTGCTCAAGGCCCCCTCTATGTTCACTAAATAATGTACATATTGTTCGGCCACACCGAGTGTGCTGCTTGGCCTCGCTACTTGATGTAATGTAACACTATGCTTCCGCTAGTTTCAATAAAGCAGTGATTTCTGTACCAAGATGTTGTGTGTTGCCAGAAGACATGATCTCTGGGTTGGTAATGCAAGGTAAACCGGTCTCTCTGAGCCGGGGTGCCACAACCTTTTCATTTACTCATTCATGTGTTGATGAACCTGATCATTACTGTTTGAAGACTTTGACTGAAGACTTTCTCAAATTCCTCAATCCCAATTCTTCAGTCACATAGTCTTCAGCCTGCTTATCCTGTTTTCACGCTATCTGTACTCTGTGCTTGTTTTCATTTCATCATGATGACTATGTGGTTGCTCTGTTATGCTTATACCTGAGTACTTATTCCGCTGCTAGTGTGTCATTGCTTACGAGTTTCTTCACCCAGAAATTCCTCAGTGATGAATTTGTAAAAATCGCCTATTCACCCCCCTTTACTCGATATAATGCACTTTCATATACTAAGCAAGAAAAGTGAATCACCCGCGGTTGATGCTACGGAGTATAGAAGTGTGGTCCAAAAGTTGAGGTATCTCACAAATACAAGACCGGACATGGCCTATTCCAGTGGCATGGTGAGTCAATTCATGGAAGAACCCACGATGGAACATTGGGTAGTTGTGGATAATATACTCGGCTATATCAAAGGGACCACAAACTTTCGTTGTGTCTATTTAAGAGAAAAGAAGGAGATGGTGGAGCTACTAGGCTATAGTGTTAGCGACATGGCAGGAGATGTGGACGGCCGTAAAAGTACCTCGGGCGTGGCATATTTGTTGGAAGGAAGCATAGTGAGTTGGCTATCACAAAATCAGAAGGTGGTCACATTATCATCTGGTGAAGCGGAGTCTATTGCAGATATAAACAGGATGTGTCATGCCGTTTGGCTAGGAAGGATACTCGGTGACCTCACAGGTATGGAACCGGAACGATTTATGCTCAACATTGACGACAAGTCTACAATCTCCCTGTTCTAGAATTCAATGCATCATGGCAGATGCAAGCACACTGATACAAGGTATCGTTATTTAAGGGAGTGGGTGGAAGAAAGCAAGATTGATGTCAACTATGATTGCACCGATGACTAGCTTGCAGATATCCTAACCAGATCTTTGGGGCGACAAAAGTTCGTGAAGATGCGACGAAGGATCGATGTCCAAGTTGTGAAGCGAGAATATCGTATTTAGGAGGGCGATTGTTGGAGTTAACCACCATTAGTGGCCTTGTCCGGCTCAGACGGTACAATCACCAAGCTGTATAGGTATAGGACTAGTTTAGCCTAACTTAGCTCCTGTATATACTTGTACCCGGAGCTCCCATGTAAGCATTGGAGTCAATTGACCCCAATGAAATTAGGTATTCCTTCATTAGTTTAATGCTAATTACTGTTCATTTACTGAAGACGACCCCACTATCATAGACATGACCCCATCAAACTTTTTTGCTAGCTTTGTCACTCCTGTAAGATTTTGTAACCAGATCAACAAGATAACCAGGAACATGCGACACGTTCCTATTGCCATCGGCGTCCAGTGTTCTGGTGTGCATGCGTTTTGTCGGCCATTCCTGTTGCCATCAATCCGGCATTCAATGTTCTGGCGTGCGTGCATTTCGTCAGTGATGTGCATGTACATGGATGCATGTACTAGTTACCTAGCTAGTGACGTACGGGAGAATCAATCTAGCTGCATGTGTTCCTGCTTATTGTCTATGTGCGTATCTCCACGAAGAAGCCAACTTGTGCCTACATGTATCTCTTGGCCAAAAGTATCGGCTGGCAAATAGCATCGCATAACTATGTCAGAAAGTACTCGACGTATAGGGACTGTGCCAACACAATCTTTGAGTGGGAAAGATGAAGTATCATGGAAACCTGATGCCTCAGGCTGCTTCTCTTCATGATCCTTGTACAAGGAAATATTCCAAGTTTCCAACCCGTGCGACCTTAAGGGATTTTGGAAGAATCGGGTTCCGGCCAAAATTAGGATCTTTCTTTGGCAATCCAAGTGGAATCACATTACCAGCGGTGATGCTCAAGTCCAAAAATGACACGGCCCATGAGATGGCAAGTGTTTGTGGTGTGGGGATTCCGAGGATAGGGATCACCTCTTATGTAGGTTTATCATGGCTAGATTCATGTGGAGCGCCATTAGAGAGATAACCGAAGGGGCGTGGAATCTGAGTAGGTTCACCATCATCCTTAGGTTGATCCAGGGGTGAAGGGGAGCAATTGCGAATTGGGATGGCTGGGTTTTGGGGCCATGGCATGGGCTCTATGGAAAACACGTAACAAATCTTTGATAGAAGGGATTTGTTTTCGACTCCCGGCTGAAGTATTATACAAAATGATATCTTTCTTGCAGACGAAAGGATAAAGGAAGTGTGAAGTTGCTCGCGCTAAAGTTGGGGCAATGTACACTGAGCCACGACCTGGAGGTTAGAGGTGCAAGTGACCGGCTGCCAGCTATCTTTCGTCATGCTATGGGCATCGTGGTAGTGTGTAGGCCTGCGACTGGCACGGTGTCACTGTCTTCAGCCTTTGGGCTTGTATCTGCTTTGTTTTATTTAGTCCGGCGAACTTTACTAGCTATGGCCTTGGTTGTCAGAACTTATGTTTGTAGGGCCTCATCCTTAAGTCCTGGCAAGCGCCCTCTTTCTAAAAAAACATATAAATTTGAGAACTCGTAACCATAGTGGGATGCACAACAAATTTATTAAAACAATTATATAATATAGTATCTTGCAAACTCTTGGCACTTAGTTCTCAACATTATCGGTTGTGAAGAACTGCAGCAACTTTGATGACATCTCCGGGAAGACACGAGTTGGGCGGTTGTGACGCCCCCGATTCAATCGTACACTAATCATACACGCAAACGTGTACGATCAAGATCAGGGACTCACGGGAAGATATCACAACACAACTCTAAAAACATAAATAAGTCATACAAGCATCATAATACAAGCCAGGGGCCTCGAGGGCTCGAATACAAGTGCTCGATCATAGACGAGCCAGCGGAAGCAACAATATCTGAGTACAGACATAAGTTAAACAAGTATGCCTTAAGAAGGCTAACACAAACTGGGATACAGATCGAAAGAGGCGCAGGCCTCCTGCCTGGGATCCTCCTAAACTACTCCTGGTCGTCGTCAGCAGGCTGCACGTAGTAGTAGGCACCTCCAGCGTAGTAGGAGTCGTCATCGACGGTGGCGTCTGGCTCCTGGACTCCAGCATCTGGTTGCGACAACCAGAAAGAAAGGAAAGGGGGAAAAGGGGGAGAAAGCAACCGTGAGTACTCATCCAAAGTACTCGCAAGCAAGGAGCTACACTACATATGCATGGGTATATGTGTAAAGGGCCATATCAGTGGACTGAACTGCAGAATGCCAGAATAAGAGGGGATAGCTAATCTTGTCGAAGACTACGCTTCTGGCAGCCTCCGTCTTGCAACATGTAGGAGAGAGTAGATTGAAGTCCTCCAAGTAGCATCGCATAGCATAATCCTATCCGGCGATCCTCCCCTCGTCTCCCTGTGGAAAAGCGATCACCGGGTTGTCTGTGGAACTTGGAAGGGTGTGTTTTATTAAGTATCCGGTTCTAGTTGTCATAAGGTCAAGGTACAACTCCGGGTCGTCCTTTTACCGAGGGACACGGCTATTCGAATAGATAAACTTCCCTGCAGGGGTGCACCACATAACCCAACACGCCCGATCCCATTTGGCCGGACACACTTTTCTGGGTCATGCCCGGCCGCGGAAGATCAACACGTCGCAGCCCCACCTAGGCACAACAGAGAGGTTAGCACGCCGGTCTGACTCCTATGGCGTAGGGGTCTGGGCCCATCGCCCTTTGCACACCTGCACGTTGCGTACGCGGCCGGAAGCAGACCTAGCCTAGTGGCGTTCCAGTCCAATCCGGCGCGCGCCACTCAGTCGCTGACGTCACGAAGGCTTCGGCTGATACCACGATGCCGGGATACCCATAACTACTCCCGCGTAGATGGTTAGTGCGTATAGACCAAATGGCCAGACTCGGATCAAATACCTAGATCTCGTTAAGCGTGTTAAGTATCCGCGAACGCCGAACAGGGCCAGGCCCACCTGTCTCCTAGGTGGTCTCAACCTGCCCTGTCGCTCCGCCACAAAGTAACAGTCGGGGGCCGTCGGGAACCCAGGCCCACCTCTACCGGGATGGAGCCACCTATCCTTTCAGCCCCCTCATCAGAATCACTTGCGGGTACTGAATGAGCTGACCCGACTTTAGTCACCATCTGTATAGTATGTATGTATGTATAGTATATACCCGTGATCACCTCCCGAGTGATCACGGCCCAATAGTATAGCAAGGCAGACTGACAAGAATGTAGGGCCAATGACGATAAACTAGCATCCTATACTAAGTATTTAGGATTGCCGGTAAGGTATCAATAGATGTAGCAACAATGTCAGGCTATGCATCAGAATAGGATTAACGGAAAGCAGTAACATGCTACACTACTCTAATGCAAGCAGTATAGAGGAGAATAGGCGATATCTGGTGATCAAGGGGGGGGGGGGGGGCTTGCCTGTTTGCTCAGACAAGGAGGGGTAGTCGGTGACGTAGTTGACCACAGGGGCATCATCATCGTCACGGGGCCTACCGGAGAGAAGAGGGGGGAGAAACAGTAAATACATAGCAAGCAAGTGCATAACAGGACAACAAGCAGAGCAAGAAGTGTTCTAACGCGGTATGAGGTGATACCGGCGAAGGGGGGAACATCCGGGAAAGTATCCCCGGTTTTCCGTGTTTTCGGACAGATGAACTGGAGGTGAAAAGTTGCAGGTTCGATAGGTTAGGGATGCGTGGCGGACGAACGGGCTGCGTATCCGGATTCGTCTCGTCGTTCTAAGCAACTTTCATGTACAAAGTATTTTCATCCGAGCTAAGGATTATTTTATATTAATTTTTAAAGATTTAATTCATTTTTAGAATTAATTTAATTAGAAAATGCAATTATGACGTTAGCATGTTGTCAGGGTGATGTCATCAGTCAACAGTCAGTTGACTTAATCAAACTGACAGTCGGGTCCCACTGCGATAGTCCAAGACTAACTAAACATGTTCAATTAGTTTAGCTAGTGATTAGGTTAATCTAAATAGGATTAATTAAGTTAATTAGTTACTTAATTAATTAATTAATATTTATTTTTATTTATTTATTATTATTATTTTAAATTCCTTTTTTTAAATTTAACAAAAACGTTCTGGGGTGGGGGCCTTTGTCATAGACCCCTGGGAGCCTAGCGGGTCGGGCTCTAGCGAAACGGGGCGGGCGCAGGCGCACCTGAACAGGCGCTCGCCGGTAGAGGGTGCAGCGGAACAAGGCCGCAGGGGAGGCGCGAGCGCTCGCGCGCGGCAGTGGCTGGCGGAGGTCGGCGGAGGTAGCAGCGGGCGACACGGGAGCAGCGAACGAGGTCGACGGGTGGGGAACGTCGACGACTGAGAGACGGGGCGCGAGCGGGCGGCTGGGCGCGGTAGCGGCGGACGAGGTCAACGCGGTGGCGCGAGGAGCGGGACAGTGGTGCACGTGGCCCAGGAGCTGGGGCGCGACGCGCGGGTGCCGTGTGCGTGCACGGGACAAGGGAGCCGCGGGGGGGGGGGGGGGGGAAGAGGGCACGACCAAGGTGCGTGCACGGGCACGGGACGGCACGGGCGTGCAGTGACCGGACGAGGAGAGGGGGAGCTCACGGGGTAGTGTAGGGGTTCGAGGCAGCGTTGCTCGGGGAGGAGGCCGGGGACGTTGCACGCAAAGAGGAAGCAGGCCGGCGAGGACGCGCTCCATGCGACGATGGATGAAGGCGAGGCGGTGACGGGGTTGGCGCCGGCGACGGGAGACGGTAGGGGTCGAGGAGGAGCTCCAGTGGACGCAACGGGGGGGATCGGTTGATGTCGCCGACTTGGGGCCGCTCTAGTCGGCCTCGGGCATGAGGTCGTGGATGACGTCAAGGAAGCCGTAGGGCTGCACGAGCAGCTCGGGAAGGCCGTTGGTCATGGCCATGGCGAGGTGGTGGCTGCGCTCGGCCAAACGAGGAGGAAGAGGGGCGCGGCGAGCTGCTGGGGAGGACGGGGGGAGGAGAGATGACCGGGCGACGGGGTCAGAGATGGGTGACGCCGGCGAGAAGGTTTCGGCACCAAGCGAAGGGCGAGCCCCCCGATCTCGATCCAGATCGAGGGGGAGGGGGGAAGAGAGCGAGGTGGAGTGGGGGGTTCGCCTCGATCCAGATTGGATCGGGAGGGGGAGAGGGAGTGGCGTCGTGGGGGGGGGGGAGTGGGTGCGTTGGGGGTTAGGGTTTGGTCGCCCGGGGGGGTATGGGGGAGTGGGGGGGCCGGATGGGCTGGTGTGCTGGCCGGCTGGGCCAAGTTCCAGTTGGGCCGAGGGGGATTCCTTTTGTTTTGTTTTGTTTTGTTTTCACCTCTTTATTATTCTTTTCTGTTTTCTTTTAGTTCCTAATTATTTTAGTTTTCTTTGAAACACCAAGTTAGCACCTAAATTAGTATTACTAATTAGGCCACTGTCATAATTATTTTGGCACACTACTAATTTAGTTATATTATTATGACTTTATCAAAGGCATTAAATTAATTGTTTTGCCCTAAGCTTTGGTTACTTTAGTGAATTTAAATATTATAAGAAATGTTGGTTTCTCCACCATTATTACTCATGAATTATTTGTCCCATTTAGAACACTTTAGTTATAATGTTTGAAAACTCCTGTTGTTTGTCATATTTGGAATTTGAAATTTGAAAGGGTTTCGAATCAACCTAAGATTAGTAACAGTAACCGTGGTGACGTGGCATCATTAACAGAGGTTTACTGTAGCTTAAATATCCGGGCGTCACAATTCTCCTCCAGTACAAGAAATCTCGTCCCGAGATTTGAGAGGTAGTGAAAGGGGGGAAGGTTTGGTAACGAATCTAGCGGGTCTCCTCATTCTGGCTTGCTCTTCTCGAAGAGACTGATCCAATACATTGATGTCTTCAATTCTCTGCTTCGGGTCATCATGATGAAGTCGACATCCTTTCTTCGGGATCTTCATCGTAGTTACGAATAGGTAACGGGGCAGATCGGCAACGACAGAATGCTATAAGGGTAATAATCTGGGATTAACCCATGAATGAGCATATGAGTACCTCTCGAGTTGAACAAATAAAACACATCGAGAGTAAAGTTCGAAGGTACAATAAGAAGTTTCAAGCAGCCAGGCAATCGTTCATTGCCTAGTCAGAAGGTGAAAGGGGTTTCAAGCGACGGAATAATTATTGTGTTCGATGCCAGGATTGATGATCTCATCGGAAGGTGGCTCATGAATTATGTACGAGTCCCCATGAGAGGAATAACTTTGGGAACAGGGGGTGTACAGGAGAGTCAGGTTTCGATCCTGTGGAACTGTGGGTTATGGGCCCACCATGTGGTTGAAAGTAGAAAAGGGGCCGACATCTTGCAGGGCCATGATAGCAAGGCGTGTCAGAGGGTAGCCTGTCAGTTATGTCGGCAACAACATCGATACTAAGGGCGAGGGACGAAGAGAACCATTTTCCTGCTCGTTGAACGAGGCGGGCCAATAGGCAAGGTTCTCGTCCATCGGTGGCTACCGAAATGTCATTAACAATAGTAACAGGGTTTTGCTGACGGAATTGTGCACCGAGGTGTTTACATAAGCAGTGAATCATTACTGCTTAGATTATATAGATCACAAGAGAGGTCAAACAAACCAATGGAAAGGAAAAGTGATTATCAGGTTTAAATAGAACAATGGAAAGGAAAATGTGTCTAAACACATATTTCAAGGGTATATCTTTACCAAGGACAAGTAGAGAATGATATCCATGACATGAGACCAAAGGCATGACCATTCAGATAAAAGGGGTAAGAAGAATCATGATATGTACCCATACAACGGTGTTTGGATAACTGATAAGGAAAATTTAGCACTGTTCTTCAAATGTTCTTATTGATGATAGGAGTACCACATACATGCTTCGAGATAGCACTGACATGGTCTTCAGGTGAAGATCAGACTTTGGAAACACAAAGGATCCATCAGGAATAACTTGTAGAATAAGTCTTACAATTTCCTCAGGGAAGAATGGATAACCTTGCTAAAAAGGAAACAGTAACAATAGGTCCTCCGGCCAGGTGTGCTAGGCATGACACCACCTTACCGAGAGATATATAGACCAATGTTAAAACTCTTGGAAATATGTTCCAACCATCATATCTGACCAGGATCAGATCTGATTAGTGTAAGGATACCTCAGACTCAGGATGCCTGAGATGAAAAGGTGCAACACAAATTGACGAGAAGACTTTGTAAGATCCTCGGGAAATGAACTATGGAAGCGAGTTCCGAAACATGAGTTCATCAGTAAACCAACGAGAGGATGATGAGGTGGCTGATGGAATCAGCGGAAATTCAACGAGATTAACAAAAGATGGATTTCCACAATTATGTGAACAAGGAGATAACATTTGTCAGATCAAATTGTATAATGATGTATGCTCGAGGAAAACATACACAATTAAACATTGGTTGAAAGGTGCGCCCGAATATGGGCAGGGTTGCACGACCAATGTCAGAATGGTGAATCAATAATCAATAGTCTAAGAATGAAACTATAGACCAATAACTTCAAAGCAAGAGGGTTGCCCGAAGTTTAGAATTTACACATCACAAACCATCTGTCGGTATTCCGGTTAGAAATATCACGGGGACCAAGAAAAGAATGGTGATGTTAATAAGTATCACTGGTATCAAGAATTCTTAAGGGTGGTGAATTTCTCACGACATCCTTGACATAAAAGATGGTAATACTCCTAGGCAAAGAAGAACAGATGCTGGATAGTAAGGGTCTCCAGGGATAACACAAAACACGAATAAGTTTGTGTTGAACGGAAGGCAATAAAGTGGTCTATGATAACACAAACCATCGAGGGGCAAGGACGGTATTTCTCATCATGAATTCAATTGATATCTTGGAAGAGCTCGGAATGCTGATGATGATCACGACACATTTGTCAAGAGATTCCATGAAGATGTAATCGATCGGCGATGACATCAAGTCAAAGGAATGATGAAGCGAAAGGTTATTGGAACCACGAATACGACACAAACTCGAAACCAAGCTTGCTATTCAAGGCGAAATGCTATGACGAGTAAGGTCGACATAAGCTAAGCTCATCGTCGAAAGTTGTGCTCCGGGAATAAAGAGCAGGTAGCACAGTTAAAATTTAGCATGATAATGATATAGCCGACCAGGCTAGGAATGACTTGAAGGATTAATAAACTCATAAGCAACGAAGATTACTTAGAGTTATTGAACCATAGTGCAGACTCGGTTCACATATCGGTGTTCTCGGTTAACGACAACCCAGAACCTAGGAAAATTAGAATTGGTGAGAAATAATAGTTGATGAAGAACCCATAAAAGTTATGCAGTTCCATGATATTTTCGAGATACCAGAGTGTAATACTCGATGGTAGATCAAAGTAAAGGTTGGACAGGTGCAAAGATCTGCAGAAGACAAGTACTTCAACTTGTCTGAGAAATGGTATTTAAAGGAGAACATGGCCGGAACAACGATTGCAAAATGCCAGATCCCAGATATAAGATAAACTTATACCAAGGAAATATTTATTTGAAGAGAAGCTTTAATGATACGATCTACATTGTTTCCATGGGCATGAACACAAAGGTTCAAGGTCGGCTCCCACTTCCTCAATGCATAATCTTACATTGACCTCTCGTATTTCGAAAATGACATTAGTTGTGGAAAGTTTTACCTGGTGCAATACCAAATAAGTATGACCCGTGAAATCTTTTGGGTTTGTACATATTAGGAAGGCATTGGTTCAACCCATCGGGGCTTCTTAGGAACATATACCACAAGCTTCAAGAGTAAATATCACCAGCTCGAAAGCAGAGCATGGTTGACAAAAGGAGAGGATACCATTTACCAAAGGCATTATGTATCAGAGAAAGAACTCACAAGGTGATTAATTATGATGGACATTGTCGGATAATAATCCAGCAGTGGATATGGCGATCCACAATGGAGCTGATGTGAGTATCGATACCTAATCAGAGGAAGAAAGAATGCAATGCATCGGTTTATAGAACATCTGAATAATTCAAAGTTTAATTAGTAAAGGAATTATGATTTTCAAATCAAGGGATCAGGAGCAAATGCTCTGATCAAGGATGGATAAGTTGTATAGACTTAGGGGTACAATCGATGGCAATCTGATTGGCCGAGAACCAGCCCATGTTCGAAAGACGTCTGAGCCGGAAAGGTAATTTATCAGGATCAACTGATGATTGCGTGCATTCGCACACATATAGAATCAACGGACTTAAAATGATAGTGACAAAGGATGCCAATAAGATTACTAGACTTATGGGATTAACCATAATGCGAGAAAGCAAGAATTTCAAGAGCAATAGGCTACTCAGGATTTTCGGAAGTTCGAATATTATTTTGAAGAACTTAGTGAAACACACAAACAACTAGGGATGGGCGGATACTCGGTAAGTGCGAGAAATTATCCATAGCGGTGTATATGTGGATAATGAACTGCAAGGTAGTAGGTACAAAGTATTCTCAGAATAATAGAGAGAATTTCTGAGGTATCTTGTAATAACAAGATCAACTGGGAATGAAGTTATGGACGACAAGTGTATGTAGCTTTACATAGGGATTTATCGGTGGTATGGAATTGCAACGGTGAAGGGCACAATGGTCTCGGGGAAACATCGGAGAGTATTGTCAGAATCTTCTGTTGAAGCGGTCGATCATCTGTAATGAAGGGGCTCTCCGGCAGGAAGTGATAACGAGAACCTAGAGTTAGATTTCAGCAAAATCATTTAACCCGAATAGAAGAGAGATTAGAATCCCAGAGTATGGACGAGGAATAAAAGATCCTAATACCACCCAATGGCGACGTGGGCCCAGGGGCCGCACAGCCAAGTTAGTAAAACAGTTTTCGGCTTCTAGACTCAACTTCGGCCAAGGAGTTGGAAAGGGGATTTCTACAGGCAGTCGGCTCTGATACCAACTTGTGACGCCCCCGATTCAATCGTACACTAATCATACACGCAAACGTGTACGATCAAGATCAGGGACTCACGGGAAGATATCACAACACAACGCTAAAAACATAAATAAGTCATTCAATAATCATAATACAAGCCAGGGGCCTCGAGGGCTCGAATACATGTGCTCGATCATAGACGAGTCAGCGGAAGCAACAATATCTAAGTACAGACATAAGTTAAACAAGTATGCCTTAAGAAGGCTAGCACAAACTGGGATACAGATCGAAAGAGGCGCAGGCCTCCTGCCTGGGATCCTCCTAAACTACTCCTGGTCGTCGTCAGCGGGCTACACGTAGTAGTAGGCACCTCCAGCATAGTAGGAGTCGTCGTCGATGGTGGCGTCTGGCTCCTGGACTCCAGCATCTGGTTGCGACAACCAGAAAGAAAGGAAAGGGGGAAAAGGGGGAGAAAGCAACCGTGAGTACTCATCCAAAGTACTCGCAAGCAAGGAGCTACACTACATATGCATGGGTATATGTGTAAAGGGCCATATCAGTGGACTGAACTGCAGAATGCCAGAATAAGAGGGGATAGCTAATCCTGTCGAAGACTATGCTTCTGGCAGCCTCCGTCTTGCAGCATGTAGGAGAGAGTAGATTGAAGTCCTCCAAGTAGCATCGCATAGCATAATCCTATCCGGCGATTCTCCCCTCGTCTCCCTGTGGAAAAGCGATCACCGGGTTGTCTATGGAACTTGGAAGGGTGTGTTTTATTAAGTATCCGGTTCTAGTTGTCATAAGGTCAAGGTACAACTCCGGGTCGTCCTTTTACCGAGGGACACGGCTATTCGAATAGATAAACTTCCCTGCAGGGGTGCACCACATAACCCAACACGCTCGATCCCATTTGGCCGGACACACTTTTCTGGGTCATGCCCGGCCGCGGAAGATCAACACGTCGCAGCCCCACCTAGGCACAACAGAGAGGTCAGCACGCCGGTCTAACTCCTATGGCGCAGGGGTCTGGGCCCATCGCCCTTTGCACACCTGCACGTTGCGTACGCGGCCGAAAGCAGACCTAGCCTAGTGGCGTTCCAGTCCAATCCGGTGCGCGCCACTCAGTCGCTGACGTCACGAAGGCTTCGGCTGATACCACGACGCCGGGATACCCATAACTACTCCCGCGTAGATGGTTAGTGCGTATAGACCAAATGGCCAGACTCAGATCAAATACCCAGATCTCGTTAAGGGTGTTAAGTATCCGCGAACGCCAAACAGGGCCAGGCCCACCTGTCTCCTAGGTGGTCTCAACCTGCCCCGTCGCTCCGCCACAAAGTAACAGTCGGGGGCCGTCGGGAACCCAGGCCCACCTCTACCGGGATGGAGCCACCTGTCCTTTCAGCCCCCTCATCAGAATCACTTGCGGGTACTCAATGAGCTGACCCGACTTTAGTCACGATCTGTATAGTATGTATGTATGTATGTATAGTATATACCCGTGATCAGCTCCCGAGTGATCACGACCCAATAGTATAGCAAGGCAGACTGACAAGAATGTAGGGCCAATGATGATAAACTAGCATCCTATACTAAGTATTTAGGATTGTCGGTAAGGTATCAACAGATGTAGCAACAATGTCAGGCTATGCATCAGAATAGGATTAACGGAAAGCAGTAACATGCTACACTACTCTAATGCAAGCAGTATAGAGGAGAATAGGCGATATCTGGTGATCAAGGGGGGGGGGCTTGCCTGTTTGCTCAGACAAGGAGGGGTCGTCGGTGACGTAATCGACCACAGGGGCATCAGCATCGTCACGGGGCCTACCGGAGAGAAGAGGGGGGAGAAACAGTAAATACATAGCAAGCAAGTGCATAACAGGACAACAAGCAGAGCAAGAAGTGTTCTAACGCGGTATGAGGTGATACCGGCGAAGGGGGGAACATCCGGGAAAGTATCCCCGGTGTTCCGTGTTTTCGGACAGATGAACCGGAGGTGAAAAGTTGCAGGTTCGATAGGTTAGGGATGCGTGGCGGACGAACGGGCTGCGTATCCGGATTCATCTCGTCGTTCTGAGCAACTTTCATGTACAAAGTATTTTTATCCGAGCTAAGGATTATTTTATATTAATTTTTAAAGATTTAATTCATTTTTAGAATTAATTTAATTAGAAAATGCAATTATGACGTCAGCATGTTGTCAGGGTGATGTCATCAGTCAACAGTCAGTTGACTTAGTCAAACTGACAGTCGGGTCCCACTGCCATAGTCCAAGACTAACTAAACATGTTTAATTAGTTTAGCTAGTGATTAGGTTAATCTAAATAGGATTAATTAAGTTAATTAATTAATTAATTAATTAATATTTATTTTTATTTATTTATTTTTATTATTTTAAATTCCTTTTTTTAAATTTAACAAAAACGTTCTGGGGTGGGGGCCTTTGTCATAGACCCCTGGGGGCCTAGCGGGTCGGGCTCTAGCGAAACGGGGCAGGCGCAGGCGCACCTGAACAGGTGCTCGCCGGTAGAGGGCGCAGCGGAACAAGGCCGCAGGGGAGGCGCGAGCGCTCGCGCACGGCAGTGGCCGGCGGAGGTCGGCGGAGGTAGCAGCGGGCGACGCGGGAGCAGCGAACGAGGTCGACTGGTGGGGAACGTCGAAGACTGAGAGACGGGGCGCGAGCGGGCGGCTGGGTGCGGTAGCGGCGGACGAGGTCAACGCGGTGGCGCAAGGAGCGGGACAGTGGGGCGCGTGGCCCAGGAGCTGGGGCGCGGCGCGCGGGTGCCGTGTGCGTGCACGGGACGAGGGAGCCGCGGGGGGGGGGGGGGGGGGGAAGAGGGCGCGGCCGCGGTGCGTGCACGGGCACGGGACGGAGGCAGCGTTGCTCGGGGAGGAGGCCGGGGACGTTGCACGCGAAGAGGAAGTAGGTCGGCGAGGACGCGCTCCGTGCGGCGACGGACGAAGGCGAGGCGGTGACGGGGTTGGCGCCGGCGACGGGCGACGGTAGGGGTCGAGGAGGAGCTCCAGTGGACGCGACGGGGGGGATCGGTTGATGTCGCCGACTTGGGGCCGCTCTAGTCGGCCTCGGGCATGAGGTCGTGGATGACGTCGAGGAAGCCGTAGGGCTGCACGAGCAGCTCGGGAAGGCCATTGGTCATGGCCATGGCGAGGTGGTGGTTGCGCTCGGCCAAACAAGGAGGAAGAGGGGCACGGCGAGCTGCTGGGGAGGACAGAGGGAGGAGAGATGACCGGGCGACAGGGTCAGAGATGGGTGACGCCGGCGAGAAGGCTTCGGCACCGAGCGAAGGGCGAGCCCCGCGATCTCGATCCAGATCGAAGGGGAGGGGCAAGAGAGCGAGGTGGAGTGGGGGGGGGGGTTCGCCTCGATCCAGATTGGATCGGGAGGGGGAGAGGGAGTGGCGTCGTGGGGGGGGGGGGAGTGGGTGCGTTGGGGGTTAGGGTTTGGTCGCCCGGGGGGGTATGGGGGAGTGGGGGGGGGGGGGGGGGCGGATGGGCTGGTGTGCTGGCCGGCTGGGCCAATTCCCAGTTGGGCCAAGGGGGATTCCTTTTGTTTTGTTTTGTTTTGTTTTCACCTATTTATTATTCTTTTCTGTTTTCTTTTAGTTCCTAATTATTTTAGTTTTCTTTGAAACACCAAGTTAGCACCTAAATTAGTATTACTAATTAGGCCACTGTCATAATTATTTTGGCACACTACTAATTTAGTTATATTATTATGACTTTATCAAAGGCATTAAATTAATTGTTTTGCCCTAAGCTTTGGTTACTTTAGTGAATTTAAATATTATAAGAAATGTTGGTTTCTCCACCATTATTACTCATGAATTATTCGTCCCATTTAGAACACTTTAGTTATAATGTTTGAAAACTCCTGTTGTTTGTCATATTTGGAATTTGAAATTTGAAAGGGTTTCGAATCAACCTGAGATTAGTAACATTAACCGTGGTGATGTGGCATCATTAACAGAGGTTTACTGTAGCTTAAATATCCGGGCGTCACAGTGGTAGTCCTTGTTCAGGAAGACAATGGTGGCCCCAGCTTCCAAAACGAGTTGTCATTAGAAGACATAGATCAACAAGGTATACACGACGACCCATTCATTCCGAGCAAGGTAAATCCTTAGCACGCGTACCTTACGACCTGGTAGCGTGTCGATGAAATGTTCAACATATAATCTGGCGCCCTTGATTTTGAGAACCCTCACCCTCACAACAAACTTGTCACCGCTTTGGAAATGCAAATGTAACTATTAAACCATGATAAATGTTCAGTCTTCTAGAATGTTACATGTACAGGTACATACCCTCAGAGGCATGAAGTACTTTAGGTTCAGTTCCAACAGCCCCATGGCATTGCCTGTGCATGCTAGGTATGCCGTGCTGATGCCAATGCACGTTACCAGTTCCTCACGAGCTGTAGTTGGTTGCGAATGCAAGATATAAACAAAAAGGAAAAAATATTAGCCGATATGTGACGAGAAGATTGCAAGCGTACAAGTATCGGGTGCTAGGACCTTCGTGGATGTAAACAATATAGATGGCATTGTTAACTACCCCATGGCGCTTTTATTCATGGCGCTTTCCGTAAAATTCTTGCTAAGTATGATGTTAATCATAGAATTGCATCTCCATATCACCCACAGTCTAGTGGCCAAGTAGAACTTAGAAATAGAGAGCTCAAGTTAATTTTGCAAAAAAACTGTTAATAGATCTAGAAAGAATTGGTTCAAGAAACTTGATGATGCATTATGAGCTTATAGAACTGCATATAAGAATCTTATGTGTATGTCTCCATATAAAATGGTTTATGGAAAAGCATGTCACTTACCTCTCGAACTAGAACATAAGGCATATTGGGCCATTAAAGAGCTCAATTATGATTTCAAACTTGCTGGTGAGAAGAGGTTATTTGACATTAGTTCACTTGATGAATGGAGAACCCAAGCCTATGAGAATGCCAAACTGTTTAAAGAAAAGGTTAAAAGATGGCATGACAAAAGGATACAAAAGTGTGAGTTTAACGTAGGTGATTTTGTGTTGCTATTCAACTCTCGTTTAAGATTTTTTGCAGGAAAAATTATCTCTAAATGGGAAGGCCCTTACGTTATCAAGGAGGTATATCGTTCCGGTGCCATAAAAATCAACAACTTCGAAGGCACAAATCCGAAGGTGGTGAACAGTCAAGGAATCAAACATTATATCTCAGGTAATCCTATAAATATTGAAACTAATATTATTGAAACCGTAACCCCGGAGGAATACATAAGGGACACTTTCCAGAACGTTTCATACTCCGAAAAGTAATAGGTATGTGGTACGGTAAGTAAACCGACTCCAAAACAATTCTAATAGCAATTTTTCTCCGTTTTTGAATATTTAAGAAAATAGGCAAATAAGAAGTAGTCCGGGAAGGACACGAGGCATCCACGAGGGTGGAGGGAGCGCCCTACCTCCCTGGGCGCGCTCCCTGCCTCGTGGGCACCTCGTGTGCTCTCTGGACTCCGTTTTCTTGCACGATACTTCTTTCTGTTGGTAAAAATTCATTATATAATCTCCTGAAGGTTTTGACCACCGTATGACGCAAAAATCCTCTGTTTTTGTATCGAACTGTTTCTGTCGCAGATTTAGAGCAAGATGTCTTCTCAAGAGTCAGTCGGGGATAGTCGGGTGTCTCACCCGATGCTAGGTTCAGGGGCAAATAGCAATGCCTATCACTTTGGGCCATCAACGAAGGATGATATGGAGGCCGACTTGAAAAGGATAGATGCTATGGAGGAGGATCAAGAAGTTACCTCTCGTTTCCAAGCTAGAACCATGATGGGGGAACTACAGAGCTAAGCCACTCCAAACTCGGTCATCCCTTCCAATGTTAAATTTCTTTCTTATGAAAATATGAAAAAGAGTGTCACTTGTTCTCCAGCAGCTATGCAACATCCTTGGGTGAAAGGAGCTTTAGCCGTCACGGGCAAGCTCCGCAAGGAACATATGGACCTCAAGCAACAAGTCACTAAGCTCGAGGAGGATTATCGCATCCTGAGGGGCATCATCGCCAAGAAGATCACAATCCAAAGAAGGAGACGTAATCACATGGTTATGGGCACTCCCCTTGGCAACTGCCAAGCTTGGGGGAGTTGCCCCGGTATCGTATCACCATCACACTCCTATCATTACCCTTTTTCTTAGTTCGATCCTTTTGGTAATATCTTGATCTAGTAGAATAAAGTTTTGGTATGAATTAGTTTTGAGTTTTGCTTTGTGATCCCTCTATGTAATCGAGTCCATGAGTCAAGGGCTTTGCTATCTTGCTATGATCCTGAGGAAATAAAAGAACAAAAAGTAATAAAAGAGATCATACTAATCTTATGGATAGTAATGAATTGACACATAAAAAGTATGATGATTAAAAGTTGCTGAGAGTTGGCAAACATAGTTTTGGTCATCGTTGCAATTAATAGGAAGTAATAAAGAGAGAGAGGTTTTCACATATAAATATACTATCTTGGACATCTTTTACGATTGTCAGCACTCATTAAAGTATGACATGCTAAAGAATTGATGTTGGACAAGGAAGACAACGTAATGGGTTATATTTTCTCACATCTCAGTTAAAGTATATTGTCATGGATCATTCAAACATGTTGAGCTTGCCTTTCCCCCTCATGCTAGCCAAATTCCTTCCACCAAGTAGAGATACTACTTGTGCTTCCAAATATCCTTAAACCCAGTTTTGCCATGAGAGTCCACCATACCTACCTATGGATTGAGTAAGATCCTTCAAGTAAGTTGTCATGTTGCATGCAATAAAAATTGCTCTCTAAATATGTATGACTTATTAGTGTGGAGAAAATAAGCTTTATACGATCTTGTGATATTGAAGTAATAAAAGCGATGGACTGCATAATAAAGGTTCGTATCACAAGTGGCAATATAAAGTGACGTTCTTTTGCATTAAGATTTCGTGCATCCAACCAAAAAGCACATGACAACGTCTGCTTCCCTCTGCGAAGGGCCTATCTTTTACATTATGCAAGAGTCAAGGTGATTTTCACCTTTACTTTTTATATTTTATCCTTTGGCAAGAACCTCGTGTTGGAAAGATCCTGATATATATATCCAATTGGATGTAAGTTAGCATGAACTATTATTGTTGACATTACCCTTGAGGTAAAAGGTTGGGAGGCAACACTATAAGCCCCTATATTTCTCTGTGTCCGATTAAAACTCCATAACCATAAGTATTGCGTGAGTGTTAGCAATTTTGAAAGACTAAATGATAGTTGAGTATGTGGACTTGCTGAAAAGCTCTTATGTTGACTCTTTCCTATGTTATGATAAATTGCAATTGCTTCAATGACTGAGATTATCGTTTCTTAGTTCTCAATGAAGTTTCTGAATCATACTTGACATTGTGAATAGATTGTTACTTGAGCATAAGAAATCATATGGCAATATATATATATATATATGTTTCTGTTATAAGAATGATCATGATGCCCTCATGTCCATATTTATTTTATCGACACCTCTATCTCTAAACATGTGGACATATTTTTCAATTTCGGCTTCTGCTTGAGGAAAAGCGAGGTCTAAGCTTGGGGGAGTTGATACGTCCATTTTGCATCATGATTTTATATCGATATTCATTGCATTATGGGTGCTGTTATTACACATTATGTCACAATACTTATGGCTATTCTCTCTTATTTTACAAGGTTTACATAAAGAGGGAGAATGCCGACAGCTGGGATTCTGGGCTGGAAAAGGAGCAAATATTGGAGACCTATTCTACACAGCTCCAAAAGTCCTGACACTCCACGAAAGTCATTTTGGGAAGTAATAAAAAATATTCAGCAGAAGAAATCCCTGCGGGGGGTCACCCACCACCCACGAGGGTGGGGGCGCGCCCCCCTGCCTCGTGGGCCACCTGACAGCCCTCCGGTGCACATCTTCTACTATATGAAGTCCTTTACCCTGGAAATAAATCAGAAGTAAGCTTACGGGACGAAACTCCGCCGCCGCAAGGCTGAACCTTGGCGGAACCAATCTAGGGATCCGGCGGAGCTGTTCTGCCAGGGAAACTTCCCTGCAGGAGGGGGAAATCATCACCAGCGTCATCACCAACGATCCTCTCATCGGGAGGGGGTCAATCTCCATCAACATCTTCACCAGCACCATCTCCTCTCAAACCCTAGTTCATCTCTTGTATCCAATCTTTGTACCAAAACCTCAGATTGGTACCTGTGGGTTGCTAGTAGTGTTGATTACTCCTTGTAGTTGATGCTAGTTGGTTTATTTGGTGGAAGATCATATGTTCAGATCCTTAATGCATATTAATACCCCTCTGATTATGAACAAGAAAATGCTTTGTGAGTAGTTATGTTTGTTCCTGAGGACATGGGTGAAGTCTTTCTATTAGTAGTCATGTGAATTTGGTATTCGTTCGATATTTTGATGAGATGTATGTTGTCTCTCCTCTAGTGGTGTTATGTGAACGTCGACTAGATGACACTTCACCATTATTTGGGCTTAGAGGAAGGCATTGGGAAGTAATAAGTAGATGATGGGTTCCTAGAGTGACAAAAGCTTAAACCCTAGTTTATGAGTTGCTTCGTAAGGAGCTGATTCGGATCCACATGTTTCATGCTATGGTTAGGTTTACCTTAATACTTCTTTTGTAGTTGCGGATGCTTGCAATAGGGGTTAATCATAAGTGGATGCTTGTCCAAGAAAGGGCAGTACCCAAGCACCGGTCCACCCACATATCAAATTATCAAAGTAACGAACGCGAGTCATATTAACGTGATGAAAACTAGCTTGACGATAATTCCCATGTGTCCTCGGGAGCGCTTTTCTCATTATAAGAACTTGTCCAGGCTTGTCCTTTTCTACAAAAAGGATTTGGCCACCTTGCTGCACCTTACTTACTTTCATTGCTTGTTACCCGTTACAAAATATCTTATCACAAAACTATCTATTACCTACAATTGCAGTGCTTGCAGAGAATACCTTACTGAAAACCGCTTGTCATTTCCTTCTGCTCCTCGTTGGGTTCGAGACTCTTACTTGTCGAAAGGACTATGATAGACCCCCTAAACTTGTGGGTCATTATCGACCCAGTCAACTGCATTTTGGCATTAATATCTGCTCAGAATACCAATGGTGTCTTGGATTGATTATCAGCATCAAGTCCCCATCCGCACCAAATCCTGACAACAGTAATGATCAAGTCAGTAGCAAGACAAGTCAGGTACAAGATCAATGTTATATTTACAGACAGAGATATGGATCATATACAAAGTTTTGGCTCAGCAGTGCATGATGCTTGAAATATGTTATCATCCGAAATAAAGCCAGAATGTGATATTCTCAAGGAAGAAAGTCAAACAATTTTCTCATGCAAATAATGAGCCTTAGAATATTATGGGCATGGGTATGGATTTTAGTCTGCATATCAATATGAAGTATTGGATATAAGAAACCCAGTATTCTTCCACACACTATCGAAAGAAATTTATGATGCAAGGCTCCTCAATTTTCCTCAGCCGTATATGTGAACAATTTTCTGCCCATGATACTCGTTCTTTCTCAGCAAGATACCTCGGTAAAAGCTTCTGATAGACGGAAATAAAATTTTCTCAACAAGCAAACCCGAGGAGAAGCTTCTCAAGTACGGGACTCACGCTTCTCCAGCACCATAATCAGACTAAACTTCGTGTATATGCTATTGAGGGTTCTTCTGCATGATACCCAGACAAAAGATTTGAGCAGAAGTTAACAAGTCTTCCTTAGCAAGCTACTCGGATGGCTTCTCTCGTAAGCCATTCAGTTTGTGTCAGTATCATACTATTACACCATCCTCAGAGATTATCTGATGAGTTGCCAATGTATGGCAGCACCGCTCAAGAATCCGACTCGCAACATTTTTGTCAAAAGCACAAATAAGTCAAGGCATAGTTCTTCTTCAGAAATCAAGTGTTCTGATACGTATCTTTCCGCATATATGGTGAGAATGTATCCTCGGACATGCAAGTTACTCGGATAGCTTTCAACCCACGACATCTTGCCTTCTTCAGCACGACACCGCATTTCATATTCAGTATTGCTACAAAAGATGACACAGTGAGTTGGCAGTATATGACATTGAAGTTCAAGCACTAGACTTGCAATAATTTTTTCCGAGGTACAATTCAGAACATATGCCATTGTTCAGTTGCATATTATTCTTGTATATGGTGAGCATGTATCCCCAGTCATATCAGTCACTCATATAAGATGCATAAAGGATCAAGCAGACATACCTAAGAAAAGTAAGGATTCAACAACCTCCCGAGTCCGGCAAAGGAAAATAAGAAGAGATACATCTCATGAATTGCAAGGATCAACAAGATCTGGAGATGACATCACAAAATCAACAGTCTTGAGAATGGTCATCAAGGTCATTATTGACGAGGAGATGTCGTAAAACATTGTCACATTCTTGTATGATTGGCCTCACCAATAAGCTTCGTACAACTAGAAACCTCAGATATATGTCATATGTGTGCGGGCCCAGGTTAGAAAACAAGCACAAGGAATAACGTCAAAAATATTGTACTAATCACGTCCATGGTCATATGAAGAATCAAGGATATGTGTGTGTCAGCATTCTCGGAAAAGGGGTCCCCAGACTTGCCTCCCTGCGGCCTGCAGCGTGGCTCAGCCAGTGGCCCAGTACGGCCCGTCTTCATCAACCAAGCACTCCAGACCCTCGCGAGGGGCCAAGCCTCGCGGAGTGGATGACGCAGGGCCTCCTCAGGGGCGGCCTCACCAGGCAGGCTCACGAGGAGGCGGAGAGATCAAGGCAAGGGGTACCTCGCGAGGTGCCCATGACGCAAGCTATGATGATCGAGACCAGGCGAGCACCAGCCTACGTAGTGTCCTCGTTTCCTCTTTGGTGCAAAGGAGGCAAGCGCAGGCACGGAGTACTAAGGCATCAGGCAAAGGTTTCCTTATCGGTGCAATGAGACGAAGAACAGCAGGATGGCAGGACGGAGGTCACCATGGAGCCCAAGACAGTGCCATCACCAGTGCCTTTGGCAGGCGAAGACCACTGAGGGAGTCCTGGACTAGGGGGTGTCCGGACAGCCGGACTATCATCGTCCGCCGGACTCCAAGACTACGAAGATACAAGATTGAAGACTCCGTCCCGTGTCCGGATGGGACTTTCCTTGGCGTGGAAGGCAAGCTTGGCGATACGGATATGTAGATCTCCTACCATTGTAACTGACTCTGTGTAACCCTAGCTGTCGGTGTCAAAACCGGTGGATCTCGGGTAGGGGGTCCCGAACTATGCGTCTAGGCGGATGGTAACAGGAGACGAGGGACACAATGTTTTACCCAGGTTCGGGCCCTCTCGATGGAGGTAAAACCCTACGTCCTGCTTGATTAATATTGATGATATGGGTAGTACAAGAGTGGATCTACCACGAGATCAAGGAGGCTAAACCCTAAAGCTAGCCTATGGTATGATTGTTGTAATGTATGTTGTCCTACGGACTAAAGCCCTCCGGTTTATATAGACACCGGAGGAGGCTAGGGTTACACAGAGTCGGTTACAATGGTAGGAGATCTACATATCTGTATCGCCAAGCTTGCCTTCCACGCCAAGGAAAGTCCCATCCGGACACGGGACGGAGTCTTCAATCTTGTATCTTCGTAGTCTTGGAGTCCGGCGGACGATGATAGTCCGGCTGTCCGGACACCCCCTAGTCCAGGACTCCCTCAGTAGCCCCCGAACCAGGCTTCAATGACGATAAGTCCAGCGTGTATATAGTCTTCGGCGTTGCAAGGCGGGTTCTCCCTTCAAGTTCCATGTACCTGCCGAACAGTGTCCGGCTTTATCATAAATACTGTGTTTCTCGGCTTCTACGCCCAATAATGGTCTTTTCCACGTGTCGCACGAATGCGAAAAGCCAGGGTGTCTTTTTATGTCTCACCCCCTAGTCGTGCGAGTCGTTCGCCTACAAAAGAGGCAAAAATACAGATCCAAACCACACCATCCTCCTCCCGCGAATAGTTCATCGGAGCGCCCTTGACCTAAAAATCCATTCCATCATGGACCGTCGACGGGGTTCCTCTTCTCGCGCTCCTAGCCCACCGCCAGGGGATTGGAGGAGGTGCTCTCTTCTGCACAACGAGCTAGCGAAGCTCCAAGCGGGGGGATATCTCCCTCCGGCCTTCATGGTCCCAGTCCGAGCCGGACTGGTTACTTATCAAGGTGGGAGGCAAGCGGAGGCTACCCCATGCCCCAATAAAGGGGAGCGAGTATGCTTCGTCCCTTATCTGATAAGGGGACTCGGATTCCCAATACATCCGTTCCTCCGCGGGCTCCTGGAATTCTACGGACTCCAGCTCCACCACCTCACGCCCGCCTTTGTCCTGCATATCGCGGGCTACGTAGCTCTTTGCGAGCTATTCCTAGGCATTGAGCCCCATTTCGCATTGTGGAAGAGGCTATTCTGCCTCGTACCCCGTTCCCACGAGGGATCCATATACCAAGTGGGCGGCGCCGAAATATGGCGCATTGCCGGGACCGGATACCCATCCGGTACTCCCAAGAAGGCGTCCGAAGACTGGCCTTCAGAGTGGTTTTATATAGGAGACGCTCCGCTGCCGGATCCAGTCCGGATTGGCCTCCCGGAGTTTAGTGCTGCTCCTCTAAAGAAACGCCTCAGCTGGCGCCCACGGAGCCCCCGATTGGAGGAAGACAAGAGCGTCCATTACTTGATGGGCCGAATAAGATTAATGGCCCATTCTGATTTGACCATGATCGGAGTCATGGCGACATGCATCATGCGGGGGGTACAACCATTACAATATAGAGGCCACCCCATGTGGGATTTCAACGGGGAAGACGATGCCACCCGTCATGGCCGCGAAGGGCTGGATTCGACCGAGGATCTCGTGCAGATCCTGTCCAGCCTGTACAAGGGGGAGAAGGAGGACTTCCTTCGAATGAACCCTTTGAATGGGTTTTCCATGAACAACCCCAGGGGCTGGGTAAGCGAACACTTTTAAGGGCTCAACCCATGCTTTCGAAGTTTAAGCTTCTTACATTATGTCTTCGGCGCAGGATCTACGCCGGACTGTGGAGGACATGGTAAGTCCTGCTCCGCAACCCGAGGATCCAGAGAGATCCCTGGATCCGGCCTCAGAAGAGGATCCGGACATCGAGGTGGAGCTGATCGACGGGGTATTTCACCAGCTCAGCATGGATAACGCTTTGGTCGCCATTATGGCGGACTACCCCGAACTGTATCCGGCTTCCCAGGTGACTGTGACCGAGGTCCGGACACCATTATCTCTTCCTTGCCCCTTTCTGACCTTCGCGAACGACGGTATTTGACAGGAAGCGCCTTCACGGTGGGAAGCCGATCCTACAGCGGTTGACCAACAAAGGTCAGTCCGGTCCAGCAGGCGGAAAAGGAGCGCGGTACGGACTGAAACGTCACCGCAAAGGTATAACCCGTATTTGAATTTTCAGAGCAACGTTCCTAGGAAGCGTCTGAGTGCTCATGATCTTTATAGGAGAAAAAGCGCTCGCCGGACTGCGGGCGTGGAAGTTGCCGATCCAACCTATACCGGCCAGGCTCCAGCGCCCGGCCTGGAGGGGGAGGCAAGCGCAAGACGCGGGCCGGATCCTTCTCCAACGGAGGACACCGACAGAGTGTCCGCCACCAAATCTGAGGTGGAGAGCGCCATGAACCATAGGCGCCGCCAGACAGTGTTTCGTGAAGCGTGCTTCTCCCCTGAGGCATTGGACGCCTTTAATGCAGGGGACGCGCACCTCCGTGCTGCTCAAGATGGTTTTACCAGAGCCACGAAGCAGTATGTGAAAGACATACGGGTAAGGGAATTTTGATGGTTATATATACCAGTAGCCCCTGAGACTTGAAGCTGTTATGTTAACAGATTTAAGGATCAATTAAAACGCAGGCTCTTACCGAGAAGAATGCCGAGTTGTCTCAGGAGCTGCAAGAATGCAAGGCCCAACTTAAGGCCGCACTTTCTGCCGCAGGAGGAGACGCAGAGACCCCTCCTGGTAACACATTTTTATTAATAAATATGAGCGCTGTGCGGCATGCGCGCAAGTCTAATAATGACTGTGCAGGTACCGCCGGACAAGATCCGGACAGGCAAGGATTACTGCGCCAGCTGAAGGCCGGCGAGAGTGTGCTGAATAGGGTGCAGCAAGAAAGGAACAAACTCCAGGATGCCAACGCCAAGCTCGGAGAAGAGCTGAAAGGCGCTCGCGCCGGGCTGTCCGGCTCCGTTAAGGAGAATGAGCGGCTTCGTCGCGGCATTTATAGTAAGTGCTTGAGCCGACTCCTTTGAAAAGAAGAGTTCGGCGAGGAAGTATATTGACATGATATGTCTTGTAGGTATACTCACAGGTCGCCCTGCAGAGGAGATGCCCATATCAACGGGTGATCAACTTCCCGAACTGTTGCAACTGCTCGAACGAGTTCGGCAGGCAATGAGCGGCGTCGTCCAGGCTTTATGGCCAGCCCTCTCCCTACCCGAGGGCCTTCGGGAGCTTGCGGAGAAGCTTCGGGGAGTGCGGCGGCGCTTCCGTTTATGGAAGATTTCAGCTTGCCGTCAAGGTGCCAGGGAGGCTTGGGCCATGGTGAAGACGCGTTACAAGAAGGCGGATCCCAACCACATGGCCGAAGTTGGACCGGTGGGGCCCGATGGGAAGGAGATCCCTGTGAGTTTAGTATACAGCCAAGTAGAGTTGGCTGCTAAATTTTCCCAACGGGACTATAAGTTAGACAGCCTGTTAGACGGGATTGAGGAGGAATACAATCAGTAAATTTGACAATGTATGTTTTCCTTTAAAGTGACATATGAAATGCCTTCTGGCCGGATTGTAGATCGTTTGTCTTTGCCAACCTTTTCGCTTCAACCTTGGGACCCTAGAGTCCGGAGTGTGTACGAATACCTCTTTGGTTAAGAAACAACCGTGGTATGCATGGAGACCAGGCGTAGGGGTCATTAGTGCTTTATCAGACAAGTGCCCAACTAGTTATGTTATATTACATGGTTAGTAAGAAACATCTTCCAGGGAGAATAGTTCCGTTAAGGGTTCCTTTCCCTGGGAGGCATGCCCTAAAGTGCATGTCCGGACTGCAAAGAAAGCAGAAAAACATCTGGGGGCGGATAAATAAATGGGTAAAAATTCATCTTTTAAGTCACCGACCGAATATTCCCTTAAGAACGCTAGCTTTCGGCTTCACCCAGTCTGAGGTACACATCCGACTGACCCGGCAGTAACAATCACAGAGGTGCTCCCTTTACCTCCTAGCCGAACAATCGGGAACGTAGGGGTAAGCACAGGAGCTAGGCAACCCAGCTTGGCCGAAACATAAGTCATATCGATGCATATAATGGTGAGTAAAAGGTACATGTGGAAGCTTGACACATGTGCTGGGTATAAAAACCCTTATAATTTAGCTTCTGTAAAAGAAGCCCCCAGGAATAATGAGTGCGGATTGCACATCACGTGTATGCAAAAAATGCGAAAATAGGCCCGTAAGGGCTTGTGAATAAAAAAGTATGAAAAGAGAAACAAAAGACAGCCGAAGTGTAAAAGTTTGGACGGGGGAAGGGGACGAACTCTTAGTCCGGCGCTAGGCATAGAATTGTCGGAGGCGGGCTGCGTTCCATGGGTTCGGCTCGAGTCGGTTATCTGACGCATTTCGTAGACGGTATGCTCCGCCGGTCAGGACTTGATCGATAATGAAGGGACCCTCCCATTTGGGCTTGAGCTTGTCCTTTTTCTTGTCCGGCAGGCGTAGAACTAGTTCGCCAACGTTGTAAGTCTTGGCCCGTACTTCTCTGCTTTGATATCTTCGGGCCTGCTGCTGATAGAATGCAGAACGAGCCTTGGCGACGTCGCGTTCTTCCTCCAGTGTGTCCAAGCTATCCTGCCGATCAAGCTCGGCCTCTCTTTCCTCATACATGCGCACTCGAGGTGAGTCATGAATGATGTCGCAGGGCAAGACTGCCTCTGCACCGTATACCATAAAAAATGGTGTGAATCCGGTAGTGCGGTTAGGCGTTGTCCGCAGCCCCCAGAGTACGGAGTTGAGCTCCTCGACCCAGTGCGTGTCAGATTTAGTAAGTGACCGCACTAGTCTGGGTTTAATGCCGCTCATTATTAGACCATTTTCTCGTTCCACTTGACCGTTGGTTTGAGGGTGATAGACTGAAGCGTAGTCGAGCTTGATGCCCATATTCTTGCACCATGACTTAACCTCGTTGGCTGTGAAGTTCGTGCCGTTGTCGGTGATGATGCTGTGGGGGACTCCGTAACGGTGTACTACCCCGGATATAAAGTCTATCACTGGTCCGGACTCTGCCGTTTTGGCCGGTTTGGCCTCTATCCATTTGGTGAATTTATCCACCATGACCAATAGGTATCTTTGCTTGTGGGTTCCCCCTTTAAGGGGTCCAACCATATCAAGCCCCCAGACCGCGAACGGCCAGGTAATGGATATAGTTTTGAGGGAGGTGGGCGGCATGTGGCTCTGATTAGCAAAGAGCTGACAACCAACGCATTTCTGGACTAAGTCCTGGGCATCTGCCCGGGCCGTCGGCCAATAAAATCCTAGACGGAATGCCTTTCCTACAAGGGCCCGGGCTGCTGCGTGGTGTCCGCCTAGTCCGGCATGGATTTCAGCCAGGAGGTTTCGCCCTTCCTCTTTGGAGATACACCTTTGAAGGACTCCGGTTGTACATTTCTTATAAAGTTCTCCCTCATGGACCTTGTAGGCTTTCGACCGCCGGACTATGCAGCGGGCCTCGTTTTGGTCTTCGGGAAGTTCCTGCCTAAGCAAGTAGGCCAGGAATGGTTCTGTCCACGGGGCGATTACTGCCATTATGTCGTGGGCTGAAGGTGTTATGTCATCGGCTGAATCGCCGATTGGCGCGGTTTTTTCCGGTTTGTCACTTCCGGGCTCCTCTTCCCATAGTACGGATGGCTTGAAGAGCCATTCCAGGAAGATATTTGGAGGGATGGCATCACGTTTTGCACCGATGCGTGCCAGTACGTCGGCTGCGTGGTTATTATCTCGGGCTATGTGATGGAATTCGAGTCCTTCAAACTGAGCGGACATTTTTAGGACAGCGTTGCGATATGCTGCCATTTTCAGATCCTTGGCGTCAAAGTCTCCATTTATTTGGGATATTGCGAGGTTTGAATCCCCGCGCACCTCTAGGCGTTGAATGCCCATGGAGACTGCCATCCGGAGACCATGTAACAGGGCCTCGTATTCGGCTGCGTTGTTGGAGTCGGTGTACATTATTTGGAGTACATACTGGACTGTGTCCCCTGTTGGGGACGTCAATACGACGCCAGCCCCCAGTCCGGCCAACATTTTAGAGCCGTCAAAGTGCATAACCCAATTGGAGTATGCGCCGTACTCTTTAGGGAGTTCGGCTTCGGTCCATTCAGCGACGAAGTCAGCCAGAACTTGCGACTTTATAGCTCGCCGAGGTTTGTAATGTATATCGAATGGTAAGAGCTCAATGGCCCATTTTGCAATCCTGCCCGTTGCGTCACGGTTATTTATGATGTCATTAAGTGGTACTTCGGAGGCCACTGTTATCGAACACTCTTGAAAGTAGTGTCGGAGCTTCCGGGATGCCATGAACACCGCATACGCTATCTTCTGATAGTGTGGGTAACGGGATTTGCAAGGAGTTAACACAGTGGATACATAATACACTGGTTTTTGAAGGGGGAATTTATGCCCTTCTGTCTCTCGTTCGACGACGAGTACCGCGCTTACGACTTGATGCGTTGCTGCGATGTATAACAACATTGGTTCGCCTAGATTGGGCGCGGCCAGGACCGGATTTGTTGCCAATATGGCCTTTATTTCTTCGAGTCCGGCAGTGGCAGCATCTGTCCACTCGAAGTGTTCGGTGCGTCTGAGGAGGCGATAGAGGGGCAATGCCTATTCTCCTAGACGGGAGATAAAGCGGCTTAAAGCTGCCACGCATCCTGTTAATTTTTGTATCTGTTTGAGGTCTTTTGGAATATCCAACTGTGACAGAGCTCGGATTTTAGCCGGGTTTGCTTCAATTCCTCTACCAGATACAATGAAGCCCAGCAGCTTTCCGGCTGGTACGCCGAAAACGCATTTTTCCGGATTCAACTTGATGTCATATGCTCTGAGGTTGTCGAATGTGAGCCTCAAATCGTCTACTAGAGTTTCGACGTGTTTTGTTTTGACGATTACGTCGTCTACGTATGCCTCGACTGTTTTGCCGATCTGGGTGGCCAGACATGTTTGAATCATGCGCTGATATGTTGCGCCGGCATTTTTAAGTCTGGAGGGCATCGTGTTGAAGCAGAATGGTCCGTATGGAGTGATGAATGCCGTTGCGGCTTGGTCTGCTTCTGCCATCTTGATTTGATGATAGCCAGAGTATGCGTCGAGGAAGCACAACGAATCGTGCCCTGCGGTGGCATCGATAATTTGGTCGATGCGAGGGAGAGGGAAGGGATCCTTTGGGCAAGCCTTATTGAGGTCTTTAAAATCGACACAGAGGCGCCAGGATTTGTCCTTCTTTGGTACCATTACCAGATTTGCTAGCCAGTCCGGATGTTTGATATCTCTGATGAATCCGGCTTCCAATAGTTTGGCTAGCTCTTCTCCCATTGCCTGTCTTTTGGGTTCGGAAAATCGTCGAAGAGCCTGTTTGACTGGCTTAAATCCTTTTAGGATGTTTAGGCTGTGTTCTGAGATGCCAGGCGAAAATGTCCCAATTTTCCCGAAGGAATTCGCGCAGTGCGGCGTCTACTTCGGGGTTCAATTGTGTCCCAATGGAGGCCGCCTTTGTTGGGTCAGTTGGATGGACCTGGAATTTTGTTATTTCATCTGCTGGTTTGAAGGAGGTGGACTTGGATCTTTTATCGAGTATCACATCGTCCCTGTTCACCGTAGAGCGCAGCGCGGTGAGTTCTTCTGCCGCTAAGGCTTCGGATAGTGCCTCGAGGGCTAGTGCGGCTGTCTTGTTTTCGGCGCGTAGTTCTATGTCCGGATCACTAGCGAGAGTGATTATTCCGCCGGGCCCAGGCATTTTGAGCTTCATGTACCCGTAATGAGGTGCTGCTTGAAAGATTGTGAATGCCTCTCGTCCTAATATAGCGTGATATCCGCTGTTGAACGGGGCCACTTGGAACGTGACTTCTTAGGATCTATAATTGTCCGGCGAGCCGAACACCACATGAAGTGTGATTTTCCCAGTGCAGCGCGCTTCCCGGCTAGGGATTATTCCTCTAAAGGTTGTGCTGCTTCGCTCGATACGGCTCCAGTCTATTTCCATTTTTTGAAGAGTTTCCTCATAAATGAGGTTTAGTCCGCTGCCGCCATCCATGAGGACTTTTGTCAGTCAAAAGCCGTCCACTATGGGACTGAGCACCAGTGCGGCTGGCGCTCTGGCTGTTTGGAATTTAGGTTCGTCGCTGGCATTGAAGGTAATAGCTGTGTCGCTCCATGGATTTGCTGTTGCTACTTGGTAGACTTCGGTGAGCCCGCGGATTGTTCGTTTTCGCATATTATTTGATGCGAAGGTCTCGAAGACTGTTGATACCGTACCGGTATTGTTGGAGTGGTTTCCCGGGGCTAGAAGCTCCTCACCACTTTTGGCCACCTGCCGTAATATCCAACATGCTTGAAGGCTATGTGTTGGGACGGCTCCCTCTGTACTATGAAGCTTACAGGGTCCATTGAGCCATCCCTCCAGTACGGTTCCGTGCCCTTTATTGGGTTTTTGCTTTTTCGTTTTTGCATTTGGGGCCTGAGTGTGAGGCACCCTTTTGTTGCGGATTGGGGTTGAGGCCGGATTATCCCAAAATTGGTTTTCGGTTTTCCGGAAACTCTCCATCGCACAATACTTTTGTACTGTGGACGCCAGATCGGTGAAGCGTGCAATTTTACGACGATCGATGGCGTTCAATATTCCCTTATCCGTGCAATTATTGCAGAAGATTGAGATTGCGTTTTCCTCTCGGCAATCCTTTATCCTGTCCATAACCAGGAGGAATCTGGCCCAGTAGTGATGTACTGTTTCTGCGGGCTCTTGCCGTATTAGAGATAGATCGCATATGTCTGGGCGGGTGGGTGGACTAAAATCCGGATCCCTGCCCATCTTGGGGCTTAGAGGCCGAGGAGTTTCCGAATTCGGAAGCTTGGGTTGCCGGACACGATCCAGCGAGTCCGGAGCGATGCATGGTTTTAGGTTCAATGCTCGATTGAAGTCCGTCCCACCGCGGAAATCCGGCATGGAGGGTTCGGGAATCCGGACGTAACTAGTTTTCAATATAGGCGAAGAGTTGCCGTATTGCTCCTCCACCACTGCTACGTGGTGGGTGGCCTGGGGAGAGTTAATCTCTCTCAGATCGGTTTTAAGCCCAATCTGATTGTAGTCTGTAGCGACTCCCAGGGCGGCGATGCGATCCAAGAGCTCGTTAACAGACGAGAGCTCTATTGGATCCAACTGTTCGGCAGCTTTCGAGCTGACGCGAAGATTGCTTCTGACGACTTGAGAGGTCATTGTCGAAGCGGCGGCCGGACAGGCGGTCATAAGAAAACCACCTAGCCGGATAGTTTGGCCAGCGGCCAAGGCCCCTTCGGCGAAAACACCGTCTTTGAAGACGGGTGGAGGCATCCTCCCTATTGGTGACGACACAGAGGAACTCTCAATGAAAGCACCAATGTCGGTGTCAAAACCGGCGGATCTCGGGTAGGGGGTCCCGAACTGTGCGTCTAGGCGGATGGTAACAGGAGACGAGGGACACTATGTTTTACCCAGGTTCGGGCCCTCTCGATGGAGGTAAAACCCTACGTCCTGATTGATTAATATTGATGATATGGGTAGTACAAGAGTGGATCTACCACGAGATCAAGGAGGCTAAACCCTAAAGCTAGCCTATGGTATGATTGTTGTAATGTATGTTGTCCTACGGACTAAAGCCCTCCGGTTTATATAGACACCGGAGGAGGCTAGGGTTACACAGAGTTGGTTACAATGGTAGGAGATCTACATATCCGTATCGCCAAGCTTGCCTTCCACGCCAAGGGAAGTCCCATCCGGACACGAGACGGAGTCTTCAATCTTGTATCTTCGTAGTCTTGGAGTCCGGCAGACGATGATAGTCCGGCTGTTCGGACACCCCCTAGTCCAGGACTCCCTCACTAGCCTTCTCCGGTGTCTATATAAACCAGAGGGCTTTAGTCCGTAGGACACAACATACATTACAACAATCATACCATAGGCTAGCTTTAGGGTTTAGCCTCCTTGATCTCGTGGTAGATCCACTCTTGTACTACCCATATCATCAATATTAATCAAGCAGGACGTAGGGTTTTACCTCCATCAAGAGGGCCCGAACCTGGGTAAAACATCGTGTCCCTTGTCTCCTGTCACCATCCGCCTAGACGCACAGTTCGGGACCCCCTACCCGAGATCCGCCGGTTTTGACACCGACATTGGTGCTTTCATTGAGAGTTCCTCTATGTCATCACCGATAGGCTCGATGGCATCTTCAATCAACAACGCTGTCCAGGGTGAGGCTTTCCTCCCCGGACAGATCTTCGTATTCGGCGGCTTCGCACTGCGGGCTAATTCACTTGGCCATCTGGAGCAGATCGAAAGCTGCACCCCTGGCCATCAGGTCAGATTCGGAAGCCTAAACTTCACAGCCGACATCCGCGGGGACTTGATCTTCGACGGGCTCGAGCCACAGCCAAGCGCGCCGCACTGTTACGATGGGCATGATCTAGCTCTGCCGCCGAACAGTGCCTTGGTGGCTGCACAAGAATCCGCTCCGTCCCTTAGTCCGGAGCCGATCGCCCAGATCGAGGACCGGTGGATGGACACCACCTCGGGGGCTTCAACTTCCACGGCGATGGAGCCGAACACTAACCTTGTCCCTAGCGAAGCTCGTGACTCCAAGGTGCCGGACTCCTTGCCGGACTCCGGACCTCCCACGCCTCTGCAAATCGGATCTGATTGGGCGTCGGTTATGGAATTCACCGCCGCGGACATCTTCCAACGCTCGCCCTTTGGCGGCATCCTAAATTCGTTAAAACACCTCTTGCTATCCGGAGAGGCCCGGCCGGACTACGGCCAGGACGGTTGGGATTCGGGATACGAAGAAATTCAAAGGCCACCCACCACCCACTTTGTAGCCACTGTCGACGATCTAACCGGCATGCTAAACTATGACTCCGAAGACATCGACGGCATGGACGACGATGCTGGAGACGAACAAGAACCAGCGCCTACAAGGCACGTGAAGACCACCTCGTCATACGACGTATACATGTTGGATACCCCAAAAGGAAGTGACAATGAGGACCAACGGGGCGCAGTAGAAGATAATCCCACCGACAAACAACCAAAACGGCGACGCAGACGCCGCCCTAAGTCCCGCCTCGACAACAACAACGCTCTTAATAACCTAGCAATACAGCAGGGCAAACCAGTGGACGACGAACACGCAGACAAGCAACCATCCAAACAGGACGAGTCAGATAATCAGTCCAGGCCCGGCGAAAACAATAGTCCAGACGACCTCACGCCGGACACACCGCTAGAGAATAAAAACCTTCGGAAAAGACTCGTCGCCACCGCAAGAAGCTTGAAGAAGGAAAAACGGAAGCTCAAAACAGCGGAAGATACACTCAGAATGAGGTGGAGCAAAGTGCCCAAAACCGCAGACAAATACGGCAATGGCCATCAATCAAAGAGCTACCCGAAGCGCAAGCTGCTGCCAGAATTTGACGAGGAGGCCATAGAGCCCCCACAGTCAAAAAACAAAGAGGCCGCCTGGTCGGATAGACGGCCAGATGATAGGCCAAAATCTGTAAGCGGCACCGCACATAAGCAGACTAATGACCCTGGAAAGATAGATGGCCCAGCCATGTCCATTTACGGGCCAAAAAAGAGGGCCCCAGGAAGCAATGCAACACGCCAAGTGTCCGAAGACATCGGTGCACCCAAATACAGGGGCGCCACACACCCACTATGTTTCACCAACGAGGTGCTGGATCACGAGTTCCCAGCAGGGTTTAAACCCATAAACATAGACGCCTACGACGGAACAACAGACCCTGGAGTCTGGATAGAGGATTACATACTACACATACACATGGCTAGAGGAGATGATCTCCACGCCATAAAATACTTACCCCTCAAGCTCAAAGGGCCAGCCCGTCATTGGTTCAAAAGCCTCCCAGAAAATACTATTCGAAGTTGGGAAGAGCTCGAGGATGCGTTTAGAGCAAACTTTCAAGGAACTTATGTCCGCCCTCCGGATGCAGATGATCTAAGTCATATAACTCAACAGCCCGGAGAGTCAGCGCGCAAATTCTGGAACAGGTTCCTCACCAAAAAGAACCAAATAGTCGACTGTCCGGACGCTGAAGCCTTAGCAGCTTTTAAACACAACGTCCGAGACGAATGGCTCGCCAGACACCTCGGCCAAGAGAAGCCGAGGACAATGTCCGCGCTAACAAGCCTCATGACCCGCTTTTGTGCGGGAGAGGATAGCTGGCTAGCAAGATGCAGCACCAGCGACCCAAGTACATCCGAGATCAGAGATGGAAACGGAAAATCACGGCGCAGAAAAGAGCAGCGCCGGAATATAGAGAAAAGCCCAAAGAGCACGGCAGTCAACGCCGGATTCAAAAGCTCGCGGCCAAACAACAAAACACCGCCTCTTAAGGATAACAGCGATGAGCCATCCAACTTAAACAAGATTTTGGGTCAGATATGTCAAATCCACAATACCCCTGGAAGACCTGCAAACCACACCCACCGAGATTGTTGGGTTTTCAAACAGTCCGGCCGACTAAACACCATACACAAGGGGCTCGACGCATCAAGCGAAGATGATAAACCCCACCAGCAGAGCACCGGAAAACAAAAGAATTTCCCACAAGAGGTCAAAGCAGTAAATTCACTTCATGCGATAATACGGAAAAACAGTGCGGCACCCGTTAAAATGGGTCTCGCACGGTCCAACCCAGCGGAACATAGAGATTGGACATCAAAACCAATCACTTTCGACCACCTGGATTATTCCAGAAGCGTTCAAAATGCAGGATGGACTGCCCTGATATTGGATCCTATAATCGACAGACTGCAATTTACACAAGTCCTGATGGATGGAGGCAGTGACTTAAACCTGCTGTATCCAAACACAATCCGCAAGTTGGGGATAGACCTTACTAAAATTCGACACAGCCGCACTTCCTTTAAAGGAGTGACGCCAGGCCCTTACGCCAAGTGCACAGGCTCCTTATTACTAGAAGTTGTGTTCGGATCACCGAACAACTTTCGACGCGAAAAACTAATCTTTCATATCGTCCCATTTAAAAGTAGCTATCAAGCACTCTTGGGACGAGAAGCTTTTGTCCGCTTCAACGCCATACCACATTACGTGTCTCTTACACTTAAGATGCCCGGTCCACGTGGCATCATTTCAGTGCGAGGGTCATTTAAAGACCCCAGACACGGTCAAACGAGTCCGGCATAAATAAGCTAGGGGCTCCCTAGCCGCACATCCCTTCACAAGGGGCTACGCGCACAGGCAACAGCGAGCTTATACAGACTCCGCTTTACTTATTTATATTTCTTCTTTTGTATATATTTTTTGCATGAGTTCCTTTCAAACTAAGTTCCTCTCTTTTTACAGATGAACAACGTGCACACCCGTCCAGGATAACGGCACAACGGAGACACAGGCGCAGACGTGCAGTAGGGACCCGTCATGAGGATTCTTTTCAGATTAAGACCCTGCGTAAACCTTTTTTTACTGTCTCTTGTTGGTATAATCCATTGGTTTCTCATTATAAACAAAACGGAGCCTGACGTTTTGGCATCGGCCGCGTCAGAGGACCATGCCCGTACCTGGACACTAGGGGCTTAGGGCATTGTTCTGCCCATTATTATAAAGACCGAACACCTTAGGGAGTGTTCGGCGTCTCGAGTTAGGCCTTATGTGCATCAGCTCCGAATCATGTCTTTGGTCAAATGTTGGGTTTGCCCGGCTCCTGTGTTTTACTGCCTTACGTTCCGTATCATCGGCTAACGCGGCACCAGGAGAACTACTGCGGTTGTGCCCCAGTTCTGCTGGGCGAGCACCTCAGTAGAGAAAGCCGAAAACTGACTGTCATGATACAGCGAGAGACTGGTCAACCACTCGATCGATTGCCGGAATGTTGAGAATTCCCCGCTTTGACGAAGGACCGTTTCCCGGTCAGGCACACACGCGCCCCGAATTCGGAGAAGCGCGGTGCCCCAAGGGGCTATATCGTAGCCCCACCCTCGAACTCCACTGGCTAAGTGAAAGTGATAAAGCATCATAGTCCGGATTGCCTCGTTTGCTACGCTACCACCTCCTTAACAGGACCGAGACGTCGGATTAAGTGTGAAAACGCGCTATTTTTTGCGAACACCCCTGCACCTTGTGCGTGGGGGCTGAAGCCGAAGACTGCAATCTTTCAGGTTATACAAACGTATACATAAACGGCCGCATAGGAGATATTTTAACACTTGGAAAGCACAAGTATAAAAAGCAGTTACAACATAATCATTGTTTTACAAGATAAAACGTTCATTTGCACGTGACATTTTTCGAGCACTGCGACTCTATTACACGAGCGCCACGCATAACTTCCCCAAAATAGTGCTCGGCGGGTAACCGGCTTTCCTCCGAACCCTGGGCTGCAATAGCGGTGGCATCCATCTCTGTCCAATGTGTCTTCACACGGGCAAGGGCCATCCGCGCACCTTCTATGCAGGCCGACCGCTTCATCTCCTTGATATGCGGCACCGCTCCAAGAAATTGCTGCAATAAGCCGAAATAGCTCGTCGCCTTGGGCCTCTCCGGCCAAACATGAGCCACGATATCAGTCATGGCAAGTCCGGACAACCTGTTCAGCTCAGCCCATTCAGCCAACCGATCGGTCAACGGAAGTGTACGATCCGGACTATGGAATTGAGACCAAAATAGCTCTTCCGTCTTATGATCCTTCTGGCTCCGGAAGTGCGCAACGGCATCAGCCGCACTTGCCACTAAGTCCATATATGGATCCTCCGGACCCCACAGCTGGCCAAGTTGGGCATACTTTGGATCCGTAAACCAGCGACGCAGCAGAAAGGGCCTGCCAGCCACAATATCTCCGGCCTGGCGCAGCTCCTCCTTCATAGCCCGCATTGCAGAACGGGCATCCTTGGCCTCGGCGGTGGCCTTCCCCAGGTCTTCCCACTCCGATAGGTGCTCCTTTTCAAGAGCCTCATTGCGGTCGGCAGCATCCTTCAATTTCACGGCCAATTCGGCCATCTCTTCCCTGCTTAGGCAGTGTGCAGCCTTTTCGGCTTTCAGCCAATTCGGCCATCACTCCTTCTGGCCTGCTCCTTGGCTTGAGCAAGTTCGGCCCGAAGGCTCTCCACAGCAGCAGCACCATCTGCGTCACAGCATAAATATTGTAAGAGGTGGGCTTTGGCTCCCTTAGATAGGTGACTGCGGAGAATTCACTTACCTTGCGACTTGTTAAGTCGCCGGTTGACTAGCGCGATGTCCGCATCCGCCACATCGAGTTGCCGCATTAACTCGGCAACTCCATTAGTCCGGCTAGCCCCCGGACTATCCGCCACCTGCATAGGAAAGGCGACACTCAATACCTGCGATTTTGATCCTCGGCACGCTGTCGTTCTCGACAACCTACCGAGTCTCAGGGCTACTATCTATACAGGGCGCACTTCTATATGCCAAACTATCAAAAAGGTGCGTCCTTCTTGCGTACCTCAAATCCCGCCAGCAAACTCCTGACGGCACTATGCAATCCGCTTTCGGCGGACGATATCCTTTCAACCACCATACTCATCAAAGCACGGTGATCTTCTGAGATGGACGCCCTCTCAAGCAGATCCTTCAGCTCCCCCGGCCGGACACTAGTTGGCGCCGCACTCTCCGGCCCCACCGGACTCTGGGATACCCTCCATGACGATACTTCAGGCTCGTCTGCCCTGTCCGACGGCGCAGCAGACGGAGGCGTTTCGCTCTCCATCATCTCCGGACGAAGATCCCCTGAAGACGAACTCATCTGAGAAGGCTGCAGATCCGAACTATAAGGTAAAAATTTCGGTTATCCATAGAAGCACAAATAGGGGTATTTTCTTATTAATGAACCCCCCTGTGTCCTACTCACGGCTCGCTGGAGGGCTGATCCTTTAGAAACGATTGTACGTCCGGGCTCTCCCCGGACGCAGGACCCTCCGGTAAAGATTTCTTCCCCCGCTTAGGGGCTTTGGCCTCCGGGTCTTCGGAGGCGGTCCTCTTCTCCCCCTGGAAGGAGGGATTTCCGATCCCCCCCTCTTCAGGCGCCCTCTTGGGCGAGGTGATAGCTCTTCTATTTTCCCCATCACCCCCTTCTACGGGCGCGACCTCCAACATTCTGACCAGCACGGGCTCCGGTGCGGTCTCTGGGAGGGGGGCCGGACACCTTATCAGCTTCGATCGCGCTACCCACTCCTGATGAAGAACAATGGGTTAGAAGGCGAACTTTAGAGAAGCAAGTAAACAGAACGTCCGGACTCTGAGCTACTTACCTGAGTATCCGGGCGATTGCAGCTTAGGCCTACGTCCTCGGTCAATTCCGGACACGCCACCTGCGGTCCGAAGAACAACTTGTACATCTCCACGGGTGTCGTACCCATGAAGTGTTGGAGAATTCGTGGTCCCTCCGGATTGAACTCCCATAACCGGAGAGGACGGCGTTTGCAGGGCAGAAGACACCTAATTAGCATGACCTGCATCACCACAACCAGATTGATCTCCCTCGTTTGGAGGTCTCGAATCCGGCCCTGCAATAAAGGCACGTCTTCGGACGGCCCCCAATTGAGCCCTTGGTTGACCCACGGCATCAATCGGCGTGGAGGTCCTAGGCGGAATGAAGGCGGTGGCTTTTGCTTGCTGCCCTTCGGAGCGGTGATATAGAACCACTCCTGCTGCCACAAGCCGAGCTCCTCTTGTAAGGAGCCCTCGGGCCACGGGGCATCGGCCCTCCTGCTTATGGCCGCCCCGCCGCACTCCGCTTGACGCCCCCCGATCATCTTCGGCTCCACATTGAAGGTCTTCAGCCACAGGCCGAAGTGGGGGGTGACGTGGAGGAAGGCTTCACAGACAATAATGAATGCGGAAATATGGAGGATGGACTCCGGAGCCAAGTCGTGAAAATCCAGCCCGTAGTAGAACATGAGCCCTCTCATGAAGGGGTCCGTCGAGAAGCCTAAACCCCGACGGAGGTGGGATACGAAGACGGCGTACTCACCGGGCTCGGGAGTGGGTACGGCCTGCCCTTGGGCGGGCAACCTGTGCGAAATCTCGTAGGACAGGTACTTGGCCTCACGCAGCTTTAGCACATCCTCCTCTGTGACGGAGGAGGGCATCCACCGGCCCTGAAGGTCGGAGCCGAACATTGTTGAAGATCCGAAGCGCTCGAATCTGGGGCTCTGGGTGTTGGAACTTGGAGCAAGGAGAAGATTCGATGGAAGATTGAAGAAAAGAAACGAGCCTTGGTCCTCTTATAAAGGGGGAAAATACCAAGAGCCGTCTCCGTGACCGTTCGGGATTCACCTTTGATATAGGAGGCGTGGCGGGCGCGGTTGGGTTACCCACGCTCGTATTGATGAGAATCCCGGAATAAGGGGAACATGATCTCTGCTTCGACAAGACGTGCCAAGGAAACCACTTCGCTAAACGTGCTCAGGTGGAATAATAAAAACGATTCAAGTAAAGGCTTGGTAGTGGCGTGACGCCACACCATGAAATACGTCAGCAGATTGAACTTGTGTACATATTATTCTCTCTACGGTGGAACGTGGAATTTATTTTGCAGAGCCGGACACTATCCTGGTGTTCACAATCTTCTATGAATTATTCGGAGGAAGAACCCGCCTTGCAATGCCGAAGACAATACGCGCACCGGACTCGTTGTCATTGAAGCCTGGTTCAGGGGCTACTGAGGGAGTCCTGGACTAGGGGGTGTCCGGATAGTCGGACTATCATCATCGGCCGGACTCCAAGACTATGAAGATACAAGATTGAAGACTCCGTCCCGTGTCCGGATGGGACTTTCCTTGGCGTGGAAGGCAAGCTTGGCGATACGGATATGTAGATCTCCTACCATTGTAACCGACTCTGTGTAACACTAGCCTTCTCCAGTTTCTATATAAACTGGAGGGCTTTAGTCCGTAGGACACAACATACATTACAACAATCATACCATAGGCTAGCTTCTAGGGTTTAGCCTCCTTGATCTCGTGGTAGATCCACTCTTGTACTACCCATATCATCAATATTAATCAAGCAGGACGTAGGGTTTTACCTCCAAGAGGGCTCGAACCTGGGTAAAACTTCGTGTCCTTGTCTCCTGTTAACATCCGCCTAGACGCACAGTTCGGGACCCCCTACCCGAGATCCGCCGGTTTTGACACCGACAACCACCTTTAGTCAGGATAGCTTGTACTAGCTGTCCCCTTTCAAAATGGCCATTGTTGGATCCCTTCCTACTCAATATTTGGGAAGAGGACCAGGGCCTCTATAAATAGAGCTAGCCGTAATAGTAGAAGGGCGGGTTAAGTTCATCCGCACTCCACACCAGCCCAAGAACACCTCTCCTCACAAGGCTGTTCTTCCCTTGTACTGTTCATCACTAGCCCAAGAGGCGATCCACCACGCCACACACTGGATTAGGGTATTACACCACAACGGTGGCCCGAACCAGTATAAACCTCGTGTCTCTTGTGTTGTTCGTTGATATAGGTAGGGATCGCGGCGAGGCTGAGGACATGTTTTGGTAGGGAGAGATCTTCGTGCGCACCCCAGTGTTCGAACCTCAAGGGTTTTGCCGGAACCCGATATCCGACATTTGGCGCGCCAGGTAGGGGTGCGCCGAAATCTTCTTTCCGCTGATCTGCGTCCCATCGCTTCGTCGCATCCATGGCAGACACCGGCAGAGCCCGCGCCGAGCGCCGAGCTGCTCTCGCCGTCCGCGTTGCCCAGACTTCTCCCGTCGGCAGGCCTCCTCGTCATTCCCCGTCGCCTGCCACCAACGCCGCCACCGGCCCAGCGGGGAACGAGCTGCAAGCATCTTTGCTGCACCCCTCGGTGCGGCGGGAAGACCGCACCGCCACTCCCTCGCTGACCCTAGCTAGTTCATCGTCTCATGCTCGTCACGCCCCCACAGACGCATAGGCCACATTGCTCCTGGCACGTGAGCTCCTGCACTACCGCCCCGTCGACGACCTCTTCGAAGAGTGACTCGCTCGCATCACCGAGCTTGTCAGCGCCACAGGGGGCTCTCCCACACCATCCCTCTTATTGCCTCGCCCTCCGTCATGCATGGGCGACGCGGCTCAGGGAGCGCCTCCGCCACCTCTCCCCCTGGACGGCGCCCTGGTTCCAAGGTTCTCGGCCCCTAGACGTGACCCACCGCATCCAGCGCCCGGGCGACAAGAAAGAAGCTGCCAACAAATCCCTCGGCCTCAAGAAGGCGCTCCCGTGCTCCCTGCACCAGCACGGCAAGACCGCATCCATGCACCGGCGCGCCAAGATCCTGTGCTGCCCCCGGCGGTAGTGCGCGGGTAGCGCCAAGAGCATGCCCCGCATCAGCAAAGGGCTCCGATGGCCATGATAGGTTTTCCGTGCCTTCACCATCGAGCTACACAGCATCGCCTGGCCAGGCAAGTTCAAGCCAGACCTGCCCCCTCGCTACGACGGTACTGCCGACCTCGCGGACTTCCTGCAACTCTATGAGCTGGGCATCGAGGCGGCCAACAGAGACCAAAAGGTCATGGTGAACTGGTTTCCCATGGCGCTCAAGGACGGTGCCCGCACCTGGCTCCTAAACCTGCCTCCCGCCCCGATCTCCTCCTCGGACGAGATGCGTAGCCGCTTCATCGGCAACTTCTAGGGCACTCGCGACCGCCCCCCGTCCGCGGGTGACATGCACCGCATCAAGCAGCAGCCTGGCGAGACCCTGCAGAAATACATCCAATGCTTCAACAACACCCGCCTCAAGATCCCCAAGGTGACGGACAAGGTCATCATCTCAACGTTCTGTGATGGTGCCCGCGTCGTCAGGATGAAGGAGGAGCTCACCATCCACAAGGAGTTGTGCACATCTCTGGAGCTGTTCAACCTGGCGACCAAGTGCGCAAGAGCTAAGGAAGGATGCCTCTCCCTCTCGAGATTCCAGCTGCAGACCAAGAAGAGAAGAAAGCCAAGGCCAAGGACGTAAAGCGCAAAGGAGAAGCCGTGCTCGCAACAGAACTAGACACGAAACGCGACAGGGACCAGCTGGAGTCGTCCAAGGGCAGCCGACCATTCTGCGCCTACCACAACCTCCACACCCACAACACCAACGAATGCCAAGAGCTCAGGGCCGTTCGAGAAGGACGCTTCGGTTGGAGCCCCGAGCGCAACGACCGGGGCTAGGGCCGAGGAGGAGGACGAGGCATAGGACAATGGGACGACCGAGGCCCTCGCCAGGAGTGGCGTGACCGGCCTCGTGAGGATCACTGGCAGGACCAGCCTCGTGAGGGAGCATGGAGGGATCAACCTCGCGACGACCGCCCGTAGGGCAACGCAGGCTTTCCTCCACTGCCGCCACCGCCAAGAAGGAATGACGACCACCACCAGGATGAGGGGGCTGGGGGCTTCCAGGAGCCACGTTCTATCGCTTGCATCTTGGGCGGAGCTTAGGCCCCAGCCTCTTAGTGCATCTTCAAGCAGTTTGCTCGCGAGGTGAATGTAGTCCTCCCCAGGATCGAGGCTACATGCCCGCTCAGGTGGTCCAAGTGCGCCATCACCTTCAGCTCAGTAGATCAACTCAAGTGTGCGGCTACCGCTTGCGTCCTCCTGCTGCTTTGTTCCCCAATCATCAGCAAGGTGCAAGTCACTAGGACCCTCATCAACGGCGGTGCAGGGCTCAATGTTCTGTCTGTTGAGATGTTCAAAAACCTTCAAGTGCCATATGATCAACTTCAGCCTAACAAGCCTTTCTCAGGAGTTACTGACGGCTCCACCACCCCGACAGGGCAGGTTCGCCTCCCTATCACCTTCGGACAGCACAACAACTACCACACCGAGCTCATCGACTTAGACGTCACCCACATCCACCTGCCATACAATGCCATCCTCGGATATCCAGCCCTGGCCAAGTTCATGGCGGTGACCCACCATGGCTACAAAGTTCTCAAGATGCCAGGAAGCGGCGGAATCATCACAGTCCCCTGCAAAGAGAAGGATGTGGTGTGCTCCCTCGAGCGCGCCTTCCAAGCTGCATCAATCGAGGACCCGGACAGAAAGGGCGAGAACCCTCCTTAGGCAGTCCCCAAGAAGAAGAAGACATCGCCCAGCTCAAGGCCTCAGGAGGTTGGCATTCTCAGGAGGTACCACATCAGGATCCGCGCCCGTGCAATGGGTGCCTCCTTTCATTGCATAGGAAGGCGCGCCCAGTGCCCTCCTCTGGCGGGGCTCGGGGGCTCTCTTCTGGAGGGCCTCAGACTTTGCCAAAATCACGAGGGAGGCGCTCGGGCACCACTTGGAGGCGTGTTTTACAGCACGTTTCCCTCAGGAAGGCACGGGGCAAGGAAAGCCCAACCCTCAGGACTTCATCACCAAGGCCACTCAGGAGCTTCAGGAAACAAGAGTCGTACACGATGATCGCCGTTTGCTTGGCGTAGCTCCCCATCCAGGCGAGGATGGTGGTTGCGCGTCTGCATCAATGTCCCAGGGTTCAACTGAGCTGCATCTCAGGAGCGCCTCTGGCCTTAGTGCATGGGGACATTCCGAGGGTCCTCCGCACATCTACATTCGCATGCCTTTAGGCCTGCCGAATTCGGCGGCAACCCACTAGCGCCATCTGCGGAGCATTCTGGCAGCTGAGGAGGCCAAGCATCACGCGGCCCTAGCGGAGATGGAGATGGTTCTCAAGGAACCGCCTGGATCCCCAGAGCCTCCCAAGGCTCAGGGCTCCGGTGGCTCGTGAGGGTCGGCCTCTTCACCGCGTGTTTTCAGCTACTCCAACACCCCTCTACAATGGTACCAGGTGACATCTTCCGAGTTCATTTCAGCTAGGAGCGCCCTCAGGGCTGCATCATTCCCAGGCCGCATGGGTCTGTCCTATGGCATGTATCCATTTTGCTTATGTATTTAGGTTACCTTGCTGGGTGCATCCCTCGGGCTGCATCATCCCCAAGCCGCATGGGCCTGACCCGGTGGCGTGTATCCATTCTGCATTTATCTAAGCTGATTTTCCTTTCATACTTAACCTGCCCATGATTATCATCTACCGACCACCATGGGCCTCCTCTTCCTCATGCAAATTTCTTGCACGTTAAAAGGGGGGCTCCTGAGCATCACGACTCAGGAGCTCTTACTGGCTCTCCAGCCCTCACCCCCTGGCCTTGTCCACGGCATCGCGACCTGGCATACTAGCGGCGGCTAAGCTCACTCGAGAGCCGGGACCTGAGGACGTAGAGCATTTGTATCTAACCATCTCGTAGGAACCCACGGCTGTCAAAGATCCAAGACCAGGTGCAACCCGCCTTAAGGTAGGGCCTCGTAAGTCCTGCGCTAGCTCACGAGTGCCCAGATACACCTCGTCTAGCCCTACCGTGCAAGCCACGTGTCAGGGCAGGGCTGTACACGCCCCGGGGGCTCCTCCTGGAGGGGGCCCCCTCCCACGCACCAGTGGAAGCACCATTCTCCGCGCTGGCTGACAGCACTGCCAAGGAGCGGCTATGCCCATACACATACGGAAGCGCTATGCTCCGCACTGGTGATAAACAACTCAGGGCAGTCCATGATCGTATCAACCTCAGGGAGCCCAGAGCTCAGTGTCTAGCCTCATCGCACACCTCCCCTCGGGAGCATCACGTGAGGGGGCTGGACACGGGGGCTGCGCTCGGGTCATGCCAGAGCGCACGCCACCCAGCCAGGTCCCTCGGACCTAGTCATCGCGCGCCCCTCCCCGAGCGGAGCCAAGGTATGAAGATCGTTTGAACGTCAAGGGGGACTCGTGAGCATCGCGACTCAGGAGCCTAACTGGTCACATAGCCCCTCACGCCTTAGCCCCGTCCTGGTGATCCGGTCGGAGTTAATGGCGGCTGAGGTATGCGCGGGGCCGGGATCTGCCAACATAGAACGATATATCTACTCCTATGTTCCCTTCCTATTTGTTGTTTGTGCGTCAAGGGTTACTCCTGAGCATCGCGACTCAGGAGCCTAACTTGTCATGTAGCCCCTCACTCCTTGGTCCCATCCTGGTGATCCGGTCGGGGCATGGCGGTTGAAGTATGCACGGGGCCGGGCTCTACCGACGTAAAACATAAAGCAAATCGGAAGGAAACCGCAAAATCTCGAAGCAAATCCTAGAGCAAATATTACAAACCATAATTGTCTTCACAATATCAAACGCAAGTTTAAACGCCTCCATGAGGCATGGTGCACATTGCAGTAGTTAAAACAGGAAAGAAGCCAAGAGAAGATCATCCTTGGACAACGCCGTCATTTGCCAGGGGCTCCACCTCCGTGGTGGTGTTGCCCCCACCAGCTCCACCTCCCGAGGCCGCGGGATCAGTAGCACCTGCCGTGGGCACAGTAGCAAAGGCGCGGAACTTTGCTAGCAAGGCTTCCACCTGGCCCTTCACAGCTTTAGCAGGAGCGGCGAAGCGCTCATGTCCACGGGCTCCAATAGCTCGTCAAGATTGGCGTCAGGATCGCGAAGGTAGACGTGGCTGAGGACGCGCGTCAGCGCCGTAGAAGAAAGGACATGAGCTTCTACCTCGGCCATGGGGCCGACACCGGTCACGACTTTCTCGAGCACCTCGACCAAGAAGGTAAGCAGCTGGGTGGGGCCGTCCTCGGCGCCGGCCAGTGGCTTCTCCAGGCCATTCTTGTAGAGCGTCTTCATTGTGTTGCGAGACCTCTCCTTAAGGAGCGTGAAGGCCACGCGGTCCTTGGCCAGGACCTTCGCCTTGGCGTCCAGCTCGGCGCTCTCCACCCTCAACTTCTGCTCCAGCGTCCCTAGTCGGCCGCGCTTAGCGGCCAGCTCGGTGTCGCGGTCCCTAACGGCGTCCTCCCGAGCCTTCATCTTCTCCTCCTTCACCTGGCAGTCGCAAACTTCTTTGGCGTGCTCATCGCGCAAGCCCTACAGCTCAGTCTCCAGCACCTTGCAGCGGTCCTGGGCGACCAAGGCATCCTTCAATGCCGCCTCACGAGCGGCTACGGCCTGGGTGGCAGCCCGCTTCTCCTCCTCAGAAGCTGCCGCGACCCGCCTCAGTGCTGCTCGGATGGAGACATCGGAAGGAATCCAGCCGGAGACTAAATCCAGGCGCCCGGCTACCAGGTGGGAGTCAGTGCCTTGGAAGTCTTCTCGTAGCTGGCCCAGCTCGGAAAGGGCACGGTCCAAGACAGCATAGGAGGCAGCGGAACCCGAAACTAGCGGCGCAGGGGGAGGAGGCAGCAACGTAACCACGGCTCGGGAGACTGGGGGCTCCTGAGCCTTGGGTACCTCAGCAGCAGCATCACGCACCGGCACCTCCGGAGTCAGCGGGGCCACGGGGGCTGGTACCCCGCCAGAGAGCCCCTCCGGGCCTCACGAGGACGACCGGACAGGGGAGGTGCGGACATCGTCGCCTCCCCTTCCCTCGGATGAAGGAGCGGCCGCGGCAGATGAGTCTGCCCCAGACGGAGTCGCTGTGTCCCCCTTCTTGTTATTCGCCGAAACGACGGCCTAACCAAGTGGTGGAGAACGTCAAGCCCCGGCACAAAAAACAAGAACAAGATGGAGTTCGAGCACTTACTGGTCAATCACGGCATAGGTCACCGACCTCTTACCAGCTTGAAGCCCGAGAGCCTCGTGGTCCAGGGTGCAGCCTCAAGAGGTCCAAGAGCGGAAGAGGGCGCAACAGAAGGGCTGGAGGCGGCTTCGGGCGGTGCCTGGGCAGAAGCAGCCCCTCGGGAGATCAGCGCCGACCTGTCCTTCTTTGGGATCGCGGGTGGATCCTCTTCCTCCCGCGTGGCGTCGGCCTCGTCGTCGTCCGGCAAGGTGCGGAGGATGCTGGCGCTGCACTGGGGAGAGGTCTCCCCTGTCCCCTCAATGGTCGCTTCCGAGTCGCGCTCCTCTTCTTCTTCGTCTTCCTCTCCTCCCCCACGGGAGTCACCTGAAGACACTTCCACCGGCGCCGTTGCCCCCTGGGCCATAGGAGGCACCGCTGGCACCAGGCCGCGCCCATCAAAGGCGGGCATGGCATCCACCACCTGTTTCCAGTCCTCACGGAGGAATAGGGGGGCAGGGGCACCCTCCAGACCTTCCTGGGCATCCCCAACCAAGAGGCAAAGAGCTGCCGCAAGATCCTCGTCGGCTAAGGCCGCCGGGTTCAGGCGAAGCTCGTCGTCTGCGCCCCCAAGCGTCCACAACGGGCGCGAGTGTGCCTGAAGCTGAACCACCCGCTGCGTCAGGAACTCCCTTAGGAGTGTGGCCCCCATCAGCTTTGTCGCCTTCATGTTGCCCAGCTTCAAGTTCGCGTTCATCTTCTCCAGCACCAACTTTGCCTGGTCGTTGGCAAGCTTCGCATGAGAGCACCCTTCGTCAGGCTGGGGCGCCTCCGTTGGCAATGCCAACCGGGAGCGGAGACATCTGGCATCCATCATGACCCACTTGCTCCGGAATTTGTCGGCCCTCTTCCCAGTCTTCGAGATCACGTTGGCCTTGGAGTACGCGACGAAGTTGGCACATGCTGAGGTGTGCTCGTCGTTGATTTGGAGGGAGAAGAAGTGGCGCAGCAGAGCCACGGACGGCATCACCCCAACATGCGCCTCGCAGTAGTAGCTGAAAATCGACAAAAGGAGAACGGAGTTGGGATGAAGATGAAGGGCCTGCAACCTGTAATGGAGGAGGACGGTGTAGAAGAAGTCGGAGAAGGGAGGAACCAGGCCGGCTACGACGGCGTTCATGAAGAAGGGGTAGAAGGTGCTCCCCTTATCCTCCGGCTTGGCGGAGCCAGCCTAGAGTTCGGTCTCCCCCATCTCGCTGCCCTCCACCGCCATCATCAGGCACATAGCGGCGAGATTCTTTTCCGACATGTTGGGGGCATCCAGGGCCAGCGAATACAAAGCCGGCAGCGCGTCGTCCTTGACCTTGCTGGGCGCCATTGCTCGCTGAAAGGGGAGGAGTGGAGCGGATCTGGAGATTTCGGAAGCAGGGAAGCAAGGAAGGGGATCTAGAGCAAGACGAAGGAGAGCAATGAAGACAAGCCTTGCCAACGCCAGGCTTTTGTTGATCGGGCAGTTGTCGAGGCAGCGTGGGGAAGCGGAGATGCCCACGTCCAATCAGTCGCCATGTGGCAACCAAGGCCGCAGGCTGTTGGAGCCCGCGGCGCTCTTTACTTGCCTTTTGGCTTCGCCGCTAAGCCATGTCCGAGCACGCCTTGGGCCCGGGGGCTACTGTCAGCGTTCTGGGAACGGGGGTCCCCAGACTTGCCTGCCTGCGGCCTGCAGCGTGGCTCAGCCAGTGGCCTAGTTCGGCCCGTCTTCATCAACCAAGCGCTCTAGACCCTCGCGAGGGGCCAAGCCTCGCGGGGCGGACGACACAGGGCCTCCTCAGGGGCGGCCTCACCAGGCAGGCTCCCGAGGAGGCGAAGAGATCAAGGCAAGGGGTACCTTGCGAGGTGCCCATGATGCAAGCCATGACGATCGAGGCCAGGCGGGCGCCATCCTGCGCAGTGTCCTCATTTCCTCTTTGGTGCAAAGGAGGCAAGCGTAGGCGCGGAATACCGAGGCATCAGGCAAAGGTTTCCTTATCGGTGCAACGAGACCAAGACCAACAGGACGGTAGGACGGAGGTCACCATGGAGCCCAAGACGGTGTCACCCCCAGTGCCTTTGGCAGGCGAAGACCACCTTAAGTGAGAATAGCTTGTACTGGTTGTCCCCTTTCAAAATGGCCGTGGTTGGATCCCTTCCAGCTAAATATTTGGGAAGAGGACCAGAGCCTCTATAAATAGAGCTAGCCACCATAGTAGAAGGACGGGTTAAGTTCATCCTTACTCCACACCAGCCCAAGAACACCTCTCCTCACGAGGCTGTTCTTCCCTTGTACTGTTCATCACCAGCCCAAGAGGCAATCCACCACACCACACACTGGATTAGGGTATTACACCACAACGGTGGCCCGAACCAGTATAAACCTCGTGTCTCTTGTGTTGTTCGTCGATCTAGCTAGGGATCGTGGCGAGGCTGAGGGCGTGTTTTGGTAGGGAGAGATCTTTGTGCGCACCCCAGTGTTCCAACCTCAAGGGTTTTGCCGGAACTCGATATCCGACAGTGTGGCCAAGCTATTTTAGTAAGGTATCCTAACAAAGAAAATCACACTACTAGGAAAAAGCTAATTAGTGGTGCACCTGTTTTGGCCATTAATGGCGCACTACAGGTGCGCCACTATCATCACGCCACTAGTAATTTTTAGTAATGGCGCACCTATAGTGCGCCATTACTATCACAGATAGTAATGGCACACCTAATCTCGGGACAATATGCTTAATCTCAGGTCAAATCGCACTCCGTGGTCAAACTTCCCGAAAGTCACCCATCCTCACACTACTCCAGCCCAAGCATGCTTAACTTCAGAGTTCTATCCAACCCCAGCACCAGCTCACTTAACACGCACTTGTTGATATATCTAGCATATCAATCCTATTAAACCTTGTTGATGTCTAGGACTTTGTTCTTGTTCATGAGTGTGATGAAATTTTGAACAAATATTTCAACTTCCCTTCATATTACGTATCATATTTTGAATATTCTTTCCAAAAAAATTCAAAACTAATTTTTTCTATTACTAGTGGCGCACCTAGCAAATGGTGCGCCACTACTAAGTTTGAATTTTTTTCCATTTCCCCCCTCTAGATCTTAAAAGCCCCGTATCTTTTTTCTGTTAGGTTTTGGGGACTCTAAAAATCTTCAACGGGGTTTGCCCCGCTGAATTCGGATGTAACTTTTCGAGTAGATGATTTTTCATATAAAAACTTTTTCATCTTAGTTTGTATGCAAAAGTTATACCCATTTTACAAATTCTCGAGAGATTTTGCAAAAAAGTCAAAAATTCATGTTTGTAAATTTTGCTAACAACTAGACAACATATCACATGGGAATCTTATTTTCTTTTATTTTTTGACATTTCCATCATTTTATTTTATTTTTTTAAAATCGAAAAAGCAGTCAGGGGGGTGCATTCGGTGGAATTTTTGGTCAAAGTTAGTAATGGCGCACCCTGGGTGCGGTGCGCCATTGCTAGTTAAACTAGTAATGGCGCACTATCCCCAGGTGCGCCATTACTAGTTTTGAAAAAAAAGAATAAAAAAGTTGTTAGTAGTGGCGCACCGAGGGTGTGGTGCACCATTACTAGTTAAAACTAGTAATGACGCACTATCCCATGGTGCGCCATTATTAGTTTTGAAAAAAAAAAAATTGTTAGTAGTGGCGCACCGAGGGTGTGGTGCGCCATTACTAGTTTAACTAGTAATGGCGCACTATCCCCTGGTGCGCCATTACTAGTTTTGAAAAAAAAATTAAAAAAAATTGTTAGTAGTGGCGCACCGTGGATGTGGTGCGCCATTAGTATTTGGAGTTTAATGGCGTACCTATATGTGGTGCGCCACTGCTATATAGTAGTGGCGCACCACATATGTGGTTCGCCATTAACGTCCATATTAGCTATAGCCCTTTTCCTAGTAGTGTCATGACCATTAAAGGGTGAGACCGACAGCAAAGGTATGATGATTTTTGCACGACCATCAGGGTCCAGATACGCAAGTCATTAGGAGGCCATAATTCCATATGGATCCACAAAGGCATACTCTCAGCGGCCTACTCCATTTACAAGGACTTTCATATCCCGCGGACCCGCTTACAATGGTTATTGTGGAATATCCAAGTCTGTTCTGTCAGATCCAAGAATTCCTTTGCAACCTCAGCAGTTTGACCTCAGTGGTAGTGCTAAAGCATATCACAGCGTATTACCACCGATGGGTATATCGACCACATGAGAAAAATCAAAAGGCGAAGAATCAGCTCAGACCCGATACACTCACCGACAGAATCAAGTACATGGTCAGCCTGTCAGGAAAAACATTTGTCCATCAGCCCCCTGTCGGGCTAGTCTCAAGATGTAAATATTTGAAGTATGACACAGCTATAACTCCATACACTGTTATATTGCTCATGACAGAAGGTCGTCGAATCTTTGGTACATATGTCATGTTCAAGCCAAAGGAATAAATCAAAATGAATTAGTGCCACCTGTGAGCAGTCAGATCACATTAGGAGAATGGCCATGATTCTCAGCATTTATTGAAACCAGAAGGCCTGCATTTATTTGAAGCAACCCATGACAGAAGTAAAAAGATTTTCTTGACTAAAGAAAATTTTATGCTCAAATCCATGGCATATCATCGCAGATATGAGAGAATCAATGCCAGCAAAAAGGAATTGGTATATGAGAAAAGACATATCAGAATTTGGAAATGTGAAGCAAATCACCTAGAGCAAGGTAAGTTGATCATCTGAAATTCTTGGGGGAAAATAACTAAAGGAAAAAAGGATACTCGAGTTGGAAACGGTGTCCTCAAGTCATACTTGTTCCCTGAAATTCTTGGGGGAAAAATAACTAAAGGAAAAAAGGATACCCGAGTTGGAAACGGTGTCCTCAAGGGGGTAAGAGTTGTAACAGCCTTTATTTTGGCCCTTTTATTTTTCTGTTGATTTATTTGGTTTTTGCTCTGTTTTTATTTTTGGAGTGGTTCTGTGGTCTTGCCACCTGGGAAATCATTCTCATTCCTCCTCCCAAGTGGCTCGTCATTCTCAAAACCTTGCCAAGATCATGTCACTTCACGCCTAGCCCAAATCCCAATATTCTTTTCCTTGGGGAAAATTCCTTTTTCATTAAAGGATTAATCTCAATTGCCCTAGGTTGTGAAGCAACATATATTTCTGTCCATCCAAAAATTCCCAAATAATTCTCAAAATTCCTTTGGGTCAGATGTTGATCAAATATTCCCAAACTTTCCTGTCCTAGCACAAGAATAATTCCCCAATAATTATTCTTCATTTCTGTCCTAAGTGGCACTTTGTGATGCAAGTGTCATTTATATTTTCCTAGTGGCTCCCAAGCTTTTTGGGCATGCTTATATCCAAATCATTGCCTCATGCACAAGTTCAACTTTATTTGCCTAGCCAATCTTCCTCAGTGATTTTTTAAAGTTTCTGTCATACAGAAGGCTTTGTGAAGGAAGTACTAGCTAGGAGTACCCAAATGAGTTGTACTTTTACACACTCCTTAATGTGCTCATATTAACCCCCTCTACCCATTTTCAGCTCCATCCAATTATCTATGTTAGCACCTGAGCAAATCTTTGATTCTGGTAATATTTTTAGGTTGTGAAGGAAGTGTATTTTATATTGCTTCAGAAATTCTGATAAATTACCAGATCATGATCCTACCCATAGAACATCTCTCCACCCAATTTGGCATCTTTACATTGATCCATTTGATCACCAAAATTATTCAAGGTTTCTGGACAGAAATGATATTTGTGAAGCAAGTGCCATTTTGGCTTGTGCATTTGGCATGATCTTCCTATAGCATCTTCATATGTCCAAATCATCAAGCTTTGCCCAATCTTAGTCCAATTTGCTTCTCCAGGTGAGTGCATCATCCAAATCAAGTTTCTGGACCAAATGTGCACTTACAAAGCAACCCTAGGCATTTGTGGTGCATTTCTTCTCTAAACCTCTAGGACTGTAGTCCTTCCATAGATAAACATCCAAGACAACTCCATTGACCCCAATCAAGTTCCTGTTGATCACTAGTGCACGGCCAAGTTTGCTGCAGTAAACTTCAGAGCTTGATTCCAACCCAACCACAGTGCCTCAGGTCAAGACAATGATTCATTAATAATCCACCTTGGAAGGACTTAGCGCTAGAAACCATTTCCATGCCCCTCATGACCTCCCTGTGCATTGTCGCGTGGTGACCACGCGGATGGCATGCAGTTTCACACGCTCTGTGCGATGTGGCGTGTCCAGAGCATCGTTTGTGCTTTGGCACCTCTTCCCCTCGTTGTCTTAGAGCTCGTGACCGTGTCCCTTGGCTTCACCTCATCATCGCCGTTCCCCTGGACCCCCTCTCCCCCTCCAGAAGCTTCCTCACCTACGCAAACTACCACGTGCCCATGGATGTACAATAGTGTTTTGGCTCTGTTTGTCGCCGTCATCTTCCTCCCCGTGCTCCCTTGGCCTCCTCTTCCCTATCATCTCTCCCCTGTGCATCCTCCGTCGTCTAACCCCGAGCTCATGCATGCGCACACGCATCCACGGCAACGCCCGATCGGCCTCCTCGCCCGCTAGCTATTTAAGCCATGCCCGAGACCTCCGACCTCACCCATAGTCTCACTGCACTCCACTACCCCTGCCCATTCAGTTCCCTGAGCTCCAAGAGCAGCCGAGCCCTCCTATGGCTGACTCGGCCACCGACGGTCTCTGCTCGAATCCGAGCGAGCTGAGCTCCCTCCCTTCTCCTTTCCACCACCAGTAGCTTCCATATACCCCGACGAGCCTTCCCATATCCTTTCCTCTTCACAAAGCCCCCGGTGGCATCGACCCCCAACTCCGGCCGAGCCACCGTCCACCATAATCGAGGTTGCTGTTGCTCCGATCGTCTTTGGAGTCCATGGATGTGGTGAATGGATGCGCCACTCCACGGGGAGCATGCCTGTGGCCGGAGCCTCGCCATAGGTGGCCTGTGTCACCGGGGCTTGTCGCCGGAGCGCCCGATGGTCCTTTGTTTCGCGGGCAAGCGCGAGGAAGAAAGAGACACCAACCCCCCCTCCAGCTGGTCGGTGGACCCCGTGATCCCACCTCGTAGTGGCTCAAGCCGTGGCGCAAACCCGTGAGTGCGTTTTCGCTTTCCGAAATCGTCTTTTCCTTCTCCTTCAAGCAAAGTACACTTCCCTTATCTGAAAACGTATTTAGTGTCTGTTTTAGCAAGGAATGTGTTTTCCCTGAAGTCAAGGCATATTCGTTAAAGTATGCTTTCTATTTTTTTGTCCAGGCCCATTTTGTTAAGATTTTTCTTATAGATAGGTCCCTGACAGAAAAACAAGTGTATCTTTTTACCCGTAGCTCCAAATCAGGTGATTCCAAAGCCCACTTATTCGTTTTGTCAAGTCCGTTTCGATGGAATCCTTTTCACCATGTTTTGACATTCTGAAAATGACCATTTTCCCCCTGCCCTTACTCAGCCCCCTCCAAGAGAGTACATTTTCCGGTGATTCTTTCCGCGAGTTTCTCGCCCTTTCTCCCGGTGATTTCTTCCACTCCAGGCAAGCCACAACCTCCATTTGCATCACTGTAATGCAGTGACGTGGTTTAATTTATTTTAACTTGTTTAAAATATTGCTTTAGCTAAATGACTTTGTGCATGGCATTTTCTCAGAGTATTATTTTGATCTTGCTATTGCCATGCTATTGTTTGGATTACTAGGAGTTATGCCTGCAGTTGATGAGTATCATGTTATCATTGGAGTATTAGTGGCTGGTATTATGATTACTTTCAAGTTGGTAGCTCGTATTGTATTTTGGAGTATTACTTTGAATGTCATGCTGCCTTTGGATTATTAGTGGTTAGTATGATTATCTTTATGATGATAGTTGATGTTCTGTTGCCTGCAGTATTATTTTCAGAGATGTTGTTTACATGTGGATCTTAGCTGGATAGCTTGTTCTTGCATATTGGAGTAGTAGTATTATCGTTCTCGGATTCATCATGATAGTAGTGTCATGTTGTCCTCGGAGTATTTTGTATGATGATATTATGCGTTAGATTATTTGTTGGATATTGCTATGACTTGTATTACAGTTTGATAGTTGATATCGGAGTATCAGTGATCACAATTATATTTTTTCATTAAGTTGGTCAGGTGCCACTGAAACGGGCTTTTTCCAGTGCAACCACATTTGCCTTTTACGGGGAAGGCCCTGATGGGTCTATTATCATGCCTCTCGCTGGTTCCTCCTACTAGGGAAGGTTATGGGCGTGCGCTACCATGATCAGGTAGGCGGACATAAGCCTTGTGGACCTGCTGTTGTTATGGTACCGGGTCCCCATTTGGGACTGCTTGTTTTGCCACGACAGTGGTAGTTTGGCCTCTGGTAGCGGGGTCACCCAGGACTGATCTCAGAGGGGAGTTGGTCGGAGTGGTTGGGAGAGTGTCATGGCAGTAGATCGGTTTTGTCGGAACACCGTTGGTCCACCCAAATGGGAGTGTGAGGCCATGGGTCCTGTGGTGTGGGTAATGTGCGCTACCTCTGTAGAGTGGGTGTGTTTAATCTATCGATAGCAGCATCCTCGGTCATGGGCACAAGTTCATACTAGGTCACACCATTAGATCCACACTCACATGACGGAATGACTTACAGATAATTAATATGATGTATGTGAGCAGTAACAGTTTGGCAGGATGTTGATGATGATGTTGGTATGATCTTGAGGATGATCATTCAGTTTGTTATGTGGTCACGAGGTGATCGTGTGGATATTTTGATCACGAGGTGATCATGTGTATGTTTTGATCACGACGTGATCATATGGACCACGAGGTTGTCGAGATGGTATATTGCTTGGCCAGTTAGCCAAGAATGAGATTGTTGTTGGGATTGAGATGTTAGTCTATCAGTATGGTAGTAGTTTCATATCATGTTTAGTAGTTGCTTTCGTATCTGGTTGCTGTTAATTTAATTAACCTGCTTAATGCTATGTTGTTGTCTTGCCTTGATGTTTTTGGTTGTTGTGATCTTGCAAGTACATTCAATGTACTGACCTGGCGTGTCATGCCAGATTGCAAGAGATGTCATGATTGCTTGATTGCTTGTCGTAGTTTCTGTTTGTGCGAGCTAGATTGTGTCCCAGCCAGAGTCCCTATGGAGTGGAGTTAACCACCTTCGTCATTGTTCCGCTACTAGAAGATTTCCGCTGCTACGAGTTGCTCCGCTGCTAGCATAGAGCAAGTGTAGTATCGCAGGTGTAGTGTCGCCGTGCTGATATGAACCTTTGTAAAATCAGACCTTTGTATTTATCCTTTGTAATAAGAGCTGATTTGTTCTATGTCAAGCAGTGCCGTATTCCAGAAGACTTCATCTCGATCTTTGGGCTGGAATGTGGGACATTCTGGTTTGTCTGAGCTGGGGTGCCACAGACCCCGATCCTAAGTCACACCGATCTAGCATGTAACACATCATATCGCTGTGCGGCCTCACGCATGGTATTCCCACGGGTGCCACCTTACCTGTCCCGGGACTGTTTGCGCCTTTTGGCTCACGTATATGATAGTGCCGCAAGCATCCATAAGACATGGAACCCGGGCCGACATGACTAGTTGTAAACCCAAGGTGGTGCTAACTTACAGGGAAAAGCATACATGACTCAGCAACGAACGTGTCGATCAACAACGTATGAACCCAAGTCGTAGCAAGCTACAGGGACATAAAGGAACAAAGCATGGCATTTCCCCGAAGGTGCAGACATAGGAACGAGGAAGGATACATGCCTGCCAGCCTAAGTGTTCTGGAGCAGTAGCAAGCTACCAAGGCTCAGTGGAAGCACTAGGAGACATTTTCCGGTAAGAGAGGTTACAAGGAATAAACAACTAGGTTGTCGGATCCCACACATACCAAGCATTTCACTAATCATACAAACAATATGCTCGATATGTGAAAATACAACATGGCATCAACATGACTCTACAACTCAAGTGTTTATTCAATAGGCTCCGAGGAGCAAGATATTAGAAAATGGTTATCATGACACAATATTTAGAGCATGCAAACAATGGAAGCATAACATGTCTGGGTACAGACAACTACAAATGAAAAGGGTTGAGAAGACTGACTATCTACAAGACCCTTTCGAGGGCACAAGATCATAGCTGACGTAACAAGCTATACGTCGAAGTCCACACAGAACTACTAGCAAGACTAAAGTCTCTCTGCAAAAACTTAAATTAAGAAAACGTGAGTACAAATGTACCCAGCAAGACTTACATCAGAACTAACTACATATGCATCAGTATCAACAAAGGGATGGTTGGGTTTAACTGCAGCAAGCCAGCTTTGACTCAATGGCTAATCTGAACTACGACTGCAAACAACTCTTTTGCACTTTAGAGTATCCACTTTCATTTGTCTATGAACAATATAGGCAACCCAGAGGTCCATTACTACGGACGCGACTACTCGAATAGATGATGTTAACCCTGCAGGGGAGTACTTCTTCACACATGGTCTCGCCACTTACCACCATGTACACGCCATGTATCTTGGCAACCTTCAAGCGGAAGCCTAGCGAGGGTGTCGGCAATGAGCTGACTAACCACACAAGTCCGTAGTCTAGGTTTATCGCCTATTTACGTTCCATCTGCAGGGAGTCCGGCCGAGGTTTTCACATACGGCCCCGAACAATGTGTGCAGGGTTCCCGAGGCACCAAACGGGTGACTCAGTACACCGGGCCACGAGCCTACCGCATCACAGCCCACTCCTCGGGTTAGCACTGCGCACGGCCTCCAGCATACTACAAACACCAAAGACTACAGAGGACAGGGGCGGTTAATAAGTCGAGAGGGTCAGTTAAAGATCCCAACAAGTGGTAGTAGCTGTTCATGGATCACAGACACAGAACACAGTTCCTGAGGACGACTTTATTGAGACAACCCACCTTGTACTCCTACATGGCCTCTCACCGCTACCTTTACCAAATCGTGTTCACACACTTAGCTCACACACAGTAGGACATGTTCATCACCATTCCAATTCATCCCCGATCAATTAGACCTGACTCAACTCTAAGCAGTAGCAGGCATGACAAATAAGCATGAATGAGTAGGCACATCAGGGCTCAAAAAACTCCTACTCATGCTAGTGGGTTTCAACTATTTAGTGTGGCAATGACAGGTCATGCAGAGGAAAAGGGGTTCAAGTACCGCAACATGTAACAGATGAATCATTGTTGTCATAATGCAATAAAAGAGAGCAGGAGCGAGAGAGTTGGGTTGTATCAGAATGAACAAGGGGGTTTTGCTTGCCTGACACTTCTGAAGATAGTATGGCTCTTCATCGGTGTCATCGATCTCATCGTCTAAGCTATGTCTACTGAGAGGGCACAAATACCGGTAAACAAGGAAGAACACAATCAATGCAATGCACAATATGATGCATGATCGTGACATGTCAAAATGTTGTGATTTGAGCTAATGCAACTACAAACAAGGTGGTTTGAGTCATTTTGAACCAAAGGTTCAACTCCAAACTCAAACTATGAATTCAAATAGTGCATTATCATGTTTTGATCTAACAGCAAGGTTAAGTTGTTTAAACATGCATGTTTCATGTACAAATGGATAGATTGGATTTTTGTGATCATTTTTCGTACATAAATCTTTGCATTTGGAGTTACAGATTAATTTCTATGAATTTTTGAAGTTTATAACATTTTCTGGAATTTCCTGGTTTAATTAAAATCCAGAAAATGTATTACTACATCAGCACTATGTCACTTTGACGTCAGCAGGTCAACTGACCCGGTCCAGGTCAAACCTGACAAGTGGGCCCCACTAGTCAGAAACCCAGTGTCATTTGTGTCGTTGACAGGTGGGCCTAGTCAACGGCCATGTCAGCATGGTCAAACAGACGAGTGGGTCCATTGGATTAGTCTAAGCTAAATAGGGAATAAATCGCGGGGTTAATTAGGGCGTGGGGCCCATCCGTTAGTGGCACACGGGTTAAACTAACCACGGGGTTAGTGTCTAACCTAACCTGCCACGTCACCTAACTGATGTTTACCCGTCGATGCTAAGCAGAATGCGGCGGCGCTCCTCGCCCGACCATCTCCGACGATGAGAGCTTGCGTGGCTGGGCTCTAGGGACGCGGCGCAGCGAGGTGCTTCAGGTGGAGCATGCGGGGCGAGCTGGGGTGGCCGGTGGCAGCGACGGCAGCGAGCTGGGCGGCGGCCGGAGCTCAGACGTCGACGAAACTGACTACACATCACGCAAGGAGGTCAGCAGTTAGTTCCTACGGGTTCTAAACGTTCTCACGAGGCCAACAGATGGTGGCGCATTCGGGCGCAGGCGATGCGGTGGCTACGGCATGCAAGCGGGGCAAAGGAGAGGGGTGTCTGGGGGCAAGAGCTCACATGAGCATGCTAGGTGGGTAAACGAGCTCAGGTAAGCACCAAAGCGAGCGGAGCGGCAAGGGGATCTCCGACATCCGGCAACGAAGGTGTTGAAGATGGCAACGTTGCAAGGCCTAGTGTGGCTCGGCGAGGGGGTCGAGGGCGTTGTGGCAGAGGTCTTGAACAGCATGGGAAGGCGAGGGGAGCGCGGTGCTCCGTCTACGGCGAGCGGCGGCGACGAGGTCCGCTCGGGTGAGGCGCAGGAAAGAGCAGAGGAGGGGGAGGAGCACGAGAGGAGTGAGAGGGTCCGAGGCGGTTGCATGGCATCGTGAGATTTATCCAGGGGGAGGTGGGGGCAGCCAGGCAGGGAGGAGGTGGCCGCACGGCGGTGCGCACGCGTCGGCCACATGCCATGCCCACTGGCACAAGGAAGACGACAGGGGGGAGTGGCTGCTGGGCTGAGCTTCTGCTGGGCTGGCTCTGGCGCGCTGCGCAGGTAAGTCTAGGTAAGCTCTTTCTTTCTCTTTTCTTTTCTATTTCTATTTATTTTTCTCTGTTTTGATTTAGTAATAATACTAAACCATTTTTATTTCTTATGAAATTATTTGTGGTGCAATATGCACTAACCCAAAGCCCCAGAACATTTTTTAGAATTATTGGAGTTATAAAAGTATTTAGAGAAATCGATAACCCCAGCTCAATTACAATATGATTAAATCCAAAGACCATAAATGCCTTGGAAAAATGTGAGTGACCTCTGGTAAGGTTTTAACATTTTCCCATAAATAATGAACGTTTATTAAGAGCATTTTGGGTTCATTGAAAATATTTGAATTTGAACTTAATTGGATTCATTTGGTGCTGGGGGTTTGGTCATCCCCATTCCAATTTTCTATTTAATTTAAACATGAGGCAACACCAAATGCTAGCACTAGGCATTACCTAAACTAGGGATGTGACAACTCACCCCCACTAAACAAGAATCTTGTCCTGAGATTCAAGGCATGAGTTAAGAAGACAGAGGGGACACAAAGCTAACACAATCTTCATGATCCAGATGCCCTTCTCGAGGATGTTGATTCATTGCATCACCTTGATCTCAACGTCTTGCTTTGATAACTTCATCCAACATGACAATGAGAAGAAAGGTAGAATTCTAGAAGGATCGTTCTTCTTGAGCTTTGAGCAACTCTAGATCAACCCATGAAGTGACACATAGGAATGTCTCTTGAGATGAGACACAAAGCATGCATCCAGAGCGATGGAGTGAAACAGATGAGAACGGTTGTCAACGTAGCGAGGAGCTGAGTTGCCATGATACCATAACGATACATCTTAGAGGAGGTGAATCTTAGAATTATTACCTTAAGTGGAAAAAAGAATTACTTTTGATACATAGATGATTGAAACTCTCTATACCAGCCTAAGGCTATTCCCAAATGACCGTTTGACGAAGTTCGAAGGAATGACATACACATACTAGAATGGATGATGTGGATTACCTTGTTGAAGACAACGCAAGGAATGATTTTGCTTATCATCGAAAATGGATGGGACCGATGGTAGGACAACTTTTGAAGATGATCCTGACCAGTAATTACTGAGAAGGGTAGTCCATTGTAGGATGGCACAATGGCGGTGCAAGCTGGGAACAAAATGCAAATGCTGAAATGAATCTAGTAACTGGGGGGAAGCTCAACAGTAGAGAGTGAGTCCACTATTAGAAAGGTGATAGCATAACCGAGGAAACTGAGAGCACTATGAAACTAATGTCGATGATAAAACCTAGTGCTTCCACGTGCTCTCAAGAACTGTAGCATTTCCATATCCATCAAGGGTTTACCAGTATCCGTGCCAACGATCCTGGCAATAGAACATACTACTATGATGAATAGTGATGGACGTTGCAGATGCAAAGGAAGACAACACCTTCTCATATTTCACCTTAGCGAAGCCAAGGAAATAAAATATGGATGATCGACCGAGAAACATTCAGCACTCCGCTTCTATAGATATGGTTTGGTATCTTGAACATCAAATAAAAGGTTGGACTTCGGGAGCACAATCATCCATAAGGAGAAACTTTTAGAATAAGCCATAGAAAAATCCTCATGGGGAAGTGAACAAATTGCTTTATCAAGATACTACAATAATGGTTCTTCCGGCTAGGTGCGTCCACTTTACCGGAACCTACGTCGTATTTCTTAGGAGAAATTCCAACCATCATATCTGCCTCAGGTTCAGATCTAGTTGGTGTCAGGATATTCCAGACTCGTCAAGTCTAGAAAGAAAAATGAAAATTTGCAACACAAGTCCACGAGATGGCGTTGCGGGATTCTCGGGGAGTGGACTATGATAGGAAGCTCCAAGACATGATCTGGTTCTACTACGAACATATGAACACACTGTCGCAGACAAGCATGACCACATAGTAGTCTTATAATGAAACACTACCGAGTTCAGGTGGGGAACCATCAACGAGGACATTGATGTCCTTTCATAAGGCATGCGAAGGAACTTCTTCTTCTTGAAAAAGTCAATCAGTGGCTTAGTGTGCTAGGGATACATATAGAATGAAGGTTGCAAGTCTCCAGACCATAGAATATGTTGGAGATATGCCCTAGAGGCAATCATGTATGATGATATTTCCTATGTGTTTATGAATAAAGATAGTCCTTGGACATTATCAATGATGTGTATCACCAAGTACATGACTTGTTTGTGGGACTATGCATTGTATGGTGACTGTCCTAAAAGTTCCCTAGTCGAAAGGGTTGTGTGGATGCACAGCCGACAAGACTAGCATATGACACGGTCGATGGCTTGGTCTCACTGGCCATGGAGCATTGGATGCTAACTGGATAATATGGACTTGGAAATGTCTGGTCGGATTCAACGTAGTCGGATCCGAGTCGAGATAAGGTCTGAGTCGGACAGACCCAACTATGAGATGCAGCGAGATGTCATCTGTGAGTCTCTAGTACAACATACATTGTATGTCCTAAGACCTGAGCTGACGCATGTACTCGGGATGGTGACAGACTTGCTTTGGGCCGACCAAACGCTACTCCGTGACTAGGTAGTTACAAAGGTAGGTTTCGGGTTTGTCAAGTCCCATGACGCGAGATATGGTCGAGCAAGATGGGATTTGCCCCTCCAATCAGGAGAGATATATTCTGGGCCCCTCGTGTGATCCGACCAGGATAAGCATGGCCATGCGACAAGGATTATGAGATAATCCGGTTTGTGGTCGGTATCATTGGAACGAGAAAGAGTTCAGGCTACCACAAGGATGACAGACTCGCCTTGAGCCCAACAACATATATCGTGAGGCAAAGGGAACAGATGTGTGACACGTTGTATAGGTTCGCCTAACCAGCTTCATAGTCTGCTTGGTGGTCGGCACGCCTTGCTAGAGGCCCCTACCAACCTTACAGGTCGGAGGTGATCCGAACTGTGACCAAGCCGACTTGAACCTAAGGGGTCGCGCGCTTAAGGAAGGAACCTACGAGGTCGGATACGAGGACACTGGTAGGATGTGATCCGATCTGTATTCGGATTGTGGCCGAGTAGACTTGTGGGCTTTAGGGTCCGTGTGAGGCCCAAGTGTTGAGCCCGCGACGGACGCCTATATAAAGTGGAGGTGCGGCACACTCATGTGGTTGATCGCTTCGGTGATGCGACTAGGGTTTGCATGTGTTGCGAATAGCCTCCTCCACTCGGTGCCGACTGTGTGATCGGACCTAGCAGTCCGCTGCACGGTGTTCCTCCTGCACGCGCGGATACCTTTAGAGGAGGTGCACCTGCACCGCTCCGGTGAACTTGTATGTGGGATCGGACGACCGGCTGTTCGAGGGAGATCGCACGAGGAGGAGACGATCCACACAGGCGCGCTGCCCCAACTCTTCTTCCGCTGAACGACACTGCACGTCTAGTGGTAACGAACTGTGATCCATCTCCCGTAGCATGTTCTTGGTTGTTCTGCATGTAGGAAATTTTAATTTGCAGTCGACGCACCCTACCGTAGAACCCAACAGAATACTTCGCACATATGCATGACTGACCTGGGATGATTCCAAGCAAGCCAAAACAAGCTTTCTCGAGTTCACGGTGGCAACTTGCATCAAATGCACATGAATTAGATAAAGTCACTTCTTTCATCCAGACATTTGCTTCATGAACGGGACTTGAAGACAATGCCTATAAAATTTCCAACACTAGCTCAATGTTCAACAAAATCATGGAGGAGATAAGGATGTTGTCGATGGGCTCAACAAAAATTCGTCCATGTTTCCATATAAGTGGAATTCCACAATTATGTGAACAAGGTGATAGCATTGGTCAGACCCAAAGGATATAATGGTGTATGCTCGAGGAAACAACCAAGAGTAAGACAACATTATGAACATTGTTGGTTCTGACTTGATTTGACGATAGCCTATACTCTAATCAGGGATTGGATAAGATGATAGGTCCATTCACTGATCATCAGGGTCAATCGAATAAAACACCATCTTTCTTCAACACACATACAAGATATCCCTTAAAATGAGCTAAATCGGGCAGGCGTTTGTCTTCCAACTCCCAAAGTTGTTGTTAGCTTAACCAACTAGCTCAGGGTATCCGACACAATTCTTGGAGAAAGGGTGGTTTACAAGAAACCAACTTGATCGCGAACTCAACATAGCGATCAGGTGACAACCTGCTGATATTTCCGAGAAGATATTCGGAAAATCACGAACCACCAGTATGTTACTAAGCTCAAGAATAATCTAGCTTTTTAGGGAAAGACGATATGATCAAAAGAGCGAGGGATTGGCATAACGCAAACTCATTGATCGAAGAGTGCACCAGGAAAAATGGACTAGGTAACACGATCAACCTTAGAATGATGAGTCAATAACCATGACGCTAAGTATGATAATATCGTCCATTTAACTACCAAGGAATGGAGTTGCTAGGAGTATTGATTTCATACACCATGATTCACTTGTTGGCAATCCGGTTACAATAACACAGGAACCGAGGAATGAATAATGATGGCGAGAGTATCACTGCGTCAAGAATTCATCAGAGCTAGTGCAATTCTCATGAATCCTGACATAAAGGGGGTAATACTCCACGGTAGAACAGAATTAAAAGCTAGATTAGCATTTTGATCTGCGGAACACAATTGCTTTGACCCAATCTTGGAAATGGATAAGGTACTGGGGTTTGTTTCTCCTAGTCATTCCAGAAAAGAATGGCTTGACGGACCACAAGAGTAACATGCATCGATAAACACGATTGCACAACTACTCCTTACTATCAATTGATAGACGAGGGCCAGAAAACAACTAAAGAGGGGCAACTCAAAAGAACATATGACTTTATGAGTTCTGGATGCATAGATTAGCATGTCGAATGAGTTCAACATATTTCTTCCGGACAACCCATGCGGAGAAGGTAGAACCGGCAGAGTCATAGCATAGAATCTAGAACTCGTCAAGAGCACTCTGTTTGTGATCTTTGGGTTTCAGCGAGGAACTTCTGCCATAAGTAGTTCATGGTATTTGGAAGAAGCATATACCATGAACCTCGAGGACTATCGCACAGGTTACTAATAACCTAAAGGAACGAGCAAACACTATCTACACGAAGTAGGTAGGGTGAATCTCGGGTTCAAGAACCCACGAATATAATACCTACTATTAAGTGGCATCACAGGATGCTTTCGAGGATGACGGCCAGATTCATCACACTGGAAACATAAAGCATGACTAGATTACTATATGATCCCCTAAGACACCTAGGGTCATAATAATAACTCCAACATATATACCGAGGCAATGAAGTACCTCAACACACTAGCTAGTGTGGTTGAGCTGGCACAAAGGAACTTCAAAATGGTAGAAGGGATTTGCAAATGCATCAGACTATCTAGAAACCTGGGATGACTCGGACAGCATAACGGTTGTAAATGGTCAAAAGATTTAAGACATCCTGCAAAATGGTGGCATAACCACTAAACATCACAATATCAAGGTTTCGAGATCAGCTATCAACACACAGAAGTAGTAGAAACTGAACTGAGGCTTGAATCCATCAATCCTATAAGTCTACGGATTAGTAACACGTGAAACTGATAGAAAGAAGAGAAAGCCTAGTTCCTTAACCCCACAGGAAAGATAGGATGACTCGTATCAGAAGGGCATAAGGTATAAGGAGTAAAAAGAGCCTTACGTTGCCATCCACAATCAATTCCCTTATATAAATAAAGAATTTCTAGACTCAACTTCGACCAGTTTGGCTTGGTAATCCTACAGGCAGTCAGGCTCTGATACCAAAGTTGCCAGGACCCCGATCATAAGTCACACTGATCTAGCATGTAACACATCATATAACTTTGCGGCCTCACACACGGTATTCCCATGGGTGCTACCTTACCTGGCCCAGGATCGTTTGCGCCTTTTGGCTCACATATATGATAGTGCCGCTAGCATCCATATGACATAGAACTCGGGCCGACATGACTAGTCGTAAACCCAATGTGGCGCTAACTTACAGGGACAAGCATACATGACCTAGCAACGAACTTGTCGATCAACAACGTATGAACCCAAGTCGTAGCAAGCTACATGGACTTAAAGGAACAACGCGTGACATTTCCTCAAAGGGACATATACGGGAATGAAGAAGGACACATGCCGGCCAGCCTAAGTGTTTCGGAGCAGTAGCAAGCTACCAAGGCTAAGTGGAAGCACTAGGAGACATTTCCCGGTAAGAGAGGCTACCAGGAATAGACAACTAGGTTGTCGGATCCCACACATACCAAGCATTTCAATAATCATACCAACAATATGCTCGATATGTGCAAATACAACATGGCATCACAACATGACTCTACAACTCAAGTATTTATTCAATAGGCTCCGAGGAGCGAGATATTACAAACATGGGTCTCATGACCCAACATTCAGAGCATACAGACAATGGAAGCATAACATGTCTGGGTACAGACAACTACAAATGAAAAGGGCTGAGAAGCCTGACTATCTACAAGACCCTTCCAAGGGCACAAGCTCGTAGCTAAGGCAACAAGCTATACGTCGAAGTCCACGCGGAACTACAAGCGACACTGAAGTCTCTCTGCAAAAACATAAATTAAGCAAACGTGAGTAAAAATGTACCCATCAAGACTTACATCAGAACTAAATACATATGCATCAGTATCAACAAAGGGATGGTGGGGTTTAACTGCAGCAAGCCAACTTTGACTCAGTGGCTAATCTGAACTACGACTGCAAGCAACTCTTTTGAGGTGGCGCAAACGAGTCCACATATTCACCAAATCAATACACCACTATGGATCCGCTCCCGTCTCCCTACGAGAATGCCATCCATAGCACTCACGCTTATCTTGCGCATTTTAGAGTATCCGCTTTCACTTGTCTATGAATTGTATAGGCAACCCGGAGGTCCTTTACCACTGACGCGACTATTCGAATAGATGATGTTAACCCTGCAGGGGTGTAATTCTTCACACACGCTCTCGCCACTTACCTCCATGTACACGTCATGTATCTCGGCAACCTTCAAGCGGAAGCCTGGCAAGGTTGTCGGCCACGACCTGACTAACCACACAAGTCCATTGTCCAGGTTTATCGCCTATTCAGCTTCCATCCGCAGGGAGTCCGGCCGAGGTTTCGACATACGTCCCCGAATGATGTGTGCAGGGTTCCCGAGGCACCAAATGGGCGACTCGGTACACCGGGCCACGTGCCTACCGCATCACAGCCCACCCCTCAGGTCAGCACTGCGCACGGCCTCCAACATACTACAAACACCAGAAACTACTTGCAACTCCCGGATAGAGGACATGGGCGGTTAATAAGTCGAGAGGGTCAATAAAGTCCCAATAAGTGGTAGTATCTGTTCATGGATCAAAAACACAGAACTCAGTTCGTGAGGACGACTTTAATGAGACAACCACCACGTACTCCTACATGGCGTCTCACCGCTACCTTTACCAAATCGTGTTCACACACTGAGCTCAGACATAGTAGGACATGTTCATCACCATTCCAATTCACCCCCCCCCCCCGATGAATCAGACCTGACTCAACTCTAAGTAGTAGCAGGCATGACAAACAAGCATGAATGAGTAGGCACATCAGGGCTCAAACAACTCCTACTCATGCTAGTGGGTTTCAAGTATTTACTGTGGCAATGACAGGTCATGCAGTGGAAAAGGGGTTCAACTACCGCAGCATGTAACAGATGAATCATTGTTGTCCTAATGCAATAAAAGACAGCTGGAGCGAGAGAGTTGGATTGTATCAGAATGAACAAGGGGTTTTTGCTTCCCTGGTACTTCTGAAGATAGTACAGCTCTTCAACGGTGTCGTCGATCTCATCGCCGAAGCCACATCTACTGAGAGGGGACAAAAACAGGCAAACAAGGAAGAACACAATCAATGCAATGCACAATGTGATGCATGATCATGACATGTCAAAATGCTGTGATTTGAGCTAATGCAACTACAAAAAGGGTGGTTTGATTCATTTTGAACCAAAGGTTCAACTCCAAACTCAAACTATGAATTCAAATAGTGCATTATCATGTTTTGATATAACGGCAAGGTTAAGTTATTTAAATTTGCATGAAACCAGTACAACTGGATAGATTGGATTTTTCTAATCATTTTTCATATATAAATCTTTGCATTTGGAGTTACAGATTAATTTTTGAAGTTTATAACATTTTCTGGAATTTCCTGGATTAATTAAAATCCAGAAAATGTATTACTACGTCACTTTGACGTTAGCAGGTCAACTGACCCGGTCCAGGTCAAACCTGACTAGTGGGCCCACTGGTCAGTGACACAGTGTCATTTGTGTCATTGACAGGTGGGCCCAATCAACAGCCACGTCAGGATGGTCAAACTGATGAGAGGGTCCACTGGATTAGTCTAAGCTAAACAGGGAATAAATCCCGGGGTTAATTACGACGTGGATCCCATCCGTCAGTGGCACAAGGGTTAACTAACCACGGGGTTAGTGTCTAACCTAAGCTGTCACATCACCTAACCGGCGTTTAGCCGCCGGTGCTAAGCAGAATGCGGCAGCGCTCCTCGCCCGTCCATCTCCGGCGACGAGAGCTCACGTGGCTGGGCTCTATGGACACGATGCAACGAGGCGCTTCTAGTGGAGCACGCGGGGCGAGCTGGGGTGGCCGATGGCAGCGAGGACAGCTAGCTGGGCGGCGGCCAAAGCTCGTACGTTGGCGAAACCGATGACACAGCATGAGGGGAGGTCAGCAGTTAGTTCCACGGGGCCAACGGGCATATCCACGGGACCTAATGGTAATCGGAGCCTCATCGGCGACGAGATCGGGCGGCGGTGCATTTGGGCACAGGAGATGTAGTGGCTATGTCGTGCAAGCAAGGAAAAGGAGAGAGGTGTCCGGGGCTGGAGCTCACAGTGAGCACGCTGGGCGGGTAGACGAGCTCGGGGAAGCACCGGAGCGAGCGGAGTGGTGAGGGGGATCTCCAGCGGCCGGCGACGAAGGTGTTGAAGATGGCAACGCTGTAGGGCCTCCAGCGAAGCGTGGCTCAGCGAGGAGGTCAAGGGCCACTACTAGGGAAAACCCTAGTAGTAGCACTAGTTTTATAGCTACTAGTAGCGCTTGTACAAGCGCTACCACTAAGGCGCTACAACTAACTGTTAGCAGTAGCGCTGGATTGCCAACGCTACTGCTATACAAAGTTAGTAGTAGCGCTTTCTCTGAGAAAGCGCTAAGATAATAGAAAGTAGCAGTAGCGTTTCTTTAGAAAAGCGCTGCTGCTAACTTTTCCTGTATTTTCGAAAATAGAACTTATTTTCGTTATGGTTTTTTATACAGTACTTTCATCATATGATTTTATGACCATGATTAGTTATTATATATAACAGTGGGTGAAATGAACATGGAGTAGATTCAAGTGGAGGCAACATGTGGTGCATGTCAAAAGTACTACTACTCCAAACTTGATCTAGTTTGGATTAGTAGTACTTTCGATGTGCACCATGCCTCCACTTGAATCTATTCCATGTTCATTTCACCTACTAATATATATAATAACTCATAATGCTCATATAACAACTTAGCATCATGCATCATCGATCATAATAATAAATAACTCGTCATTGGTATCATAATAACAAGTCCTACTCATCATCATCGATCATACAAATTCTACTCGATATTACATCATCATCATAGTCATCTAACCAATCCTACTTAATTGTTCTTAGCACATGATCGCACATGATCATGAGTATTAGTTAGAACCTACTACCTTCTCTTAGGTAAAATAGCATAAAACAAGATAGGCCCTGACTCTCCATTATGGAGAATGGAGATTATCCTGTCTCCAATTCTTGCACTTCGCCTAACGTTGCTTCCAAGTACCTCCTTAGGAGTGGCCATACATTTGTTCCAATCTTTGATTTTCATGTCTTCATTACTTTTAGAATTCCGATATGAATAGGAGTGATTCGTAGGATGACCTGACTGTATATTAAAAACATCGAGGATACCTTTCAGAAACATCCGATGAGGCACACACTCCTGCGGGATTATCTATTGAAAAACATAGTAATAACTTCGTAGTTAGCAATGTAGTTCAGTTTTAGAAGAATTTATGCAAAAGATGCACAGATGTCGTAATACTAAAAAATCTTACCATGAGATCTCCATGGATGTTAGCATAGTTCAACACGTGCACTAGTGGCACATATTGACCATAATGTGGAGGAGTTTGATAATAGACATTGTAATTCTCAAGATCAGTACAAAATGCAACCAGATGATTTTTCTCCTGATAAGTTAACTCAGAGCCATCAGTGTAGTAGGTTAGGTCTAGCATCTTCCGCACATTCTTTGAAGTATGAAAATAAGCTATCAATTGAAATAAGCTGCTAACTATTTTGAAATAAACAATATAAATTACTTAATAACTATGTTTGAGAAACTCACATAGCGGTAGAATTGGAAGTGTATCAACAAGGACCCAAATGTCCAAATTGTCTACCTCGATGTCAGGATCACCAAGATCCATGGTGACAAGCATACCCTATTGAAAATCATACATCTTGCAAAGTGCTTCCCAATCCAGGCAACCAAAATTGGATACGCTCTCAAAATTGTATAGATTTACCTCAAAATCCATACCATGATGGGTCCTTAGGTGAATTTTCTTTGTTTCATTCCTCTGATCACTACTAGGAAAAGGCCTACTAGTGGCGCACCTGTTTTGCCTACTAATGGCATACTATTGGGGCGCAACTAGTACCACGCCACTAGTATTAAATACTAATGGCGCACCACTGGTGCGCCATTAGTATCTGGTATACTAATGGCGCACCACGCCATGCGCCATTAGTATAGACCAACATGCACCATTAGTATGCCTCCCAGGGGGCCATATTTACCCTTGTGCTTTGGCATACTAATGGCGCACTTTGGGGTGATGCGCCATTAGTATCCTTTCCACAGTGCGCCATTAGAGTGCTGAGTGGTGCGCCATTAGTATGAATATCAGGGATTTTTTTCTTTTTTGATATTTGCACAGGCTACAAAATATATTATTGGACAGAATATAGACAGCACCACACAGCAACAGCAGATTCATCGAATACAATAGAAGATTAGTCTCTGAATACAATTCATCATATTAGTCTCCGAATTCAAAAGACCGAACAAAGATAGAACATTACAAGTCTCGAGACCGCGAGTAGCGAGTTTGTCTTCACATTACAAGTCGATATAGGTCATCTAAACTACCATCACATAGAAGAGAGCTGCAGTCATCACGATGAGCATCAGCGCCATGAAACTGGTCTTCATCCGGTTCCTCCAACGCTCCATCCTCTCTCCCACTAGATAGCGCGCATATCTAGATTCCGCCTCCGCCCTACTGATGTACCATTTGTAACTGTTACCGCTGAAATAGTGAACCTGTCTCCGACACTCCTCCAAGTCGTCGTAGACTCCGGGAACCTTACCCTTGTAAACGACATACGACGGCATCTCTATGCACTAGCCAAACAACAGACAATGCATAAGCAATATATAAGTATGCAACAAAAGGATCGGAAGAGAAAAGAAAGACATTAATAGCATGATTCATGGTCCTACTAATAAATAGCATCGATTACATCTAAGTTGCACGACTGTCCAAACCAAAGAGACATACAAGTTCATTAAAGTCTAATTACAACATGAGCTAATCGATGTTTCAGAACTACAAATAGCATCACTACTTTAGACTCGACTCATGGGACCGGAGCGTGGATGAAGCCGCCATCTTTCGTGATGGTCATCAAGTCACGATCGTTGTCAGCCTGCATTTGTAGCATTGTGTCTATCTTACTGTTGGACGGTTGATATCTGAGGTAGAACTGCCCCGGGGTACGAAGGACATCTTGATGGATGATTTCTGCAAACTCCGACTGGATGCGAAAGAATTCTTGTTGGAGGTCCACGTCCTGGATTGCCACGAAGCTTGCGGCCCAATCTTTGACATTATTTGGTAGCAGAAGGTGATTATGGTCCCGTACGATCGCCCGCATGTGATGGAGGGCGTAGTAGGCATCCTTCTGACCGCCAGGCGGCTCCTTGTTGCAGGGGAACATCGTATTGTGGGTGAACACATGCCTGCCGTACCTATGAACTGGCCTCTTAAAGGTGCCTCCAGATGTGGCGTAGCCGGGGAGAGCATCATCAAGAACTTTCTTGATATTTATGTAGTCTATCTTGGAGTCACGGTCTGGGTCGAAATACGTGGCCATGGAATATTTCGGGATTAAGAGGATGAGTGTGCAATGTGTGTCACTGCACAGAACACGAAATGTTAGAAAAAAAAGAATGATCGAAATCTAAGAAATCATATGTTACGGGACGGTTAGGTGATGACTTACTCGGGAAAGTAAGGCACGAGGAAGTTATCCTTATCTGGGTTTGCCAGAATGACGCCTTCGAGGTGTGAACTCGCGACTTGCCTGTCCCCAGCGCTGCCCAAGATCTTGGCATGCATGTAGAAGGGGTCGACTATCCCGATGTCCGGGGTCTTGTCTCTAATGATCCGCATCTCCATACTCAGCGAAAACAGCCGAATGAAGGTGTAGTGCAACAGATGAAGGTTAAACATAGCAAAGATGTCATCAAACCGCAGGACAATCGTACCCCCGATGGCGCTATCCACAAAGCCCTTGCCCTCTCGCACCTTGGCCACGAAAGCTGCCACATCATTCTGGGACAGACGCCGCTTCTCCAAAGAAAGAACACTGTCATGCAGACTCCGCATAGCACCGGTTGCAGCATTGAGCATATTTGTCGGTAGCATCGCCCTACCCGCCACATGCACGCTCGTCGAGATATCCTTAGGTGAAGGTGGCCCGTCCTGAGCACGGATCGTACTCGGTGCCGGCTGGCTCGCACCGACGCCCTTGTTAGTCTTCGTTTCAGTCCCTTCTTCTTGATCTGCTTTAATGGGATCGAGTTCTGCTCACAGACCGCCTTTTTGAGCGTGTTGGGGCTAATAATATTTCGCACCTCGGCTATCTGAGGCTCGGTGAAGGCGGCAGCTAGCGGCGTCTCCTGAGAACTGAACGCCAGATGACGCCTGTTGCAATTGGGTTTCTCCGCCGTACCAGCTAGATCGCGGTCTTCTTGGTTGGGTTCTTGAGAAGGAGGCCCGCAGAACTCGTCACCGTACCCTTGTTCGGCAAAGTACTTATCGACGTTGGTAAATGTACCATCGTCGTTGTCGTTGTCGTCCGGATCCTGTGCCATATGCATGTCCGGATCCTGTGCTATAGGGATGTCCGACATTTTCGGTAGCGTTGCGGCATTCTTGCCATGGCTTGGCACCGGCACGACTGGCGGTCTTGTCTGTGGGGTGCTGTCCCCCGCCCCCAAACGAATCTGGCTCTTTGGCCAAAGTAGGGGCTAGCTTGCGCAGGCGCTGAGGGTCATCACATCGTCTTCGTCGGCCCCAGCGAGTCGAATCGAAGGTAACAACTAGTCGCAGCCTGGCAGCACTCGAACTAGTCCAACCCTATACAAGGTGGGTGGCATCGGATTACCGTGGAACACGCGGTTGCCCGGTTGAATGATTCTGCCCTTGGTGACATCGACCAACTCGCCGCCCATGAAGAGCAGGAGAGTGCAAGGAACGTCGGCGGCGCCCAGCAAAAATATGTAGGGCGTCAGGGATGCCCAGTCAAAGGCAAGGAGATGAAGTCATCGACCGAGAGGCTTAGTTACCATGATGTCGTCGAGCTCGGCTAATGTCGAGGCACAACCAACGGCGGGCGTGCAACTGACGGAGGGGCCGCTTGCTGGCGAGGTGCCGGCCGGCGTACACCCGGGTGCACTAAGCTCCAATGCCCGTGCCGGTGCCGGAAACTCGAATACCGCCTCCGCCGGAGACACCAATGGCACCGCCTGCGTGTTGTGCTTGTTGCTGGCCGTGAAGCTGGGAACCGGGGGCGGCCCCTGTTGGCCGCCCGCAATCCACGTTGTCAGCCCATGAATCAACGTAGGCACCATGGCGGTGAGCGTCATTACCAGTTGTTATTGCACTTGCTCTTGGACAATCTTTGGAATCCGCGCCACTTGTGCCTTGAGTGCTTCAACCTCGCACGACTAGCTTTCCGAGCTGGTCTTTTTCTCCTTTCGCCCACCAGCGGTATAGTATGACGACCATTTTGTGGACAAGCCTTTGCCAGCCACACGACCAGCTGACAACGGCTTACTGAGCTTATCCTTGTTTGTCATTACGTTCAACGCCCTATTTAAAGGGGTGTCGAAAGGGGAGCTCTGAGACGACCCCGCGCTACTGCTTTCAGTGTCCTGCGGAAGGAACGTGAATCATTTAGAAATATTGGGGATTAATTAGATTGCAACCATATGGAGCTAATTACGTGAGGGTGTATTCCTTACCAGAACAAGCTCAAGCGCCCTGGTCTTCGGATCCGTGGTAAGCTCCTTTGTTACCGGGTCCTCCTTGTATCGGGCCCTGACAAAGTTCCTGGTCTGCTTGTCACAGTATTTCTCGAAGCAGGGCGGTAGGCCTTGCTCGGCATGCTCCGCGTCCTCCTTGTCCCATATAGGCTCCGCCATTCTGTAACCGCCGGGACCGAGTTGGTGGACCACTAAGTTCAACTGCCGCATTTCTTTCCCCACCTAACTTGATACGGAGGTTGCGCTGCTCTCGCACTTGATCTTGAACTCCTTGTAGTCATCTTCGCTGATCAAAGGATATTTCGCCTTGATCTTCTCATAACTATCACCTTTTTCAATCATTGCCTTCACCGTGCTACTCCATGTAGACAGGGCCGTGCTCATCCTTGTGAGGGCGGCACTATTCACTTTATTTCGTGAGAGGCGTGTGTTTGCAAAGTCAGCGGGGAACTTGCATCGTTCGTGTAGCTTCGTGAAGAGGAGGCTGCGCAAATTCCCTTGGTCCTTATGCCTTAGGTTCTCGGTGTTGATCGAGATGGTGCACCGGGGAATGCACCCGAGCTGAACCGAGTACCCCTTGACTAATTCTTTGGGCGCCGTTGGATGCCTGTTAGAGTTCACTTCAGTAAATTCCTCCTTGACGGTGCCGAGCACACTCGGGCGCCGGTCCTTCCGTTGCCTCTTCGGTTGGCTACCATCTGTGTGTGCGCCGCCATCATCAGTGGTGGCATACTCGGCAGCACCATCAGTGGTGTCATCCCCGACGCCACTAGGGGTTGTGTAGTCAGGATCGGTGTCTTCTGCAGTGTCCTCATAGCGGTGAGGTTCTTCCTCCATCTCATGGGACAGCTCCCAGAATTGCTTGCCGGCCGAACCGCCGGCCTCATCGTTGTGGGCCATGTTTCTCTCTAAATAGGAAAAAAGTTTGGTCAAAAAGTTGGTTATTGTTAAGGAACAAGATCATGGTCTCATCATTTAAGGTTTGTCGACACCGAGGCATCTTAAAAGCTAAGCTTTTATCATTTAGAGTTTGTCGATGCCGAGGCACCCTAAAAGCCTAAGCATACATCATTTAGGTTCTCATCGACACCGAGGCACCCTAAAAGCCAAGGTTTCATCATTTAGGTTGGGCCTAATCACTTGGCTCTATTGCCACCTATGGTTTAATGCAGCAAGAATGGCGGGGCAGTTGATCCTACTTAATTAAGTACTAAGATACCCCGGCCCATGCATTAGTCGCAAGTACCCCATATGTCCTATTTTTTGCAAAGTCATGCTAAAATTCACGGAAAATTTCATCATGACCTTTGCTGAAAATAGGACATATGGAGTACCCGAATTTTCCAGAACAGAAGTTAATCGACATTCCAGCAAACTCAAGGGCCTCTCGGGGTACCTGCAAAATCATCACGACACAATGGTCGGAGACAAAACCCAGCAAACTAGCAAAGTTACTGACGTGTTTACAGAAATTGTTTTCTGTAAAAGATGATCATCATCTTTCCTAGTCTTTCTCAATGTGATCAATTGATGGATCAACACGTAAAACATGTCCAATAAGAGCATATAATTCAACAACTCCATGGAAAATGAGAGCTGAAAGATGCAGGGAGCACATACAGCTCTGAAAAATCAATCCATCTAGCATTTCAGGTTTTGCTAGAAATACCTTTAACATCAGTATCAATATGATTATAGAGTCAACATCAGTATGATTTATAGAGTCAAATACCTTTAACGAGGGATACAAATAATTTTCATTTTCATATTTTAAGAACTATAAATAAACCATCCAATAAGTATAATTGAGGTAATCAACCATTCCCATAAAACAAGACAAGTTTTATTCAGTACTGCTAATATGGTTGGAGATTACTAAGAACATGTGGCAAGACTACTTTGATAACAAGGGCCACTAGTTGGCCAGTAGTTGAACTAGCAGCTTGGCCATCACTGACCCCATGCACTGCTGTGACAACTCTCAGCAGTAACCTCCAAGGCTCCGACAACCGACACAGATAACCTGTCTCAGAGATGAGTCTCAAGATAAGCTTCGCATTCTACTTTATGCTTCATTGAAGTTCAGAGAACTCTCCAAAAGAAAGGTTCAGGTGCCAATTGCTATCATGTTAAAGCCAGCAATGTAAAATGATCTACGACCTTATGTAAAGTGCCAAGTCCACAGATTTATTTTTCACAGCTTTTATATTATTTCTAGAAGCAACACAACAGGGTTAAACACCAGAATCTTGAGTTTAATTTTTTCCAGAATTTTAGAGGGCCCACAAATTCAGTTCACGTATTTTATACCATGTTAAAGAAAGTAAAGTAAAGAGGTTTAGCCCTGGTCCTTAGATTCAGTTTCCTAATCTTTTTGTATTCTACAAAGATATTCCCAAGCTTCATGATGCTGGTAAGAAAAGAGCTACTCTCTGAATCTTTTATCTATTTATACCTGTAAATTAGCACTCTGATGCTGGCCTTGACAAATGATCCCACTATGTTGTTTGCTGGAATCTGCAAAATGATCCCACTATGTTGACAAATGATCTCACAATGTTGTTATACTTGAGAATACTGTAACAAAATCAAAACCACAATAAACAGTGGTCAGATATAACAGGTACATTACACAAAGCATCTGAATACACACATACTTCAACTATCAAGGGAATATAAGCAGTTCATGTATGTATGTATGTATGTATGTATGTATGCGGTCTCAGATTCTGTACATTAACATGGAGCAGTGGGTAAATCAGATGTCGAATTATTCGTCGCCCCGAGCAAGCAATGCTGTAAACAAATTTCAAATGCATGATGAGTAGTGAAAATGCTGTAAAAATTTAAATTTTTTGCTGAATCTGCACAGCTGTGTATGGGTATGGTAGCTGGCTAGCTGCTGAACTGGGATGCAGTGAAGGAAATATGCCCTAGAGGCAATAATAAAGTTATTATTTATTTCCTTATATCATGATAAATGTTTATTATTCATGCTAGAATTGTATTAACCGGAAACATAATACATGTGTGAATACATAGATAAACAGAGTGTCACTAGTATGCCACTACTTGACTAGCTTGTTAATCAAAGATGGTTATGTTTCCTAACCATGAACAAAGAGTTGTTATTTGATTAACGAGATCACATCATTAGTTGAATGATTTGATTGACATGACCCATTCCATTAGCTTAGCACCCGATCGTTTAGTATGTTGCTATTACTTCCTTCATGACTTATACATGTTCCTATGACTATGAGATTATGCAACTCCCGTTTACCGGAGGAACACTTTGCGTGCTACCAAACGTCACAACGTAACTGGGTGATTATAAAGGTGCTCTACAGGTGTCTCCGAAGGTACTTCTTGAGTTGGCGTATTTCGAGATTAGGATTTGTCACTTCGAATGTCGGAGAGGTATCTCTGGGCCCTCTCGGTAATGCACATCACTCAAGCCTTGCAAGCATAACAACTAATGAGTTAGTTGCGAGATGATGTATTACTGAACGAGTAAAGAGACTTGCCGGTAACGAGATTGAACTAGGTATTGGATACCGACGATCGAATCTCAGGCAAGTAACATACCGATGACAAAGGGAACAACGTATGTTGTTATGCGGTCTGACCGATAAAGATCTTCGTAGAATATGTAGGAACTAATATGGGCATCCAGGTCCCGCTATTGGTTATTGACCGGAGACGTGTCTCGGTCATGTCTACATTGTTCTCCAACCGTAGGGTTCGCACGCTAAAGGTTTCGATGACAGTTTTATTATGAGTTTATGTATTTTGATGTACCGAAGGTTGTTCGGAGTCCCGGATGTGATCACGGACATGACGAGGAGTCTCGAAATGCTCGAGACATAAAGATTGATATATTGGATGACTATATTCGGACACCGGAAGTGTTCCGGGAGTTTTCGGAGAAAACCGGAGTACCGGAGGGTTACCGGACCCCCCCCCCCCCCCCGGGAAGTAATGGGCCTTGATGGGCCCTATTGGAGAAAGAGAGGGGCCGGCCAGGGCAAGTGGCGCGCCCCCTCCCCTTGAGTCCGAATAGGACAATGAAGGGGGGGGGGGGCGGCGCCCCACTTGCCTTCCCACTCTCCCACTCCTTCCTTCCCCCTCCATCTTGGATTAGGAAAAGGAGGGGGGAAACCTACTTGGAGTAGGTTTCCCCCTCCTAGGGCGCGCCTCCCCTTAGGCCGGCCCCCTCCTCCCTCCCTCCTTTATATACGGGGGCGGGGGGCACCCCATAGACACACAAGTTGATCTTCGTGATCATTCCTTAGCCGTGTGCGGTGCCCCCCTCCACGATATTACACCTCGGTCATATTACAGCAGTGCTTAGGCGAAGCCCTGTGACGGTTGAACATCAAGATCATCACCACGCAGTCGTGCTGAAGGAACTCCTCCCCGTACCTCTGCTGGCTCGGAGTTTGGGGTGCGTCATCGAACTGTACGTGTGTCAAGAACTCGGAGGTGCCGGAGTAATGGTGCTTGGATCGGTTGGACCGGGAAGACGTACGACTACTTCCTCTACGTTGCGTCAACACTTCCGCTTCAGTCTACGAGGGTACGTAGACAACACTCTCCCCTCTCATTGCTATGCATCACCATGATCTTGCATGTGCGTAGGAATTTTTTTTGAAATTACTACGTTCCCCAACAGTGGCATTCGAGCCTAGGTTTTATGGTTTGATGTTATATGCACGAGTAGAACACTAGTGAGTTGTGGGCGATATAAGTCATACTGCTTACCAGCATGTCATACTTTTGTTCGGCGATATTGTTGGATGAAGCGGCCCGGACCGACATTACGCGTACGCTTACGCGAGACTGGTTTTACCGCCGTGCTTTGCACACAGGTGACTAGCAGGTGTCAGTTTCTCCAACTTTAGTTGAACCGAGTGTGGCTACGCCCGGTCCTTGCGAAGGTTAAAACAGCATCAACTTGACGAACTATCGTTGTGGTTTTGATGCGTAGGTGAGATTGGTTCTTGCTTAAGCCCGTAGCAGCCACGTAAAACTTGCAACAACAAAGTAGAGGACGTCTAACTTGTTTTTGCAGGGCATGTTGTGATGTGATATGGCCAAGACGTGATGCTATATTTTATTGTATGAGATGATCATGTTTTGTAACCGAAGTTATCGGCAACTGGCAGGAGCCATATGGTTGTCTCTTTATTGTATGAAATGCAAACGCCCTGTAATTGCTTTACTTTATCACTAAGCGGTAGCGATAGTCGTAGAAGCAATAGATGGCGTAAACGACAACGATACTACGATGGAGATCAAGGTGTCGCGCCAGTGACAATGGTGATCATGATGGTGCTTCGGAGATGGAGATCACAAGCACAAGATGATGATGGCCATATCATATCACTTATAATGATTGCATGTGATGTTTATCCTTTATGCATCTTATCTTGCTTTGATTGACGGTAGCATTTTAAGATGATCTCTCACTAAAAATTATCAAGAAGTGTTCTCCCTGAGTATGCACCGTTGCCAAAGTTCGTCGTGCCTAGACACCACGTGATGATCGGGTGTGATAAGCTCTACGTCCATCTACAACGGGTGCAAGCCAGTTTTGCACACGCAGAATACTCAGGTTAAACTTGACGAGCCTAGCATATGCAGATATAGCCTCGGAACACGAGACCGAAAGGTCGAGCGTGAATCATATAGTAGATATGATCAACATAAGATGTTCACCATTGAAAACTACTCCATCTCACGTGATGATCGGTTATGGTTTAGTTGATTTGGGTCATGTGATCACTTAGATGACTAGAGAGATGTTTGTCTAAGTGGGAGTTCTTAAGTAATATGATTAATGGAACTTAAAATTTATCATGAACTTAGTACCTGATAGTATCTTGCTTGTCTATGTTGATTGTAGATAGATGGCCCATGCTGTTGTTCCGTTGAATTTTAATGCATTCCTTGAGAAAGCTAAGTTGAAAGATGATGGTAGCAACTACGCGGACTGGGTCCGTAACTTGAGGATTATCCTCATTGCTGCACAGAAAAATTACATCCTGGAAGCACCGCTGGGTGCCAGGCCTGCTGCTGATGCAACTGACGACGTTAAGAACGTCTGGAAGAGCAAAGCTGATGACTACTCGATAGTTCAATGTGCCATGCTTTACGACTTAGAACCGGGACTTCAACGACGTTTTGAACGTCATAGAGCATATGAGATGTTCCAGGAGTTGAAGTTAATATTCTAGAAGAATGCCCGGATTGAGAGATACGAAGTCTCCAATAAGTTCTATAGATGCAAGATGGAGGAGAGTAGTTCTGTCAGTGAGCACATACTCAAGATGTCTGGGTATTGTAATCACTTGATTCAACTGGGAGTTACTCTTCCGGATGATAGCATCATTGATAGAATTCTCCAATCACTTCCACCAAGCTACAAGAGCTTCGTGATGAACTATAATATGCAAGGGATGGATAAGACGATTCCCGAGCTCTTCGCAATGCTAAAGGCTGCGGAGGTAGAACTCAAGAAGGAGCATCAAGTGTTGATGGTCAACAAGACCACTAGTTTCAAGAAAAAGGGCAAAGGGAAGAAGAAGGGGAACTTCAAGAAGAACAGCAAACAAGTTGCTGCTCAAGAGAAGAAACCCAAGTCTGGACCTAAGCCTGAAACTGAGTGCTTCTACTGCAAGCAGACTAGTCACTGGAAGCGGAACTGCCCCAAGTATTTGGCGGATAAGAAGGATGGAAAGGTGAACAAAGGTATATGTGATATACATGTTATTGATGTGTACCTTACTAGAGCTTGCAGTAGCACCTGGGTATTTGATACTGGTTCTGTTGCTAATATTTGCAACTCGAAACAGGGACTACGGATTAAGCGAACACTAGCAAAGGACGAGGTGACGATGCGCGTGGGAAATGGTTCCAAAGTCGATGTGATCGCAGTCGGCACGCTACCTCTACATCTACCTTCGGGATTACTATTAGACCTAAATAATTGTTATTTGGTGCCAGCGTTGAGCATGAACATTATATCTGGATCTTGTTTGATGCGAGACGGTTATTCATTTAAATCAGAGAATAATGGTTGTTCTATTTATATGAGTAATATCTTTTATGGTCATGCACCCTTGAAGAGTGGTCTATTTTTGATGAATCTCGATAGTAGTGATACACATATTCATAGTGTTGAAGCCAAAAGATGCAGAGTTGATAATGATAGTGCAACTTATTTGTGGCACTGCCGTTTAGGTCATATCGGTGTAAAGCGCATGAAGAAACTCCATACTGATGGTCTTTTGGAACCACTTGATTATGAATCACTTGGTACTTGCGAACCATGCCTCATGGGCAAGAAAAACACCGTTCTCCGGTACTATGGAGAGAGCAACAGATTTGTTAGAAATCATACATACAGATGTATGTGGTCCGATGAATGTTGAGGCTCGTGGTAGATATTGTTATTTTCTCACCTTCACAGATGATTTAAGCAGATATGGGTATATCTACTTAATGAAGCATAAGTCTGAAATATTTGAAAAGTTCAAAGAATTTTAGAGTGAAGTTGAAAATCATCGTAACAAGAAAATAAAGTTTCTACGATCTGATCGTGGAGGAGAATATTTGAGTTACAAGTTTGGTCTACACTTAAAACAATGTGGAATAGTTTCGCAACTCACGCCACCCGGAACACCACAGCGTAATGGTGTGTCTGAATGTTGTAATCGTACTTTACTTGATAAGGTGCGATCTATGATTTCTCTTACAGATTTACCTCTATCATTTTGGGGTTATGCTTTAGAGACGGCCACATTCACGTTAAATAGGGCACCATCAAAATCCGTTGAGACGACACCTTATGAACTATGGTTTGGCAAGAAACCAAAGTTGTCGTTTCTTAAAGTTTGGGCTGCGATGCTTATGTGAAAAAACTTCAACCTGATAAGCTCGAACCCAAATCGGAGAAATGTGTCTTCATAGGATACCCAAAGGAGACAGTTGGGTACACCTTCTATCACAGATCCGAAGGCAAGACATTCATTGCTAAGAATGGATCCTTTCTAGAGAAGGAGTTTCTCTCGAAAGAAGTGAGTGGGAGGAAAGTAGAACTTGATGAGCTAACTATACCTACTCCCTTGTTGGAAAATAATACATCACAGGAACCGGTTTCTGTGACGTCAAAACCAACTAGTGAGGAAGTTGATGATGATGATCATAGAACTTCAGATCAAGTTAATACAGAACCTCGTAGGTCAAACAGAGTAAGATCCGCACCAGAGTGGTATGGTAATCCTATTCTGGAAGTCATGCTACTAGATCATGATGAACCTACGAACTATGAAGAAGCGATGGTGAGCCCAGATTCCACAAAATGGCTTGAAGCCATGAAATCTGAGATGAGATCCATGTATGAGAACAAAGTATGGACTTTGGTTGACTTGCCCGATGGTCGGCAAGCAATTGAGAATAAATGGATCTTCAAGAAGAAGACTGACGCTGACGGTAATGTTACTGTCTACAAAGCTCGACTTGTTGCAAAAGGTTTTCGACAAGTTCAAGGGGTTGACTACGATGAGACCTTCTCACCCGTAGCGATGCTTAAGTCTGTCCGAATCATGTTAGCAATTGCTGCATTTTATGATTATGAAATTTGGCAAATGGATGTAAAAACTGCATTCCTGAATGGATTTCTGGAGGAAGAGTTGTATATGATGCAACCAGAAGGTTTTATCGATCCAAAGGGAGCTAACAAAGTGTGCAATCTCCAGCGATCCATTTATGGACTGGTGCAAGCCTCTCGGAGTTGGAATAAACGTTTTGATAGTGTGATCAAAGCATTTGGGTTTATACAGACTTTTGGAGAAGCCTGTATTTACAAGAAAGTGAGTGGGAGCTCTGTAGCATTTCTAATATTATATGTGGATGACATATTATTGATTGGAAATGATATAGAATTTCTGGATAGCATAAAGGGATACTTGAATAAAAGTTTTTCAATGAAAGACCTCGGTGAAGCTGCTTACATATTGGGCATTAAGATCTATAGAGATAGATCAAAACGCTTAATTGGACTTTCACAAAGCACATACCTTGACAAAGTTTTGAAGAAGTTCAAAATGGATCAAGCAAAGAAAGTGTTCTTGCCTGTATTGCAAGGTGTGAAGTTGAGTAAGACTCAAAGCCCGACCACTGCAGAAGATAGAGAGAAAATGAAAAATGTTCCCTATGCTTCAGCCATAGGCTCTATCATGTATGCAATGCTGTGTACCAGACCTAATGTGTGCCTTGCTATAAGTTTAGCAGGGAGGTACCAAAGTAATCCAGGAGTGGATCACTGGACAGCGGTCAAGAACATCCTGAAGTACCTGAAAAGGACTAAGGATATGTTTCTCGTATATGGAGGTGACAAAGAGCTCATCGTAAATGGTTACGTTGATGCAAGCTTTGACACTGATCCGGATGATTCTAAATCGCAAACTGGATACGTGTTTACATTAAACGGTGGAGCTGTCAGTTGGTCCAGTTCAAAGCAAAGCGTCGTGGCGGGATCTACGTGTGAAGCGGAATACATAGCTGCTTCAGAAGCAGTCAATGAAGGAGTCTGGATGAAGGAGTTCATATCCGATCTAGGTGTCATACCTAGTGCATCGGGTCCAATGAAAATCTTTTGTGACAATACTGGAGCTATTGCCTTAGCAAAGGAATCCAGATTTCACAAGAGAACCAAGCACATCAAGAGATGCTTCAATTCCATCCGGGATCTAGTCCAGGTGGGAGACATAGAGATTTGCAAGATACATACGGATCTGAATGTTGCAGACCCGTTGACTAAGCCTCTTCCACGAGCAAAACATGATCAACACCAAGACTCCATGGGTGTTAGAATCATTACTATGTAATCTAGCTTATTGACTCTAGTGCAAGTGGGAGACTAAAGGAAATATGCCCTAGAGGCAATAATAAAGTTATTATTTATTTCCTTATATCATGATAAATGTTTATTATTCATGCTAGAATTGTATTAACCGGAAACATAATACATGTGTGAATATATAGTTGTTATTTGATTAACGAGATCACATCATAACCGGAAACAGAGTGTCACTAGTATGCCTCTACTTGACTAGCTTGTTAATCAAAGATGGTTATGTTTCCTAACCATGAACAAAGAGTTGTTATTTGATTAACGAGATCACATCATTAGTTGAATGATCTGACTGACATGACCCATTCCGTTAGCTTAGCACCCGATTATTTAGTATGTTGCTATTGCTTCCTTCATGACTTATACATGTTCCTATGACTATGAGATTATGCAACTCCCGTTTATCGGAGGAACACTTTGTGTGCTACCAAACGTCACAACGTAACTGGGTGATTATAAAGGTGCTCTACAGGTGTCTCCGAAGGTACTTGTTGAGTTGGCGTATTTCGAGATTAGGATTTGTCACTCCGAATGTCGGAGAGGTATCTCTAGGCCCTCACGGTAATGCACATCACTCAAGCCTTGCAAGCATTGCAACTAATGAGTTAGTTGCGAGATCATGTATTATGGAACGAGTAAAGAGACTTGCCGGTAACGAGATTGAACTAGGTATTGGATACCGACGATCGAATCTCGGGCAAGTAACATACCGATGACAAAGGGAACAACGTATGTTGTTATGCGGTCTGAACGATAAAGATCTTCGTAGAATATGCAGGAACCAATATGGCATCCAGGTCCCGCTATTGGTTATTGACCGGAGGCGTGTCTCGGTCATGTCTACATTGTTCTCGAACCGTAGGGTCCACACGCTTAAGGTTTCGATGACAGTTTTATTATGAGTTTATGTATTTTGATGTACCGAAGGTTGTTCGAAGTCCCGGATGTGATCACGGACATGACGAGGAGACTCGAAATGGTCGAGACATAGAGATTGATATATTGGATGACTATATTCGGACACTGGAAGTGTTCCGGGAGTTTTCAGAGAAAATCGGAGTACCGGAGGGTTACCGGAACCCCCCCGGGAAGTAATGGGCCTTGATGGGCCCTATTGGAGAAAGAGAGGGGCCGGCCAGGGCAAGTGGCGCGCCCCTCCCCTTGAGTTCGAATAGGACAAGGAAGGGGGGGGGGGCGGCGCCCCCCTTGCCTTCCCCCTCTCCCACTCCTTCCTTCCTCCTCCCTCTTGGATTAGGAAAAGGAGGGGGGAAACCTACTAGGAGTAGGTTTCCCCCTCCTAGGGCGCGCCTCCCCTTAGGCCGGCCCCCTCCTCCCTCCCTCCTTTATATACGGGGGCGGGAGGCACCCCATAGACACACAAGTTGATCTTCGTGATCGTTCCTTAGCCGTGTGCGGTGCCCCCCTCCACGATATTACACCACGGTCATATTACAACGGTGCTTAGGCGAAGCCCTGCGACGGTTGAACATCAAGATCGTCACCACGCCGTCGTGCTGACGGAACTCCTCCCCGTACCTCTGCTGGATCGGAGTTCGGGGTGCGTCATCGAGCTGTATGTGTGTCAAGAACTCGGAGGTGCCGGAGTAACGGTGCTTGGATCGGTTGGACCGGGAAGACGTACGACTACTTCCTCTACGTTGCGTCAACGCTTCCGCTTCGGTCTACGAGGGTACGTAAACAACACTCTCCCCTCTCGTTGCTATGCATCACCATGATCTTGCGTGTGCGTAGGAATTTTTTTGAAATTACTACGTTCCCCAACATGCAGCTGAGAAAGAAAACAAAATAAGAGCATGAGATGAGACTCTGGTCTGGTGGTGGTGCCAAGAAACAGAGAGCAGAGCACTCATCATGGTGTTTTGGCATCACATTCCTGCCTGCACAAATGGTTCATAGTACTAGTACCATACACTAGCTGTTGTACCCACCACTACAAGATGTGGAGACTTTTTACCAAAGCATAACCTGACAATACTTTCATCTGCAGTAGAAGAATGTTGATTTCTATTGCAGTGCAGGTGCAGAGCAACTTTATCTACCACAGAACCTACTGAGCAGATCATTATGGAGCAAGAGGTGCTAAGAAACTTCCAGTTTTTGAGCATCTGGAGCACTGAGCCATATTGCTTGGTGGTAGTAGAGTAGTGATAAACTGGGCATTTCATGGACATGTGGTGGGCTAAAACTATGGTTTTCCACGGGAGTATGTAGCATGAAAACTATGGTTTTCCAGGGGGTGAGCGCGCCTGGATGCTGTAGTCGCCGGCGTGAGCTCGCCGGAGATGGCCGGCTGCAACGGGTCGTGCATGTATATCCGTCGAGACTCGGAGCATCGGTTGAGGAAGAAGAAGGAAGGGGAAGGGGGAGGGGAGGGGAGGGGTTCACCTGCGAATATGTAGTCGAGGTCGTACACGGCGCTGGGGTTGCACCGGCGAGCTTGCAACCCACCTTGGAGCAGGAACCCTAGGGCTAGGGGCCTGCGCAAGACCACAGCAAGGAGGCGCAGCCGCACGCGGACGGCGAGGTCGGTGAAGAGAACGGCGACGACGCCGTAACAAAGCCGCGTGGGCTAGCGTTAGTGAGCCGTGGGTGGTGGGGGGCGCGGGGACGGCGGGGGTGGAGTCCGGCGGGGGTCGGGGTGACGGTGTCGTGGGTTGGGGCAGCGCGCGGGTGGATCTGGCGAGGGAGAGGGAAGAAGGGGATCTGGCGAGGCAGAGGGAGGAATTAGCTAGGGGGATACTAATGGCGCACCCCGCAGTGGTGCGCCATTAGTATATTTTTTTAGATAGCAATGGCGCACCCGCGATCGGTGCTCCATTAGTAATCTTTTTTTTATATAGCAATGGCGCACCAGCCAGAGGTGCGCCATTAGTAATCTTTTTTTATATATAGCAATGGCGCACCAGCCAGAGGTGCGCCATAAGTAATTTTTTAATTATTATTTTTTCTCGCATTTAATAATTTTTTAGAAAATGAATATGAATATGAAACAGTAATAATTTTTTATAAAAACAATAATAATTTTTTAAAAAATATCATCAAATTTGTTATTTGAAAATATTTATCAATATGGGAAAATATCATCAAATTTATTATTTGAAAATATCATCAAATTTGTTATTTGAAAATATAATGAAATTTGTTTTTTTTTGCAATTTTACTTGCATTCATTTGTGGCGGTGGAGCGGTCCGGGGAGGCTGCGGGGGAGGGTGCGGGGGGTCGTCGGCGGCGGTGGAGCGGGGGAGGGTGCGGTGGGTCGGCGGCGGCGGTGGAGCGGGGGAGGGTGCGGTGGGTCGTCAGCGGCGATGGAGCGGGGGAGGGTGCGGGGTGGTCGGCGGCGGCGGCCGGTGGAGCGGGGGAGGGTGCAGTGGATCGTCGGCGGCGGTGGAGCGGGGGAGGGTGCGGTGGGTCGTCGGCGGCAGTGGAGCGGGGGAGGGTGCGGGGGTCGGCAGCGGCAAGGGGGACCGGATCTAGCGAGGTGGGATAGCGGTCAAGATGGAGGGGGATCGAGACCGAGTGTCCCTGAAATTTAAAAATATTCATGAGTTCAAAAAGTGCCCATGAAATACAATCGAGAAATGAAGGCTACAATTTAAATACAATCGATCTTAGCTAGCTATCTGTTCACAATCTTCTTGCCCTTATTTTTCGTAAATGTAGCTCTTCTCTTGAACGGACGTCCTTTAGATAGGGTGGTCCCGCTTCTTCTTCTGGTGTATGCTGATACTTCATCGTCGTCGTCATGTTCCATCTTCGGGTCGCCGTACCTGTCAAAGTCTTGCTCATTGGCGACTCCATCCATTCCGATGATCTTCCTTTTGCCTCTCCTCACAACAACATGAATAGGCTTTGGCGGGTCGGTAATGAAGAAGAATTGGTCCACTTGGGAAGCCAGTACTCATGGCTCATTTTTCGCGGTGACGTTAGCGCCTCCGGTCTTGGATTTGGCTTCGGGTATAACCATGGTGGTGAAATACCGGTCTTCTTTTATGACGCTCTTGGCCCATCTGACAGGAACATCGGGACCTTCTGTCCAGCGTAGCTCAGCTCCCAGATCTCCTCGATCCTTCCGTAGTATCTGTCCTTGTCGTTACCGGTGTATGATTCCATCGTTACCCTGGAGTTCTGATAACCATCGCTCTTCAGTTCCTTTCCCTCGGTGTAGAATGTGTAGCCATTGATATCATACGCCTCATACGTCATCAGATTGTGCTCGGTGCCCTGTGACAATGCGAATATGAGTTTTTCTTCCGCGGAAGAATCCTCATGTAAAGGGTACGACAGAAGCTTCTTCTTGATCCAACGCGTGAAACATGAGTTTTGCTCTTTGATTATATCTCTGCCCGTCCTCTGTTGGCCTCGGTCATTGTACGTCTTCTCAATAAAGGTTTTGTGCTCAAACACCCAAGGATCGACCACGTTTATGTGTTGTAGCGTGACTAGGTGCTCTTTCAAAGTCGGCGAGTCGACCCTCGAAGTCGACATGCATTTCGCGGTGACCCTCATGGTGACCCCATCCAGCGAGCCTTCCGAGGTGCCTGTGGACGGGCAGACCAACGGGGTTCTCGATGCCTAGATAATTCATGCAGTAGGAGATGCACTCTTCGGTCAGAAAGCCCCTGGCTATGCTTCCCTCTGGACGTGACATGTTGCGAACATATCCTTTGATGACACCATTCATCCTTTCGACCGGCATCATGCTGTGCAGGAATGTCAGCCCAAGTTGGATGATATCCTCCACGATATGGACCAGCAGATGCACCATAACGTCGAATAATGCGGGCGGGAAGTACATCTCAAGCTCGCATAGTATCACCATGATCTCTTCATGTACCCTTCTGAGTTGCCTCACGCCAACAGACTTCCGAGAGATGACGTCGAAAAAGTTGCATAGGCCAAATAGCATTTCACGGACGTGCGCGTCCATGAACCCAAGGATTGCAACTGGAAGTATCTGCATCATCAGCACGTGACAGTCGTGAGACTTCATCCCGCTGAACTTCTGCTTTGCTGGGTCTAGGTATCTGATTATCTTCCCCGCGTAACCGTAAGGAAGTTTTACTCCTAGGAGGCAGGTGAAAAACTGATCGATCTCCTCCTGACTTAGAGTGAAGCACGCGGGAGGGAAGTCCTTTCCATCTTCTTGTCCTTTTTGCCTTTGCGACGACTTTCCGTATCCTGCTTCGCCTCATCATCATCATCATTAGCGTGAAGCTCCTCCCTGATGCTCATTGATTTCAAGTCTGCCCTTCCTTTCGGCCCATTTTTGATCCTCTCTGGCATGTTGAGCAGGGTACCAAGCAGACTCCCGCACACGTTCTTCGTGATATGCATGACATCAAGGCTGTGAGGCACACGGTGGATCTTCCAGTATGACAAGTCCCAGAAAACAGACCTCGTTTTCCATACCTCCAGCAGCGGCTCTGGCTCCTTTCGCTTCTTTCCCAGCTTTGGCGCCTTTTGCTTCTTTCCCGGCAGTGGGCAATCTTTCCAATTTTTCAACAGCTCGTCTATTTCCACGCCGCTCCTCGTACGCGGGCGTCTTCGGGGTTCGGTTTCACCATCGAACAGATCCTTGCGTTTCCTCCACGGGTCATCGTCGCGAAGCCACCTTCGATGTCCCATGAACACGGTTTTTGAAGATTCGGGATCTCTATCTAGCTGGCGATACATTGTGTCATCCATGCACCTGACGCATCCAGAAAATCCGTGGACCACCTGCCCCGCGAGATATCCGTAACCGAGATAGTCGTGCACCGTCGTGAGCAGTGCGGCTCTCATAGGGAAATATTCTTTTTCTGCGGCGTCCCATGTATTGGCTGGCGTTTTCCACAGCGTGTCTAGCTCCTCTTTCAGCAGCCCCAGATACAGATTGATGTCATTCCCTGGTTGTTTCGGCACTTCAATTAGCATACTCATGTGAATGTACTTCCTCTTCATGCACAACCAGGGGGAAGGTTGTACATCCACACAAACACAGGCCAGGTACTATGTGTGCTTCTCTGGCTGCCAAACGGATTGACTCCATCGGTGCTCGCGCCCAGCACGATCTGCCTTGGATTCTTCCCAAATTCTGGATGTTCGAAGTTCAACGCTTGCCACTGGCTCCCATCCTTAGGGTGACTCAGCATCTTGTCTTTTTTATTTATCTCCGGATCATTTGCGTCATCTTCTTGCTTCTTCTCCTCCCTATCCGCGTGCCAACGCAGGAGCTTTTCTACCTTAGGGTCCGCGAAATACCACTGCAGACGAGGAGTGATCGGAAAGTACCACACCACTTTTCGAGGAGCTTTCTTCCTCTTCTTGTATCGAGTGACGCCGCACACCGGACATATGGTAGACTCCGCATGCTCGTCCCGATAAATGATGTAATTGTTCATGCACACATGGTATTTCACGTGCGGTAAATCCAGAGGACACAAAATTTTCTTCGCCTCCTCGAAACTGGTCGGGCACTTGTTCCCCTTGGGAAGACGTTCATGCCAGAATGACATGTTCTCGTCGAAGCATGTGTCGGTCATTTTGTGTTTTACCTTCATCTGCAGAGCCATGAGCGTTAGTTTCAGGCGGGTATCCTCGGGCCTGCATCCTTCATACAATGGAGTAACCGCGTCTATCTCCAGTTGATCCAGCTTGGCTTTCTCTTGGGAGGCAGCTCTTGCGTTATCCGTCTGCTTGAGAAGCAGCTCTTGAATATGAGGGTCCTGCACCCAGCCCATCGATGGTCCATCGTCGTCTGCTCTGCCGGCATCTTCATCTTCATGATCATGCCCTTTGTCTGCTCCAGCATCTTCCTCATCATCATGTCCGGCATCTTCTACACAATGACTGTGTACAGCATCACCGTCGTGATCATGTCCTGGAGATTCTTCGTCTTCTCGCCCGCCCGAGCCGCGGTGGTTGTCTTGCTGCCCTTCCTTATTTCTTGCCCGGCCCCCATGGACGACTTCATAGTCATCTTCATCACCTTGCCACCGATAGCCATCCATGAAACCACGCAAGAGCAGGTGGTCCCGCACCTGCCCGGAATCCGGGTCCGCAATAAGGCTCTTCAGCTTGCATCTTCAACATGGACATCTTATCTCCGTCTCGTTCTTTTGAAGCATCTCGGCCTTAGTGGAGCTCAAAAACCTATTCATGATGCCCTCGGTCATCTTGCGGACCATGGTCGCCTGCGGTAGAGCAAAATGAAATTTTAGAACCAAGAAAAAAATTGGCATGACTTTCCCTAAAAATAGGACCAAAAAGAATGCATAGTGCCAAAATTCTCGCCGAAACGGAAATGAATCAACATTCCGGCAAAATATTGGCAACTATCGCATTTCAAATACCGGTACCTACAAACACAAACATATATGCAACACCACAAACATATGCAACACCACAAACATACATAGATCTAGCTAGGCCATAAAAAGTGCATGTGCACGTTGTTGGAGGGAGAACAACATAAAGATAGCTTCCCCCTTACTTACCTATCAAAAAAAGGTAATTTAACCACTTAATTTGGATGAATCTATGGTGCAAATGAGGTGAGGAGGAGGTGGAGACAATGAAGTGGGGAAAGTGAGTGGGTAGGTGTGGCTGTCCAAAATATCTAGCTGTCCCAGGTTACTAATGGCGCACCACCTACAAATGCGCCATTAGTAACCCTGGTTACTAATGGCGCACCTACTGGTGGTGCGCCATTAGTAGTTTTGCAAAAAAGTAATAAAAAAATACACTAATGGCGCACCATGGCACAGTGCGCCATTACTAGTTTAAACTAGTAATGGCGCAATATTGCATGTTGCGCCATTAGTAGTTTTGCAAATATATATATATAGAGAGAGAGTAGTGGCGCACTATGTGGCCGGTGCACCATTACTAGTTAGAACTAGTAATGGCGCACTGTGCCCTGGTGCGCCATTAGTATGTTTGGAAAGAAAATCTTACTAGAGGCGCACCAAGTGTCTGGTGCGCCATTAGTGTCTTTCACACTAATGGCGCACCACATGTCTGGTGCGTCATTAGTGGCCATTTCATCTATAGCCCTTTTTCTGGTAGTGCATGATCTTCAAAACCTATCCTCTGCAAGATATAGCGTCTTGCATGGCATGGGATAAGCTAGTCGAATTGTAGAAGACAAAAATTACACGTTGAAGTAGTAGAAGTCGAGCTTAATTACGAAAAAACTACTTTGCGTCGTAGTGTACCATTTCACAATCGAAGGCCTCCTCGAGCTTAATGCTGAAGCGACGATCTTCTACCAAGTGAGGCCTATCGCAGAAACCCCGGTTGTCGCCGCACCAGGAGCACTCCCCGGGACTTTCTTCCGACGACATTTGCTATCATCAAAATTCAAAGATTAAACGTCTAAAATTTAATATATGTACTACAAAAACTAAATTAGATCATTATTACTCAGCAAGGGTTGACCATCGGTCCGTTGAGTCTTTTTTTGAAAACTCTTTGCTCACGTGGTGTATATATTCGACCATTGGTGATGGTCGCTCCTCCCTTCGTCCCTGAGTGCATTAAATCAAAATGTCTAGCACACGGGAATGAAGGAGAAGAGATCCCCACGACAATAGTCGGCATTCTTCTTCGTTCTCTCATATATGGTGGACACACTCCCTCCCTGATTTTTCGACCGTCGATGATGGTCGTTACTCCTCCTTCCCCTAGTGCCTAACAAAGGTCTAGCACAAGGAGAAGAAGGAGAAACGGCCCCCACGACAACTGTCGGGTTTCTTCCTCTCTCATATATGGTGCAAAATTTCTCCCTCACTCATTTTTTGATTATCATGTATGGAGCCTCGATAGACTTAAAGTCAACCTGAAATATCGTTTAATTATCTTTCTAGAAAATCCAGGCCACTCGATATTTCCTACATATTCTAGCACAAGTCATGCCAAAATTCACGGAAAAATCTGGCATGACCTTTGCTAAAAAAAGACATATCGAGCGCCTGAAATTTGCCGGAACGGAAATTAATCAACACTCCGGCAAAACATAGGCCACTTGGAGGACATATCCTATTTGCATTCAAACTTGATGGTCATTTCATTTCAATGGTTGAAAATATGAACAAAAACATTTCAAAATATCTTATAGTACTCATAATAACATGGAGATTTGGCTAGTCTCACCTCGAAGTCGGAGGGGGCCTGTGACGGGGACGATGGCCGCGACGACATGGGCTCCTTTATTTAAGCAAAAACAAAATATAAACAAAAATATTATTATCATCATCTTAGGACTTAGTGAAACCCTATGTTTAAAACTTTCTCCTAAATTTATAAAACCTAGTTCTAACCCTAATAATTTGTATTGCCCATCTATCCATCCATTTTTCTAAACCTAGTTCGAACTCTAAAAATTGGTAAAACCTTGTTCTAACCCTAAAAAATGAAAATACCTATACATTTACTAGAATCCGCTAGTTCTAACCCTAACATCTATCCATCCATCCATCTATCTATATATCCCTCCATCCATCTATCCATCCGTTTGTCTATCTATGCAATATATGAAAAAAAACATTGTTCTAACAATCTATCTATCTATCTATCTATCTATTTATCGATTCATCTATCTATCCATTTATCTTTGCAATGCAGGAGGGATCAGAGGGAGGGAGAGGGTCAGACGAAGAGGGCTGGGAGGTAGAAGGGAGGGAGCATGGAGGGAGAAGGGCAGGGGATGGAACGAGAGGAAGGGTCGTAGGGAGAGAGGGAGGAGGGAGGGATGGAAGGAGAAGGGAGGGAGGGAGACATACCGGACGACGGCGGCGGCGGGACGACGGCGGCGGGTGGTGGCAGCGCGTGGGGGTTGGAAGAGAGGAGAGAGTGTGGGAGGGAGAGTGATCGATCGGGCCGGCGGGGTAGGGGATAATGTATCATTAGCAGTAGCGCTGGCTGGTGGCCCAGCGCTACTGCTATATCCCTAGCAGTAGCACTGGTTCAAGCCAGCCGCTACTATACGTGTAGCCCCTGCCGGTGGCCATGGGACCAGTTAGCAGTAGCGCTGCTGGGGGCCCATCGCTACTGCTACTCTGGTACCTGTAGCGCATGTTGTCAACCAGCGCTACTACTTAGTAGCAGTAGCGCTGGACTCATAACCAGTGCTGCTACTAAGCTCCTGTGTATAGGCATTTCTCTAGTAGTGGGCGTTGTGGCGGAGGTCTTCGACAGCACGGGAAGGCGAGGGGAGCATGGTGGCTGCATGTATGGCGAGTGGCGGCGACGAGCTCCACTCGGGTGAGGCGCAGGAGAGAGTAGAGGAGAGGGAGGAGCATGAGACATGAGTGAGAGGGTCCGAGGGGGTCGCGTGGCATCACGAGAGGCATCCAGGGGGAGGAGGGGGCAGCCAGGCAGGGAGGAGGTGGCCTCACGGCGGTGCGCGCGTGTCGGCCACATGCCCTGTCCAGTGGCACGAGGAAGATGACAGGGGGGAGTGGCTGCTGGGCTGGCTCTGGTGGGTTGCACAGGTAAGTCTAGGTAAGCTCTTTCTCACTCTTTTCTTTTCTATTTCTATTTATTTTTCTCTATTTTGATTTAGTAATAATATTAAACCATTTTTATTTCTCCTGAAATTATTTGTGGTGCAATATGGACTAACCCAAAGCCCTACAACATTTTTCAGACTTATTGGAGTTATAAAAGTATTTATAGAAATCTATAACCCCAACTAAATTACAATATGATTTAATTGAAAGACCATAAATGCCTTGAAAAAATGTGCATGACCTCCGGTTAAGGTTTTAATCTTTTCCTATAAGTAATGAAAATTTCTTAAGAGCATTTTGGGTTCATTGAAAACATTTGAATTTGAACTTAGTTGGATTCATTTTGTGCAGGGGGGTTGGTCATCCCAATTTCAATTTTCTGAGGAATTTGAACATGATGCAACACAAGATGCTAGCACTAGGCATTACCAGAACTAGGGATGTGACATCTAGATTGGTTTTTCTTGCAATGGGAGAATTGCTTAGCTTTGGGTTCAATCTCACAATGTCCTCGAGGATAAAAAGATGGGCAGTAAGGGGCAGTAAGGCACGTATTGTATTTTTGCCATCGAGGATAAAAAGATGGGGTTTACATCATATTGCTTGAGTTTATTCCTCTACATCATGTCATCTTACTTAATGCGTTACTCTGTTCTTCATGAACTTAATACTCTATATGCAGGTAGGAGTCGGTCGATGTGTGGAGTAATAGTAGTAGAGGGAGGCAGGAGTCGGTCTACTTGATACAGACATGATGCCTATCTTTCATAATCATTGCCTTAGATATTGTCATAACTTTGCGCCTTCCTGTCAATTCCTTGACAGTAATTTGTTCACCCACCATATTATTTGCTATCTTGAGAGAAGCCACTAGTGAAACCTATGGCCCCCGGGTCTATTTTCCATCAACTAAGTTTCCGATCTACTATTTTACAATCTTTTACTTTTCGATCTATAAACCAAAAAACCAAAAATATTTACTTTATCTTTTGTTTAGTATATTCTATCTCTATCAGATCTCACTTTTGCAAGTAACCATGAATGGATTGACAACACCTTTATCGCGTTGGGTGCAAGTTGTTCGATTGTTTGTGCAGGTCTTGGTGATTTATGCATTGTCTCCTACTGGATTGATACCTTGGTTCTCTAACTAAGGGAAAGACTTATCTCTACTTTGCTGCATGACCCTTTCCTCTTCAAGGGAAAACCAACGCAAGCTCAAGAAGTAGCACACCGCAGTAGGATCGCCAGGTGATCCGTACTTGATACAACCAGGTGCTCCACCTTAGCCTCCGAGAATAGATCCCACCAGGAGTTGTTTGCAACAACCTGGTCAAGGGGGACTTTTACATTTGCCCGACCAGCATGTCGATTATCATAAGTGTACGGTAGGCATGCAAAACCAAGATCTCCCAAACCACAAACGGCCTCAAGCACATCACGGAAGTCGATCATTTGACCTGCCGACCGTGGCATTTCGGAGAAGTGTTCGAAGCTGCGCATAGCTTCGTTGAAGTTACCAACCATAGTCCACGGCATCTCGGCCTGTTGGTGAAGATCGCGGAGGAGCGACCACATATGATGACGGTCCTCCGCCCGTACCTCGGCATAAACGCAAGTAAGCCCCCAAGGTGTGGCTCACCCGCCGCAGCAGTTACATACACATCGATGGATCTTTCATTTATTGCTTTAACATGAAGACTCAATGACTCATGCCAAAACAAAGCCAGACCACCACTAAGACCAACACTATCAACAACATCGAAGCCCCTTAAACCTAACCAAGCATGATACCGCTTCATTTTATTTTTTGATGGCCTAGTTTGACAAAGGAACACGATACTAGGGGAATGAGCCTGCACAAGGCTCACAAGATCATGAACTGTCCGGGGATTCCCTCCCCCCGGCAGTTCCAGCTGAGGATATTCATTGCTCCAGACAGGGCTCCGTCGGCCCTGTCTGTTCGCCGGCGGCCCCTAGGCCGGTTGCCTCCTGAGTGTTTGTATCCACCTACATCTCCTGATCAATGGATGTCCTTCCTCCCATGGTTTGTTGTCCCTCATAGCATCCTTCCGTCCTGCGTTTTTTCGTTGTGCCAATGACATGGAGCTCCCCAGCACAGCACTTGCCCAGCACTGAGGGTTCTTCGGACATCGCCGCTTTGGCCTTCCTTATTTCCTGTGAGACGTTTTGCAAAGCTGGTATGACGTCTGAGCTCCCAGGTCTTGACTGGCCGGAGGTGTGTCTGTACGTAGCTGCATCTATTGCCTCCTTCTCATTTGCTATGGCCGCGCCCCTGCGGACATATGACACATCTGTTCAGCAAGGAATTCATCAATGGCCGGGTTCCCAATGCTTTCCTTGCAGGTCTGCACGTTTCGGCGAGGTGGACCAGCCCCACACGGACGTGCTGGCTGCGGCTCCCTCACAGCAGCCATGTTCTTCACCTGTCCGCACACCACGAGCGACTACACACGCGGGTTCTGTGCCGCAGGAGCTTCAGTTAACCCGCCGGAAGGCTTCGGGCGGGCAATATCCACCACAAGGGGAGCCCCATAGTCGCCCCCACCGACCTCCGGGTTCACATCAGACTCACTCGGCTTGATTCCCGCTGGTTGCTCAGCGATCGTGGACGACTGAAGCTTGCACGGCGGCGGCTCACCCTCATGGACAAGGCAGTAATATCCAGATCCTTGAGCAAGGGGTTAGGGAACCGTAATCCATCCGAGCGGCGTGATTCCCCAAACTTTTTCTTTCTTTGCTCTCCAGATGTGAAACGGCAGGGACGATGCAGCGATGCGGGCTGCGGGAACGGCAAGCGGACGGGGCCGCAACGAGTCCGACGTCCTGCCTTGGCAGAGACTCGGATACAGGGCCACCCGCGGCAGGAGCGGCGTCCGGCGGCGGTGGCGGCGTGGCGATCGCCACCTGGTCGCCCAGGGCGCTAAACCCTGGTGGAGCCACCGCGAGTGTTAAACCCATCATACTATATCGCTTGTCCAGGCTAATCTTATTTGATTTTAACTGGTCACGCAATTAAATTGGCCACTCTTTCATTCCTTAACCTCTTTTCCCTTTAATATTTCTGTGTCATATAATCCCTGCGACCGTGGAAATTTAAAGACGTATATAAATTTGGTAGTTCATACGTAAGGGAGCGAGGTGGGACAATTTAATACCGCAATCAACCTTTGTTTCAACACACAAGTCGCCTCATATCAACGCGATCCAGATCCTTTTCAAGTCGTTTTCCTCCTGTCCTGGCAGTTGGAACCCTAGCCGCCGCCAGGAGACCCAATCTTCCAGCGCCGTCCTCCGACGGCTTGCCTCCGCCAGCGACCTCGGTCGTCGGTGGTGAGGGGGGTCACCAGATTCACGCGTGTGGATCGTTTTTACTCCCTCGTAGTTTAGATTTTTAGGCTGTTCATCGTCTTTGTTTCGGCGGCGACAATGACAGCACTGAATAAAGATTCTTCAAATCCTTCCTTGACAGGGTCATTGATCCTATGGTTGGGGATGGATTTGCAAACTAGTCTGTTCAAGTAAGGATGGCGTCGCGGCGGCGGCATACTCGTGGTTGACCTGTGTCCTCGGGCTCCGCCATTGCGACGACGTTTGATCCAGTGTCGGCGCGGAGCTCGGGAGGTAGTCCAAGAACGGATGCAGATTGTAGTCTGCATCGACGACATCTGGAAGACGGAACATGTGCTGGGTTCGTGGTTCGTGGATGGCAGGTATGGTTTCCTTCTGCGACGTCTCAGTCGCGGTGGGGTGCCAGATCTGGAGTTCGATGGCGTATCCGGGGTGTTGCCCCGGTCTGATTCGTTCAACGGTAAGGGCTTCACTTTTGGTGAGCCACCATGGAGGTCCGCAAAGCTGCACATATCAGCGATGGAGCCGCGTCGAGCTCGACTGAGGAAGTGATCCATCATACTTTTCTTCGGTGGCTGCTGTCGTGGTGTCGGAGGCAGGTGATGGGCGTTGGTGTCAAGCTCAGAGATGTTCTGCTATCTTTTTAGTTTTGTCATGTCGGTCCTTACGTGACTTGCACTTTAATTTTTATGATATGAATGAGACACGTATTACCATGGAAAAAAAAAGTCGCCTCATAGCAGTTGGTCGTGGCTTTATTTAAAAAACCGAGAGTTTTCAGCTCGATTTGGGTTGGTTCTCCTTAGGAGGGTGTCATTTTTTTCTCTTGCACTGCGCTGAATTGACGAACGGGCAGGGGCCCAACATAGCCCAGGCGGTCGGGCACGTATGAACCAACTAATCTAGATAGATTAAAAGAACTCGTCCAGACATGAATTTTTATTTTTATAAGGACCAACTATAAGTAAATTTATTAAGTTGCTAACCCAGTTTTCTACATTACAGTAAACCTAGACCAACTGACCCTGGTTGTAGCGCGAGAAGAACAGGTGTGAAGTTACGATCTCACGCTAGAAAATATTTTTTTGCTACTACCTCAAATGCGAATTAGTACCACCTCTGATAGTAAAATGCAAATGTTAACGCCCACACATGTGGCACGATGATAAATGGCCCAAACCCTCCAGTACCATTCATTTTGCCACATCAAAATATTTGATATCAACGGGAATTTTTTTGGTTTTCGGCTTAAAAATGTTTCATCTCCTAATTAAAAAATCCAATCAAAAATTCGCTTTCATTATTAAATTCGTCTCGACTAGATCTTCAAAAGTAGATCCCGTGTTGATATGTTTCGACGAAATTTTTTTGGCCAAAAGTTGCCATGATGTTTGCACTGTAGTTGCCATAGTGTTACGCTAAAGTTGCATGTGGCAATTTTAGATTATAAAGCATGGCAATTTTAGTATTTTGACCATGGAAATTCCTGTACTTGACCATTAAAATTATTTTTTGTATGAACCATGGTAATTTTAAGTGCATGTATCATGGAAAATTTACTTTATGGTTAATGGCAAGTCTAGTTTCTTAATTCCCTTCTTTATAATATGTCAAAATTTACTTTTAAATGTAGAAGAAAATAGCTGAAGCATATCGTGGCAAATTCAATGTAAACACCATCGAAATTCATGTGCAACAGACACGACAACTTTTAGAGTCGTCGAAACATATTGATATAAGATCTAGTTTCGAAGATCTCATATCTTCAATCAATTTTTCTATGAAAGAGATAAAACTGATTAAAAACTGGAAATCCAAAAAGATTCTCACATGCATGCATGCGGTGATGTGGTGTAGTCTGTGTGTTATAGGGCTTGTGGGCGAGTGTCGCTCCCACCACACATATGGGTGTTATCAGCGTCCTAATAAAAAGTCTCAAATAATAATAACTAGTAAACGTTGCCACGGGCCTTTGTTTTCTGATTACACATATATAAATATAATGCATATAGTTCAGCCGCGAGCAAGTCTGTAGTTCCCCATCAAAATAATAAATATATAATGGATGAGAAAATTTACATGTATAAAAAAGATAACCCACAACAATTGGAAAATAATTGAAATCTACTTTACTTGCAATATAATTTGACGATGTACAAACAAAACGGGCAATGATCCAAATAATTATCTTTTCCAAACTATATTCTACTTGCTACGCTTGAGATATTCCCATACAACATCGGAAATGTTGTCTTTAGCTTGGTTCGCACGATACTTCAATATGTACTATAAAATTTCATTTTCAGCTCATAACCAACCTGCACGTCCAATGTATATAGTTAGCATGAAGATTTCACGTGAAAGATTTAAGAATGTGCAACAAAGAATACTCAGCATGCATTGTATGTAGAATATGGTTATATATTCTGACCATATATATACAATGCAGTGTCTCACTTTATCCGGATGCCCATCGATGACTTCTCCCATGATGCGGGTTCCTCGACTCCTTTATCTGCTGGCTCCCGTAACAAATTGTTGGGTTGCCTCCACCATGTGTGAATAAAGCATGGACTTTGTAATCTCCCAACATTTTAACACTCGACTAAGAAACTGAATGAAGTAAAGAAATAATACTTTTCAATGATGTATCCTTAATAGATGGATTTAACTAAACAAATTGGTGAATAAACAACCATTTTACGAAAACAAAATAGTGAATCAATCTTTATGCCTCCACATAAAAAATATTTTACGGTCCATTTTCTAGACAACTTCACATATGCAAACCTCTAGAAGTTTTCGGTTATTATTCCTTAATATCAAAAAAAATTAGAGATAACTTTTTGTATCAAATTAAACCAAAACAACACATATGATCCTTGCTATCAACCTTGAAGCTGCCTAAGCATGTAAGTTAGTAAATTGTTCCATTGGTGATGCGTCTCCAAAGCGTCATGTGGTACATTTTTTTTTATTTGGAGGGATTAGGCATGCTCTTGTCCTTTTTTTCAGCTCCCACACTTAAGAAGTTGCAATCCTATCCAAAGATTGAGATAAAAAAACCTGAAAACCCAAAATAGCATGCAAGTGCAGATACTCAAAATTGCACGAATCCTAAAAGATTGAAGAATGGGGATTAAAACAATATATATTTAATTAAACTGCCCCCTTAGTTGAACTTCTTCCATTTTATTGCTCTACACACATTGACTTATGGTGACTTGCATTGCACAAATTTACTACAACACGTGGACAAATATTGTACTACCAAACATCTCCTAGTTATCATAGGTATATGTATGCATCTCGTAACTATCAAAGGTGCCAATGTGCATCTGGGGACCCCATACATGAGTCAGCGCATTGCAATGCCGATTGGCACTTGAAAGACATGGTGTTACTACTTTTTTGTTCTTTAAACAATTCTTCCAAGGACAACTCCATCCTCCATCATGCAATTCCATAACCAGAACCAAAAGATTAGAATTTAGAAACTAATCATTTGTTGTGAGAGAATAGTGTTTGTATGTGTAAAATATTATGTATGGCAATGACATTACCACATGGATTTATGTACACTGCAGTGAAATTAAATCATAAGATATATATGAAAATAAAATGGGCATCAAATTATATGCATGCCTCTGCCACATAGTGCATACTTTTCGCATTACTTTGGCTTTTACACTAGTAGAAAAAAGGGCTTTGGTCCAGGCCTGGCCAGCCTATTAGTCTCGGTTCAGTCACAAACCGAGACCCGTGGGGGGCAAAGGCCCCGGTTCGTGAGTCCAGGGGGCCGGCCGGGCCTCGTGGGGCATTGGTCCCGGTTCATCTAGACCGTTTGGTCCCAGTTCCAGACACGAACCGGGACCAATGGGCCTCGCTCCAGGCCCACAACCATTGGTTCTAGTTCGTGGGTGGAACAGGGACCAAAGGGGGTCCATCAGTCCCGATCCCAGCCACGAACTGGGACCAATGAGGTGCCTATATATACCCCCTCGCCCGCGAGCAGACCACTCCACTGCTCTGTTTTTTCTAGCTGCGAGGGGACAGCTTTGTGGTGCTCTAGCTCACCTCCTATGCAGAGGTGTTCGAGCAAATGCCCGAGCCACACTTAAGCTTTCTCCTCTCGAAACTCCTTGTCCAAGCTTCATTTTCCTCGAGATTTTTCTAGGTTTGCCGGTTTGTCCTGTCCTGTCCCCGTCCTCAACGCCGTCCATCGCCCACGCCGATCTCGTCGCCGGCACCACCGTGGTGAGCCTCTTGTTCTTATCTTCTTTCTAAAAGTAAAAAGTTTTTACTTGTATGATTTAGATAGAAACTTATGTAATTTACTTAATTTTATTATTGTTTGTTATTATATAGTGCGATGGTTTTGGTATCCGCCTCCGTCGGCCCTCGTCCTGGTTATGATTCGGATGTGGTATATATTATCTTTTATAAATTTTTGTTTCATTTAGTGTTTATGAAAATTATGCTGACGAACTTGATATAGATTTTTTTATATAGGAGTGGTTGAACCAGAAATTCCAACCGACCTTATTGTCGACAGGTTAAATTTAATTTAAGATGAAAAAAATTACTTGAAGAAAAAAATGAAAAAAATTTAGCAGGAGAAGATGATATTGGAGTTGCGTGTTGCGGATGTCGTCAATGATCACAAGATCAAGATAGATACAATGCGCATGAAAATTAGAAAGATTAGAAAATATGTCATTCATACCGAGGCTTGGTATCATTATGCCGTTGGATCAATTGTTACCTTGGTTGCGACTATGATCGCATTTGTTGTTGCATTGAAATGTTTTACATAGTTTCAATGCACTACTAGGAAAAGGGCTATAGATAGAATTGATAACGCACCGTCGAAGTAGTGCGCCACTACTATATACTAATGGCCCACCAGTTGGTGATGCGCCATTAGTGTGGAAGACACTAATGGCGCACCAGAAACATGGTGCGCCACTAGTATTATTATTTTTTTCATTTTTCCATACATACTAATGGCGCATCAGGTCGAAGTGCGCCATTACTAGTTCTAACTAGTAATGGCGTACCAGGCAGACCGTGCGCCATTACTGTATTTTTTTTATTCTTTTTTTTTGCAAAACTACTAATGACGCACTCTGACCAGGTGCGCCATTACTAGTTTAAACTACTAATGGCGCACTATGACCAGGTGCGCCATTAGTATATATATATATATATATATATATATATATATATATATATATATATATATATATATATACTTTTCTGCAGAACTACTAATGGCGCACCACCTGCAGGTGCGCCATTAGTAATCAGGGTTACTAATGGTGCATTTGCTGTTGGTGCGCCATTAGTAACCTGGGACCCCAACAAGATATTTTGGACAGCCCCACACATACCCACTCACTTTCCCCACTTCATTCCCTCCACCTCCTTCTCCAAGCTTTCGGCTGCTTCCTCCTCCTTAGCTCATTTCCACCATAGATTCATCAAAATTAAGTGGTGAAATTACCTTTTTTTGATAGGTAAGTAAGGGGAAAGCTATCTTCATGATGTAGATCTACTTTTTTTTCTCCCTAGCTCGCTCCAACAACGTGCACATGCACTTTTTGTGGCCTAGCTAGATCTATGTATGTTTGTGGTGTTGCTTCTGTTTGTGGTGTTGCATATATGTTTGTGTTTGCAGGTACCGGTATTTGAAATGCGATAGTTGCCAATATTTTACTGGAATTGATTCATTTCTGTTTCGGCGAGAATTTTGGCACTATGCATTCTTTTTGGTCCTATTTTTAGGGAAGGTCATGCCAAATTTTTTCTTGGTTGTAAAATATCGTTTTGCTCTACCCCGCAGGCGACCATGGTCCGCACGATGACCGAAGGCATCATTAATAGGTTTTTGAGCTCCGCGAAGGCCGAGATGCTTCAAAAGAATGAGACGGAGATAAGATGTCCGTGTCGAAGATGCAAGCTGAAGAGCCTTATTGCGGACCCGGATTCCGGGCAGGTGCGGGACCACCTGCTCTTGCGTGGTTTCACGGATGGCTATCGGAGGCAAGGTGATGAAGATGACTATGAAGTCGTCCATGGGGCCGGGCAAGAAATGAGGAAGGGCAACAAGACAAGTACCACCGCGGCGAGGGCGGGCGAGAAGACGAAGAATCTCCAGGACATGATCACGGCGGTGATGCTGTACACAGTCATCATGTAGAAGATGTCGTACATGATGATGAGGAAGATCAAGACGAAGGGCATGATCATGAAGATTAAGATGCCAGAGCAGACGACGATGGAGGCTGGGTGCAGGACCCTCATATTCAAGAGCTGCTTCTCAAGCAGAAGGATAACGCAAGAGCTGCCGCCCGAGAGAAAGCCAAACTGGATCAACTGGAGATAGACGCGGTTACTCCATTGTATGAAGGATGCAGGCCCGAGGATACCCGCCTGAAAGTAACGCTCATGGCTCTGGAGATGATGGTAAAACACAAAATGACCGATGCATGCTTCGACGAGAACATGTCATTCTGGCACGAACGTCTTCCCAAGGGGAACAAGTGCCCGACCAGTTTCGAGGAGGCGAAGAAAATCGTGTGTCCTCTGGATTTACCGCACGTGAAATACCATGTGTGCATGAACAATTGCATCATTTATCGGGACGAGCACGCGGAGTCTACCATATGTCCGGTGTGCGGCGTCACTCGATACAAGAAGAGGAAGAAAGCTCCTCGAAAATCGGTGTGGTACTTTCAGATCACTCCTCGTCTGCACCGGTATTTCGCGGACCCTAAGGTAGCAAAGCTCCTGTGTTGGAACGCGGATAGGGAGGAGAAGAAGCGGGAAGATGACGGAAATGATCCGGAGATAAATAAAAAAGACAAGATGCCGAGTCACCCTAAGGATGCGAGCAAGTGGCAAGCGTTGAACTTCGAATACCCAGAATTTGGGAAGGATCCAAGGAACATCGTGCTGGGCGCGAGCACCGATGGAGTCAATCCGTTTGGCAGCCAGAGAAGCACACATAGCACCTGGCCTGTGTTTGTGTGGATGTACAACCTTCCCCCCTGGTTGTGCGTGAAGAGGAAGTACATTCACATGAGTATGCTAATTGAAGGGCCGAAACAACCAGGGAACGACATCAATCTGTATCTGGGGCTGCTGAAGGAGGAGCTAGACACGCTGTGGAAAACGCCAGCCAATACGTGGGACGCCGCAGAGAAAGAATATTTCCCTATGAGAAGCCGCACTGTTCACGACGGTGCACGACTATCTTGGTTACGGATATCTCGCGGGGCAGGTAGTCCACAGATTTTCTGGATGCGTAGGGTGCATGGATGACACAACGTATCGCCAGCTAGATAGAGATCCCGGGTCTTCGAAAACCGTGTTCATGGGACATCAAAGGTGGCTTCGCGACGATGACCCGTGCAGGAAACGCAAGGATCTGTTCGATGGTGAAACCGAACCCCGAAAACGCCCGTGTACGAGGAGCGGCGAGGAAATAGACGAGCTGTTGAAAAATTGGAAAGGCTGCCCACTGCCTGGAAAGAAGCAAAAGGCGCCAGAGCCGCTGCTGAAGGTATGGAAAACGAGGTCTATTTTCTAGGAATTGCCGTACTGGAAGATCCATCGTGTGCCTCACAGCCTTGATGTCATGCATATCACGAAGAACGTGTGCGAGAGTCTGCTTGGTACCCTGCTCAACATGCCAGAGAGGACCAAAGATGGGCCGAAAGCAAGGGCAGACTTGAAATCAATGGGCATCAGGCAGGAGCTTCACGCTAAAGATGATGATGATGATGATGATGATGATGATGATGATGATGATGAGGTGAAGAAGGACACAGAAAGTCGTCGCAAAGGCAAAAAGGCCAAGAAGACCGGAAATGACTACCCTCCCGCGTGCTTCACTCTAAGTCAGGAGGAGGTCGAGCAGTTTTTCACCTGCCTCCTAGGAGTAAAACTTCCTTACGGTTACGCGGGGAAGATAAGCAGATACCTAGACCCAGCGAAGCAGAAGTTCAGCGGGATGAAGTCTCACGACTGTCACGTGCTGATGATGCAGATACTTCCAGTTGCAATCCGTGGGGATCATGGACGCGCACGTCCGTGAAACGCTATTTGGCCTATGCAACTTTTTCGACGTCATCTCTCGGAAGTCGATTGGCGTGAGGCAACTCAGAAGGCTACGGGAAGAGATCGTGGTGATACTATGCGAGCTTGAGATGTACTTCCCGCCCGCATTCTTCGACGTTATGGTGCATTTGCTGGTCCATATCGTGGAGGATATCATCCAACTCGAGCCGACGTTCCTGCACAACATGATGCCGTTCGAAAGGATGAATGGTGTCATCAAAGGATAAGTTCGCAACATGTCACATCCAGAGGGAAGTATAGCCAGGGGCTTTCTAACCGAAGAGTGCATCTCGTACTGCACGAATTATCTAGGCATCGAGAACCCCGCTGGTCTGCGCATCAATAGGAACCTTGGCAGGCTCGCTGGATGGGGTCACCATGAGGGTCGTGCGAAATGCATGTCGACTTCGAGGGTCGACTCGCCGACTTTGAAAGAGCAAACCTAGTCGCGCTACAACACATAGACGTGGTCGATCCTTGGGTGGTAGAGCACAAAACCTTTATTGAGAAGACGCACAATGACCGAGGCCGACAGAGAACGGACGGAGATATAATCAAAGAGCACAACTCATGTTTCACGCGTTGGTTCAAGCAGAAGCTTCTGTCGTACCCTTTACGTGAGGATTCTTCTACGGAAGAACAACTCATATTCGCCTTGTCATAGGGCGCCGAGCACAACCTAATGACCTATGAGGCGTACGATATCAACGGCTACACATTCTACACCGAGAACAAGGACATGAAGAGCGATGGTTATCAGAACTCCGGGGTAACGATGGAATCCTACACCGGCAACAACAAGGAAAGATACTACGGAAGGATCGAGGAGATCTGGGAGCTGAGCTACGCTGGAGAGAAGGTCCCGATGTTCCGTGTCAGATGGGCCAAGAGCGTCCTAAAAGAAGACCGGTATTTCACCACCATGGTTATACCCGAAGCCAAATCCAAGACCGCGGGCGCAAACATCACTGCGAAAAATGAGCCATGGGTACTGGCTTCCCAAGTGGACCATTGCTTCTTCATTACCGACCCGTCAAAGCCCAGTCGTGTTGTCGTGAGGAGAGGCAAAAGGAAGATCATCGGAATGGATGGAGTAGCCTGAAGATCGAACATGACGACGACGATGAAGTAGCAGCACACACCACAAGAAGAAGCAGGACCACCCTACCTAAAGGACGTACGTTCCACAGAAGAACTCCATTTGCGAAAAAGAAGGGCAAGAAGATTGTGAAAAGATAGCTAGCTAAGATCGATTGTATTTAAATCGTAGTCTTCATTTCTCGATTGTATTTCATGGGCACTTTTTGATAACATGAATATTTTTAAATTTCATGGACACTTTTTGAATTCATGAGGACACTTGATCTCGATCCCCCTCCATCTCGATCTCGATCCCACCCGCACCCTCCCCCGCTAGCTCCACCGCCGCCGACGACCCACCGCAACCCTCCCCCGCTCCACCGCCGCCGACGAGCACCCGGCCCCCCGCACCCTCCCCCGCTCCACCGCCGCCAACGGGCACCCCCCGCACCCTCCCACGCTGCACCGCCGCCGCCGATGATATTTTCAAGTAACAAATTTGAACATATTTTTTAAAAAATTATTATTGTTTTTATAAAAAAATATTACTGTTATGATTTAAACAAGTTTGAACATATTATTTAAATGCAAAAAATATCAAACAGGATTTAAAATGCATAAAATGCATAAAACAGGATTTAAAAAAAATTCTAAAAAATTTGAAAAAAAAATGTTACTAATGGCGCACTTCTATGCGGTGCGCCATTAGTATACCAGATACTAATGGCGCACCGTGTGCTATACTAATGGCGCACCACGTGGTGCGCCATTAGTATACCAGATACTAATGGCGCACCGCCATTAGTAAAAAATACTAGTGGCGTGCTACTAATGGCGCACCGGTAGTGTGCCATTAGTAGGCAAAACCGGTGCGCCATTAGTAGGCATTTTTCTAGTAGTGATTTAAACACAAAAAATATCAAACATGATTTAAAATGCATAAAAAATAATATTGGGGAGCCTGGGAATCGAACACAGGACCTCCTGGTGTGTGTGCTGCGTACTGACCAGTCGGGCTAGTGGGCGAGTTCTGTTGTAGATAGGGTTAGGTGGTATATAACCTGACAAGTCGGGGCTAGATTAAATTACTTATGGCGCACCCCTCGGTGGTGCACCATGGCTATGCATGTACTTATGGCGCATCCCTGGGTGGTGCGCCATTGCTAAGCCTCCCCCCAAACTAAAATCCCCAATCTCTCACATTTCTCTTTAATTTCTCCCCTGCCTCATCTCACCCGCCGACCACCACTTCCCCCGTGCTCGCCGTCCCCGGCCGTGACCCGACCACCCTCCGCCGCCGACCACCTCCCTCACCGTCCCCCCTCCGCCCGCGCCCGCGCCCTCGCCGTCCCCCTCCCCCCGCGGCCCCGCCTGCGTCAACCTCCCTCCCGAGCGCGACACCTAGGGTTCCTAGCCGCCGCCACCGCTGCCGGCCCGCCGCCGCGGCGCGCCCAGCCGGCCGAACCCTCCGCTGCCCTGCCTCCGGTATAGGACCCCAGCAGCGCCTCCCCCCATCAAGCAGCCGCTCGCACCAGCGGCGCCCCCCTCCCTGGAGCAGGCGCTCCTGCCCAGCAACGCTGCCGCCCGGAGCTACGCCGGCGACCAGTCCGTAGGCAGGTAGCCACCACTCCTTCGTCCTTCCTCCCTCTTCCCTCATCCCCCTCCCTCCTTCCTCTTGCTTGCTGCGTGATTTTTCTAGAGCATGCTCAAGTTTACATGTGAAAGGATTGTGCTTGATAGGTGTTTGTGATAATGCCTCTAAGGGCAAATGTTTACAAATTGTAGGTTGAATATTTTTCATGAGCAAATGTTTTGGTTTAAACATGTTAGCAGTGGAAATTGTAGGTTTCATGATCAGTGTTGAAGTTGGCACTCTTTAAATTCAGAAAGAAAAAGCACCACATAATATTGATGGATAGGGGAAAGCTTTGCAATTGCACTCACAAGTGTCAAGCACCAACTAAATAGCCTTTCCTAATAAATCCCTTCCATGACAGTACGACGCTCACCTCCGTTCGACACATGATATCCCCCCGCATTAGCTAAAATGACGAAAACCGAATGCGATAATCCTAGTGTTCTCTTGTGGTAGTGGTGGTGAGATGCCCATATGATGCATATGGTGGGCGATGATGATGATTAGATCCCTGTTCTAGGATCTGAGCTCTCTCTTATCTGAATTCAACTAAGGCATGAGGAACAAGGGGGGAGATAGCTATTAGATCCATGTCTTAGTAGTGGTAAACAATCATGTAGGTCAATTGTTGCTTACTTGTTTGGTTTGTGCACACAATACTCCTTCCAAGACAATACTCCCTGTGTGGTCACTCTATTTTTTGAGTACTGACATTAGTTATGTTTGTTAGCAGCAAGATATTTAAATGAAGCTTGTTCTTTTTCAACTGTTCAACTGATGCCATGAAACTGAATATAGTAGTTGAAAACCCTGTTTTTCTTCCTGATCGTGAAAATTTGAAGTCCTGTTTGTGTTTTGGTTTTGTTGGTTGACAATTATGTTTAGTTTTTCATTTCATGGGTGCTGTAAAATGTGCAGGTAGTGAGTTGAGGCTCAGCATACAGCTTGTTTGGACTAACCAAGAGGACGAGGTATGTTGCTTGCCCAAGCTAAGTGACACGTACGCGCCAAGTTTTCTGTTATGTAATTACCTGTTAGTGCTTAGTTAAACTGCATGATATGGCCATAGCAGATGGATGGTACTAGGTGTTGTTTTGTTTCTTGCCAATGTATTCAGAGAGCAGATGTGCCACTGCAGATTTCTTTTCTTGAAGGCAGCTCACATAAGTTGAGCTACAAGTGAACAACTTGCTGCTATTAGATCTGGAATGGAAGCTCACATAAGTTGAATTGATTTTTGTCCATATGAAAGCAGAGGACCATATGGTCTGTGGCCTTTTCATCCATATGAAAGTAGAGGCACATTGTCTCCGACCATCGTGTCGTGATGAATTTGCAGGTACCCCGAGAGGCCCTTGAGTTTGCTGGAATGTTGATTAACTTCCGTTCCGGCAAATTCGGGTATTCCATATGTCCTATTTTCAGCAAAGGTCATGCTGAAATTTTCCAAGAATTTTAGCATGACTTTGCTAAAAATAGGACATATGGGGTACTTGCGACTAATGCATGGGCCGGGGTATCTTAGTACTTAATTAAGTAGGATCAACTGCCCCTTTATTCTTGCTGCATTAAACCATAGGTGGCAATAGAGCCAAGTGATTAGGCCCAACTTACAATTCTCCTTAGCATCGATAAACCCTAGATGATAAACCCAACATAGGTGGCAATAGAGCCAAGTGATTAGTGTCAAGTGATTAGGCCCAACCTAGGGTGCCTCGGCATCGATAAACCTTAAATGACGAAAACTTAACTTGGCTGCCCCGGATGCCTCGGTGTCGATGAGAACCTAAATGATGTACGCTTAGGCTTTTAGGGTGCCTCGGCATCGACAAACCCTAAATGAAGAAAGCTTAGGCTTTTAGGGTGCCTCAGCGTCGACAAACCCTAAATGATGAGACAATCATCTTGTTCCTTGACAATAATCAACTTTTTGACCAAATTTTTTTTCCTATTAAGAGCGAAACATGGCCCACAACGATGAGGCCGGTGGTTCGGGCGGCAAGCAATTCTGGGAGCTGTCCCAGGAGATGGAGGAACAACCTCACCGCTATGAGGACGCCGCGGAAGACACCGATCCTGACTACACAACCCCTAGTGGCGTCGGGGATGACACCACTGATGGTGCCGCCGAGGATGCCACCACTGATGATGGCAGCGCACACACAGATGGCAGCCAACCGAAGAAGCAAAGGAAGGACCGGCGCCCGAATGCGCTCCACACCCTCAAGGAGGAATTCACTCAAGTGGACTCCGACGGGAATCCAACGGAGCCCAAACATATAGTCAAGGGGTACTCGCTTCAGCTCGGGTGCATTCTCCGGAGCACCGTCTCGATCAACACCGATAACCTTAGGAATAAGGACCACAAGAATTTGGGCAACCTCCTCTTCACGAAGCTGCACGAACGATACAAGTTCCCCGCCGAATTTGAAAACACACGCCTCTCAAGGAATAAAGTGAACAGTGCCGCCCTCACAAAGATGACCACGGCCCTGTCTACTTCGAGAAGCGCGGTGAAGAGAATGATTGCTAAAGGTGATAGTTATGAGAGGATCAAGGCGAAATATCCTTTGATGAGCGAAGATGAGTACAAGGAGTTCAAGATCAAGTGCGAGAGCAGCACAACCTCCGAATCAAGTCAGTGGGGGAAAGAAATGTGGGAGTTGAACTTAGGGGAACACAAACTCGGTCCCGGCGGTTACAGAATGGCAGAGCCTATATGGGACAAGGAGGACACGGAGTGTGCCGAGCAAGGCCTACCGCCCCGCTTCGAGAAATACAGCGGTGACAAGCAGACCAGGAACTATGTCAGGGCCCGATACAAGCAGAACCCAATAACAAAGGAGCTTACCACGGATCCGAAGACCAGGGCGCTTGAGCTTGTTCTGGTAAGGAATACACCCCCGCGTAATTAGCTCCATATGGTTGCACTCTAATTAATCCCCAATATTTCTAAATGGTTCATGTTCCTTTCGCAAGACACTGAAAGCAGTAGCGTGGGGTCGTCTCAGAGCTCCCCTTTCGACACCCCTTTAAATAGGGCGTTGAACATAATGAAAAGCAAGGATAAGCTCACTAAGCCGACGTCAGCTGGTCGTGTGGCCGGCAAAGGCTTGTCCACAAAATGGGGGTCATACTATACCGTTGGTGTGCGGAAGGACAAAAAGGCCAGCTCAGAAAGCCAGACACCCGAGGTTGAAGCACTCAAGGCACAAGTGGCATGGATTCCGGAGCTTGTCCAAGAGCAAGTGGAACAACAACTGGGAACGAAGCTCAACGCCATGGTGCCTATGTTGATTCATGGGCTGACGACGTGGATTGCGGGCGGCCAACAGGGGCCTCCCCCGGTTCCCATCTTCATGGCCAGCAACTCGCACAGCACGAAGGCGGCGCCATTGGTGTCTCCGGTGGCGGCACCATTGGTGTCTCTGGCGGAGGCGGTATTCGTGTCTCCGGCGCTGGCACGGGCATTGGAGCTTAATGCACCCGGGTGTACACCGGCCGGCACCTCGCCAGCAAGCGCCCCCTCCGTCAGTTGCACGCCCACTGTTGGTGGTGCCTCGACATTAGCTGAGCTCAACGGCATCACGGTAACTAAGCCTCTCGGCCGATGACTTCATCTCCTTGCCTTTGACTGGGCATCCCTGACGCCCTATACATGTTTTCGCTGGGCACCGCCGACGTTCCTTGCACTCTTCTACACTTCGTGGGCGCCGAGTTGGTCGATGCCGCCAAGGGCAGAATCGTTCAACCGGGCAACCCCATGTTCCACAGTAATCCAATGCCACCCACAGTGTATAGGGTTGAAGTGGTTCGGGTGCTGCCAGGCTGCGACGAGCTGTTACCTCCGGTTCGACCCGCTGGGGCCGATGAAGAAGATGAGATGACCCTCAGCGCCTGCGTAAACTGGCCCCTGCTTTGGCCGAAGAGCCAGATTCGTTTGGGGGCGGGTGACACCACCCCACAGACAAGACCGCCAGTAGTGCCGGCGCCAAGCCATGGCAAGAACGCCGCAACGCTACCGGACCTGCCGGACATCCCTATGGCACAGGATCCGGACAGCCCTATGGCACAGGATCCGGATGACGACAACAACGACGATGGTACATTTACCAAAGTCGATAAGTACTTTGCCGAACATGGGTACACTGACGAGTTTTGCAAGCCTCTTTCTCAAGAACCCAACCAAGACGACCGCAATCTAGCTGGTACGGCGGAGAAATCCAATTGCAACAGGCATCGTCTGGCGTTCAGTTCTCAGGAGACGCCTCTAGCTCCCGCCTTCACCGAGCCTCAGATAGCTGAGGTGCGAAATATTATCAGTCCCAACACGCTCAAGAAGGCGGTCTGTGAGCAGAACTCGGTCCCATTACAGGAGATCAAGAAGAAGGGACGGAAACGAAGGACTAACAAGGGCGCCGGTGCGAGCTAGCTGGCACCGAGTTTGATCCGTGCTCAGGACGGGCCACCTTCACCTAAGGATATCTCGAGGAGGGTGCATGTGGCGGGTAGGGCGATGCTACCGCCAAATATGCTGAATACTGCAACCGGTGCTATACGGAGTCTGCACAACAGTGTTCTTTCTTTGGAGAAGTGGCGTCTCAGAGAGAAGGATGTGGCATACCCGGTTTTCGTGGCCAAGGTGCCAAAGGGCAAGGGCTTTGTGGATGGCGACATCGGGGGTACAATCGTCCTGCGGTTTGATGACATCTTTGCTATGTTTAACCTTCATCCACTGCACTACACCTTCGTTCGGCTGTTTTCGTTGAGTATGGAGATGCGGATCATTAGAGACAAGACCCCGGACATCGTGATAGTCGACCCCTTCTACATGCGTTCCAAGCACTTGAGCAGCGCTGGGGACCGCCAAGTTGCGAGTTCACACCTCGAAGGCGTCATTCTGGCAAACCCAGATAAGGATAACTTCCTTGTGTCTTACTTTCCCGAGTAAGTCATCCCTTAACCGCCCGTAACATATGATTTCTTAGATTTCGATCGTTCTTTTTTTTTCTAACATTCCGTGTTCTGTGCAGTGACACACATTGCACACTCATCCTCTTAAGCCCGAAATATTCCATGGCCACGTATTTCGACCCGAACCATAACTCCAAGATAGACTACACAAATGTCAAGAATGTTCTTGATGATGTTCTCCCCGGCTACGGCAAATCTGGAGGCACCTTCACCAGGGCGTTTCGTAAGTACGGCAAGCACATGTTCTCACACAATATGAAGTTTTGCTGTGTCAAGCAGCCGCCTGGCGGTCAGAAGGATGCCTACTACGCCCTCCATCACATGCGGGCGATCGTAAGGGACCATCATCAACTTCTTCTACCAAGTAATCTCAAAGGTTGGGCCGTGAACTTGTCGGCAATCCAGGACGCGGACCTCAGACAAGAATTCTTTCGCATCCAGTCGGAGTTTGCGGACATCATCCATCAAGATGTCCTTCATACCTCGGGGTATTTCTTCCTCAGATATTAACCGTCCAACAATGAGATAGATGGATTGCTACAAATGCAGGGTGACAACGACCGCGATTTCATGACCATCACGACAGACGGCGGCTTCATCCACGCTCCTGTCCGATGAGTCGAGTCGAAAGTAGTGATTGGCTCATGTTGTAATTAAACTTTAATGAATTCGTATGTCTCTTTGGTTTGGACAGTCGTTCAACTTAGATGTAATCGATGTTATTTATTAGTAGGACCATGAATCGTGCTATTAATGTCTTGCTTTTCTCTTCCGATCCTTTTGTTGCATACTTACATATTGCTTATGTATTGTCTGTTGTTTGGCTTGTGCATAGAGATGCTATCATATGTCGTGTACAAGGGTAAGGTTCCCGGAGTCTATAATGACTGGGAGGAGTGTCGGAGACAGGTTCACCGTTTCAGCGGTAATGGTTACAAAGGTACACCACTAGGGCGGAGGCCGAATCTAGATACGCCCGCTGTTTAGAGGGAGAGAGGAGGGAGCGTTGGAGGAACCGGATGAAGACCAGTTTGATCGCGATGATGCTCATCGTGATGACCACAACTCTCTTCTGTGTGATGGTAGTTTAGATGATCGATATCGACTTGTAATGTGAAGACAAACTCGATACTCGCGGTCTTGAGACTTGTAATGTTTTATCTTTGTTCGATCTTTTGAATTCGGAGACTACTATGATGAATTGTATTCGGAGACTAATCTTCTATTGTATTCGATGAATCTGATGTTGCTGTGTGCTGTTGTCTATATTCTGTCCAATAATATATTTTGTAACCTGTGCAAAAATCAGAAAAGTAAAAAAAAACCAAATATTCATACTAATGGCGCATCACCACCAGGTGCGCCATTAGTATGCCAAAGGATACTAATGGCGCATCAACACAGCATGCGCCATTAGTATGACAAAGCACATGCTTAGGTATGGCCCCCCAGGAGGCACACTAATGGCGCATGGTGTTACATACTAATGGCGCACTACTTGGTGCGCCATTAGTATACCAGATACTAATGGCGCACCAGTGGTGCGTCATTAGTAAAAAATACTAGTGGCGTGCTACTAATGGCGCACTGGTAATGCGCCATTAGTAGGCAAAACTAGTGCGCCATTAGTAGGCCTTTTCCTAGTAGTGATGTATGCTTTAATTAGATGCTCTGGAGAGCAATATGTTGTTCAATGTGAACTATGTATGTATTGGTTTTTGACACACTTAATTATATATAATGCATGGAGATGAACCGGCAACGGATATACGGTGACAGACGCACCTCCGAGTACATTAAGGGCGTGCATAATTTTCTTGAAGTGGCTGAGGCAAACAATCAAAATGGTTTTATGTGTTGTCCATGCCGTATATGTGGGAATTCGAAGTCTTACTGTGACCGGAAAATCCTTCACAACCATGTGCTTTATAAGGGTTTCATGCCACACTATAATGTTTGGACCAAGCACGGAGAAATAGCGGTTATGATGGAAGACTACAAAGAAGAAGAGGATGATGAAAACTATGTGCCCCCTGAATATGGTGATGCTGCAACGGGTGAAGCTGAAGATCAAGAGGAACCAGACGATGTGCCCGATGATGATCTCCGTCGGGTCATTGTTGATGCAAAGAGACGGTGCGAAAGTGAAAAGAAGAAGCTGAAGTTCGATCGCATGTTAGAGGATCACAAAAAAGGGTTGTACCCCAATTGTGAAGATGGCAACACAAAGCTCGGTACCGTACTGGAATTGCTCAAGTGGAAGGCAGAGAATGGTGTGCCTGACAAAGGATTTGAGAAGCTACTGAAAATATTGAATAAGAAGCTTCCAAAGGATAACGAATTACCCGATAGTACGTACGCAGCAAAGAAGGTTGTATGCCCTATAGGATTGGAGGTGGAAAACATACATGCATGCCCTAATGACTGCATCGTCTATCGCAGTGCGTACATGGATTTGAATGCATTCCCAGTATGCGGTGCATTGCGGTATAAGATCAGACGAGATGACCCTGGTGATGTTGATGACGAGTGCCCTGAGAAGAGGGTTCCTGCCAAGGTGATATCTAATGCTCCTATAATACCATGGTTGAAATGCCTGTTCAGAAACAAAGAGCATGCCAAGTTAATGCGATGGCACAGAGAGGACCATAAGAAAGACGGGAAGTTGAGAGAACCCAAAGACGGGTCGCGGTGGACAAACATCGAGAGAAAGTACTTGGAGGAGTTTGCAGGTGACGCAAGGAACGTATGGTTTGGTTTAAGCGCGGATGGCATTAATCCTTTTAGGGAGCAGAGCAGTAATCACAACAACTGTCCCATGACTCTATGTATCTATAACCTTTGTCCTTGGTTGTGCATGAAGCGGAAGTTCATTATGATGCTAGTTCTAATCCAAGGCCCTAAGAAACCCGGCAACAATATTGATGTGTACCTAAGGCCATTAGTTGAAGAACTTTTACAACTGTGGAGTGGAAACGGTGTACGTGTTTGGGATGATCATAAACTGGAGGAATTTGACCTGCATGTGTTATTGTTTGTAACCACGAATGATTGGCCTGCTCTCAGTAACCTTTCAGGACAGACAAACAAGCGATACAACACATGCACGCACTGTTTAGATGACACCAAAAGTATATACGTGGACAAATGTAGGAAGAATATGTACCTGGGGCATCGTCAATTTCTTCCGACCAACCATCAATGTCGAAAGAAAGCAAGCATTTAAAAGGCAAGGCAGATCACCGGAAGAAGCCCGCCATGCGTACCGGTGATCACATACTTGCTATGGTCAATGATTAAAGTAATCTTTGGAAAGGGTCCCAGTGGACTATCTGTTCCGAATGATGCTGAGGGACGCGGACCCATGTGGAAGAAGAAATCTATATTTTGGGACCTACCCGACTGGAAAGACCTAGAGGTATGCTCTTCAGTAGACATGATGCACGTGACGAAGAACCTTTGCGTCAACCTGCTAGGCTTCTTGGGCATGTATGGGAAGACAAAACATACAAAGGAGGCATGGGAGGACCTGCCATGTTTGGACGAAAAAGACAGCATGCCTCCAAAGCAGTATGAAGGTCCTGCCAGCAACGCTCTTACCAAAGAAGAGAAGGAAATCTTCTTTGAATGCCTGCTCAGTGTGAAGGTCCCATCTGGCTTCTCGCCGAATATAAAGGGAATAATAAATATGGCAGAGAAAAAGTTACACAACCTAAAGTCTCGTGATTTCCACGTGATTATGACGCAACTGCTGATCTGGTTGCATTGAGGGGGTTCTACCGAAAAACCTTCGATTAGCCATTATGAAGCTATGTGCATTCCTCGGTGCAATCTCTTAGAAGGTGATCAATCCAGAAATCCTACCAAGGTTAAGGAGCGATATGGCGCAATGCCTTGTCAGTTTTGAGTTGGTGTTCCCACCATCCTTCTTCAATATCCTGACGTACTAGTTCATCTAGTCGACGAGATTGTCATTCTGGGCCCTGTATTTCAACACAATATGTTTCGCTTTGAGAGGTTCATGGGACTCCTAAAGCAATATGTCTATAACCGTGCTAGGCCAGAAAGATCAATACTAGTCTTTTCTGCGCACTTTGTCCTCACTCGTGCGCACCTGGGAGGAACTTCCCGGTCGGTCACCCATCCTGAAATTACTCCAAGCTGAGCACGCTTAACTTTGGAGTTCTTTCCGAATGGGCTTCCAGAAAAGAAGGAATTCCTTATTGATATGAGTAGTCTATCATCCCTAATAAGCCAGGATATCACAAAGCATCTCCATGGTCCATCAAACAGAGGATGTCATTTGCTTTTGTGTTGACTTCATTCCTGACGTTAAGAAGATTGGTCTCCCTCAATCGCGGTATGAGGGGAGACTGAGTGGAAAAGGCATGCTAGGAGGAGACTCAATAATATGTAGGGACGGGCATTCTTGGTCTCAAGCACACTACACAGTTCTCCAGAATTCTACCTTGGTGAGCCCGTATGTCGATGAAAATAAGAACATTTGCGCTCCAAACACCCGGACTAGTGTGACGACTAGATCACATGTGAACACATCAGGACTTTCGGTAGTTCATTGCAAACACGTCTCAGGGGTGACAACACTGTTTCTGATGACCTGTACTCGTTGGCCAGGGAGCCATCTTTGACTGTAATGACTTATAAAGGGTACGAGAGAAATGGGAATACATTTTACACGGTCTCCAAAGATCAAAAGAGCGCCAACCAAAATAGTGGTGTCCGCTTTGATGCAACAACCAAGAGGGGAAATGACACATATTATGGTTACATAGTGGACATATGGGAACTTGACTATGGACATTATTTTAAGGTCCCTTTGTTTAAGTGCAAATGGGTCAATCTGTTAGGAGGCGAGTTACAGGTAGACCCAAAGTACGGAATGACAATAGTGGATCTTAAAAATCATGGGTACACAGATGAACCATTTGTCCTAGCCAATGATGTGGCACAGGTTTTCTATGTGAAGGACATGTCTACCAAACCGAGAAAAGAAAATATAAGGAAGCGAATACATCATCCGATGAGCCAAAGCGCCACATAGTTATTTCAGGAAAAAGAGACATCGTGGGATTGGAGGGCAAGACAGACATGTCTGAAGATTATGAAAAGTTTCATGAATTCCTCCCTTCAAAGTGAAGGCTGACCCAAGCACCCTGTTAAAGGATGAAGATTATCCATGGTTACGGCGCAATAAGCAAAGGACACAAGCAAAGAAAAAGTGAAGACTTTCTGTCCACAACTATTATGATGATGCCTTTGATCTAGAATATCAGTGCAGTTACATGTGAAGAAATGAAATGCCTTTTGTAATAGATGAGTTTCCGTCTGAAACCCTGATATTTCGAAAGAGATTGTCTGTTTTGTACATGAAGTGCATCCAGTTTTTGTTGTAACCGTCTCAACTTTTTAGCACATTCTATGTGGGTGAAATGATGATACTATGGCAACTCTCAACATTTTCAGAGTTTATTTGTAGTGCTTTTCAATTTTAGGGTCATTTAGCTAAAAAAATCAGTAAATGCATGAAAAATACGAAATAAAATCACAAAGGGTTGAAAATTGATGATGTGGCTTTGAACGGTGCATTTTGAACACAAAAATGTCTAGAGTTCAACTAAGTTCAAAAAAATGAAATCCCTTTGTAATAGATGAGTTTCTGTCCGAAACCCTGATACTTCGAAAGAGATTGTCCATTTTGTACACGAAGTGCATCCAGTTTTTGTCGTAATCCTTTCAAATTTTTAGCACATGCTATGTGGGTGAAATGATGATACCATGCCAACTTTCAACCTTTTCAGAGTTCATTTGTAGTGCTTTTCAGTTTCAGGGTCATTTAGCTCAAAAAAACAGTAAATGCATGAAAAATAACAAATGAAGTCAGAAAGGGTTAAAAATTGATGATGTGGCTTTGAATGGCACATTTTAACACAAAAAAAGTCTGGAGTTCAAATATGTTCAGAAAAATTAAATCCCTTTGTAACAGATGAGTTTTCGTTCGAAACCCTGATACTTCGAAAGAGATTGTCCATTTTGTACACGAAGGGTGTCCAGTTTTTGCCATAATCCTCTCAAATTTTTAGGACATGCTATGTGCTTGAAATGATGATACCATGCCAACTTTCAACCTTTTCAGAGTTCATTTGTAGTGCTTTTCAATTTCAAGGTCATTTAGCTAGAAAAAAATCAGTAAATACGTGAAATATACCAAATGAAGTCAGAAAGGGTTGAAAATTGAGGATGTTGCTTTGAATGGTGCATTTTCAACACATAAAAAGTTTGGAGTTCAAATAAGTTCAAAAAAATGAAATCCCTTTGTAAAAGTTGAGTTTTTGTCCGAAACCCTGATACTTCGAAAGAGATTGTCCATTGTGTACACGAAGCGCATCCAGTTTTTGCCGTAATCCTCTCCAAATTTTAGCACATGCTATGTGGGTGAAATGATGATACCATGCCAACTTTCAACCTTTTCAGAGTTCATTTGTAGTGCTTTTCAATTTCAGGGTCATTTAGCTTAAAGAATGAACTAATAGCATAAAGAATGAACTAATAGCAAAAAGAATGAAGTAAAAATAATCAATTAAAATATTCTATTATGATCAACTAAAACAAAACTATAATGTTCTTCAATAGCAAAAAGAATCAACTAAAAAGCTTTTATAAAACTCCAATAGCAAAAGGAATCAACTAAAACACTTTTATAAACCTCTAGTACAATTGAAACTAAAATTATGTAAAATTTATGCAACTAAAATTATCAAAGTATTTTCTGTTCAAAACATTGAAAATAAAAAGAATTTTGATAAAGAATATTTTTGTTAGAAACTTTAATAGCAAAAACAATTATTATAAAGAATTTTTTTGTTAGAAACTAAAATACCAAAATCTGTTTTTGAATATAATGATAAAACACAGTAATATTAAAAGCAGTAAAAAGAATCACTCCAAAATCTATTTATATAGTAAAGTTAATCACAAACTAGTGATTCACACAAATTTCAAAGAATTTAAAGTTAAACTATTCAAATTTGAAAACTAATGGCACTAACAGAAATTTTATAATTTTTGTGACCTAAAAACAAAAATAATTAAAAAAGAAAAAATAATGCGAAAAAAACAAAAAGCAGGAAAAAATATAAAAAAATGCCACCTATTAGGCCACCACGGCTTGAATACGACTAGAAACCCAAACATGGGCCAGTTTTGAGGCCCGCAGAAGGCCTAGTAGGCCCACAAGCATAGCTATGTCAGATTAGGCCCGTAAGCCTGCATTGGAGAGGAGCTCGAGAGGGCAGCGGCAGTGGGGCTTATAAATCACTCCGAGCCCCTCTCAATTAGCGAGGTGGGACTAAACATTTTGGCCGCGGGCTGCAGTACAAGGCCTTTTGTCCCGGTTGGTAGCACCAACCGGGACGAAAGTGGTGCATTGGTACCGGTTCGTGGCACCAACCGGGACCAATGCCCCCCTTTAGTCCCGGTTGGTGCCACCAGCCGGGACCAAAGGTCTCCTCTTCCTACCCTTTGGGCTGCTGAAAAGAGACCTTTGGTCCCGGTTGGTGGCAGCAACTGGGAGTAAGGGGGCATCGGTCCCCGTTGGTGCCACGAACCGGGACCAATGCTTCGTGTATATAAGGTAGCACTTAGCAGTTTCTGCAGAAATCACTTCTTTCTCCACCCCGACGCCCAAGCTGCGCCTCGCCGCCGTCGGCGCCGAGCCCTTCCCCCACACCATCAGGCTGCTCCACCGCGTCATTGCCGACGCCGTCAGGCTGATCCACCGCGTCGTCGCCGCCGCCGGCGCCGACACCCTCTGCCCTAACGGGCCCTACCCGCCCCGACGCCACCCGCCGTGAGCCCCTGTACGCCCCGACACTGCCCGCCGTTCCCCCTGCCTCTACCCGAACGCCTCCCTCACTGAACACCGCGCCCTGCGCCCTGCCCCCCCCGCCGCCGCCTCGTTGCTTTTTTTGTTATATATGCTTTTTTTGTTACATGTTTGTAGATGTTTTTACATGTTTTTAGATGTTCATATATGTATGTATGTATTTTTAGATATATGTAGTTTTTAGATGTATTTTTTTATGTATGTATGTATGTATTTTTTAAATGTTTTTAGATGTGATAGATAGATGTTTCGTGGATATGTGATGAGATCGAAGAGAATTTTTTTTAAACTTTTTATATCTATGGAAAAGAGGAAGAAGGTAGAAAAAGAAGGAGAGGAAAAAGAAAAATAAAAAGAGGAAGAAGGAGAAGAAGAAGAGAAGAAGATCGATGAGAGGAAGAAGAGGAGAAAAAAATAAGAAGAGGAAGAAGAAGAAAAAAAAGAGGGGGAAAATAGAAATTTCTATTTTTTCTTCTTCTCCTATTTTTTTCTTCTATTTCTTCTTCTTCTTCTTCTCCTCTTTTTTTCTTCTATTTTTTCTTCTTCTTCTTCCTCTTCTTATTTTTTTATCGGGAATGAGGGTGTCGAGGGTCGCCGAGCGGTCGAGGGTCAGGAACTATGATAGAGGGTCGAGGGTCGCTGAGGGGTCGAGGGTCGAGGGTCGTCGAGTGGTCAAGGGTCCAATGTCGGGAACTAGGGTAGATGGTCCTGGGTCGCTCAGACGTCGGAAGGAGAAGAAGAGGAGAGGAAGAAGAGGAGAAAAAAAAGAAGAAGTGGAAGAAGAAGGAAAAAAAGAGGAGAAGAAGAAGGAATAGAGGAGAAGAAGAAAAATAGAACTTTTTTTCTTCTATTTTTTCTTCTATTTCTTCTTATTCTTCTTCTTCTTCTCCTTTTTTTCTTCTTCTTCCTCTTCTTATTATTTATCGGGAACGAGGGTGTCAAGGATCGTCGAGTGGTCCATGTTCGGGAACTAGGGTAGAGGGTCGAGGGTTGCCGAGGGGTCTAGGGTCTAGGATAGTCAAGGGGTCGAGGGTCGGGAACTAGGGTAGAGGGTCATGGGTCGCCGAGGGGTCGAGAGTCGAGGATCACCGAGCGGTTGAGAGGGGGACGTCGATCAACCCCCTCTCGCTCGACCAACTCTCGAGGACACCCAAACCCTAGAAAAAAACGTTGTCGATCTCCTACCCCCTCCCGCCCCTACCCGACAAACTCTCTCGAGATTTATAAGACATTTACCAAAAATGCCCCCATTATGGATGTGCATAATTAAGTTGATCCATATTTTTCCTGATCTCATCTACCATTCTATGTGTGCACGTTCTTTTGGGTCAAAGTATTGAAGAAATCCATCATTTCATTATTAGCAGGAAGTAATAGGCGCATGATAGTATGAAGCTCTCCAAAATTATTTTGGAATGGAGTCCTGATAGGATAATTCGCTTTTTGTTATGAAGCTTATCAAAGGCCTTCCAAATAGCGATATTTGAAAGGCTCTTGCTGAACTTCGTACCAAAAAGCGAATTATCCTATCAGGACTCCATTCCATAATAACTTTGGGGAGCTTGATACCATCAGGCTCCTGTTACTTCCGGCTAATGATGAAGCCATGGTTTTCTTGAATCCTTTGACACTAGACAACGTGAGATATAGAAGGGTAGATGAGATTAGGAAAAATAGTGACCATTTTCTGCACATCCAGAATGTCGCCTCTTGTTAAATCCCTTGTTTGACATTCATGAGAGAGGCGGTCCGGACATAGGACATTCATGAGAGAGGCGGTCCGGGCCAAACCCTATAAGTGTTACCGAGACCACCCCAAACCTTAGAAGCATCGAGGCCATCCAAATTTACCAAGTTAAAAGAGCGTTGTCGAGGCCACCCCAAACTGTAGAAGTGTTGAGGCCACTAATTAATATTCCTTATTGTGATTAGCTAGCCAGGTTTTTGTTTGCCACTATTAATATATGCATCTCTCATGTTTGTATATTAATTGCCATGTTCTAATATTTGCAGAAAATATGGATTAACAAAGAGACTTCGAACAAGAAGAGATATTGGGGGACATAATCCGCGATGGACGTGATGTCTTGTCGTTATTTCTCAATGACATCGATGGTCTGGAAGGAGAGGAAGTAGGCTAAGTTGATTGAACAATGGAGGATAAAAGTCATGATCATGATGGCTCCGGCGACCGAATGCCGGTGGAAGAAGGAGACCCTGATGATGGCTCCAGTGATGGAATAGAGTCGGGATCAGCTGTTTCAAAGTCCAGCGAGGTATATATATATATATATATATATATATATATATATATATATATATTAAGCCTGTGTTGACTAGCTAATTGATGCATTAATTGTTTTGGTATGTACATATATTAACTCTTCTTTCTTCTTTTATAGCCCTCTGGATCGAGCCAAACTTCGGTAACTAGACGAGTCCCCAAGAAAAGGTTACGCCTGGATGAAAGATTCACGATCACAGCAATCGCAGGCGATGGCCAACCAATGGAACCTAGCCGGACCAAGGAAGCATTTTCTGCTTAGTGCAGGGTTCCTGTTAGGGACATGATCCCGATCAGCATCCACCAATGGAATAAGCCTAAGAACAAAGACCCTCAAGTTTCTTATGTCAAAGATAGACAGAAATATGATCTTTTGACCGCGCTGAAGGAAAATTTCACCCTACCGCTAGAGGAGGATCCGGATAAGCCAGTTATAGAGCCATTGGTCAAGGCTCATGCTCTTAAGAGGATGGAAGATCTATTCAGGAGGTGGAAGAATGAGTTGAAATCAACATATGTCTAGAAAGATAAGGCTCCATCATTCACGGGCCGATTTGAGAAGATAATAGATCACTGGCCCGCATTTGCGGCCCACAAGACATCGGAGAAGTGTAAGAAGATGTCAGCGACAAACAAGAAAAATGTTGCAAAGAAGGAGCATCACCATAGCACAGGGTCATGTGGCTACCTCAAAGCCTGGCCGTTGCGGGACAAGGCTGGGAATGACTGATACGTCCATTTTGTATCATGCTTTTATATCAATATTTATTGCATTATGGGCTGTTATTGCACATTATATCTCAATACTTATGGCTATTCCCTCTTATTTTACAAGGTTTACCATGAAGAGGGGGAATGCCGGCAGCTGGAATTCTGGCTGGAAAAGGAGCAAACATTGGAAACCTATTCTGCACTGCTCCAAAAATCATGAAACTCCACGAAACCTATTTTTGGAATTAATAAGAATTATTGAGCAGAAGAAATACACCAGGGGGCCCACACCCTGTCCAGGAGGGTGGGGGGGGGGGGGTGACCACCCCTACTGGGCGTGCCCCTGTCTCCTGGGCCCCCTGGTGCCCCCCGGGTGTCCATCTTCTCCTATATGAGGGCTTTTACCCTGGAAAAAATCGTGGGCAAGCTTACGGGACGAAACTCCGCCGCCACGAGGAGGAACCTTGGCGGAACCAATCTAGGGCTCTGGCGGAGCTGTTCTGCCGGGGATACTTCCCTCCGGGAGGGGGAAATCATCACCAACGATCCTTTCATCGAGAGGTGGTCAATCTCCATCAACATCTTCACCAGCACCATCTCCTCTCAAAACCCTAGTTCATCTCTTGTATCGAATCTTGTATCAAAACCACAAATTGGTACCTGTGGGTTGCTAGTAGTGTTGATAACTCCTCGTAGTTGTTGCTAATTGGTTTACTTGGTGGAAGATCATATGTTCAGATGCTTAATGTATATTATTACTCCTCTGATTATGAACATGAATATGCTTTGTGAGTAGTTACGTTTGTTCCTGAGGACATGGGTGAAGTCTTGCTATTAGTAGTCATGTGAATTTGTTATTCGTTCGATATTTTCCTCTAGTGCTGTTATGTGAACGTCGACTACATGACTTCACCGTAGTTTATGCTTTGCTTCGTTAGGGGCTGATTTGGATCCATATGTTTAGTTGTGGTTAGGTTTACCGTAATACTTCTTTTGTAGTTGCGGATGCTTGCAATAGGGGTTAATCATAAGTGCGATGCCTGTCCAAGTAAGGGCAGTACCCAAGCACCTGTCCACCGACATATCAAATTATCAAAGTACCGAACGCGAATCATATGAACGTGGTGAAAACTAGCTTGATGATAATTCCCATGTGTCCTCGGGAGCTCCTTTCTCATTATTAGAAATTGTCCAGGCTTATCCTTTGCTACATAAAGGATTGGGCCACCTTGCTGCACTTTATTTACTTTATTTACTTGTTACCTGTTATAATTTATCTTATCACAAAACTATTTATTACCTATAATTTCAGTGCTTGCAGAGAAAACCTTGTTGAGAACCGCTTATCATTTCCTTCTGCTCCTCGTTGGGTTCGACACTCTTACTCATCGAAAGGACTACCATAGATCCCCTAGACTTGTGGGTCATCAAGACTCTTTTTTGGCGCCGTTGCCGTTAGTGTAGCGCTTTTGGTGAGTCGAACTTGGTAAGGAAACATTTATATAGTGTGCTGAAAATTTTCTGTTACTTGTCACTATGGAAACTAATCCTTTGAGGAGCTTGTTAGGGGTATCTTCACCCCGACCATAAGAGCAAAGAGTTGCTCCTCAACCTACTGAACTTTTTGAAAATATTTACTTTGAGATTCCTTCGGGTATGATGGAGAAACTGCTAGCTAATCCATTTGCAGGAGATGGAACATTGCATCCCGATTTACACCTTATCTTTATGGATGAAGTTTGTGGATTATTTAGGCTTGCAGGTATTCCCGATGATGTTGTCAAAAGGAAGGTCTTCCCTTTATCTTCGAAGGGAGATGCATTGACATGGTATAGGCTATGTGATGATATGAGATCTTGGAATTATAAACGATTGAAGTTGGAATTTCACCAGAAGTTCTACCCTATGCATCTTGTTCATCGTGATCGTCATTACATATATAATTTCTGGCCTCGTGAAGGAGAAAACATCGCTCAAGCTTGGGAGAGGCTTAAGTCAATGTTATATTCATGCCCCAATCATGAGCTCTCCCAGGAAATGATTATTCAAAACTTTTATGCTCGGCTTTCTCTTAATGATCGCAACCTGCTCGATACTTCCTGTGCTGGTTCTTATAGGCTGAAGACTATTGATTTCAAATGGGACTTATTGGAAAGAATTAAACGCAACTCTGAAGATTGGGGTTCCGACGATGGTAAGGAGTCAGGTATGATACCTAAGTTCGATTGTGTTAAATCTTTTATGGATACTGATGTTTTTCGTGGATTTAGCGCTAAGTATGGACTTGACTCTGAGATAATAGCTTCTTTCTGTGAGTCTTTTGCTACTCACGTTGATCTCCCTAAAGAGAAGTGGTTTAAATATAATCCTCCTGTTGAAGTGAAAGTTGTTGCACTTATTACAGTTGAAGAAAAGACTATCACCTATAGTGATCCTATTGTTGCTACTACTTATGTTGAGAAACCTCCTTTTCCTGTTAGGATAAAGGATCATGCTAAAACTTCGACTGTTGTTCCTAAGAGTAATACTAGGACTTTTACACCTCCTGAGCAAATCAATGTTGAACCTAGTATTGCTATGGTTAAAGATCTCTTGGATGATGATTTAGATGGGCATGTTATTTATTTCTGTGATGAAACTACTAATATTGCTAGACCAGATACTAAGATACATAGACCTGACGTAGGCATGCCTGTTATTTCTGTTAAAATAGGAGATCATTGTTATCATGGTTTATGTGATATGGGTGCTAGTGCTAGTGTGATACCTTATGATCTATATAAAGAAATTATGCATGACATTGCACCCGTCGAATTAGAAGACATTGATGTTACTATTAAGCTTGCTAATAGGGATACCATTAAACCAGTTGGGATTGTTAGAGATGGTTAAGTCTTGTGTGGGAAGGTTAGATACCATGCTGATTTTCTTGTTCCGTGCTCCCCACAAGATGATTTTTGTCCCATTATTTTTGGTAGACCCTTCTTGAATACAGCTAGTGCTAAGATTGATTGTGAAAAAGATACTGTCACCATTGGCTTAGATGGTATGTGAGGGACTCCTGGATTAGGGGGTGTCCGGATAGCCGAACTATCATCATCGGCCGGACTCCAAGACTATGAAGATACAAGATTGATGACTTCGTCCTGTGTCCGGATGGGACTTTCCTTGGCGTGGAAGGCAAGCTTGGCAATACGGATATGTAGATCTCCTACCATTGTAACCGACTCTGTGTAACCCTAGCCCTCTCCGGTGTCTATATAAACCGGAGGGTTTTAGTCCGTAAGACACAACAAACAGACAACAATCATACCATAGGGTAGCTTCTAGGGTTTAGCCTCCTTGATCTCGTGGTAGATCCACTCTTGTACTACCCATATCATCAATATCAATCAAGTAGGAGTAGGGTTTTACCTCCATCGAGAGGGCCCGAACCTGATTAAAAACATCGTGTCCCTTGTCTCCTGTTACCATATGCCTAGATGCACAGTTCGGGACCCCCTACCCGAGATCCGCCGGTTTTGACACCGACATTGGTGCTTTCATTGAGAGTTCCTCTGTGCAGTCACGATCAGGAAGGATGCCTCTTCCTATCTTTAAAGACGGTACCATTGCCAAAGGAGCTTTGGCCGCCGGCCAATCTATCCGGCTGGGTGGTTTACTTATGACCGCCTGTTCGGCCGCCGCTTCGACGATGACCTCTCGGGTCATCAAAAGCAATCTTCACGTCAACTCGGAATTCGCCGAGCAGCTGGATCCAATGGAGCTCTCTTCCATAAACGAGCTCTTGGATCGCATCGCCGCCCTGGAAGTCACTACAGTACGATCAGATTGGGCTTAAAACCGATCTGAGAGAGATTAACTCTCCCCAGGTTACCCACCACGCCGCGGTGGTAGAGGAACAACACGGTGACTCTTCTTCTGTATTAAAGACCAGTTATGTCCAGACTCCTGATCCCTCCATGCCGGATTCCCGCGGAGGGACGAACGTCAATCAAGCACTGAACCTAAAGTCAGGCAGCAGACCAGATTCGTTGGACAACGTCCAGCAATCGAAGCTTCCAAAGTTGGAAACTTTTCGGCCCTTGAGCCTCAAGTTTGGCAGGGTTCCGGACTTAATTCCACCCGCCCACCCAAACATAAGCGATCTATCTCAAATCCGGCAAGAGCCCATGGAGACAGTACATCATTACTGGGCCAGATTCCTCCTGGTTATGGATAGGATAAAGGACTGCCATGAGGAAAGCGCAATCTCAATTTTCTTCAACAATTGCACGGACAAGGGAATCACTAACGCCATAAGTCGCTGCGAAATTACACGCTTCGCTGACCTGGCGTCCATAGTACGAAAGTACTGTGCGATGGAGAGTACCTGGAAAATCGAAGCCAAGTTTTGGGACAATCCGGCTCCGAACACAACCCTAGTCCGAAACAAAAGGGTGCATCATGCTCAGGCACCCGGGACAAAACCCAAAAAGCAAAAACCCCATAAAGGGCACGGAACCGTACTAGAGGGATGGCTCAGCGGACCCTGTAAAATTCATAGTACAGAGGGCGCCACTCCAACACATAGCCTTCGAGCATGTTGGATACTGCGGCAGGTGGCCAAAAGTGGCGAAGAGCTTCTAGCCCCGGAGAACCACCCCAACAGTACCAGTACGGTATTAACAGTCTTCGAGACTTTCGCATCAAATAATATGCGGAAACGAACAATTCGCAGCCTCGCCGAAATCTACCAAGTAGAAACAACAAATCCATGGAGCGACACGGCTATCACCTTTAACGCCAGTGACAAACCTAAATTCCGAACAGCCCGAGCACCAGCCGCATTGGTCCTCAGTCCAATAGTGGATGGTTTTCGTCTTACCAAGGTACTCATGGATGGCGGCAGCAGATTAAACCTCATCTACGAGGAAACCCTTCGAAAAATGGAAATAGACTGGAGCCACATTGAGCGAAGCAGCACAACCTTTAGAGGGATAATCCCTAGTCGGGAAGTATGCTGCATAGGAAAAATTACGCTTGATGTGGTGTTCGGCTCGCCGGACAATTACAGGTCCGAGGAGGTCACGTTCCAAGTGGCCCCGTTCAGCAGCGGATATCACGCTTTATTAGGACGAGAGGCATTCACAATTTTCCAAGCCATACCCCATTACGGGTACATGAAGCTTAAAATGCCCGGGCCCAATGGAATCATCACTCTTGTCAGTGATCCGGACATAGCACTCCGCGCCGAAAACAAGACAGCCGCACTAGCCCTAGAGGCACTATCCGAAGCCCTAGCGGCAGAGGAACTCACTGCGCTGCGCTCCACGATAAACAGGGATGATGTGATACTCGATAAAAGATCCAAGTCCACCTCTTTTAAACCAGCGGGCGAAATAGTCAAATTCCAGGTCCATCCAACAGACCCCACAAAGACGGCCTCCATCGGGGCACAATTAAACCCTGATGTAGACGCCGCACTATGAGAATTCCTCCGGGAAAATTGGGACATCTTTGCCTGGCACCCTTCAGACATGCCAGGAATCCCACGCAAGTTGGCAGAACACAGCCTAAACATCCTAAAAGGATTCAAGCCAGTCAAACAAGCTCTCCGACGATTTTCCGAACCCAAAAGACAGGCAATGGGAGAGGATCTAGCCAAACTATTAGAAGCCGGATTCATCAGAGACATCAAACATCCAGACTGGCTAGCAAACCTGGTAATGGTACCAAAAAAGGACAAATCCTGGCGCCTGTGTGTCGATTTTAAAGACCTTAACAAGGCTTGTCCAAAGGATCCTTTCCCCCTTCCCCGCATCGATCAAATCATCGATGCTACCGCAGGGCACGATTCATTGTGCTTCTTCGACGCATACTCCGACTACCATCAAATCAAGTTGGCGGAGACAGACCAAGCCGCAACGGCATTCATCACTCCATACGGACCATTCTGCTTCAACACAATGCCCTTCGGACTCAAAAACGCCGGCGCAACATATCAGCACATGATTCAGACATGTCTGGCTACCCAGATCGGCAAAAACAGTGGAGGCATACATAGATGACGTGGTCGTCAAACCCAAACACGTCGAAACTCTAGTACACGACTTGAGGCTCACATTCGACAACCTCCGAGCATATGACATTAAGCTCAACCGGAAAAATGCGTTTTTGGCGTACCAGCCAGAAAGCTCTTGGGCTTCATTGTATCCGGTAGAGGAATTGAAGCAAACCCAGCCAAGATCCAAGCTCTGTCACAGCTGGATATCCCAAAAGACCTCAAAAAAATACAAAAATTGACTGGATGTGTGGCGGCTCTAAGCCGCTTCATCTCCCGTTTGGGAGAAAAGGCATTGCCCCTCTATCGCCTCCTTAGGCGCACCGAACACTTTGAATGGACGGATGTTGCCACGGCCGGACTCGAAGAAATAAAGGCCATATTGGCAACAAATCCGGTCCTGGCCGCGCCCAACTTGGGCGAACCAATGTTGTTATATATCGCGGCAACACATCAAGTTGTAAGCGCGGTGCTCGTCGTCGAACGAGAAACAGAAGGGCACAAATTCCCTCTTCAAAAACCAGTGTACTACGTATCCACTATCTTAACTCCATGCAAGTCCCGGTACCCGCATTATCAAAAGATAGCGTACGCGGTGTTCATGGCATCCCGGAAGCTGCGACACTACTTTCAAGAGTGTTCGATAACAGTGGCCTCCGAAGTACCTCTCAACAACATTATAAACAACCGCGATGCGACGGCAGGATTGCAAAATGGGCCATCGAGCTCTTACCATTCGACATAACCTACAAACCACGGCGAGCTATAAAGTCGCAAGTCTTGGCTGACTTCATCGCTGAATGGACCGAAACCGAATTCCCTAAAGAGTACGGCGCATACTCCAATTGGATCATGCATTTCGACGGCTCTAAAATGTTGGCCGGCTTGGGGGCTGGTGGCGTCTTGACGTCCCCAATCGGAGACACAGTCCAATACGTACTTCAAATAATGTACACGAACTCCAACAATGCAGCCGAATACGAGGCCCTTCTACATGGTCTCCGGATGGCAATCTCCATGGGCATTCTACGCCTAGAGGTCCGCGGGGATTCAAACCTCGCAATATCCCAAGTAAATGGAGACTTTGATGCCAAAGATCCGAAAATGGCAGCCTACCTTAACGCCGTCTTAAAAATGTCAGCTCGGTTCGAAGGACTCAAATTCCACCATGTAGCCCAGGATAATATCCAGGCGGCCGACGTGTTGGCGCGCATCGGCGCAAAGCGCGACGCCGTCCCTCCAAACATCTTCCTGGAGCGGCTCTTTAAGCCATCCGTAGTATGGGAAGAGGAGTCCAGAAACAACAATCCGGAACCAACCGCACCGCCCAACACCGAACATTCTGACACAACCGGTGGCTCAGCCAATGACATAACACCTTCAGCCCACGAAATAATGGCAGTCATTGCCCCGTGGACGGAACCATTCCTAGCCTACTTAATTAGGCAGGAACTCCCCGAAGACCAAAATGAGGCCCACTGCATCATACGGTGATCTAAAGCCTACAAGGTCCATGAGGGAGAGCTTTATAAGAAAAGCACAACCGGAGTCCTTCAAAGGTGCATCTCCAAAGAGGAAGGGCGAAATCTGCTGGCTGAAATTCACGTCGGACTCGGCGGGCACCACACCGCAGCCCGGGCCCTTGTAGGCAAGGCCTTCCGTACAGGATTTTATTGGCCGATGGCCCGGGCAGATGCTCAGGTCTTAGTCCAACGATACATCGGGTGCCAGCTTTTTGCTAATCAAAGCCACATGCCACCCACCGCCCTCAAAACTATACCCATCACCTGGCCGTTTGCGGTCTGGGGGCTTGACATGGTTGGACCCCTTAAAGGGGGAACCCACAAGCAAAAATACCTATTGGTCATGGTGGATAAATTCACCAAATGGATAGAGGCCAAGCCAGTTAAAACGGCCGAATCCGGACCTGTGATAGACTTCATATCCGGGGTAGTACACCATTATGGCATCCCCCACAGCATCATCAACGATAACGGCACGAACTTCATGGCCGACGAGGTTAAACTCTGGTCAAAAATATGGGCATCAAGCTCGACTACGCTTCAGTCTATCACCCTCAAACTAACGGTCAAGTCGAGCGAGCAAATGGTCTAATCATGAGCGGCATCAAACCCAGGTTAGTGCGGTCCCTCACGGAATCTAACACGCACTGGGTAGAGGAGCTCGACTCCGTACTCTAGGGCTGCGGACCACGCCAAATCGTACTACCGGATTCACGCCATTCTTTATGGTATACGGCGTAGAGGCAGTTTTGCCCTGCGATATAATTCATGACTCACCTCGAGTGTGCATGTACGAAGAAAGAGAAGCCGAGTTGGATCAGCAGGACAGTTTGGACGCATTGGAGGAGGAGCGCGACGTGGCAAAGGCTCGTTCCGCATTCTATCAGCAGCAGGCTCGAAGATGTCAAAGCAGAGAAGTACGGGCCAAAACTTACAATGTTGGCGAAATAGATCTACGCCTGCCGGACAAGAAAAAGGACAAACTCAAGCCCAAATGGGAAGGTCCCTTCATCATCGACCAAGTACTGACCGGCGGAGCATACCGTTTGCGAAACGCATCGGACAACTGACTCGAGCCGAACCCATGGAACGCAGCCCGCCTCCGGAGATTCTACGCCTAGCGCCGGACTAAGAGTTCGTCTCCTTCCTCCGTCCACATTTTATACTTCAGTTGTCTTTTGTTTCTCTCTTTTCTCCCCCCTTTTTCATAGAGCCCTTGAGGGCTGATCTGCGCATTATTCGCACACACTTGACGTGCTACCCGCACTCATTATACCTGGGGGCTTCTTTAACAGAAGCTTATTTATACGGGCTTTATGCCCAACACATGTGTCAAACTTCTGCATGTACCTTTTATTCACCATTATATGCATCGATATGACTTAAGTTTTGGCCAAGCTGGGTTTCCTGGCTCCTGTGCTTACCCCTACGTTCCCAATTGTTCGGCTAGGAGGTAAAGGGAGCACCTCTGCGATTGTTACTGCCGGGTCAGCCGGATGTGTACCTCAGACTGGGTGAAGCCGAAAGCTAGCGTTCTTAAGGGAATATTCGGTCGGTGACTTGAAAGATGATTTCTTATTTATTTATTTATCTGCCCCCAGATGCTTTTCTGCTCTTTTCGCAGTCCGGACATGCACTTTAGGGCATGCCTCCCAGGGAAAGGAACCCCTAACGGAACTATTCTCCCTGGAAGATGTTTCTTACTAACCATGTAATATAACATAACTAGTTGGGAACTTGTCTGATAAAGCACTAATGACCCCTACGCCTGGTCTCCACGCATGCCCCAGTTTTTTCATAACCGAGAGGATATTCGGACACACTCCAGACTCTAGAGTCCCGAGGTTGAAGCAAAAAGGTCTGCAAAGGCAAACGATCCACAACCCGGCTAGAAGGCATTTTACATGTCATTTTAAAATACATCGTCAAATTGACTGACTGTACTCCTCTTCAATCCCGTCTAACAGGCTGTCTAATTTATAGTCCCGTTGGGAATACTTAGCGGCCAACTCTACTTGGCCGTACATTAAGCTCACAGGGATCTCCTTCCCATTGGGCCCCACAGGTCCGACCTCGGCCATGTGGTTCGGATCCGCCTTCTTGTACCGCGTCTTCACCATGGCCCAGGCCTCCCTGGCGCCTTGACGGCAGGCCGATATCTTCGACAGACGGAAGCGCTGCCGTGCTCCCTGAAGCTTCTCCGCAAGCCCTCCAAGGCCCTCGGGTAGGGAGACGGACGGCCATAAGGCCTGGGCGATGCCACTCATCGCCTGCCGAACACGTTCGTGCAGTTGCACTAGCTCAGGAAGTTGGTCACCCGTTGAACCAGGCATTTCCTCCGCAGGGCGACCTGTGAGCACACCTACAGACACATTTCTGTCAATCGACTTCCTCGCCGAACTCTTCTTTTCAAAAGAGTTTGCTCAAGCACTTACTGTAGATGCCGCGACGAAGCCGCCGATTCTCCTTTACGGAGTCAGACAGCTGGACCCGAACATCTTCTAGTTCTTCGCCCAGCGGCATCTTGGAGTTTGTTTCTCTCCTGCTGCACCCTCATAAGCACCTTTTCGCCGGCCTTCAGCTGGCGTAGCAGATGTTGCTTGTCCGGATCTAGTCCGGCGCCCTCTGCAATATTATTGTCAGACTTATACGCACGCCGCACTTCATAAACCGCTTATCTTTTTGAAATAGGTGTTACCAGAGGGGGTCTCTGTGTCTCCTCCTGCGGCGGCTAGTGCGGCCTCAAGTTGGGCCTTGCACTCTTGAAGCTCCTGGGACAATTGGGTATTCTTCTTCGTAAGATCCTGCATATCAAATGATCCTTAAATCAGTTATTCTAACTACTTTAAGTCTCGGGGGCTACTGGCATATATAACTATTAAAATTCCTCACCCATATGTCTTTCACATACTGCTCCGTGGCTCTGGTTAAACCATCTTGAGCGGCACGGAGGTGCGCGTCTCCCGCATTAAAGGCATTCAACGCCTCTGGGGAGAAACATGCGTCACGAAGAACTGTCCGGCGGCGCCTATGATTCATGGCGCTCTCCACCTCAGACCTGGTGGCGGACAGCCTATCGGCATCCTCCGTTGGAGGAGCATCCGGCTCGCGCCTTGTGCTCGCCTCCCCCTCCGGACCAGGTGTTGGAGCCTGGCTGGCGGAGGCTGGGTTGGCAACCTCTCTGGGCACAGTCCGGCGAGCGCTCTTTCTCCTGGACAAGTCATGAGCATTAATATACCTCCCAGGAATCTTTCCCTTAAAAACAGTGGCGTGCTGTACCGTTGCGGCGATGATTCGATTCACACTGCACCCCTCTTCCGCCTGCTGGGCCGAACTGACCCTTGTTTGTCAGCCGCCGCGGGATTGGCTTCCCGCCTTGAAGGCACCTCCTGCGAAACACCGTTGGTATACGGTGGTCAGAAATAAGCACGAACAAAGTAATGGTGTCGGGACTCCGGTCATAGTTACCTGGGAAGCAGGAGATAAACTAGGGTAGTCAGCCGTAATGGCGACTAGAGCATTGTCCATGCTAAGTTGGTGGAAAACCCCGTTAATCAGCTCCACCTCTATGTCCGGGTCCTCTCCGGAGGCCGGATCATGGGATCTTTCTGGGTCCTCGGGTTGTGTAGTCGGACTGTGTATGCCCTCCACATCCCGGCGCAGTTCCTGCATCGAAATTATAAAGTAAGACACTTAACCTTGCAAGCACAGATTGGACGGATAGACGTCCGCTTACCCAGCTCCGAGGGTTATTCATGGAGAATCCGTTCAATGGACTCGTTTGGAGGAAGTCCTTATTCTCCACCTTGTACAAGCCAGACAGGATCTTCACCAGATCTGCGGCCGATCCCGGCCCCTTGCGGCCATGACGGGTGGCGTCATTCTCCCCGTTGAAATCCCACATGGGGTGGCCCCTATATTGGAGCGGCTGCACCCCTCGCATAATGCACGTGGCCATGACTCCAATCATGGTCAATCCGGAATGAGCCAGCAACCTTATCCGGCCCATCAGATAATGGACGCTCCTGTCATCTTCCCGTTGAGGGCTCCGCAGGCGCCAACTCAGGCGTTTCTTCACAGGAGCGTTGCTGAACTCTGGGAGGCCGATCCGAACTGGGTCCGGCAGTGGAGCATCTTCCACATAAAACCATTCCAAAGGCCAGTCTTCGGATGCGTTCTTTGGGGTTCCGGATAGATATCCGGTCCCGACTATGCGCCATATTTCGGCTCCGCCCACTTGATATATTGACCCCTTGTGAGAATGGGGTACGAGGCAAAACAATCTCTTCCATAGCGCGAAATGGGGCTCAATGCCCAAGAACAGCTCGCAAAGGGCTACGAAACCCGCAATGTGCAGAATGGAGGCGGACGTAAGGTGATGAAGCTGGAGTCCGTAGAACTCCAGAAGCCCCCGGAGAAACGGATGTATGGGAAATCCGAGCCCCCTTATTAGGTAAGGGACGAAGCACACCCGCTCTCCTTTGGAGGGACTGGGGGTGTTCTCCGCTTGCTTTCCACCTTTGTAGGTGGCTAGCCCGGCTCGAACCGGGACCATAAAGGCCGGAGGAAGGTATCCCTCCGCTTGGAGCGTCACCAGCTCGCTGTGCGGGACTGAACATCTCCTCCAATCTCCTGGCTGAGGGCTGGGAGTGCGAGAGGAGGAGCCGTGTCGATGGTCCATGATGGAGTGGATTTTGTCGGAAGCGCTCCGATGAGTACTCGCGGATGGAGGACGGTGTGATTTGGATCTGGATTCTTGCCTCTCTGATAGGCAGCTTATTCGCGCAGCTTGGGGGTAAAATGTAAAAATACCCTGGCCTTTCGCATTCGTACGACACGTGGAAGAGGGCCATTATTGGGCGTGGAAGCCAAGGAGCGCAACATTTATAAGGAAGCCGGACACTATTCGGCAAGCACACGGAATTTGGAGAAGAACCCGCCTTGCAATGCCGAAGATAATATGCGCGCCAGACTCGTCGTCATTGAAGCCTGGTTCGGGGGCTACTGAGGGAGTCCTGGACTAGGGGGTGTCCAGATAGCCGAACTATCATCATCGGCCGGACTCCAAGACTATGAAGATACAAGATTGAAGACTTCGTCCCGTGTCCGGATGGGACTTTCCTTGGCGTGGAAGGCAAGCTTGGCAATACGGATATGTAGATCTCCTACCATTGTAACCGACTCTGTGTAACCCTAGCCCTCTCCGGTGGCTATATAAACCGGAGGGTTTTAGTCCGTAGGACACAACAAACAGACAACAATCATACCATAGGCTAGCTTCTAGGGTTTAGCCTCCTTGATCTCGTGGTAGATCCACTCTTGTACTACCCATATCATCAATATCAATCAAGCAGGAGTAGGGTTTTACCTCCATCGAGAGGGCCCGAATCTGGGTAAAAACATCGTGTCCCTTGTCTCCTGTTACCATCCGCCTAGACGCACAGTTCGGGACCCCCTACCCGAGATCCGCCGGTTTTGACACCAACAGTATGTCTCATGAGTTTAATTTTGCTAAGTTTCATAGACAACCTCGTGATAGGAGACCACCTAGTAAGGATGAGATTATTGGTCTTGCTTCCATTGCTCTGCCTCCTACTGATCCGTTAGAACAATATTTGCTAGACCATGAAAATGATATGTTTATGAAGGAAAGAAGGAAATAGATGAAGTTTTCCTTCAACGGGAACCTATGCTGAAACATAATCTTCCAGTTGAAATTCTTGGGGATCCCCTTCCACCAAGGGTGATCCCGTGTTTGAACTCAAACCATTACCTGATAATCTTAAGTATGCTTATCTTGATGAAAAGAAAATATATCCTGTTATTATTAGTGCTAACCTTTCAGAGCAAGAAGAAGAAAGATTATTGAAAACTCTGAAGAAGCACTGAGCTACTATTGGATATACTCTGGATGATCTTAAGGGTGTTAGTCCCACATTATGCCAACACAAAATTAAACTGGAGGACGATGCCAAACCAGTTATAGATCCTCAACGACGACTGAATCCCAAGATGAAAGAAGTGGTAAGAAAGGAGATACTAAAGCTCCTTGAGGCAGGTATAATTTATCCCGTTGATGATAGTTATTGGGTAAGCCCTGTCCATTGTGTTCCTAAAAAGGGAGGTATTATCGTTGTTCCTAATGATAAAGATGAATTGATCCCGCAAAGAATTATTATAGGTTATAGGATGGTAATTTATTGTCGTAAATAAAAAAGGCTACTAAGAAAGATCATTACCCTTTACGTTTTATTGATCAAATGCTAGAAAGACTATCGAAACACACACTTTTTTTGCTTTCTAGATGGTTATTCTGGTTTCTCTCAAATAACTGTGTCAGCAGGGGATCAATCAAAAACTACTTTTACTTGCCCTTTCGGTACTTTTGCTTATAGACGTATGCCTTTTGGTTTATGTAATGCACCTGCTACCTTTCAAAGATGCATGATGGCTATATTCTCTGATTTTTGTGAAAAGATTTGTGAGGTATTCATGGATGACTTCTCCGTTTATGGATCCTCTTTTGATGATTGTTTGAGCAACCTTGATCGAGTTTTGCAAAGATGCGAAGACACTAGTCTCGTCCGGAATTGGGAAAAGTGTCACTTTATGGTTAATGAAGGCATTGTCTTGGGGCACAAGATTTCCGAGAGAGGTATTGAAGTTGACAAAGCCAAAGTTGATGCTATTGAAAAGATGCCATGTCCCAAGGACATAAAAGGTATAAGAAGTTTCCTTGGTCATGCCGGTTTTTATAGGAGGTTCATTAAGGACTTTTCTAAAATCACTAGGCCTCTAACTAATTTATTGCAAAAAGATATTCCTTTTGTCTTTGATGATGATTGTGTAGAAGCATTTGAAATACTTAAGAAAGCTATGATAACTACACCTATTGTTCAGCCACCTGGTTGGAATTTACCTTTTGAAATTATGTGTGATGCTAGTGATTATGCTGTAGGTGCTATTCTAGGGCAAAGAGTTGATAAGAAATTGAATGTTATCCAGTATGCTAGTAAGACTCTTCATACTGTGAAGAGAAATTATGCTACTACTGAAAAAGAGTTCTTAGCAGTTGTGTTTGCATGTGATAAGTTTAAACCTTATATTGTTGATTCCAAAGTTACTATTCATACTGATCATGTTGCTATTAAATATCTTATGGAAAAGAAAGATGCTAAGCCTAGGCTCATTAGTGGGTTCTCCTGCTCCAAGAATTTGATTTGCATATTATTGATAGAAAGGGAGCTGAGAACCCCATTGCAGACAACTTGTCTAGGTTAGAGAATGTTCTTGATGACCCACTGCCTATTGATGATAGCTTTCCTGATGAACAATTAGCGGTCGTTAATGCTTCTCGTACTGCTCCTTGGTATGCTGATTATTCTAATTACATTGTTGCTAAATTTATACAGCCTAGTTTCACATACCAGCAAAAGAAAAAGTTCTTTTATGATTTAAGACATTACTTTTGGGATGATCCACACCTTTATAAAGAAGGAGTAGATGGTGTTATTAGACGTTGTGTGCCTGAGCATGAATAGGAACAGATCCTACGCAAGTGTCACTCTGAATCTTATGGAGGACACCACACTGGAGATAGAACTGCACACAAGGTACTACAATCTGGTTTTTATTGGCCTACTCTCTTCAAAGATCCTCGTAAGTTTGTCTTATCTTGTGATGAATGTCAAAGAATAGGTAACATTAGTAGACGTCAATAAATGCCTATGAACTACTCTCTTGTTATTGAACCGTTTGATGTTTGGGGCTTTGATTATATGGGACCTTTTCCTGGCTCTAATGGTTACACACATATTTTAGTTGATGTTGATTACGTTACTAAGTGGGTAGAAGCTATTCCAACTAGTAGTGCTGATCATAACACTTCTATTAAAATGCTTAAAGAGGTTATTTTTCTGAGGTTTGGAGTCCCTAGATATCTTATGACTAATGGTGGTTCACATTTTATTCATGGTGCTTTCCATAAGATGCTTGCTAAGTATGATGTCAATCATAGAATCGCATCTCCCTGTCACCCGCAGTCTACTGGTCAAGTAGAGTTGAGCAATAGAGAGCTCAAATTAATTTTGCAAAAGATTGTGAATAGATCTAGAAAGATTTGGTCCAAAAAACTTGATGATGCATTATGGGCCTATAGAACTGCATACAAAAATCCTATGGGTATGTGTCCATATAAGATGGTTTATGGAAAAGTGTGTCATTTAACTCTTGAACTTGAACATAAAGCATATTGGGCTATTAAAGAGCTCAACTATGACTTCAAACTTGCCGGTGAGAATAGGTTGTTTGATATTAGCTCACTTGATGAATGGAGACCCCAAGCCTATGAGAATTCTAAGCTATTCAAAGAAAAAGTCAAACGCTGGCATGACATAAGGATACAAAAGAGTGAGTTTAACGTAGGAGATTATGTGTTATTATTCAACTCTCGTTTAAGATTTTTTGCAGGAAAACTTCTCTCTAAATGGGAAGGTCCTTACGTTATCAAGGAGGTCTATTGTTCTGGTGCCATAAAAATCAACAACTTCGAAGGCACAAGTCCGAGTGTGGCAAACGGTCAAAGAATTAAACATTATATTTCAGGTAATCCTATCAATGTTGAAACTAATATTATTGAAACCGTAACCCCGGAGGAATATATAAGGGACACTTTCCAGAATGTTCCAGACTCCGAAAAGGAATAGGTATGTGGTACGGTAAGTATACAGACTCCAAAACAACTCCAATGGCAATTTTTATCAGTTTTGGAATATTTAAGAATTTTAGGAAGAAAGAAGTAGTCCGAAATGGCACGAGGCCCCCAAGAGAGTGGAGGGCGTGCCCACCCTTACTGGGCGCGCCCCCTGCTGTCTCGTGGGCACCTCGTGTGCCTCCTGGACTCTGTTTTCTTGCACGTTACGTATTTTGGTCGGTAAAAATTCATTATATATACTCCCGAAGGTTTTCACCACCGTATCACGCAAATATCCTCTTTTTTCGTTTCTAGCTGTTCCTGTTGCAGATTAGAAGCAAGATGTCTTCTCAGGAGTCAGTTGGGGAGAGTCGGGTGTCTCACCAAACACCAGGTCCAGGAGCAAATAGCGATGCTTATCACTTTGGACCATCAACGGAGGATGAGATGGAGGCTGATTTGAAAAGGATAGATGCCATGGAGGAAGATCAAGAAGTTAACTCTCGTCTTCAAGCAGAATTCATGATGGGGGAACTACCTAGCTTGGCTATCCCAACTTCGGTCATCCTTTCCAACTTTAGATTTCTTTCTTACGAAAATATATGAAAAAGAGCTTCGCTTGTTCTCCAGAAGCTATGCAGCATCCTTGGGTAAAGGGAGCTTTGGCCGTTACGGGCAAGCTCCATAAAGAAATTATGGAGCTCAAACAACAAGTCAATAAGCTCGAGGAGGAGAACCGTATCCAAAAGGGCATCATCGCCAAGAAGATCATAACACCAACCGTGAAGAAGGAGACATAATCACATGGGTATGGGCACTCCCCTTGGCAACTGTCAAGCTTGGGTGAGGTGCCCCAGTATCGTATCACCATCACACTCCTATCTTTACCATTTTATTTAGCTTGATCCTTTTAGTAGTATCTTGATCTAGTAGAGTGAAGTTTTGATCTCAGGTAGTTTTGAGTTTTGCTTTGTGATCCCTTTATGTAATCGAGTCCGTGAGCTATCTACAATAAAGATTAGTGTTGAGTCAAGGGCTTTGCTATGTTGCTATGATCTTGAGGAAGTAGAAAGAATAAAAGAGTTCATATTGATCTTATGGTTAGTGATGACTTCACACATAGAAAGTATGAGGAATCAAAGTTGTTGAGAGTTGATAAATGTAGTTTTGGTCATCATTGCAATTAATAGGAAGTGATAAGGAACGGGAGGTTCACATATAAATATATTATCTTGGACACCTTTTATGATTGGGAGCACTCATTAAGTATGACATGCTAAAAGAGTTGACGTTGGACAAGGAAGACAACGTAATGGTTTATGTTTTCTCACATCTCAGTTAAAGTATATTGTCGTTGACCTTCCAAACATGTTGAGCTTGCCTTTCCCCCTCATGCTAGCCAATTTCCTTGCACCAAGTAGAGATACTACTTGTGCTTCCAAATATTCTTAAACCTAGTTTTGCCATGAGAGTCCACCATACTTACCTATGGAACGAGTAATATCCTTAAAGTAAGTTGTCATGTTGCAGGCAATAAAAATTGCTATCTAAATATGTATGACTTATTAGTGCAGAGAAAATAAGCTTTGTACGATCTTGTTGTGGAAGTAATAAAAGCGACGGACTGCATAATAAAGGTCCACATACAAGGGGCAATATAAAGTGACGTTCTTTTGCATTAAGATTTTGTGCATCCAACCCTAAACACACATGACAACCTCTGCTTCCCTCTGCGAAGGGCCTATCTTTTACTTTATGTTTTTATTTTATGCTTGACTCAAGGTGATCCTCACCTTTCCCTTTTTCATTTTATCCTTTGGCAAGCTCCTCGTGTTTGAAAGATCATGATATATATATCCAATTGGATGTAAGTTAGCATGGGCTATTATTGTTGACATCACCTAAAGGTGAATACGTTGGGAGGCAACACAATAAGCCCCTATCTTTCTCAGTGTCCGGCTAAAACTCCATAACCACAAGTATTGCGTGAGTGTTAGCAATTGTAGAAGAATACAAGATAGTTGAGTATGTGAACTTGCTAAAAAGCTCTATTGTTGATTCTTTCTGATGTTGTGATAAATTGCAATTGCTTCAATGACTGAGATAATAGTTTGTTAGATCTCAATGAAGTTTTTGAACCATACTTGACATTGTGAATTGGTTGCTACTTGAGCATAAGAAATCATATGATAAAATCTATATATATTGCTATTATAAGAATGATCATGATGCCCTCATGTCCGTATTTTATTTTTATCGACACCTCTATCTCTAAACATGTAGACATATTTTTCGATTTCGGCTTCCGCTTCAGGACAAGCGAGGTCTAAGCTTGGGGGAGTTGATACGTCCATTTTGCATCATGCTTTTATATCAATATTTATTGCATTATGGGCTGTTATTACACATTATATCTCAATACTTATGGCTATTCTCTCTTATTTTACAAGGTTTACCATGAAGAGGGGGAGTGCCGGCAGCTGGAATTCTGGCTGGAAAAGGAGCAAACATTGGAAACCTATTCTGAACTGCTCCAAAAATCCTGAAACTCCACGAAACCTATTTTTGGAATTAATAAGAATTATTGAGCGGAAGAAATACACTAGGGGGCCCACACCGTATCCAGGAGGGTGGGGGGCGCGCCCACCCCTACTCGGCATGCCCCTGTCTCCTGGGCCCCTGGTGGCCCGTCTGTGTCCATCTTCTGCTATATGTGGGCTTTTACCCTGGAAAAAATTGTGGGCAAGCTTACGGGACGAAACTCCGCTGCGATGAGGCGGAACCTTGACGGAACCAATCTAGGGCTCTGGCGGAGCTGTTCTGCCGGGGACACTTCCCTCCGGGAGGGGGAAATCATCACCAACGTCATCACCAACGATCCTTTCATCGGGAGGGGGTCAATCTCCATCAACATCTTCACCAGCACCGTCTCCTCTCAAAGCCCTAGTTCATCTCTTGTATCCAATCTTGTAAAAAAACCACAAATTGGTACCTGTTGGTTGCTAGTAGTGTTGATTACTCCTCGTAGTTGATGCTAATTGATTTACTTGGTGGAAGATCGTATGTTCAGATCCTTAATGCATATTATTACTCCTATGATTATGAACATGAATATGCTTTGTGAGTAGTTACGTTTGTTCCTGAGGACATGGGTGAAGTCTTGCTATTAGTAGTCATGTGAATTTGGTATTCGTTCGATATTTTGATGAGATGTATGTTGTCTTTTCCTCTAGTGGTGTGATGTGAACATCAACTACATGACACTTCACCATTATTTGGGCCTAGAGGAAGGTATTGGGAAGTAATAAGTAGATGATGGGTTGCTAGAGAGACAGAAGCTTAAACTCTAGTTTATGCGTTGCTTCGTTAGGGGCTGATTTGGATCCATATGTTTAATGTTGTGGTTAGGTTTACCTTAATACTTCTTTTGTAGTTGCGGATGCTTGCAATACGGGATTATCATAAGTGGGATGCTTGTCCAAGTAAGGGCAGTACCTAAGCACCTGTCCACCCACATATCAAATTATCAAAGTACCGAACGCGAATCATATGAACGTGATGAAAACTAGCTTGACAATAATTCCCATGTGTCCTCGGGAGCTCCTTTCTCATTATTAGAAATTGTCCAGGCTTATCCTTTGCTACACAAGGGATTGGGCCACCTTGCTGCACTTTTTTTACTTTATTTACTTGTTACACGTTATAATTTATCTTATCACAAAACTATCTATTACCTATAATTTCAGTGCTTGCAGAGAAAACCTTACTAAAAACCGCTTATCATTTCCTTCTGCTCCTCGTTGGGTTCGACACTCTTACTTATCTAAACGACTACGATAGATCCCTTACACTTGTGGGTCATCAATGACCTGCTTGCTAAAGGGGTCGAACCAGAGACATTGAACTGGCCAGATCGTTCAAGGACATAGTTCTTCGGGGTTGGTGGAAGCTTGGACCCTGAAACAGGGAAGTGTTTATGGACGTACGAGCAGCTTTAAATACCCGTGAAGAAGCTTCAAAAGTATATTACCGCAGCATAGCAAGGGACATTCATTCCCGATAAAGAGAACGACGAGCTCACAGAGAGAAGGAGGAAAGTGAAGCAGAGCAAACTGCAGAAGCTGAATGTAAGGGTACAAAAGCTAGAGGAACAAGTTGAGAGCCAGCGACCTGTCCAAGCTACCCCAGAAGCTACCCCGCAATCTTAGTGGAGAAGCAGCGTGGCTTCCACCGAGCTCGTTCAGCAGCCTGACTTCACGTCTCCTAGCTACCCCATGGATGCTATCACGGAGGCTCAATAGTGCCAGCTTATGAAGCAATGGCAGAACCTCAAAATCAAGGGGGCTGTCGTCTCTATTGCACCTCCTGAATCCGACACAACTTTTCGCTGCCTTCCAATTCCACAAGGCTATGCTGTTGTGATGGTTGATGAAATAACGGAGGGATTTGAGGAGCTCAAGCTTCACCACCCAACAGGTGAAGGGGAGACTCATCAGGGTCTTGCTTTGAAGACTCCATGTCTATGGCGGAAGGAGCACATCAAGCTTTTGAACTTGATGCCTCCGCCGCCTCCTCCTCCTCCAGCGAGTCAGGGCAATCTGCCTCCTCCTCCTCCTCCTCCTCCGGCGAGTGATCAAGGCACTCTACCTCCTTCTCCGAAGCGTGAGGGCGGCACTCCGCCTCCTTCTCTGCCTGCTCCGGCGCGTTCGAGCAGCCTGCCTCCTCATGTGCCTCGTCAGCAATGCCAGAACACATACGCCGCCGCTCCGGCTATGTCGGCGCGTCAGACCACTCCACCTCCTTCTACTACGCGTCAGTAGCAACAGAAGAGATGCCGCCACTTTGGCGTCCAGCAGTACAGCCAGGGCGAGAGGGAATACAGAGTCATTCCATCTCTCAGGCCTGTAGAGAAGTTACCATACGAGATGACTGTGGAGGAAAATGCGAAGATCGTTGAAGCCCAAGTGAAGGACTACTTTGAAACGCGAATTGCTATGAAGCATCCACCTCCGGAGGTGAAGATAGATCCGGTGAAAGCGAAGCACACTATCAATGCCCTGAGGCGACCACCACCGCCCTCACCGGATAACAACCATCTAGACTGTCTTAAAAAGATATTGCAAGAAGCGTGCCGGTCGGAACCTACTTCAAGTGACAAAAGGTTAAAAGAACTAAGAAGTGGGAAAAAAATTCCCCAGCTCGGAGAACAGGAGAACCAATCGTGACCCCCGCTCAAGGTGTCTAGCGATATCGTTGCAAATCAGCGGTTGATGCTGCCTGGTACCAATCCTGGTGATTACCTGCCCGACGATGTACATTTTGATACAATGGAGGTGGACGAATTCAAATACCAGTATGGGAAGCGTCTTGTCAAAGATTGAACTCTTGCTCTAACAACGATGATGCAAAGATTCCATGAATGGTACATGAAAGCCTGCAGCGAGTCTGGGAAGGATGCTTTGTCAATGAGAATTAAAGATGACCACGACTTCATTTGTCAAGAACTGTTAACTATCGATTTTGCCGAGTTTTTCCAGTTCTACAATCAAAAGGCCCTCGACAAATAAGTACTTCTTTCACTGTATCTATATAAAATTATCCTCACTATATATATATAGCTCAACTCTTTCACTGTATCTATATAAAATTATCCTCACTATATTATGCAGATTGAAGATCGTTGAATGCCAAAAAACCCCAACTCTATGATATGGGTTCATTAACCTGCAAGTGCATCTAGTGCCACCCCTAGTTTGTTTTGGAGTATTGATGACAAACCTGGTTGAGGGACTAATGTATTTGTGAGAATTGCAGGATAACACAGGTTGTAGTCCCTCATTGATTCAGTTTACCTACCGGAGATGACCCCTAAAAATGTGTGAAGACATTGAAGACAATGGTGGTCTATGAAGCTATTCACGTTGAAGACTATGACATGAGAAAGACATCGTGTGAAGATTATGGAGCGTGAAGACTTAGTTGTTTCGTTGTTTCCTTTTCTTCTTTGTTGAGTCATAGGAACCACCGTACTGTTAAGTTGGGTCGAAGTGAACAGAGTCAGAGTGACTGAAGTGATGCTCAACCAAATCCTATGTCTTCGAGCAAAGAGAATGAGAGCAAATCTTATCTAGAGTCGGATGAGTCATCTTTACTTATAGCCCAAGTCAAGCTGCCGCATTTGTTTGAAATCTGACCGTTGAGACACGTGTTAGTTCCTTAGTGACCCAGGGTCATTTTGGACAAATCAGGTCGGGTTGCCCTATGGCTATTAATAGCCCACCCCCTACACCAATAATTGTTGGCTGCTCAGAGTTAGTACACGACTTTTGTCGTTTGAGAGCAACCCACCTCCGAAGCATTTGAGAGAGAATCCTTGCGAGGACAAAGCCCAAACCACCCAGAGCCCAAAGAGTGTTTGGCATCACCAAAGTCTTTCTGTCCGCGTGATCTGAAGACTTGTTACACATGAGGACTATGAATCCTCCAGCCAGTTAGGCGTCGCGTTCTGAGCATCCAAGAGTCACTGTGGATTGCCGGTGAATGAAATCTGTGACGGTTTGGAAGTCTACCTTGAAGACTTACCAGAGTGATTGGGCGGGGACTAGGTATCCTTAGCTCAAGGGGAATAAGGTGAAGACGCGGTCTTCTGAGTTGATTCTCAGCCTCCCTAACCACACGTACAGTTGTCACAACAACTGGAACTGGTCGAAAAAATCTCTGTCCTCCCGAAGCTACTAGTTCTATCTCTCAGTTCTCTTTACTTACAGTTTGTCTTCGTGAATTCATTGCCTGCTTGCATTATCTGTTTGACTTCACTGTGTGACTACTTGTCATGATTGGCTTCATACTATTTTCCATCTTGATCCTTACTACCTAGCTGTTGATAGTCTTCGTGCTTCCACTTCATTGAATACTTGATTATGGCTTGTCTAGTGTAGTCTACCTTCTGCTACATTCGGATAGTGTCATTTCTATTGTTTGTTTTTGAAACTCTCATGTTTTGAAGACTTGCATAAAAATCACCTATTCACCCCCCCTCTAGTCGATAACTAGCTCTTTCAATTGGTATTAGAGCAAGGTACTCGCTTGTTTTGTGTGATTCGGTTTAACCACCTGGAGTTTTTGCTATGTCAACTACAGGGATAATCAAAGTCTCCGCTACGTGCCCCATCTTTGATGGCACTGAGTATCCCTACTGGAAGAACAAGATGCGCATGCATCTTGAAGCCATTGATGTCGATTTGTGGTATGTCGTCAAGAATGGCGTTCCCAAGACTAGTGAAGGTGTCACCCCTACTGATGTCAAGAAGTTCGTTCAACTGGACTCTACCACAAAGAACATCATCTGTGGTCACCTGACCACAGGACAGTATGGCCGTGTGAGTGCTCTGTAAACATCGAAGCTAGTCTGGGACTGGCTCTCCAAGGTCAATGAAGGCATCTCAACTCAGTGAGATCAAAGGATCAGTGTTCTCCGCAACCTCTTCAACCGCTTCAAGAGACACGAAAATGAGAACGTCCAACTCACATTTGATCGCCTCACTGATATCACAAATGAGCTCCAAGCACTCGGTACCACTGAGATCATGAATCATGAAATAATCAAGATGCTACTGAGATCACTTGACAGCTCATTTGACACCTTAGCCCTGATGATACAAGAACTCCTTGACTTCAAGACTCTCGATCCGTCTGACATACTTGAGAGGCTCAACACACATGAGTTCCAGCTATCTGAGAAACGAGATATCTGTGGCCCCAACTATGGCCAAACTCGCGCTTTGAAGGGAAAGGCTGCTGCTTCCTCATCTGAAGAAGAATCTGACTGCAGTTCTGGTGATCTTGAAGACACTGGAAAGGAGCTTGCTATGCTTGTGAAGAAGTTCCAGAAATTCACCAAGAAGAAAGGCTTCAGAAAGTCTTCACGATCCAGCTCAAGGAATGATGAAGCTTCCACCCATGACCACAAGAAGAGAACCTGCCACAAGTGCAAGAAACCTGGTCACTACATCTCTGAGTGTCCACAGTGGGACAATGAGAATAAGAAGAAGAAGAGCAAAGAATATGATTCTGATGACAACAAGAAGTAGAAATCCTCAAAGTCGTCTTCCAAGTCTTCTTCCAAGTCTTCATCACACAAGAAGAGCGCATCTGGCAAGGCTCGTGCTTTTGTTGGCAAGGAGATGGATTCAAAGGAGGAGTCTGCTTCTGAGGAGGCGGAGGTGGAGTCTGAGGAGGAGTTCGACTCTGGTGTTGCGAGTCTGGCCCTAGCTACAGCCTACATCGCCAAGTCCATCTTCATCACTGAAGACAATGGCCACATCACCAACGCTGATGATAATGACAAGGACGACTCGGCTCCCACCTACTACTTCATGGCACGTGGTGCCAAGGTAAAATCACGCGATGCTTACTTTCAAACATCAAGTGAAGATGACTCTGATGGTGAATCCAAACCTAGTTACAAAACACTTGCTAAAATTGCAACTGAACAACAGAAAACTATGGAACATATTCAAAAACTGCTAGACAAAAGCGATGACCTGTTGGACGCGGAAATGACCCGATCTCAGTCCTTAATTGAATACATCAAAAATCTTCATATTAAGTACGAAGAACTTGAAAGTCGTCGTGAAACGCTCACAACTACTCATGAAAAGCTTTCTTACGATTATCTTCAAAGGAAGCAAGATCTTGAGAAATTGAGAGCGATTCATGATGATCTTCAAAAAGAGAACGAGTCACTTCGCGCTCAACAGACCAGTCCCGCTCAGGAAGGATTTGAACCACCATGTCTAAAATGCATTGAGCGTGATAACGCTGCTTCTATTGCTGAATGTTCTACTGCTACTACTGTTGCAATATCTTCAACTGCTTATGTGGTAACTAACCCCTCTGCTGAGGATACCACTACTATTGTTGATGAGAATGCTAGGTTGAAGACATTGCTTGAGACAGGGGTGTACAAAAGTCTCAAAGGGCATCAGACATTATGTGATGTCCTCAAAAAGCAGATTCTGAACCGAAATCCTAGGAAAGAGGGTGTTCGGTTCGAGAGGAAAATGAATGTTAATGGGTCGTACTGGAAGCCTAAGTAGTACCCCAAAACCACATGGGTTGCTGCAAAGGAACCTTCAGTAGATCCATCCACCTTATCTGGTTTCACTTGTGCTAACCCCATTATCATTGATGAATCCTTTGATGCAAACTATAAAATGTTTAAGAATCAGAATGGCGAAGTGTTTGCCAGGTATATTGGTACTAACTGCAGGAATGGGCCACCTATGAAGAAGATATGGGTACCCAAAAGTTGTCTTGAGAATCTTCCAGTGAATGTCATCATGACACCACCTGTGAAGAAGACAAACTCCATACCAAAGGCTTCATATGGTCCAAAAGCTTCATACAGACCGAGGACTCATCTGAGTCACCCTAACATCAATGTTTTGCAGGGAAATCATACTCAGACCCATGAATATGAGCGTGTTTCCTCAAACCGCTATGTTCATAGAACTAAGAACTTTTCTGCTTATTCCTATGAGTATTATTCACCTCCTTCAAGGCTATTTACTAGGGCTCCAAAGCCGAAGTTCTCAGATGCTGCACTTAGACTCATTGCTTCTAAGCCACCCCTAAAAATGTGGGTGGTTAAGAAAACTTAACTCTCTTTTGCAGGGAAAGGTCTCCAGTCGAAAATCAAAGGCGTCCAATACTAATGCTGGGGACCTTAAACATCTTGTGGGGCGCAAGATAAAATGCCAAAATGGTCTGACTATTTATTTCGTTCCGGGATTCCTTGACACTCATCCTATCTATCCTAAACACGATCGAAATTTCCATGTTCCACTTCTTCATCAAATGTTTATGCTTCACAACTCGCTTGGTGAAGCCTATCCCCCAAACTGCACTGTAGGCTATGACACCTCGTACTTCAGAATGGATTATGGACAGTGGATGCACTAACCACATGACTGGCGATCGAAGTCTTCTGATGGATTCAACACTACATCCATCAGACAAGAGTCATATCACATTTGCTGACACTGGTAAAAGCAAGGTATTGGGTCTAGGTAGAGTTGCAATATCAAGGGATCAACACATGGATAAAGTGATGCTTATTGAATCCATTGGTTTCAACTTAATGTCTGTCTCAATGCTTTGTGACTTAAACATGATTGTGCTATTTGGAAAATGTCGATGCCTTGTGCTAATGGAATCTGACAAGTCTCTAGTCTTTGAAGGGTATCCGAAATATGATCTATATATGGTAGATTTCTCAGCAGGACCACAGATGGCCGTATGTCTTCTAGCAAAAGCTTTAGAGTGTTGGCTTTGGCATCGAAGGCTAGGGCATGCTGGCATGAGCAACTTGCACACTCTCACAAAGAAGAAGCACGTCATAGGCATCGAGGGCGTCAAATTCAAGAAAGATCATCTATGTGGTGCCTGCGAAACTGGAAAGATGACTAGGGCCAAGCATCCCTCGAAGACAATCATGACTGCATCTCAACCCTTGGAGCTGCTGCACATGGATTTATTTGGCCCTACCCACTACTCTACCCTCACTACCACTTCTTGCCTCTATGGTTTCGTCATTGTTGATGATTATTCGAGATATACTTGGGTGCATATAATACTCTACAAGAGTGAAGTGCAGGATGTCTTCAGACGCTTTGCCAATCATGCCATGACGAACTATGGCGTCAAGATCAAGCATATCAGATGTGACAACAACACTGAGTTCAACAACACCGGCGTCGACCTTTATCTGGATACTATGGTCATCACTCATGAGTTCTCAGCTCCATACACACCTCCGCAGAATGGCATCGTGGAGTGCAAGAGAAGAACCCTTATTGAGATGGCCCAAACAATGCTCGATGAGTACAAGACTCCACGGATGTTCTGGCCTGAAGCCATTGATACTGCATGCCACGTCATCAACCGTGTTTATCTTCACAAGCATCTGAAGAAAACGTCCTATCAACTCCTGACTGGTAAGAAGCCAAATGTAAGCTACTTCAGAGTATTTAGTGCTAGGTGCTGGATCAAGGATCCACATCACACTTCAAAATTTGCACCGAAAGCACATGAAGGTTTTATGCTTGGTCACGGAAAGGATTCACACTCCTACAGAGTCTTCAACCTATTTCACTATAAAGTGGCTGAAACTGTCGATGTGTGGTTCGATGAGACTAATGGCTGGCAAAGAGAGCACCTGCCAAATGTGCTAGATGAAGTACCTCGAAGTGAATCAATCAAGCAGATGGGAATTGGAGAGATCATACCGTCTGAAGCTCAGATTAAAGAAGAACTTAACATTTCTGCACCTAATCAACCTGAAGGCAATGCTCAGCCTGAAGACAATTTCCCAAATGACGACATTGATCAACAAGAGCAAAATCTTAGTCTTGTTCATCCTCGTGTTGCAAATTAAGTACAAATTGAGAAGATAATTGACAGCATCAATGCACCTGGTTCACTCACTCGTTCAAGAGCTACTCAAAGAGCAACATAGCTAACCAATTTCTATGGGCATTTTGCATTCGTCTTAATCTCTGAACCCAAGAAAGTTGCTGAAGCCTTCATGGAAGCTATGCAAGAAGAGATTCAATAGTTCGAGCTAAACAATGTGTGGGAATTGGTCAAGCGTCCTGATCCTCAGAAGCACAATATCATTGGCACCAAATGGATATATCGCAACAAGCAAGATGAGCATGGTCAAGTTGTCAGAAACAAGGCTCATCTCGTTGCACAAGGTTACACTCAAGTGGAAGGGATTGACTTCGTTGAAACATTTGCTCTGGTGGCTAGGCTTGAAGCCATTCGCATACTACTAGCCTATGGAAATCATCACAACATCCTTCTATATCAAATGAATGTAAAGAGTGCCTTTCTCAATGGAAAGATTGAAGAAGAAGTTTATGTTGCACAACCTCCTGGCTTTGAAGATCCAAAACATGCTAATATGGTATACAAACTCAACAAGGCATTGTATAGCCTCAAACAAGCCCCTAGTGCTTGGTATGACACGCTGAAAGACTTCCAGAAGAGCAAAGGCTTCAAACCTAGTTCACTAGATCCTACACTCTTCACGACGACATATGATGGTGAACTATTTGTGTGCCAAATCTATGTGGATGACATTATCTTCGGCTGCACCATCAAGAAATACAGTGATGAGTTTGGTCACATGATGCAAGAGCAATATCAGATGTCCATGATGGGCGAGCTGAAGTTCTTCCTGGGTCTCCAAATCCGTCAGCAACGCAATGGCATCTTCATATCTCAATAAAAATACCTCAAAGATTGCCTAAAGAATTTTGGAATGCAAGATTGCAAAGGATACACGACGCCAATGCCAACTAAAAGTCATCTGGGTCCCGACGCCAATGGTAAAGAGTTCGATCAAAAGGTATACCGCTCCATGATTGGTTCTTTGCTTTATTTATGTGCATCTAGGCTAGATATAATGCTTAGTGTTTGCATGTGTGTCCGATTCCAAGCGGCACCAAAGGAATCGCATCACTTATCTATGAAGCGAATTCTTCGATATTTGGCTTACACCCCAACACTAGGATTATGGTATCGAAAGGGCTCAGAGTTTGATCTAGTTGGATTCTCAGATGCTGATTATACTGGTGACAAGGTTGATCACAAGTCCACATCAGGCACATGTCACTTTCTGGGACGATCTCTTGTCTTTTGATCTTCAAAGAAGCATAACTGTGTATCTCTCTCCACTGTTGAATCTGAATACATTGCTGCTGGATCTTGTTGTGCTCAGCTTCTCTGGATGAAGTAAACTCTCAAGGACTATGGTATACACCTGAAGAATGTGCCACTCTACTATGACAATGAGAGCACCATCAAGATTGCGAACAACCCAATTCAACTCGAAGACAAAGCACATTGAAATTTTTCATCACTTTCTCAGAGATCATGTCATGAAGGAAGATATTGATATCATTCATGTCAACAATGAAGAGCAATTGGCTGATATCTTCACCAAGCCCTTGGATGAGAAAAGGTTTTGCAAGTTGCGGTGTGAGCTAAATATATTGGAATCCTCAAATGTCCTGTGATTGGGCACACATCCTAACACTTATGAATTTTGATGACTTAGATGTGAAACACACTAAGTAATGTATATCTTCAATCAATGAAGACATACCCTCTAAGTGTGAATACATTAATGTGGAATTTGACTTTGGAGCGCCACGATAATTGTGCGCCGTGTCTGGGTCTAATACTTCCTATACTGTGGGTAACGCCACCACCAAACTTTTGTTCGAAGTGTTTCCATTGGCGTTATGATTGCAAAGTCTTCGTATTTGATTTGTCTTCATCCCTGACTTATATTCAAGTTTATCTTCATCTTGTTGATTTGTCTTATACATATTTGTGTTCTGTGCTCTACATCATTCACTTATAGCTATGACTTCATGCTGAATCTTTTGATCTAAGTGAATGTGATCGGACCCTAACCTATCTATTCTTCTACCTCAACTTTATCTGTCCAAATCATATGCATTATATTGAAAACTGTCGATTGTCTTCACTGAGACCTTGTCAGCTGAAGTCAATCTGACAAATATTTATATCTGGTTCTAATGCTATATCCTTATTGCCTGAAAGCTGGAGAATTCGGAACGACCACCCCGACAATCCAGGCGTGCGTGGGAACATGGAACAACTTCCAAGGTGTTGCATGCTTGCCACGTGCCGTTCTGATGTGAACCGCCAGGGGCACCTGCGTAATTACGCTGTGCCGTCCCTTTACTTATAAATACCCATCACATCACGGTCAAAATTCTTCTTCCACCTCGCCACCTCTCGCAAACCCTAGCGCCACCGCTAGCTCTCGACGACGCTGGTGACGAAGCGCTTTGCTGCCGCGACTTCACCGATGCCATCCTCAAGCAGGCCGTGGACCTCATCTTCTTCGTCGCCGCCGTAGGTGTCTTCCATCGCCAAGTTAGGGCACGGAAGATCGAACTGCTCGGCCTCCAACTTCGCTCCATCTAGAAGTTCTTCGTGTGGTAATTAAAACTCACTTTTTACCATCTTTTTGATCTGATAGAGTCATCCTTCTTCACCAAAAGAGGTTTCTAGATCTCCAAAGTTGAATCTATCTCTTTCTGCATCTCATACCATGCCTAGTCTGTTCACTTATGCTTCTCTACAACTTAGATTCCTCACTTGTACTTATTCTTTGATTCGTACAAATCTGGAACCAACTCTCAATAAATAAGTGACTGTCTTCGCGCTATGAGGTCAATGTCTTCAAACTGATTTATCTTCAAAATCTTCTGAGAATGCATATGACCTCTTCCCCTTCCCTCGCACCTCTAATGCTGTCACAGGTACATGTCTATGGGAGAATCCCTTGTTTCTCATAGTCTGCATTCATTTGCTGACTTCTTACAGAGTCACATAAATTCTCCTGAAGCCAGTTCTTGTCTGACCAGCCATCGGAAGCCCTTGCTAGTTCTGAAGCCTTTTAGGTTAAGCTTCATGGCTATAGAAAAGTCAGCTAGAAAGGGTGGCAGACAACACCGTGGGAATACTTCCAAAGATTTGCCACCTGATCTGCACTAATTGTACAAGACAGACTCTGAGGAGACTTATGGTGAATGCAAGAATCAAATCCAATGGATTCGCATATATTGGGCGGAGGAATGGTTCAAGTATAGATTTGTCACAGAAGAGTATGCCATCAAGCGACCCTGGGGAGATATACTATACAAAAATCTTCCTCCCAGGTTCAAGACTGAAGGTATTGAGCAAAGCTTCTATCCGTGCATGGTTCGCGGACCACAGCCAGAGAATGCTGACCCTTCATCTCTGTAGTGGAGTCACAAAGACAATCTGTTCAAGCGCAACTTCAATTTCGCAAAATACTCTGCTGTGAAGAACAAGAAGGCATTTGGACTTGACTTCAACCCAGGTCCGTCTGCTCCTCGGGAAGATGGCACCCGTGAAGCCAATGAGAATAGAATCGGCCCCTTCTACAACCTCGAAGGCCTCATCACTAACATTGCCGTCCAAGGAGAAAATGTGGATCACTATGGTGATGATGCTGACTCTGATGATGCACCCACTCCTCCTCCTAAGCCGCAGAAGAAAAAGAAATCTAAGGCTTCAAAACCTACTGTTGCACCAAAAGCTTCTCGAGTGAAACCATAGGCAACTTCCCCTCCTGCTCCAAGTAACAATTCTGAAGATGTCTCTCGCATGTCCAAGAAGAAAGAGGCATAGGAGAAAAATGTTCAAAGTTCTAGTCAAGCCCTGACACCTGCTGCCGTTCTGAGGAACGAAACCGAAGCCATTGATCTATCATCAGATGATGAGTGTGGAGATGATGCTCTTGAGCAGTTGATAAATAGCAAGCAAGAGGCGAAGACCTTCAATGATCTACCCCTCTTCGACGTAAACATTCTGGATAACTTCATTGATGAGTGGTTTGACAACCCCAATCTCATCTTTGATGATCTTCAGCTCCCAATTGGCATCAGTGTCTCCTTTCAAGGCGCCATTGCTCCTGAGCTGGCTCAGGCTCAACGGATTGTGGAACTGAAGAACAAAATTGATTTTGAGAAAGACCAGTTCAAGAAGCATGTGTCCAAGCTTAGTGTGGCTGATGTTCAAAACTTCAAGTTGATGCTGCATGACCTCAAGGATGCATTTCACAAGAAGTGCGAAGAAGCGAAAGCTTCACGAGAGCAAATGAAGAATCTAGCTACCAAGTGTGTTCAAGCTTACAATGAAGCTGAGAAGCGCAAGACACTTGGGCATCCTGGCATCGACCCCAAGCTGGCTGCCAAGAAGACGAAGCGGTTGTGGCCCAAACTGAAGCACCAAGACTGGAAGAACCTCACAATGTCTTCCCTGCCAGTATGACAGGCTCGAAGCCTAAGGTCCCCACAGTGGCTTCAGAACAGAAGAAAACCAGGGCAGCTGAAGCCGAAGCTAGAAAGCGCAAACTCAAGAAGACCACTGACGATGCACCACCCACCAAGAAAAAAAGACCAAGAAGAAAGATCGGGCTGCTCCCACAGAGCCCCTCATTTTTCGAACCCATAGCTTTTGCTCATCCTACATCCGAACACCAAGAGAGTCAGTTGATAGTTCATGAGCCTGCTTCCATAGAGGCTCTAAAGCTAAAGAAGTTCCAACCGTTGACCCCATCACGGCTGAAGACATTGGTCCCCAAGACAATGTAGTTGATGATGAAGTCCTTCCTCAGATCAAGCGCCCAACGGTATCATTGCCCGTTCTCATGACCAGCGAACTCATCAGTATTGGTCATCCTTTGATGCCAATCTCTCAGGATGTCTCATGGGCTGATCACCCCCAACCAGCTACACCAAGTCAAGACTCACCTCGAATTCCCCCACCTCAAGTCACCAATCCGGTGCTTGATGATGACAACGACTATGTGGTCCATCCCACTCCAACTCCAAAGGCGTCGCCCGCATTTCGCAGGCTTCGTAGAGGATCAAGGCCGCAAGTCGCTCCGTCAAGCGTTCCAGAAGAAGTGCAACCCAATGTGGCAGCACATCTAGAATTTCCAGAAGCCACTCCTTCTGCAAATGTCTCTGCGTTTGAAGCAAATGTTGCTCAAGACTTATTGGCTGCATCAGCCGAGGAAAATCAAGAACCCCGTCAAGAAGAAGAATGTGTTGCCACACCCCCTACCAACCAAGAAGATGTTCTCGAGGAGAACGTGTCTGTGCCCGACCCTCCAGCTACTCAAGTGGAGGTTCAAATTCCTGAGGCGGCCACCAATAACACTACTAAAGCCAATGACGTTGTCATGGCTGAAGATAATGTGGCACCTGCAATGAACATCGTGCATGAAGCCAATGATGCACCTGCAACAAATGTGCATCCTGACGCCCTTGCTAATGCCACTGCTCCGGTTCCACCACCAAGGCCACACACTATTGAGCAAGCATTTTACCAAGGCGAGCTTGTCACTGTCAGATGACCAATTCTGGTTCCTCCGCCTGCTCCCGGACCACAGTTTGATTATCATGTGGAGCACAAGCCACATGTTTAGAAGCCAAAGCTGAGGCTGCCACGGTTTCTAGGTACTTCATCTGCGCCAGGATCATTCAATGTCAATGGCTTCATTGCACACAACACCTTTTTCGATAGAGCCAAGAACCCATATTCCAAGCCAAGAATATCATCTGATCAGTTCTGGACTTATCAGCAGCGCAACTATTACTCTTGTGCTCTATACAATCAAGGGCGCATATTTCCTCATATGCGTGTGGATTCTGAAGCTATTGCTGGCCTGCCCTGCTTAGAAGAAGCCCTCGACTGTTTTAGAGATATAGGCCTTCTCCAGTTTGTGACAGATAGGAGAATTGGAATAAAGAGCTTCTGCTGCAATTCTATGCAACTCTCCACATTCGCGGCTCCAACAGGGATCCGAAGAAATGGGTCCTTGAGTGGATGACAGGCAATGTCCATCATGAAGCTAAAGCTCTTGATCCCATTGAGCTTACTGGCCTGTGCACTCTAGGTGAACTTTATGAACCTGATTGTCAGCATCACCGGAATGCGTTGGAAAGCATCTTTCGGAAGCCTATGCCCAATATGAGCCAAATGCTGAGTATGATGAAGCCACTATCGCAGGATGCTGAATATCCCAAGGAATTCTTTGTTGAAGACCTAGAGTATCTGCCCTGCACCATCTATCACAATATTAGGCGAACTCTATGGCCCATCAAAGGACATTCTTCCTCAGCAAAGCTAGAAGATGCAATGAAGACATTGGTCTTCTATATTCTCAATGGCATCAGCTTCAATGCTTAGGATATCTTCATTCGCCAATTTGCTGCATCTGGCTCAAACATATTTGCTCTAAAATTCTATGCTCCATGGGTTATGCGACTGATCAAGCTTCACTCTGCTGTTGACTATCAGCCCTCTGCACGCAACCATCTCATATTTCTGCCAGAGGTTGATATGTCGGTCGAAGCCGTTTACCCAAAGCCTGCCAAGGAGGCGATTTATCTACACAATGTCGATCGTCAGAGTTTCTCTCAGCATGTTGAAGGTGTTCAGGCTGCTTCTCATGTTTAGCCACAGAAAATTTGCAAATATGAATTTCGACTTCATTCGCAAAATCTCTCGAGAATTTGTAAAAATGGGCATAACTTTTGCATACTAACTCGGATGAAAAGTTAAATCTGAATTTAACAGGGAAACCCCGTTAAACATTTTCAAAATCCTCAAAAACCAAACAGAAAAAAGTTAGGGGGCTTTTAATATCTGGAGGCAAAAAAATTCATCATATTTCTGTCTTTTTTAATTTTTGTTAAATCTGGTCAAATTATGGTCAAACTAATTATTCAAGAATATTAGTGTTACTAAATAATTATTTCAGTTTTTTGAATTTTGGTCAAATCTGGTCAAATTATGGTCAAACTGTGGTCGAACAATGGTCAAACTAATTATTCAAGAAATATTAGTGTTACTAATTTTTTAGAACAATAGTTTCAAACTCAAACAGTGAAATGTGTGACTTCATGCTCAAGCTAAATTCCTGAGGTTAATAGGATTGACATCTTACTATTGTTAGGAAAACAACAAGTGCAGACTTGGAAACGAGGGAGAATAGAACCCGGAAGTAAAGCGTGCTCAGGCTGGAGTAGTGAGAGGATGGGTGACCGTCCGGGAAGTTAGATGATTTGGAATGATGACGGGTGATTAGAGATTAGAGATTAAATTGAGCAGCGATGAGTGGTGATTAGAGATTTGAGGTTAAAATAATTCAGAAATTTGAAAATTAGGGGAAAATCGATTTTTTTCGGAAAAATTCAAAAAAAATCAGAGATTAGAGATTAGTAGTAGCGCGGGTTTTTACCCACGCTACTACTAATGGACGTAGTAGTAGCGCGGGTGGCACCCGCGCTTCTGCTATATGTTAGCTGTAGCGCCTTATTAGTAGCGCCGGCCCCCGCGCTACTAATAGGCCCAAAACCCGCGTTGCTGCTAGGCTTTTCCCTAGTAGTGCTCGGAAGCGTTCTCGTGTGCTCAATGACCGAGAGCTTCTGATAGCGTTGCATCAGAAACACGACAAGCATCATTACTGTCTAAAGCGTCTGATGCAAAGCCTCTTGGTGGATATCAATCGCATTCGCAACCTTGCCACCAAGAATGCCTTTGTCACTCATGAAACCAGTCGGCGGTCCTGGAAGAGTTTGACATTTCTCAGTGCTGAAGCTGATCTTCAAGATGATGGCTTCACCGAAAGATTCAAGTTTGACACCACTCCTCCCAGGAATGTTGTCTTGCGTCGAACTCCGTCCCTTGAAGATTCAGAGTACTCCTCCTCCGTGGCAATCGTTAATGATAGAGTCCTTGATGACGCCGATGATGCTACCATCCGACTCCAACTTCGGTGTATATCGACACTGCACCAAGTTCGTCTGCACCACCAAACCTCAACGAGGACCCTGCTGCCTCTCCTTCTCCTCATGGGAACAAGTAGAGACTATGTCTTCAAACCTTTTTGGTCCTTACTGACAAAAGGGGGAGAAGCATGTGTTGATAGTCTTCAAGCGGGTCCATATGGGTGGTTGCTATACCTTTGCCTAGTGTTTACAACTCTCTCTTTTGATACATTTGGTTCTTTGAGTTGTAACACTTAAACTTGATGGTCGTCTGCTACTTTTTCTCCTATTCCGTGATGCGACGATAAATTTCGCATGTGTGATGATAAATCCCACATGAAGTCATTCCGCAGACGTCCATTTTTCGTTATGCATGTCATTATACCTGTATATCTGTTCATGCATGATGTATTGTCTTCATATGCTGAAGAGGATCTCCACAAGTAGAACCTGCCATGTGCATTTGCATTCCAACGCAAAACATTTATATGCACATCTTCTGGGGGAGACTTTTTGCCACCTATGAAGACAATATCTTAATCCTTTACAATTTCACATACTTTTATCCCCGTTGAAAACTTCACCCAGTTTGTCATCAATAACCAAAAAGGGGGAGATTGTAAGTGCATCTAGTGCGACCCCTAGTTGGTTTTGGAGTATTGACGACAAACCTGGTTGAGGAACTAATGTATTTGTGAGAATTGCAGGATAACACAGGTTGTAGTCCCTCATTGATTCGGTTTACCTACTGGAAATGACCTGTAAAATGTGTCAAGACATTGAAGACAATGGTGGTCTGTGAAGCTATTCACGTTGAAGACTATGACATGAGAAGACATCACATGAAGATTATGGAGCACGAAGACTTAGTTGTTTCGTTGTTTCCTTTTCTTCTTTGTTGAGTCATAGGAACCACCGTACTAAGTGGGGTCCAAGTGAACAAAGTCAGAGTGACTGAAGTGATGCTCAACAAAATCCTATGTCTTCGAGCGAAGACAATGAGACCAAATCTTATCCAGAGTTGGATGAGTCATCTTTACTTGTAGCCCAAGTCAAGCTGTCGCGTGTGTTTGAAATCTGACCGTTGAGACACGTGTTAGTTCCTTAGTGACCTAGGGTCATACCGGACAAATCAGGTCGGGTTGCCCTGTGGCTATAAATAGCCCACCCCCTACACCATAAATTGGTGGCTGCTCAGAGTTAGTACACGGCTTTTGTCGCTTGAGAGCAACCCACCTCCAAAGCATTCGAGAGAGAATCCTTGCGAGGACAAAGTGTGTTTGGCATCACTAAACTCTTTCTGTCGCGTGATCTGAAGACTTGTTACACTTGAGGACTGTGAATCCTCCAGCTTGATAGGCGTCGCGTTCTGAGCATCCAAGAGTCATTGTGGATTGCCGGTGAACGAAGTCTATGAAGGTTTGGAAGTCTACCTTGAAGACTTAACAGAGTGATTGGGCGGGGACTAGGTGTCCTTAGCACAAGGGAAATAAGGTGAAGACGCGGTCTTTTGAGTTGAATCTCAGCCTCGCTAACCAGATGTACAATTGTCACAGCAACTGCTACTGGTCGATCAAATCTCTGTCCTCCCGAAGCTACTGGTTCTATCTCTCACTTCTCGTTACTTACAGTTTGTCTTGGTGAAGTCATTGCCTGCTTGCATTATCTATTTGACTTCACTTTGTGACTACTTGTCCTGATTGCCTTCATACTATCTTCCATCTTGTTCCTTACTACCTAGCCGCTGATAGTCTTCGTGCTTCCACTTCATTGAATACTTGACTATGGCTTGTCTAGTGTAGTCTACCTTCCGCTGCATTCGAATAGTGTCATTTCTATTGTTTGTCTTCGAAACTCTCATGTTTTGAAGACTTTCATAAAAATCGCCTATTCACCCCCCCTCTAGTCGATAACTAGCTCTTTCATAACCTAAATATCATACATGAATATACGGTTCAAAATAATGTCACAGAAACCAAGGGCAACTTGCTACAATTGTTGCTCAAAAGTTAGAGCAAAGATAAAATATTCTTTCCTTACAACTTCAAGTGAGTGTTACTGTCTTGTGCACTTTGGCTTTCCCTTATTACTCGAGGTTATAGTCATGTAACTGATGAGTTGTGCATGCGTGCGCAGCTTCCACTTTATTCTCCTAGTGATTAAACTTGAGCATGGAGAAGTAATCGTCTTAGACTCAAGGCGAAAAGATCCCAAGGACTATGCGGACATGACTCGAATGCTCTAGAAGTAAGTTCAATCGATCATTATCGCACCATATTGGCAACTTTGTTCATTTCCTGATATCAAGTAATTATTTTCTTTGTCTGGCAAGGTTTTGGAAAGAGTTCACCGCAATTTCTCCGGGAATGCCGACCGAGCTGACATTTAAACAGTCGAAAGTAAGTACTATACTACCTAGTTCCGCGCATCTCCTATTGATTCTAGCTAGTTTCATCAATACCATTTAGCATGCTTGCTTATCAGTTTGATTGATTCTATTTCTCGTAAAGTGCTTGTGGCGGGAAGGCGGCAATGATTTCTGTGGATACTATGTTTACCAGTTCATCTACAACTTGACGGCCTAGAATAAGCGGTGCTACTCAGAAAAACAGTATGAAGTGTGTAAGCAAAAATATTCACATATGTATTTTGTTACCATCATTTGTGTTGAGTTTCATTCATACAACTTTATTGACCCTCTTCTTTGATTTAGATCAGGTAGATGCGGGATGAGCTCCTACCACATGATCACATAAAAGCAATTCAAGAGGAATTGGCGGCTTTCTTTCTTGACCACGTCATCAATAGAGCCGGAGAATACTATGTGGAGCTTGACTCTAGATGTTAGGGATTGTAATAGATCTTATATTGTATATGTAGCTAGTAGCGTCGGATAGACATACAAATCTTGTTGTTCGACCAATCTCTCAGAGAAGGAGAGGTCGATCACTTCTCTCTGTATATGTTCATGACGATCTTCTGTACTTAATGGTTTCCTTCATTTTCTTACTAGCTAGCATGTCGAGTCCTCTCTATACGTATAGTACGTAGAGTCGACCAAGCACGGAGATAAGAGAGGTCACTTCTCCCTATTAGCTAGCTAACACAACATATGAAACCCCTAATAAAATTAACCCTCCAAAACCCCCAACCCCCCCCCCTTCAAAAAACCCCCAGCTCCTGAGCTGCTGACGCGTGGATGCCTTTTGGTCCCAGTTTGTGTTACCAACCGGGACCAAAGGCCTTTTTTCCAGGGCTCACCGCAGCGGCCACGTGGAGCCCCACATGTCCCGGTGCATGAGCGAACCGGGACTAAAGGTCATGGGCTTTAGTCCCGACCCTTTAGTCCCGGTTCCGGAACCGGGACAAATGGGCATCTGGAACCGGGACAAATGGGCCTTTTTCCACTATTGTTAAGATGGTAGCAACAACTTCAGTTGTTGTCTTCAAGCATCGAGAAACCTCAAATAGTTGCTGCAATTTTCTATGTTTCCTAAAGAAATGCTTGCTGAAAAATTGCCAGAAGTTTACAAATAAAATATAACATAAGAGCATGTTATTAAAGACAAATGATATTACCAAAAGATGAAATCGAGTTGAGAACAATAACTGTATTCTGGGTAATATAGTTTCGAACCCTGGTTTTTAACTAAGGTAAGTGAAATGTTTTAATAAAAAAATTGTTGTTTACTCGGCTCTTGGTGCTAGTGCTTCTTGAGAAAACTTCAAAGCTTCATGTAATTTTCCCACCTGAATCCACTCTATCTCGTTGCTTCCAGATGGATGTATTATAGAGAATTCATACCTAGAATCTCCATGTCAAAATTTGAGTCAAGATAAGAAGTCAAAACCAAATGAAGGCTTCAGCCTGTACATATGGTTGTGTCCGAACGCCCAAACCTCTAAAAAATGCACAATAGAAACCTACACCAACTTTACATTAGTTATACAATACTTCACTCAACAGTATACAAACAATATCTTATTCTAACCATACTGTACAAACTGTATCACCTCCAGGCTTCGGCTAAAAGGAGCAAATACAATTTTTTTAGTTAAGCAAATATGTAATTTCTCATATCCATATATACCATAGTTTCATGTAGAAATACTACTTCTGACAAAAAAAGCATTGACCAATATTCTATGGCATATTTTTCAGATGAGAAACCGGCTGGTAAACATAATGGAGAAGCCAGAAGGTCCATTAGCACATATATGACTAATAACAACAAAGTTAGCCACTATTGTCATATCATTGCTCCTGCTGCAAACTTTTCTCACAGCCCAACAACGAGGTACAAACTGAAATTAGTATCCTGGGTTAAGATCGTTGATCTTTTTGGTAGCGTGCCGAGCATTTCCTTGACTTTTGCCCACTTGCTTCACCTCCATCCGGTTAGTGATGGTCCACCAGGTAAATGTCAACTACAGACAAAACTGCCTGAATCACACTTCAGTGAGAGTCCAGTGCATACATCTCAAGTACTATTCCAGGAGTATTGTAGGAGTAAGACCGGCCTGATTTAAACATGTTGGCATACAGTATGTTGGGTCCCGGAATTGATACAGAACATGTTGCTGGCGTTGACGAATCCCAATGTGATGAGGAAATTCATGGCATGGTTTTCAAGTCCTACATGCAGATCTTGACATCGTAACTTCTGCTCCCACTCGTCGCGTATCACGACTTTCTTCATAGACACGATAGAGACCGGGGCAGGAACTGACATCATGCTGGCTTCTCCCGACGAGGTCGAGAAGGCGCTCATCCGAGGTTAGCGAGGAACATGCAGTGGTGGCTGAGGAGGAGGGGATAGTAACCCTAGCCAAGGTGAGGGGGTCGTGGCTGGTGATGGATTGTTTCTGTGGGCTGCCTATGAGCGCACCGACCGCGGGGAGGTAAAAAAACTAGATAAAAAATAGCCAAAGGAAAAATAACTAGCAAAATATGGTTTTTAGCTGCATGAGCAGCAGAGCAAAGGCTTAGTAACTTGGCGAGATGGGGAAGAGGATAAACATGCACATACATCAACATGGGCAGATGGGTCAGTAGAACAAGGGTATGGTTTGAAAGAGGTAGCTGACCTGAGGGTCGGCAGGTAGTGGCTTTGTTTGTTGCGTTGTCCTCCGTGCACACTATGGCAGCAAACTTGGGGACGGAGGCCATCCCACGCTGGCACTAGGTCTGAGAGGATGACCTTGTCGTCAATGTGTGACCTAGCTTGCGGACGACGAATGTGTCAGCGCTACACATTGTTTTCTTCCCTGATAGAGGGGATCCTGGCAGGTATGTGACCACCGGAGAGGAGGAAGAGAGAGGGAGGCCACCGCCATATTTTTTAGATGTGGTGAGAGGGTGATAGTGTGAGAAGCAAGTGGGCAGCCCTAGCAAGCAAGCACTGAAGCTCCACCATATATATCTTACTAGTGGCAGTGTAATTTATATTTTCTCCGAATACAATACCAATTAGTTGTGCTTCAAAACTAAACGACACACCATTAGAAAAATAAAGTCGAGAAATATTAATTCGGCACCTCGGGCCAACACGGCCAGATTGCATTTTTAAAGTGCGTTATACGACTAGAGGGGGGTGAATAGGCAATTTTTACAAATTCGTCATTGAGGAATTTCTGGCTCAAGAAATTCCTAAGCAAAGACACACTAGCAGCAGAATAAGTACTCGGGTATAAGCATAATAGAGAAACAACATAGTCATCATGATGAAATGAAAACAAGCACAGTGTACAGATAGATGAAAATTGGATAAGCAGGGTGAAGACTATGTGACTGAAGAATTAGGATTGAGGAATTTGAGAAAATCTTCAGTCAAAGTCTTCAAACAGTAATGATCAGGGTCATCAAAACATGAATGAGGAAATGAAAGGGTTGAGGAAATAGAATGAGTTGGCTTGGTGAAGACAATGATTTGGTAGACTAGTTCCAACTGCTGTGACAGTTCACTAGTGCAGAACCGGGCAATAGCACCGTTTCGTAAGGCCCTTTAGTGCCGGTTCCATAACCGGCACTAAAGTGTGGGCACTAAAGCCCCCCCCCCCTTTAGTACCGGTTTGGCACGAACCGCCATTAAAGGCCCACCATGTGGCGTGAGCTCGCGCCGTGGTATGGGGGACCTTTAGTACCGGTTGGTGTTACCAACCGGTACTAAAGGTATTTTTTTTGAAAATTTTGTAAAAAGTATTTGATTTTTTTATTTTCAATTTTTTGAATTATTTTAACCTCTAATCTCTAATCACCCCTCACCACTGCTCAATTTAATATATAATCTCTAATCACCCCTCATCATTCCAAATCATCTAACTTCCCGGACGGTCACCCATCCTCTCACTACTCTAGCCTGAGCATGCTTAACTTTCAGGTTCTATTCTCCCTGGTTTCCAAGTCTGCAATTGTTGTTTTCCTGACAAATGTAAGATGTCAATCCTATTAACCCTCAGCAGTTTAGCTTGAGCATTAGGTCACACGTTTCACCGTTTGAGTTTGGAACTATTATTCTAAAAAACATTTAGTAACACTAATATTTCTTGAATAAGTTTGACCACGGTTTGACCATAGTTTGACCATAGTTTGACCATAGTTTGACCAGATTTGACCAAAATTCAAAAAATGAAAATAATTATTTAGTGACACTAATATTCTTTAATAATTACGTAGCAACATTAATACTTCTTGAATAAGTAGTTTGACCATAGTTTGACTAGATTTAACCAAAATTAAAAAAACTGAAATTATGTAGCAACATTAATACTTCTTGAATAAGTAACACTAATATTATTGCGTAATTATTTAGTAACACTCTATATTTCTTGAATCAGTTGTTTGACAGGTTTGACAATATTTAACCAAAATTTTAAAAAACATAAATTAGAGCATATCTTTTTTTCCTTTTACAATTTTGTCATTTCAAAAATTGTCCTAAACCCTAAACCCGGGACTTAAAACGTCGGAAACTCTATGCTAAACAGTAAAAACTAAGGGTTTAAACCATAAAACCTAACCCTAAATTCTGAAATCTAAACCCTAGCACTAAAGTCACAAAACGTCTAAAAAACGTCCAAAAACTCTATTTTCCCTTTGGAATTTTGAGATTTTAAAAAATTGTCGAAACGAAAACTTGTTGTTTTAGCTGATCAATCTTTTTATTCTGCAAATTTTGATATATTATATGTATTTTTCTGAATTAGGATGATTTAGTTATGATTTTTCCAAGTTTGAAAATTGCCATATAGTCCCGGTTTGTGTCTACAACCGGGACTATAGGTTAGACCCCTTTAGTGCCGGTTCGTGGCACGAACCAGTACTAAAGGTTGACCCTTTAGTACAGGTTTGTGCCACAAACCGGGACTAAAGGGGCTCGTGGGGCCCCGGCCTGACGCCAGCCTGCCACCACCTCTTTAGTACCGGTTCGTGCCACGAACCGGTACTAAAGGTTCAACATGAACCGGCATTAATGCAAATCCATTCGAACCGGCACAAATGGTACCATTAGTACCGGGCCAAATTCAAACCGGCACTAATGTGCTTCACGTTTGACCCTTTTTCTACTAGTGGTTGTACGTCTGGTTGGAGCGGGTGAGTATTTAAACTCGAGGACATGCTAGCGGCAGCGGAGGTGAAGCTTTCCGCGGCTGTCGTGAGTATGATGCCAAAAAATTAGGTATGAAAATTTTAATGTTTCATTCGCAAATTCTTCAGTTGTCAAGGACACAGTGAATATTTTGAACAGGTTTCATATAGAACACACATGAACAGACTGGGTTGAGTTTAGCATAGAGGGGGAACGAGTCCGATCACATTCACTTAGATGAAATAACAACTTGAAGAATTAGCTATAAGTGAATGTCGTAGAGGACATGGAAAACTCAAATATATATATATATATATATATATATATATATATATATATATAGCAATGACGAACAATGACAAAAAGACTGAGGAAATTGCAAAGTTGAAGAAATTGCAAATCTGAAGAAATTGCAAAATTCAAATTGAAGATTTTCAACTTGGTTCGTGGCATAACCCACCGTATAAGAATGATGATTTCAGACACCGCGTACAATTGTCGTATGGTTCTGAGAATCAAATTCTTCATTAATTTCTTCGCACTTAGAGGGTTAGTCTTCATTAGTTGAAGAAAAACATTACTTCATGTGTTGCACATCTAAGTCATCAATTTAGCATAAGTGTTGTGATCTGAGTCCTTTTCAAAGAACATTTGAAGATTCTAAGATATTTAGCTCACACAACAACTTGCTAAATATCTTCTCATCCAAGGGCTGTGTGAAGATATCGGCCAGCTGATCTTCAGTATTCGCGTGGTCGATGGAGATGTTGCCCTTCAACACATGGTCATGAAGAAAGTGATGACGAATTTGGATGTGCTTTGTCTTCAAGTGCTCAACTGGGTTGTGAGCAATCTTGATAGCACTCTCATTGTCGCAGTAGAGTGGCACATTTTTCACATTGATGCCATAGTCCTTGAGAGATTGCTTCATCCATAGCACTTGAGCACAGCAAGATCCAACAGCAATGTACTTAGCTTCAGGAGTAGAGAGTGATACGCAGTTCTACTTCTTTGAGGACCAACATACCAAGGAACGTCCGAGCAAATGACATGTGCCTAATGTTGACTTGCGGTCCACCCGCTCACCAACATAGTCAAAGTCAGAATATCCAATGAGATTAAAAGAAGAGCCCTTGGGATACCATAATCCAAGTGTTGGAGTGTGAGCTAGATATCGAAGAATATGGTTCACAGTCTTATGGTGTGATTCCTTAGGTGTAGCTTGAAATCGGGCACACATGCAAACACAAATTAAGCATAGTATCCAGCCTAGATGCACATAGATACAATAAAGAGCCAATCATGGAGCAGTATACATTTTGATCGAAGTCTTTAACATTTTAATCGGTGCATAGATGGCCATTTGTGGGCATAGGGATTTTGACGCCTTTGCAATATTGCATGCCAAATTTCCTTAACACATCCTTGAGGTTTTTCTCCTGGGATACGAATATGCCATTGTTTTTTTGATGAATTTGAAGACCTAAGAAGAATTTCAACTCTCCCATCATGGACATTTGATATTCCTCACTCATTGTCGGTGTCAAAACCGCCGGATCTCTGGTAGGGGGTCCCGAACTATGCGTCTAGGCGAATGGTAACAGGAGACAAGGGACACAATGCTTTTACCAGGTTCGGGCCCTCTCGATGGAGGTAAAACCCTACTCCTGCTTGATTGATATTGATGATATGGGTAGTACAAGTGTAGATCTACCACGAGATCAAGGAGGCTAAACCCTAGAAGCTAGCCTATGGTATGATTGTTGTTCTGATTGTTGTCCTACGGACTAAAACCCTTCGGTTTATATAGACACCGGAGAGGGATAGGGTTACACAGAGTCGGTTACAATGGTAGGAGATCTACATATTCGTATTGCCAAGCTTGCCTTCCACGCCAAGGAAAGTCCCATCCGGACACGGGACGAAGTCTTCAATCTTGTATCTTCATAGTCTTGGAGTCCGGCCGATGATGATAGTTCGGCTATCCGGACACCCCCTAGTCCAGGACTCCCTCAGTAGCCCCTGAATCAGGCTTCAATGACGACAAGTACGGCGCGCATATTGTCTTCGGCATTGCAAGGCGGGTTCCTCCTCCGAATAATCCATAGAAGATTGTGAACGCCAGGATAGTGTCCGACTCTGAAAATAAATTCCACGTACCACCGTAGAGAGAATAATATTCACACAAGTTCCATCTGCTGACGTATTTTGTGGAGTGACGTCACACCACTACCAAGCCATTACGAATCGTTTTTATTATACCACCTCAGCGCGTTTAGCGAAGCGGTTTCCTTGGCACGTCTTGTTAAAGCAGAGATCATGTTCCCCTTATTCTGGGATTCCCATCAATACAGACGTGGGTAACCCAACCGTGCCATTGATTGTGGCGCTTGGGAGATAAGTGAGTTTTACCAGGCTAGTAGGGACACATAGTTTCATCCGCCCATATATAAGGGGATAAGGATCCACCTCCTTTACCTACGCCTTCTTCCTCCTTTGCTTATCCATCTCCGCGCACTCGAGCTCCAGCGCCCAAGTCCGCACATCTCACCTTAACCTTCTCCAGTCATGTCCGGAGAGGAAGGCAAGTGGATGGCCTCCTCCATTACGGAGGGGCACATTGAGAAGCTGCGCAGCGCCGGATATCTGTCCAGCGACATCGCGCACCGGCTGCCCGACGAGGGGCAGCTCATCCCCACCCCCAGGCCCCATGAGAGGGTCGTATTTCTTCCCCACTTCCTCCGCGGACTGGGCTTCCCACTTCACCCCTTTGTCCGGGGGCTCATGTACTACTACGGCCTGGACTTCCATGATCTGGCCCCAAACTTCATCCTCAACATCTCAGTGTTTATCGTCGTGTGCGAGGCCTTCCTCTGCATCCCGCCCCACTTCGGCTTGTGGCTAAAGACCTTCAATGTCAAGCCGAAGGTTGTGAAGGGCAGCCAAGCGGAGTGCGGAGGCGCCATGGTGGGCAAAATGCCCAATGTTACTTGGCTTGAGGGTGCCTTCGTGGAATCCATCAAAGGTTGGCAATCGGGGTGGTTCTACATCACCGAGCCGCGTGACCCTAAATGGGCAGCGGCCCCCGAATTCAGATCTGGCATCCCCATGCAGCTCACCTCCTGGAAAGAGAAGGGCTTGCTTTGGGGTAGTTTGGAAGAGCTGACCGGACTCCAGTCCTGTCTCCAGACCCTGGTGAACAAGAAGCTCGAGCTTGTCAACGTGATCCAGGTCATGCTCGTCCGCCGGATCCTCCCCTGCCAGCAATAGAACTTCAATTTGTGGGAGTTTGATCCGGCACAACACCAAACTCTGAGCGGGCTCTTCGACACGACGTACGAAGCGGCCTGGAGGGTGCTGTTCAAGGGCGCCGAAGCTCCCGCATCCGCAACCGAAGATCACGGATTCAGCACGCAGTGTCCGGCTGGCGAGGTAAGCTACGTTATCCTTTATGGGACATTTGCTTTTCATAGTCTGACTCTATGCGGGATCTAAACTCCCAATTCCTTTAACAGGACTGGCAGAAGACGTCCGGATAGGTTAACTGTCCGGCTCCCCTTCCAGAAGACCCAGCGGACGCCCGTCTGACAGGGCTGCTGGTCCCGGCACTTTACGTGGTGCCGGAGAAGAAGGCCAAGAAGAAGGCCACGGGATCCCGAAGGAGTTCCCGGCGTTAGGTGATATTGGACTCATCGTCCGATGCCTCCGAGGCGGACTCCTCCCCTGAAGACGAGGAGGAGAAGAAAGAGGCCTCTCCCCCAGCGGGGGGAGAGAAGAAGAGGAAGGCCTCCCTGACGAGGGAGGCCGAAGGGTCCAAGAAGGGAAGGACCCTTCCCCCGGACTGCTCCACCAAACGTTGGCGGAGGCAACGAGGAGTGGCCCTCAAGGGCCAAGCCCCTGGCGAGATCGTAAGTATCCGGACTCCTAGATAACTTATGATTTTCCTTTTTGCCACACGGTGTCTTTCTAATGCCGCATACAACCTGTAGTCCGGCCAAGGACGATCTTCCCGCTTCGTCGAGCGGGTCCTTGGGCATGTCGGATATGGATTCTCTTACAACCGCCTCCACCCCCCGTGATGCTGAAGACGCCGAGGTGGGATCCCGGGAAGGGACCCGCCAGGAGGAGGAGGCCCCGGAGGTGCCGCAAGGCAACCTCCCGGACTCTGCACCGGACTCCGCACCGGAACCCGCAGTGGTTCCGGAGTCCGGTGAGCTGCCCCTTCGTAAGAAGGGAAAGGCCGTGACACCGGCGGCCTCTGTCCAACTGGAGGCGCCGGATAAGTTGCTGGAGGCGCTCAACGGTGCTTCCTTCAAAGAAGAACACCGCACTGTCATGAGTGCGGTGATTCAGAAGGTTCAGCTCGCCAAGAGCGGGCTCACCGAAGCCTGCAGCAGCCCTATAACAGGCTTTGAGGTAAGAATTTTAAGATATGTAATAGAATACCGCATAGACAGTAGCCCCTGATGCTCGGTTCGGTGTTCGTAAAGAAAAGCTGGACTGAGGATCTAAAAAGATATACGCATGAGTTCTAAAAAATATGTCAATATGGGATTGCAGGTTGCGCTGCTGACCTCTGCCGCACTGACTGCGGAGGTCAATGCTTTGAAGCAGAGCCTCGAGCGGTCCAAGAGCGAGCTCGGCCATGCCAAGAAGCAGCTCGAGGACAAGGAAGGTGAGTAACACCGTATTAATTTTGTACCTTACAGAAAAGGATTTGGTTGCAAGAGAAATAACAAGGATAACATGGGTACTACAGGGGCCACAAATGAGATGGCGACCCTGAAGGAGGCGGTGTCCACGGCCGAACGCAATGCGGCCGCGGAACGAGCCGAGCGAGAGAAGCAGGAGGCGCGGGTGGCGGCGGTACAGCAAGAGCTCTAGGCTCTCGTGGAAAAGCACGAGAGTTTGGAGCGTGACTCGAAGACTCGAGAGTCCGAGCTTGCGTCGGCTCTTGAGAGTGCCAAAGCCGCTAAGGCCAAATCCCACAAGGCCCTCCGAGAAGTTGATGATTTGAAGAAAATAGCGGTGGGTAAGGCATTTTTCATGCAAAGCAAGCATGTGAATGTGAATTACCTATTACTTACCCGCATTCGGAGCTCTCCAGGAGCGTTCGCAGATCTGCCCCGCAGCGTGTCCGACGCAGCCACTTTCTACCGGGCCGAGGAGGGGAGCTCGATGGAGAAGGTCTTCTGGTCTCAGTATGCTGAGGCCGGACATCCGGTGCCCCTTAGCGACCAGCTGAAGCAGCTGGTCGAGCTTCACAAGGTGGCCGAACAGGCCATGAAGGGCCTCATAGTTCGGCTGTGGCCTGGGGAGGCCATGCCTGGGAGCTACTTCGGCCTGGTGCGGTGGCTGGTGGATGCGTGTCCGTGGGTTGAAGTCGTCAAGCACTCCACCTGCATTGAAGGTGCCCGTCGGGCCCTTGCCCGTGCAAAGGTGCACTGGGGCAGGGTGGACGCTGAGAAGCTTGTGACGGACGCGCCACTGGAGGGCAAGGATTATCGCACGCACGAAATGTATTATAAGAGTGTCCTGAAGGGTGCCCACATGATTGCGGGTGAGTGCTCCAAAGATGTAATATTTGAGTAGACTCGCATTTTGTTATCTTGTGCGCTGAAAACTTTGTTTATATGCGCTAAGCAACGCTTGTTAATATAAAATATTACCTTTTGTGCGGCCGTTTATCAAATCTGAGAGATGGCAAGTCGTCGGCTTCAGCCCCCATGCCACTAGCTAGTGCTGGGGTGTTCGGGATAAAATGGAGCGCTCTTGTTCCCATATTTGGGTCCATCTAGGGAGGCGCGCAACACAACGAACAAGGCAACCGGACTTATAATGCTTGAACACTCTCACTTAGCCATAGAATTCTATAATTTTAAATTTCGGCGAAGCCCCTAGTGTTCGGAAGACCGAGTTTGGGGCGCTATCCACGCCTGGGCCGGACAAAGCCGGTTCCTCGCTCTAAGCGGCATAAGTCTTTAGGGACTCGAAAAAACCTCTCAAACAGCAACCAGCTCTCACCATATCATGACAGTCAGTTTTAGCTTTCTCCATTGAGGTGCTCGCCCAACTCAGCCGGGGCGCAATCGCAGTGGTTCTCCCAGTGCTACCTTAGCCGATACAACGGAACGTAAGGTACCAAAACATGGGAGCCGGGCAAACCAAACTATTGACCCAAGACATGATTCAGAGCCGATGCATATAATGCTATAAGTTCAGGGTGCCTCACTTGTGAAAGTGTTCAGACTTATCACACCATAACGTGGGGAACTTAAGCCCTTGGTGTATTTGGCCGTACCAGAGTGTACGGATGCAACATGTCATAAATGAACATATGTATAAGAAAGGAATGCAATTATAAGCAAAAAGCGATGCATTGTTTATTCCAGAAATACTGCCATGAATGCAGGACGATACAAATAGTGCGGTAAGCAAGAGATGGGACTATTAAACATGTCCCCCTCCAGGGGTAGGCTGCGGAATGGTGTATAAAACAGATTTAATGCTCGTAATGGAGACCACCTGAGTGTTCGTCGTAGCCTTTCTCCTTTCCTGGCTGTTGCATCGTGAGTTCGGCAGATCTACTGCTGGACAGGGCTTCTAGTAAATGGAGTCCTGTGGATAAGAAAGAAAGAAAGAAAAATATGACACACTTGGGAGCCCCTGGTGTGGTTGAGCCGCACTCTGGGCCTGTCGTGGTCGTGCCCCTCCCCCTATGCCCATGGTATCTCAAGAGCGTAATGATGTACGCGAAGGACCAGTCTTGCAATTTTGTGAGTGGGGGGGTTGGGGCCGCATTTGCTACGCGTGGTCGGATCGTGCCAGGTGGTCTTGTTGTAGGTTACTCCGGGCGCGCTTAGCCGTATCCGGTCATTTAACGGCCGGACTCGAGAATTGCCTTAAGAGGTTGTTTTGTACTTCTGCCGCGAGAGCCACTGTATGTTCCTCCGTTCGGAGGGAGCATTCAATGTTTCCGTTGACCGTGATGACTCCTCGAGGGGCTAGCATCTTGAGCTTGAGGTATGCGTAGTGCGGCACCGCGTTGAACTTTGCGAACGCGGTTCGTCCGAGCAGAGCATGATAGCCGCTGCGGAACGGAACTATGTCGAAGATTAATTCCTCGCTTCGGAAGTTATCCGGGGATCCGAAGACCACTTCAAGTGTGACTGAGCCTGTACAATTGGCCTCTACACCTGGTTTGACGGCTTTGAAGGTCGTCTTTGTTGGTTTTATCCTTGAGGGGTCTATGCCCATCTTGCACATTGTATCCTGATAAAGCAGGTTCAGGCTGCTGCCGCCATCCATCAGGACTCTAGTGAGGTGAAATCCATCGACAATTGGGTCTAAAACCAATGTTGCGAATCCACCGTGGCAGATACTAGTGGGGTGGTCCCTTCGATCAAAAGTGATCGGGCAGGAGGACCATGGGTTGAACTTCGGGGCGACTGGCTCCATCGCGTATACGTCCCTGAGTGCACGCTTCTGCTCCCTGTTGGGTATGTGAGTTGCGTATATCATGTTCACCGTCCGCACTTGTGGGGGGAAACCCTTCTGTCCTCTATTGTTCGGCGGCCGGGTCTCTTCCTCGTCCTCACTATGCAGCCCCTTGTCATTGTTTTCGGCAATTAACTTGCCTGCCTGCTTGAATACCCAACAATCCCTGTTGGTGTGATTAGCTGGTTTTTCGGGGGTGCCATGTATCTGGCAAGAGCGGTCGAGTATTCGGTCCAAATTGGACAGACCCGGAGTAGTTCTTTTGAATGGCTTTTTCCGCTGACCAGGTTTAGAGCCTCTGAATCCGGTGTTGACTGCCTTATCCTCAGTGTTATCGCCGTTAGCGCGGCGTTTGTTTTTGTTGCGACGCGACCTGCCATTGCGGTCCTTGGTATCCGGACTGCCAGAATTTTTGCTGAGGTTGTTACTGCGGGCTAGCCAGCTGTCCTCTCCCGCGCAGAAGCGGGTCATAAGTGATGTGAGGGCTGCCATGGATTTCGGCTATTCCTGTCCTAGGTGCCGGGCAAGCAACTCGTCACGGATGTTATGTTTGAAGGCTGCGAGGGCCTCTGCATCCGGACAGTCGATGATTTGATTTTTCTTTGTTAAGAACCGTGTCCAGAACTGTCTGGCCGATTCGTCTGGCTACTGAATTATGTGGCTTAGGTCATCGGCGTCTGGTGGTCGCACATATGTGCCCTGGAAGTTGTCAAGGAATGCGGCTTCCAGGTCTTCCCACCACCCAATTGATGCTGCTGGCAAGCTGTTAAGCCAATGCCGAGCTGGTCCTTTAAGCTTGAGTGGGAGATATTTGATGGCATGAAGATCGTCACCGCGGGCCATGTGGATATGAAGGAGATAGTCTTCGATCCAACCCGCCGGGTCCGTTGTGCCATCGTAGGATTCAATGTTCACGGGTTTAAACCCTTCGGGGATTTGACGATCCATTACCTCATCTGTGAAGCATAGTGGGTGTGCGGCGCCTCTATATTGGGCTATATCACGACGTAGCTCAAGTGAGCTTTGTCTACTGTGTTCGGCCTGGCCGGAGTTGCTGTATCCGGCGCGACGGTCGTCGTCGCGCATCGTGTGGCGCCCACGCGATCCGTAGATCGATCTTGATTGTCTTGCCTTATCCTCCAATATGTCTCGCAAGTCCGGCGCGTTCCCCCGTGGCTTCGTACTCTTCGAGCGGTGCCGGGGTACGGTTCTAATGGAGGGTCTAAAGGCCTCTCTGCCGCGGTCACGAGGTGGTCGGTCAGCCGTATTGCGCTCTAGTGATGCAGGTTTATATGCCTCCTCTAATCGGGGGAGCAACTTGCGTTTGGGGTAGCTTTTGGAGGGGCGTTCGAGTTCATACTCTTCGGCCGCAAGGACTTCAGTCCATCTGTCGGCTAGCAGGTCTTGATCAGCTCTAAGCTATTGCTGCTTTTTCTTTAGGCTGTTCGCCGTGGCCATTAGCCTGCGTTTGAAACGCTCTTGTTCGACGGGATCCTCGGGCACGACAAATTCATCGTCATTGAGGCTCGCCTCATCTCCGGAGGGAGGCATGTAATTATCATCCTCTACCTCTTCGTCTGCCGCTCTCTCATGAGGGCTGGCTTCTCCGTCCTCCTGTGCTGAATCTTGCTGGAGGGGGTTCTCTTCGACACTCTCTGGGGTGTTATTATCTCCGGTGCCGGAATCTCCATTCTTGCTGTGGCGGGATTTAGAGCGGCGCCGCTGACGCCGGCGCTTGGGCTGTTTCTTGGAGGAGTCATCCTCCGCTGCTTCCTCGCCATTCCCATCCTTTGGGATGTCCACCATATATATGTCGTATGACGTGGTGGTCTTCCAGTGCCCCGTCGGCGCTGGTTCTTGATGATCTCTGGCATCGTCCTCCATACCGTTGATGTCTTCGGAGTCGTCGTCTAGCATGTCGGTTAGATCGTTGACAGTGGCTACAAAGTGGGTGGTGGGTGGGCTTTGAATTTCTTCGTCGTCCGCATCCCAACCATCCTGACCGCAATTCGGCTAGGGCTCTCCTGATAGCGAGAGATACTTTAGCGAATTCAGGATGTCGCCAAAAGGTGAGTGTTGAAAGATGTCTATGGCGGTGAACTCCACGATCGGCGCCCAATCGGATTCGATTGGAGGGGGCGCGGGAGGTTCGGAGTCCCGCGAGGAGTCCGGCACCTCGGAGTCACGAGCATCGCAAGGGACAAGGTCAGTATTCGGCTCCATCGCCATAGAGGTTGCAGCCCCCGAGGCGGTGTCTAGCCACCCGTCCTCGATCTGCGCGGTTGGCTCCGAATTAAGGGTCTGAGCGGACTCATGTGCGGTCTCCAGGGCACTGTCCGGCAGTAGAGCTAAATCATGCCCATCGAGATAGTGTGGCACGCTCGGCTGTGGCTCGAATCCATCGAAGATCAAGTCTCCGCGGATGTCAGCTATGAAGTTTAGACTTCCAAATCTGATCTGATGGCCAGGGGCATAGCTTTCGATCTGCTCCAGATGGCCAAGCGAATTGGCCCGCAGTACAAAGACGCCGAATACGAACATCTGTCCGGGGAGAAAAGTTTCTCCCTGGACCGCATTGTTGATGATGATCGAAGGAGCCATCAAGCCTATCGGTGACGACACAGAGGAACTCTCAATGAAAGCACCAATGTCGGTGTCAAAACCGGCGGATCTCGGGTAGGGGGTCCCGAACTGTGCGTCTAGGCGGATGGTAACAGGAGACAAGGGACACGATGTTTTTACCCAGGTTCGGGCCCTCTCGATGGAGGTAAAACCCTACTCCTGCTTGATTGATATTGATGATATGGGTAGTACAAGAGTAGATCTACCACGAGATCAAGGAGGCTAAACCCTAGAAGCTAGCCTATGGTATGATTGTTGTTCTGATTGTTGTCCAACGGACTAAAACTCTCCGGTTTATATAGACACCGGAGATGGCTAGGGTTACACAGAGTTGGTTACAATGGTAGGAGATCTACATATCCGTATTGCCAAGCTTGCCTTCCACGCCAAGGAAAGTCCCATCCGGACATGGGACGAAGTCTTCAATCTTGTATCTTCATAGTCTTGGAGTCCGGCCGATGATGATAGTCCGGCTATCTGGACACCCCCTAGTCCAGAACTCCCTCACTCATCATATAGGAAAATTCATCACTGTAACGTTGGTTAGTGCAGCCAAAGATAATATCATCATCATATATTTGGCACACGAATAATTCATCATTATATGCTTTGGTGAAAAGAGTTGGGTCAAGTGGACCGGGTTTGAAGCCTTTATTTATGAGGAATTCCCTCAATGTATCATACCACACCCGAGGTTCTTGTTTGAGGCCATAGAGGGCTTTGTTGAGTCTATAGACGTGATCTGGAAATTTTGGATCCTCAAAACCTGGTGGTTGAGAAATATATACTTCTTCCTCAAGCTTTCCATTGAGGAATGCACTTTTCACATCCATTTGATGTAAGATGATATTATGATGGTTAGCATAATCAAGCAATATGCGAATAGCTTCAAGTCTAGCAACAGGTGCAAAAATTTCATCAAAATCAATTCCTTCAACATGTGTGTCGCCTTGAGCTACAAGACGAGCCTTATTCCTTACCATAAGGCCATTTTGATCTTGCTTGTTGCGGTAGATACATTTGGTGCCGATGATATTGTGCTTGCGTGGGCCTGGTCGCTTGACAAGCTCCCACACATTGTTGAGCTCGAATTGATGCAATTCATCTTGCATAGCTTGAATCCACTCAGACTCCATGAATACTTCATCAACGTTGGTGGGCTCTGTGATAGAGACAAATGCAAAATGCCCACAAAAGTTAGACAAATGTGAAGCTTTTGAGCGCGTGAGAGGACCTGGTGCGTTGATGTCGTTGATGATTCTCTCAATCTGCACTTCATTTGCAACGCGAGGTTGCGCAGGTTGACAACTTTGATTTGGCCCAGTAATTTCTTCTGGGCCATTTTCTTCAGTAGCACCAGCATGATTTTATTGATGATCCGGAATGACTTCTTCAGCAGATTCTTTGGTAGGGATGACATCCTCAGTAGCCTTGAACTTGATGGATTCCTCAGGTGACATCTCATCTAGCACAGGAGGTAGGTGCTCTCTTTGTGAGCCATTAGTCTCTTCGAACCGCACGTCTATAGTTTCAACAACCTTGTGATGATAGGTGTTGAAAACTCTGTAGGTGTGCGAGTCCTTTCCGTAACCAAGCATAAAACCGTCATGTGCTTTCGGTGTAAATTCAGAGTGGTGGTGACGATCTCTAATCCAGCATTTAGCACCAAAGAGTTTGAAACAACTTACATTAGGTTTCTTGTCAGTGAGGAGTTCATATGAGGTCTTTTTGAAGAATTTTTGAAGATATACCCTGTTGATGATGTGTCATGCAGTATCAATAGCATCTATCCATAAACGCTGTGGAGTCTTGTATTCATCAAGCATAGTGCGAGCCATCTCAACAAGAGTCCTGTTCTTGCGCTCCACGACGCTGTTTTCCTAAGGAGTAAAGGGAGAAGATAACTCGTGAGTAATACCAAGTATATCAAGATATTTATCAAGACTAGTATTCTTGAACTCGGTTCCATTATCACTCTTGATACGCTTGATCTTCACGCCGAAGTTCGTAGATGCTCTTGAGGAAAATTGTTTCAAGACTTACTGCACTTCATTTTTGTAAGTGATGATATGCACCCGGGTTTAACGAGAATAATCATCAACAATGACAAAGCCATATAATGATGTAGAATCAATGAACGTGGCATAATGAGTAGGGCGAAAGAGATCCATGTGAAGTAATTCAAAGGGACGAGAAGTGTTCATGATAGTCTTTGAGGGATGCTTGGCTCTGGTTATATTTCCATCCTCACAAGCCCCACAAAAATGATCTTTGAGGAATTTGACACCCTCGATGCCAATGACATGCTTCTACTTGGCGAGTGTATGCAAATTCCTCAACCAAGCATGACCAAGTCTTCGATGCCATAACCAGCCTTCTGAAGCTTTTGCAAGTAGATACATGGCAGGCTGTGGTCCTACAGAGAAATCAACAATATATAAGTCTACTCTCCTAAAGCCTTCGAAGACTTTGGAATTGTAAGATTCCATTAGCACAATGCAACTATATTTTCCAAAGACAACAACCATATCAAGATCACAAAGGAATGAGACAGACATAAGGTTGAATCCTAAGGACTCTACAAGCATGAGTTTTTCCATGTGTCTATCCTTTGAGGTTGCAACCCTACCTAGACCCAATAACTTACTTTTGCCTTTGTCGGCGTAGGTGATATGCTTTAGATGAGATGGAGATAAAGAAGTGTCCATCAATAAGTTCCTGTCACCGTTCATTTGATTTGTACATCCACTATCGAGGACCCACTCAGTAGCTTTGGGTTGTTCATCTTGCACATGAATTAGTGCAACTTACGAACCCATATACTTCATCAGTGAAGAATATGATATTAATTTCATTAGCAGTATAACAGATATAGCAATATGACGACATGAGAAATGAGTAATTCATTTCTTCATGATTAGCCTGCGTCCATTCAAGAATTTCAGGTCTCCAGCAAAATCTTCAGATGATCAAGTTCGTCTAGAGACCTGACCCTGTATAAGAGATTAGTTCTTTTTCTTCACCACCCACATCTGGAGGGGTGGCAAAGAGTTTATCCTTCTGCAAGCTCCATAAGAAAGGGATGGCATTGAAGCCAGTGCACTTCGTTTCACAGAAGAGGGGTTAGGATAAGCATATGAATAAGCATAGAAATTCTTCGAGGACTTATGAACATAATGATTTGAAGAATAATGCACATATTCATAGCCTTTAGACTTTCCATGCGTAACAGAAGTGTTAGCACGATGATGATCATATGAGGATTTTGAACCAGAAGAAGAATTTGGTCCATAAGGGGACTTGGACCCATATGAAGATTTTGATCCAGATGAAGAATTTGATCTGGGGTTTCGATTCTTCATAGGTGGTTTCATGATGACATTCACCTGATGATTTTCAAGGCACCTTTTGGGAACCCAGATTTTCTTCATAGGGGGCCGTTCCTGCAGAATAGTTTATAGTTGGAGTCAAATGACTCATCAGAGGAATATGAAGATTCACAGGTAAAGCCAGATAAAGTGCATGGATCTAGAGAAGCTCCTTTCGCAACAACCAATGATGTTTTGAGGTACTGCTCAGGTTTCTAGTAGGTCCCATCAGCATTGAATTTCCTCTCAAAAGCAATACCCTCTTTCCTAGGGTTCCTGTTCAAGATCTACTTTTTGGGCACATCACAAAGAGTCTGATGCCCTTTGAGGATTTTGTATATGCCTGTCACATACTACTCCTTCAACCCTCCATTATCGTCAGTGATACTTTTGGTATCCTCATATGAGGAATTTGTGACCATAGATACAGTTGAAGAATTTGCAGCAATAGAAGCATTTGAACATTCAGGTGAAGAGTTAGATTCATGCTTAATGCATTTCAGACATGGTGGAATAAATTCTTCATGAGCGGAACTGATCTTTTGAGTAAGCAATGAATCATTTTCCTTCTAAAGATCTTCATAACTCACTTTTAACTTCTCAAGTTCTTGCTTTCTCTGAAGAAATTCATAAGAAAGCTTCTCATGATCAGATAAGAGAGTGTTATGATGACTTTGAAGGTTGTCAAACTTAGACTAAAGTCTCTGAAGATTATCAGTCAAAGTATTAGTTCGATTAAATTCCCCAGCCAACATATCATCACTTTCATCAAGCATGTTTTCAACTTTTTCAAGAGCTCTTTGTTGTTTACTGACAAGGGAAGCAAGTTTAGTATAGCTGGGTCCGAATTCATCACCAGATTCGTCATCACTAGATTCAAAAAGGTAGCATTCGGTTACCTTGGCACCATTTGCCATAAGGCATGGTGTAGAGGATGATGATTCAGTAGCGACAGTCATCTCCTTGAGTGATTCCTTGAAATCATCAAACAAAGGATCATGATGAGTTTGATGTCCTTCATAGACCTCGGAGAGTCGATCCGAGGTAAGCTTTGCATGGTTGAGATGCATGATGTTCCTGAACTAATTTTGGGACAAACAGGAGCAGATGATGTCCTTTGCAGTGAGGTTAAGTAGAGTGTACTTGCGAATATCATTAGCTTCCGCCATCTTACATAGATCGGTAAGACCAATCCTAGTGATGGTCCACAGTTCACTGTTCATCGCCATGAGGCGCTTCTTCATCAGGGCCTTCCACTTGGGATAATCATGACCGTCAAAGATGGGGCATGTCACTTTCTTCATTCCTGCAGCCGACATAACTAAAATTCTAGGTGGTTAAACCAAAATCACACCAAACAAGGGAGTACCTTGCTCTGATACCAATTGAAAGTGCGTTATATCGACTAGAGGGGGGCTGAATATGCGATTTTTACAAATTCGTCACTGATGAATTTCTGGGGTGAAGAAATTCATAAGCAATGATACACAAGTAGCGGAATAAGTACTCTAGTATAAGCATAACAGAGCAACAACATAGTCATCATGATGAAATGAAAACAAGCACAAATTACAGATAGCGTGAAAATAGGATAAGCAGGCTAAAGAATATGTGAATGAAGAATTAGGATTGTGGAATTTGAGAAAGTCTTCAGTCAAAGTCTTCAAACAGTAATAATCAGGTTCATCAACACATGAATCAGGAAATGAAAGGGTTGAGGAAATAGAACCAGTTGGCTTAGTCAAGATAATGATTTGGTAGACCAGTTCCAACTCCTGTGATAGTTGTACGTCTGGTTGGAGCGGCTGAGTATTTAAACTCGAGGACACACAATCCTCACCGTATTCTCCTTGAACTAAGTCACACAGACCTCGCCGAACACTCGTGGCAAGTCTTCAGGTGACTTCCAAAGTGATTGAGCACCACAGACTTGGTCACTCGGTGATCCACAATTCCTCTTGGATGCTCAGACCATGACTTCTAACCGTCTGGAGGATACACATTCCTCAAAGGTAACAAGCATCGGTTCCACACAGGAACAATCTCTTCAGTGATGCTCAATCACTTTTGGTTTTTAGGTGTTTGGTTTTTCCTCACTTGATGATTTTCGCTGAAAGTCCTCGGAGGATGGGATGCTCTAAATGACAAGTGTCAGTTTCTCTCAAAGTAGCCAACCAGCTAGTGGTTGTAGGGGCGGCTATTCATAGCCTAGGGAGTAACCCAACATGATAAGACATTAATCCCTTCAATGATAAGACCATTAGCTGGGTAGATATTTTGGACAGCTGGCGCATAGCACAACAACGGTCGAAAATATGAGATTCAAATTCCTTAGGGCTATCCTGTTCCTCATTGTGTAGGCAATCCGCTTTGGTGAATTCCTAACTCCTCAATCAGAACAAATTCCTCGGAGACCAGAAGATCTTCGTCTGTATCACTGAAGAAATTGACTGAACTGATATGAGATTTCCAATGACTTCACTCGAAAGGATTGGGTAGGTGTAGGATTTTGAGTTGAGCATCACTTGGAAATCACTTTCCTTAGTATTACCTCGACCCCCTTTAACAGTACGGTGTTACCTATGACTCAAGAAACAGAAAAGGAAACTACAAAAACAAAAGTCTCACGCTTCATAATCCATGCATGAATATCCAAGTCTTCAAGGTCACACTAATTTCTTCACTTTCAAAATCATAAGGAGAACCAAAGTCTTCAGTTGAAGACATACATTTTTAGGGGTCGACTTTCATCGTAAATATCAAACTCCTCATCGACTTATAGAGCCTGTGTACACTCACAAACTAACCTATATGTCTTCAATACACACAAATCACTAAGGGGCACTAGATGCACTTACACATTTTGCACGAGAAAGGACACACCTTGTTTCGTTGACATGTGGTCACGTTCCAACATGCCAGTGTGATGACAGCCGAGTCATTTTTTTATAACTTCAGAATGGATGTCTATGTAGGCCGGGGCTCCTCTTCCTATATTATGGCAACCGTCCGCTCCCCACTGGCCTCTTCTTGTACTATTGCAACCAGCCACCGCCTCTTTGCATGTCCCTCTGAATTTGGAAATGTTTGTTGAGTTCTACGGTAGTGTGCGTCCACTACAAATTAAAATTTCCTACACGCAGAACAACCAAAAACATGCTACGGGAGATGGATCATAGATCGTTACCACTAGATGCGCAATGCCGTGCAACAGAAGTAGAGTTGAGGCAGCGCATTCCCGGAGTCACCTCACGTTCACGAAGTCGTCTCCTCCTTGCCGGTCTCCCACATAGCCGATCGGATCCAGCGAACAGGTTCGCCATAGCGGCGCAAGTGCACCACCTCTAATGGTATCCGCGCGTGCAGGAGGAATATCATGCGGCGGACTACTAGGTCCGGTCACAAAATCGGTGGCGAGTGGAGGTGTCTATTCACAACACATACAAACCCTAGTGACAACACCGAAGCGATTAACCCCCATGAGTGTGCCGCACCTCCAATTTATATAGGCGTCCATCGCGGGCTCAACATTTGGGACTCGCACGGACCTTAAAGCCCACAAGTCTACTCGGCAACAATCCGAATACATCTCGGATCACATCCGACCAGTGTCCTCGGATCCGACCTCGTAGGATCCTTCCCTTAAGTGTGCGACCCCTTAGGTTCAAGTTGGCTTGGTCATAGTTCGGATCACGTCGGAACTGCACGATTGGTAGCGGCTTCTAGCAAGGCATGTCGAACACCAAGCAGACTATGAAGCTGGTTAGGCGAACCTGTACAACATGACACACTTCTGTTCCCTTTGCCACACGATATATGTTGTCGGGCTCAAGACCAGATTGTCATCCTTGTTCTAGCCCGACCTCTTTCTCGTTCCAGTGATGCCGACCACTATCCGGATTATCTTATAATCCTTGTCGCATGGCCATGCTTATCCTGGTCGGATCACACAAGGGGCCCAGAGTATATCTCTCCTAATCGGAGGGGCAAATCCCATCTTGCTCGACCATGTCTTGCAGCATGGGTCTGGACAAGCCTGAAACCTACCTTTGTAACTGCCCAGTTATGGAGTAGCGTTTGGTCGGCCCAAAGCAAGTCTGTCGTCATCCCGAGTACATGCACCAGCTCAGGTCTTAGGACATAGAACGTATGTTGTACTAGAGACTCACACATGACATATCGCTGCGTCTCATAGTTGGGTCTGTCCGACTCAGACCTTATATCGACTCGGATCCGACTATGTTGAATTCGACCAGATCCTTCAGAGTCCATATTATCCGGTTAGCATCCAATGCTCCATGACTAGTGAGACCAAGTCATCGACCATGTCATATTCTAGTCTAGTCGGCTGCGTGTCCACATAGCTCTTTTGACTAGGGACCTTTTAGGACAGTGATCATACAATGCATAGTCCCACAAACAAGTCATGTACTTGCTAATACGCATCATTGATAATGTTCAAGGACTATCTTTATTCATAAACACATAGAAAATATACTCATACATGAATGCCTCTAGGGCATATCTCCAACAATGCGGTCTCACGCTCTTCCTCCCTCCATTTGCCTTGACTCTTCCTTCTTCCATTGTTTGTCTTCTCAAGTGAGGGAACAGGCATGAAACGACCCCGTTATTCTTGCCCCAATCCGAAAGATGACGTGGTGGAGGAACTCATTGATCGGTGCAATGTCATCACCACGGCCAGCATGGCAGGTTCGTTCAAGCCCATTCTCGACTCAATGGATAACACCATTACAAAGAACCCAAGGGTTGAGGAGAGGTTTCCGCTCCACTATCTTCTTCGCCATGACCCTGCTCGCTGGCATGGGGACGACGGAAGGCTTGCCTTGTGTAAGTTGATGTCTCTTGATAATCATACGTGTGATGTTAAGATGATCGCTTAAGCGTAAGGCCTAGGCTGGTGCTAATGGAGATTGGGTAGTTTATGTTGGGTACAACTGCGAGTGCGAACGTGTGAATGTGTACATGCATCACCGGATTCCACTTCCAAAAATCTCAGACTATCCCAAGGTTTAGCACAACGATGATTTACATACATTCAAATACGGTCATGGTGACTGTCATCTACAGAAGACACACTACAAAAAAAAGACACATCCATGATATTTTGGGCCGAACGAATTTTTTTCTGTCATACTTATGACACTTCTATGACGATAATTGTGATAAAACCCGGTATCATCATAGATGTGGTGAGCTGCATGATATTCTTTGGGCCTTCCATGACGGAAAAAATCGTTGTAGAAGCGAGGGCGAGGAAAATATCGACAAGTTCCCGGTTACGGTGGGTGGTCGGGGGCCGAGCGATGTGGATTTCTCTCATATACGTACGCGCGTGGATGCGAGGCGTTGGGATCTAACTGAACCCGAGCGAGGCGTTCGCCCGACTGAACCCGAGCGATTGCACTGCAGGCTACGCGTTACTGAACCCGAGCGATCGATGCTGCCTCTGTATGAACAGTGAGCATTGCTGGGGTGGTTTGGATGAATAGTTCCCATTGGGGGTGGATGAACAGGACCCTGTGGTGTTGCCTCTGGATGAACAGGACCCCGATCGACCAACTGGTTGGGGCTGGATGAACAGGACCCCGTGGAGGGCTGGATGAACAGGACGACCCCGTGGAGGGCTGGTTGAATAGTAGCCGGTGGAGGGCTGGATGAACAGTAGCTCGTGGAGGGGTGGTTGAACAGTAGTCGGTGGAGTAGCGCACGGTGGAGGCTGGATGAACAGGAGCCCGTGGATGAACAGTCGCAGGTGGAGGCTGGAGGAGGTCGACGTTGGATGAACAGTAGCCCATGGAGGCTAGAGGAGGTCGACGGTGGAGATGAACAATATCCCGTGGAGTCCCGTTTTGTGGTACGCCATACCCCTCTCGATGAACAGGACCATCCACTACCAGGGAAAACCTTATACACAGCATCTTAGCAGTAGCGCTGGACAAAACAGGGCGCTACTGCTACTTAGTAGTAGCGTTTTTAATTAGACCGCGCCACTGCTGCTTTAGCAGTAGCGCGTTCTGCTAAAGCGTGCTGCTGCTATACTTGTATGGGGCGCAGATGGCTAGCCCCACTTAGCAGTAGCGCGTATGCGTGACCAGCTCTACTGCTACGTCCCTTAGCAGTAGCGCATATACCTGAAACGCACTACTACTTAGTTACCTTATCCTAGAGCGGTTCTCATTGCACCCTCTCACTCACTCTCGTTCTCGCCCGCGCCGAACCCGTCGTCCGCCGCCGCCGCGCTACTCCACGCCAAGGTACTGCCTCCTCCCCCCCCCCCCCCCCCCGTCCTCCGGCCGCCCTCCTCCTACCGCCCCTCCCTCCTCCTCCGGCCGCCCTCCTCCCCTGCCCCTCCCTCCTCCTCCTCCGGCCGCCCCCTCCCTCCTCCTCCTCTGGACGCACTCCTCCCGCCGCCCCTCCCTAATCCTTCTTCGGTCGCCCCTCCCTCCTCCTCCTCCAGCCGCCCCCTCCCCTCCTCCCCCCACCCCCTCCCTCCTCCAATCCCACTGGCCTCCTCCCCCTTCTCCTCTCCCCTTCCTCCTCCCTCCATCACTTTTTTTCACTGTAGTTTTTTACAATTGCATAATGTAGCTTTTTACTATTTTTAGTAAGTGTTTAAAATAATTAGTAAGTGAATTAATAAACTAGCTGAACTAGTTTGATTTCAGTAAGAACTAGTTGAATTAATAGAACTAATGTATTTTTAGTAAGAAAATTAATATAATTAGTTGAACTATTTTATTTTTAGAAAGAACTAGTATATTTCTATATATAGTAAGTTTATTTTTAGTAAGAACTAGTTGAATTAATAGAACTTGTTGAACAGTCACATTTGTTGTCATTTTTTTAGTTTAAGCAATTATTCCAGCATCGACGTCGATGATGTCTATAGCGCATCCTCGTCGTCGATACCCGTCGTTCACTAGGGTTTTAGTTGTATTTGTGATGTTATATGTATGATACTATTTGGGATGTATTAGTGATAACTTATAGGGTTTTTGTTTTTGCATAAATCAAGGAGCCCCTCCATCATCCTCGCCGTCATCCCCGTCACCGACCCCCTCTGACCTTGAGGTGAGACCAGCCAAATCTCCATGTCAATATGAGTCATATAAGATATGATGTAGATAAAAACATGTATATATTGTGTTGCTCAAATAGGATATGTGGTTGCCCAAGTGGCCGATCATGTTTGCAGGTTACACCTCTGAGTCTCCTCTGTTTTGCCGGAGTGTTGATTAATTTCCTTTTCGACAAATTTCAGGCGCTCGATATGTCCTGTTTTAGTAAAGGTCATGCCGGAATTTTCCGTGAATTTTGGCATGACTTGTCCTAGAATATGTAGGAAATATCGAGTGCCCTGGATTTTCTAGAAAGATAATTAAACGATATTTCGGGTTGACTTTAAGACTGTCGAGGCTGAAGAATCCCGACTGTTGTCATGGGGGTCGTTTCTCCTTCTTCTCCAGGCGCTAGACCTTTGTTATGCACTAGGGGAAGGAGGAGTAACGACCATCACCGATGGTCGCAAATGTTAGAGAGGAATCAGTGAGGGAGAGTATCCACAATTATTGAGAGGACGAAGAATCCCGACTGTTGTCATTGTGGTAGCTTCTCCTTCGTTCCCATGTGCAAGACAATTTGGTGTAATGCAGGGCCGGGCCGGTAAATTCTGGGGCCCTGTGTGAAATTAAAGAATGGGGCCCTAAATAAACTAATGAGCTATTATAATGTATATATTATAGTTTCTTACAAAATAATTGGATATGTAAAAAATCATACCTATTCAACTCCCGTTTGCATAATACTAGACTGTGTTGTTTAACAAGGAGGCAAGAACCGATCTCTAACGATCTCTGTCAAAAGTTAATTAGGATTTATGAAATTAGAAATTAGAAATTAGAAATTAGGAGTTGGAACCTGTTTTGAAGCCGTGAAACACCTGGAGTCGATCGCCAGTCGATCTGACGAGGCGAAATCGATCCGACGAGGCGACGAGTCTAGAACTTAGGAGAGAGGAAGGCAAGAACTGCAGAGGCATGAATTGCGTGCGGCTTGCCGATTGATACGATGAAGGCTGAAGGCATGAGGCGATACGATGAAGGCTGAGGGCATGAGGCGAAGCCGCGAAGGAGCCGATCCCGTTTCCTGTAACGACGCTGACGCACCTGCTATTACGGTTTTGCGATCGATCTAGTCCATGATCTCTTTTTTTTCTTTGGGACCGAGATCCCGTTTCCTTCTCGATCGAGGCATCGAGCAGCATTTTTTAAGGAAGATCGATCGAGCAGACTTTTTTCTTTGAGATTTTTTTTAGGGTAATCGATCGAGCAGAAGAGCAGCAGCGTCTAGCACCCAATGGCCCAGGGCCTGCTATGACAGTTTTTTCTAAATACTAGGCCTATATACAAAATTTGGGGCCCCAAAAAATTAGGGGCCCTGTGCGGGCTGCACACTTTTTAGAACTATAGGCCCGGCCCTGGTGTAATGCACTCGGGAACGAACGGAGGAGCTACCATCACCGACAGTCGAATATATACACCACGTGAGCTGAGAGTTTTCAAGAAAAGACTCGACAGACCCATGGTCAACCCGTGATGAATAATAATGATCTAATTTAATTTTCTAGTACATATATTTAATTATACAAGTTTAATCTTTGAATTATGAACATAGGAAATATTGTCGGACGAAGAAGGTCCCGTGCAGTGCTCCTGGTGTGGCGAAAACTGGGGTTTCTATGACAGGCCTCGCCTAGACGAAGGTCGGCGCTTTAGCATTAAGCTCGAGGAAGCCTTCGATTGTGAAACGGTACACTACGACGCTAAGTTTTTTTTCGTCATTAAGCTTGACTTCTACTACTTCAACGTGTAATTTTCGTCTTTTACAATTCGACTAGCTTATCCCATGCCATGCAAGATGCTATGTCTTGGAGAGGATGGGTTTTGAAGATCATGATAGGAATGAAAAAAAAAAGAAAATTAACCTAAGGACCGCCTGTTTGGACATTTGGATATTTGGGTTCTTGTTGATACGCTTCTAATTCTACTGCTATGTGAGTTCCTCAAAGATAGTTATTAATTAAGTTATATTGTTTATTTCAAAATAATTGACAGGTTATTTTCCATTGATAGCTTATTTTCATTCTTCAAAGAGTGTGCAGAAGATGGTAGACAGAACCAACAGCACCGATGGCTCTGAGTTAACTTATCAAGAGAAAAATCATCTGGTCGCATATTGTACTGACATTGAGAATTACAATGCCTTTTATCGAACTCCTCCAAATTATGGTGAATACGTGCCACTAGTGCACATGTTGAATAACGATAACTTCCATGGAGATTTCCAGGTAAGATTTTTTTACTATTACGACATCTACGCATCTTTTTCATACTTCTAAAACTGAACTACATTGCTAACTATAAGTTATTACTATGTTTTTTAACAAAAAATCCCGATGGATTGTGTGCCTCATTTGATGTATCAGAACGGTCACCTTGATGTTTTGAACATACAGCAAGGTCGTCCTACGAATCTCACCTGTCCATACCGGATTTGTAAAAACGGTGAACACATGATAATCAAAGAATGGAAGAAATGTATGGACATTTGTAAGGAGGTTCTTGGAAGCAACATTGTGCGAAAGGCAAGAATTGGAGACATGATAATCTCCATTCTCCATAATGGAGAGTCAGGGGCTATCTTGTTTTATGCTATTTTACCTAAGATAATATAGTAGGTCCTAAGAGAATGTAGTAGGTCCTATGAGGTACAATATGTTTATGAGAGTTGATGATGATGAGTAGTTGTGATTATGTCTAGTGACCAACTTGTATGTGATGTCTCATTCATGAAAACAATGATAAGGAGGAGGTGTTATATGACAATGATGTATTATGATGATAAGTTGTCAATGATATGATGATGATGATGATGATGATGATGACATTTATTATATCAATGGGTGAAAGAACCATGGATTAAACATCCACTTGAAACTAGTCCACGGTTCTTTCTCCCACTAATGTAATAACTCATTCTGATGTAAAATCATTTTCTAAATTGCTGCGATATGAAAACTTGTATAAAGGTGTATGAATACAACATGAAATAAAAAAGAAATACAGAATAATAGTGGTAGCGCGTGTGCTAGGATAAGCGCTACTAATAATTAGCAGTAGCGCTTGTTATACAAAGCACTACTATTAAGTCGATATAGCAGTAGCGCAATCCAACCCACGCTACTGCTAACACTTAGCTGTAGCGCCCTACTAGTAGCGCGGTTCCCCGCGCTACTAATAGGCTTTAAACACGCGCTACTGCTAGTGTTTTCCCTAGTAGTGCCCGTTTCGGCCGTAGCGCTCAAACACAAGTCCGTTTCCTCTATTTTGCGGTACGCCACACCCCTCCCGATCAACAGGACCCCGTTTCGACCGTAGGAGGTCCAGCAGAAGTTCGTTTCCTCCGTTTTGCGGTACGACAAACCCCTCTTGATGAACATGATCCCGTTTCGAACATGGCTAGTCAAACACAAGGTTGTTTCCTCTGTTTTGCAGTACGCCAGGCGTCATTTCCATCGGCTGTTCCATCCAAGCCAGTTGGCTCCCACGCGTTCTGTTGCCTCCCGATGAACACGACACATTCCGTTGCATCCCCATGAACATGACGACAATGCAGTTTCTCCATTCCGACCCAGCCATGTACACGAGCCATGGCCGTACGTATGCGCGAGTACGTGTTCGAGACCCCGCCCATTTGTACGTACATGGTCGTATTTACTTTCTTGCACCCTGGCCGATGTTTGTACATGTACATGCTACGTGCGCCCCTCTACTACGACACGTGCGCGCCTCTACATCAACCAGTATGTACGTACCCGTTCACGACCAGAATGACAACGCTACGTACCCTTCGACCAGGTGGGTCCCGACTGTCAGGCACTTCCTTGCGTGTGAAGATGTAGCTGGTGGGTCCCAGCAGTCAGGGGGGCAAATCGTTTTATTTTTGCCCGGACGCACTTCCTTGCATGCGAAGATGTAGCTAGTGGGTCCCAGCAGTCAGGGGGAAACGTTTTTGTGAGGATATTAAGTGCCATGCATGGTTATACTCATGTTATCTCTCAATCGATTCTTCACAGGAAACTACCATGTCATGCATGTTATGTAATCATGTTCTGTCCTCACAAACAAATTCTTCGAGGTAACTAACAGACCATGCATTGTTATATGCTCATGTTCTGTGGGCAAATTTTTTGTGAGGATATTATTCTAGCCATTGATTGCTGAAGGGAGAATATAGGAATGTACAAATGGTAAGCATTACAGGATTTCACTACTTCCAAATATAGAGTTCTCCATATGCACATTTACTTCCCAAATGTATGGTTAGATGAAACCAACAGTGTGGTGCATGTTTCTACATCATGAAAATGAGGAAGCTAACATGGCAATTGATACAAACTCATATTTATTAGTAGTATATAGATTACTATAAAATAAGGAGAATATCCATATATTCCTAACCGTTTGATTATTCAGGGGTACAAATTGGCAGTAATGACATGGTCACAATCGCATGAATTAGCTCATTCCAAATATAGCTGATTTACAGTGTCTCTAATACATTGTCATAGTTCTACTCAAATTCTGCTCAAACAGGGATATGCCAATCATCACAAAAAGTTCAAACAGTGTCATGGCGTCATCATTAACATGAGACGGAAACACACGCGCCGTCCCAGCAATACGTGATGTCGTCTGCTTTGTCGATCGCGTAGATGATGCCATTGTGTTCAATAGCATCACAGAAGTGTGTATCAGCTTTGACAATGATCCACTGTGAGCTGAGTTGTCGCCATCTAAAGAAGGCACCGGCGTAAAGATAGGCGAGTCCGCGGTGGAACAAGGCAATTAGCTTGAAGTCTGCGTAATTCGCATGTCGTGTGGGCACATGGAAGATTACAATCTTCTGCTAAACAAGGTCCGTCCAGCTGACGTGGTAATCTAGATGACTTGGACCGCGATGGTAAAACTCTTTATAATCCAACGGAGGAAGGACAATCTCATGGGAGGTCTGGAAGTTCACGAGCAACAACTTTTTACCGTCTTCTCTGAAGGCAGCCATCCAGTGGGAGTTCATGCCGACCCAGTACATACCTGCCAAGAAGTTTTGGTCGGTGGTGATTTGATCAAAGTCGAGGGAAATGATGTACGGTGACCCACTACATAACTACAAAGAAGTTTCGGCAAATGGAGATCGGACTGAAGTCGAGGGGCATCATGTACGCCTCCGTATCATGGTGAGCCAATCTTGTAAGACTAGAAAGCAGCAAGCAGGGTTTCTTGAAAATCTTAGGCCTCGCTTCGATGATGGCCGTGTGCATGTCCCTCAAGCATGCCGCCAGCCGCTAGGCACTCAACATATCCATACACGAACAACAGAGGTCGAGGATGCCACTGGGGAGATTGCTCCAATCGCGGTTCATATGGATGCTGCGCGGTTCGCGTTCGGTCATGGTGTAGTTTGGAAGGTGGGGGTTTTGGGGGGCTTGATTTATGAGGGAGAAGGTTGTCGATGCTGGAGCGGCTAGCGAGGCTATAGTGGTACTGCGGGAGGCGAGCGAGGCGACTGTACATGGGGGCACAGTGAGATGGAGACGGAGATGGAGATGGAGATGGAGTGGTGCTCTGGGAGTGGAGAGGGAGACGAGGCAAGGTGAGGGAGTCCTGGACTAGGGGGTGTCCGGATAGCCGGACAATCATCATCGGTCGGACTCCAAGACTATGAAGATACAAGATTGAAGACTTCGTCTCGTGTCCGGATGGGACTTTCCTTGGCGTAGAAGGCAGGCTTGGCAATACGGATATGTAGATCTCCTACCATTGTAACCGACTCTGTGTAACCCTAGCCCTCTCCGGTGTCTATATAAACCGGAGGGTTTTAGTCTGTAGGACGAACAACCATTACAACAATCATACCATAGGCTAGCTTCTAGGGTTTAGCCTCCTTGATCTCGTGGTAAATCCACTCTTGTACTACCCATATCATCAATATTAATCAAGCAGGAGTAGGGTTTTAGCTCCTTTGAGAGGGCCCGAACCTGGGTAAAAACATCGTGTCCCTTGTCTCCTGTTACCATCCGCCTAGACGCACAGTTCCGGACCCCCTACCCGAGATCAGCCGGTTTTGTCACCGACATTGGTGCTTTCATTGAGAGTTCCTCTGTGTCGTCACCGATAGGCTCGATGGCTCCTTCGATCATCGACAACAACGACGCAGTCTAGGGTGAGACTTTTCTCCCCGGACAGATCTTCGTATTCAGCGCCTTTAGTCCCGGTTCATGAACCGGGACTAATGGGTCGGTACTAATGCCACCACCCATTAGTCCCGGTTCAAACACGAACCGGGACCAATGTGGCTCCACGTGGCCCTGTGCACCGAGCCCAGTCAGAGGGCCTTTGGTCCCGGTTGGTGGCTCCAACCGGGACCAAAAGTCAATTTTTTTACAAAAGTGGCTGCTTTAGGGGTTTTGGGGGTTATTTTTAGGTTGTTATTATAGCTAGTTAATAGAGAGAAGTGTCCTCTCTTATATTCGTCCTTGGTTTATCAACGCTGCTGCTATGTTCATTGCACCCGCAGATATAACATGCTCATGCATGCTTTGCATCATACATCATCATATATGTATATAATAACAAGTCCTACTAATCATGCATCATCATACAACTTCTACTCGTTATTAATAATAAGGCATACGATCATCATCCTCATAGTCATCGAACCCAACCCTACATAATTGTTCTTAGTACATGATCATCAGTATCAGGTAGGACCTACACCATTAAGGTAAAATAGCATAAAACAATATAGACCCTGACTCTCCATTATGAAGAATGGCGATCATCCTGTCTCCAATTCTTGCCCTTCGCTGCTTATTGCTTCCAAGAAGCTCCTTACGACTGTCCATGCATTTTTTTCCATTCTTTGATTGTTATGTCTCCATTTCTTTTAGAAACCCGGTATGGACAGTTGAGATTCATAGGACGACCTGGTCGTATGTTCAAAACATGAAGGCTACCATGCGTATACATCAGATGAGGCACACAATCATTCGGGATTATCTGTTGAAAAACATAGTAATAACTTCGTAGTTAGCAATGATGTACTAGTTTGAGAAGTGTGCAAAAAGATGCACGGATGTTGTAATAGTAAAAAATAATCTTACCAGGGTATCTCCATGGTAGTTACCGTAGTTCAACACGTGCACTAGTGGCACGTATTGACCATAATGTTGAGGATTTTGATTGTAGATATTGTAATTCTCAAGATCAGTACAAAATCCGACCAGATGATTTTTCTCCTGATAAGTTAATTCGGAGCCTTCGGTGTAGTATGTTCTGTCTACCATCTTCTGCACATTCTTTGAAGAATGAAAATAAGCTGTCAATGGAGATAAGTTGTCAACTATATATTTTGAAATAAACAATATAAATTACTTAATAACTATGTTTAGCTCACATGAGGGAAGAACTGGAGGTGTATCCACAAAGACCCAAATCGAAGGTGTCTCTTGCTCGATTGTAGGATCACCAAGATCCATGGTGACAAGCATACCCTCATCAAGACCATACATCTTGCAAAATGCATCCCAATTTTTGCAACCAAAATGGGTTACACTCTGAGCATTGTACATCTTTACTTGAAAATCCACACCATGGTGGGTACTTAGGATAATTTTTTTGGTTTCGAAATTTTCATGGTCTTCAAAACCCATCCTCTCCAAGACATAGCGTCTTGCAAAGCATGGGATAAGCTAGTCAAATTGGAAAAGATGAAAATATACGTTAAAATAGTTGAAGTCGTGCTTAATTACAAAAAAAACTATTGTCGTCGTTCCGTACCATATGAACATCGCAGGTCTCCTCGAGCTTAATGCTGAAGCGCCGATCTTCGTCCAGCTCAATGAACCTGTCGCACATACCTCGGTCGTCGTGGCACCAGTCGCACTCCCCCGGGCAGTTTTCGTCGTCCGATGAGTACGACATTTCCGGCCTACGTTCATAATTCAAATATTAAACTAGATCATTATTATTAATCACGGGTTGACTATCGATGATCAATGTACGTACGTAGCTCCTCTTTCATTCCCAAATGCATTATTATACCAAATTGTCTAGCACACGGGAATGAAGGAGAACTTATCCAATATGAGCATTCAATAAGCAAAACCAAATCATAAAATAAGCAAAACCAAATCATAAAATAAAGTATAGTATTCAAATTAGCATGCATTCAATAATTATAAGCAAAAGTACATCATCTCTTGGTGTCCGTACACCATCGAATATTATCACTAATACAACTGGAACTGTAGCGCCCGACGGGTATCGACGCGGGCGGTGGACACCCAAAGATAAGGAACCATCACAGGATCATAGCTCCAGTGAGATCCCTGAAGAACCTGCCAGGTATTGTCGAACCTCCCCTCCAATGCAACCATGTAGCGACGGACGTGCTCGTCCTCCTCGCTGACACGGTGACGTACCACCTCCACGGTGTCCGGATGCCTCACCATCGTCACTGGCCCACGCGACCGCCACCAAACAAGGATCGGGTCAACAATGGACTGCCTCCTCACCAACCTACGTCCCCCGGAAGGTAGCACCTCCCAATACCAACCCGGCGGAGCCCAGTCCCGAACATGGCCCTGATCAAGCAGGCCTCCACCGCCAAGTCGACGACGACGAGGATGCGGGATAGGCATCGCCGACGTCGACGCGGGAACTACTTCTATATATAGTTAAATCTAACATAATATGAAGAAATTAATTACTACACATATCTAATCTAACAAAAAAATCTAATTAATCTAACAAAAATATCTAACATAATATGAACAAATTAATTACTACACATGTAATCTAACAAAAAAAATCTAATGTAACAAAAAAATCTAATTAAATCAACTATCTAGTTCAACTACTAAGCACTTACTATAAATAAATAAGTAGTACTTACTAAAAACAAACTACTTCATTATATAGTAAAATAAATTAGTTTATTAAATAAACTAGCTAGTTCAACTATATATAAACTACTTCTTATTTTTTTCCTTTTTCTAAATACTATGAACAAAAAAATCATTAAAATTCTATGAACAAAATTAATTACTACACATATCTAATCTAACAAAAAAAAATCTAACATAATATGAACAAATTAATTACTACACATATCTAATCTAACAAAAAAAATCTAATTAATCTAACAAAAAAATCTAACATAATATGAACAAATTAATTACTACACATGTAATCTTACAAAAAAAATCTAATCTAACAAAAAAAATCTATGAACTACGTATCTAAATTACTACACATCTAACCTAACAAAAAACTCTATGAACTACAAAAAGAATCTAAAAAAAATCTAACAAAAATAAAAAAACGGTCACGTCGGCGTCGAGTCGGCGCAGTGCAGGCGCGAGGACGGGGACGGCGGCGACGAGGACAGCGGGCTCGGGGGCGGCGACGGGGACGGCGGACTCGGGGCAGGGGCGACGGCGGGCGACGACGTCGGGGCGCGGCGGCGCGGGACGCGGGCGGTGATGACGGGGCGGCGATGGGGGCGGCGACGACGGCGGGCTCAGGGCGGCGACGGGGACGGCGGGCTCGGGGCGGTCTTGGCGGCGACGGCGACGAGGAGCAGAGGCTCGGGGCAGGGGCGAGAAATAGATGGGATTTGGCGAAAACTGCTAAGTCCAGTATATATAGCAATAGCATTGGTCCCGGTTAGTGGCACCAACCGGGACTAATGCACCCTTTAGTCCCGGTTGGAGCCACCAACCAGGACCAAAGGCCTCTTTTTAGCAGCCGAAAGGGCGGGAAACGGAGACCTTTGATCCCGGTTGGAGGCTCCAACCGGGACTAAAGGGGGGGCATTGGTCCCGGTTGAAGCGACCAACCGGGACCAAAGAGCGGCATTGGTCCCGGTTGGTGCCATGAACCGGGACCAATTAACCCGTGTAACTACTTTTTTATTTTCTGCAGCTATTTTTTTGTTGATTCTTCCTGCAGCTATTTTTTTAGTCCCACCTCGCCAAGGGAGAGGCACTCGCAGCTGTTAATAAGCCCTGAGTGCAGATACGATGACGAAGAGGCTCAATGCTCCTTCACGTTGGTTAGCTTCAAGCCTTGCGGAATACGGTAGACTGCACAGAGCTATGTGCAGTGCAGTTGACACTATTCCAAAAGGCTTGAAGCAAATTAACGATCATTGTGCCTCTTTTTTATTTTTAATGACTTATTACAACTCAGAAATAAAAAGAAAAAAAATAAATGTAGCAGAAAAGAAATAAAATATATAAAAAACCACTCAGAAATAAATAGAAGAAAAAATAATTTTGATTAACTTTACTAAAAAATAGCATAGATGCTTATTTTTAATGACTTATTACAACTCATAAATAAAAACAAAAGAATAAATATAACAGAAAATAAAAAAAATTATAGAAAACTACTCATAAATGAATAGAAGCAAAAAATAGTTGTGATTAACTGTACTAAAAAAGGAGCATATATGCTTATTTTTAATGGCTTATTACAACTCAGAAATAAAAATAAAAAATAAATATAGCAGAAAAAGAAAAAACTATATAAAAACTACTCAGAAATGAGCAGAGATGCGCTTATAGAGGAAATTCAACTTAAGTTCATAACGAATTTCAAGAGAAATCCGTATGAATTTATGCTAAATTCTCTATACAAGCGCATATATTTTCATTTTCAGAGGAGCTCAATAAGGTAGAGAGGGAGGAGCTTATAAACCGGTCCGATTCCCCTTCGGTTGGCGAGGTGGGACTAAACTCTGGTCGCAACGGGTACCAACCATTTAGTCCCGGTTGACGGCTCGAACCGGGACTAATGGGCAGCCCATTGGTCCCGGTTCAAGCCACCAACCGGGACCAATGGTGTTGGGCCAGGAGCGAGGCACATTGGTCCCGCTTCGTCCCACCAACCGGGACCAATAGGTCCAGACGAACCGGGACCAATGGCCCAGGTGACCCGGCCGGCTCCCGGGCCTCACGAACCGGGTCCAATGCCCCCATTGGTCCCGGTTCTGGATTGAACCGGGACTAATGAGCTGGAGCGGCCTGGACCATTGGCCCCTTTTCTACTAGTGAGAGCAGGTAAAAAGCTACGCCCCTGGCCATCAGGTCAGATTTGGAAGTCTAAACTTCACGGCTGACATCCGCGGAGACTTGATCTTCGACGGATTCGAGCCACAGCCAAGCGCGCCGCACTTTCACGATGGGCATGATTTCGGAGCCGACCGCGCAGATCGAGGACGGATGGCTAGACACCACCTCGGGGGCTGCAACCTCTACGGCAATGGAGCCGAATACTAACCTTATCCCTTGTAAAGCTCGTGACTCCGAGGTGCTGGAATCCTCGTCGGGCTCCGAACCTCCTGCGCCCCTACCAATCGAATCCGATTGTGCGCCGATTATGGAGTTCACCGCCGCGGACATCTTTCAGCACTCACCCTTTGGCGACATCCTGAATTTGCTAAAGTATCTCTCGTTATCAGGAGAGCCCAGGCCGGACTGCGGTCAGGACGGTTGGGATGCGGACAACGAAGAAATTAAAAGCCCACCCACCACCCACTTTGTAGCCACTATCGACAATCTAACCGACATGCTAGACGACGACTCCGAAGACATCGACGGTATTGACGACGATGCCGGAGACGACCAAGAACCAGTGCCTACGGGGCACTGGAAGACCACCTCGTCATACGACATATACATGGTGGACATCCCAAAGGATGGGAATGCCGAAGAAGCAGCGGAGGCAGATTCCTCTAAGAAACAGCCCAAGCGCCGGCGTCAGCGGCGCCGCTCTAAATCCCGCCATAGAAAGAATGGAGATTCCGGCACCGGAGATAATAACACCCCAAAGAATGCCGAAGATAACCCCCTCCAGCAAGATTCAGCACAGGAGGACAGAGAAGCCAACCCTCACGAGAGGGCGGCAGACGAAGAGGTAGAGGATGATAATTACATGCCTCCCTCCGGAGACGAGGCAAGCCTCAACGATGACGAATTCGTCATGCCAGAGGATCCCGTCGAACAAGAGCGTTTTAAACACAGGCTTATGGCCACGGTAAACAGCCTAAAGAAAAAGCAGCAACAGCTTCGAGCTGATCAAGATCTGCTAGCCGACAGATGGACAGAAGTCCTTGCGGCCGAAGAGTATGAACTCGAACGCCCCTCCAAAAGCTACCCAAAACGCAAGTTGCTCCCCCGATTAGAGGAGGAGTATAAACCCTCATCACCAGCGCACAATACGGCAGACCGACCTCCATCAGGACCGTACCCCGGCACCGCTCAAAAAGTATGAAGCCACGGGGGAATGCACCAGACTTGCGAGACATATTGGAGGACAAGGCAAGACAATCAAGATCGATCTACGGATCACGTGGGCGCCCCACGATGCACGACGACTACCGTCGCGCCGGATACAGCAACTCCGGCCGGGCCGAACACAGTAGACAAAGCTCACTTGAGCTACGTCGTGATATTGCCCAATATAGAGGCGCCGCACACCCACTATGCTTCACAGCTGAAGTAATGGATCATCAAATCCCTGAAGGGTTTAAACCCATGAACATTGAATCCTACGATGGCACAACGGACCCCACGGTTTGGATCGAAGACTATCTCCTCCATATCCATATGGCCCGCGGTGACGATCTTCACGCCATCAAATATCTCCCACTCAAGCTTAAAGGACCAGCTCGGCATTGGCTTAACAGCTTGCCAGCAGAGTCAATTGGGTGTTGGGAGGACCTTGAAGCCGCATTCCTTGACAACTTCCAGGGCACATATGTGCAGCCACCAGACGCCGATGACCTAAGCCACATAATTCAGCAGCCAGACGAATCGGCCAGACAGTTCTGGACACGGTTCTTACAAAAGAAAAATCAAATCGTCAATTGTCCGGATGCAGAGGCCCTCGCAGCCTTCAAACACAACATCCGCGATGAGTGGCTGGCCCGGCACCTAGGACAGGAAAAGCCGAAATCCATGGCAGCCCTCACATCACTCATGACCCGCTTCTGTGCAGGGGAGGACAGCTGGCTAGCCCGCAGTAACAACCTCAGCAAAAATTCTGGCAGTCCGGATACCAAGGACCGCAATGGCAGGTCGCGTCAAAACAAAAACAAACGCCGCGTTAACGGCGATAACACTGAGGATACGGCAGTCAACGCCGGATTCAGAGGCTCCAAACCCGGTTAGCGGAAAAATCCATTCAAAAGAACTACTCCGGGTCCGTCCAATTTGGAACGAATACTCGACCGCTCTTGCCAGATACATGGCACCCCCGAAAAGCCAGCTAATCACACCAACAGGGATTGTTGGGTATTTAAGCAGGCAGGCAAGTTAGTTGCCGAAAACAATTACAAGGGGCTGCATAGCGATGTCGAGGAAGAGACCCGGCCGCCGAACAGTAGAGGATAGAAGGGTTTCCCCCCACAAGTACGGATGGTAAACATGATATACGCAACCCACATACCCAAGAGGGAGCGGAAGCGTGCACTTAGGGATGTATATGCGATGGAGCCAGTCGCCCCAAGTTCAATCCATGGTCCTCTTGCCCGATCACTTTTGATCGAAGGGATCATCCCACCAGTATCCGCCATGGCGGATTCGCCGCATTGGTTTTAGACCAAATCATCGATGGATTTCACCCTACCAGAGTCCTAATGGACGGCGGCAGCATCCTGAACCTGCTTTATCAGGATACAGTGTGCAAGATGGGCATAGACCCCTCAAGGATTAAACCTACAAAGACGACCTTCAAAGGAGTCATACTAGGTGTAGAGGCCAATTGTATAGGCTCAGTCACACTGGAAGTGGTCTTCGGATCCCCGGATAACTTCTGAAGTGAGGAGTTAATCTTCGACATAGTCCCGTTCTGCAGTGGCTATCACGCTCTACTCGGACAGACCGCGTTTGCAAAGTTCAACGCGGTGCCGCATTACGCATGCCTCAAGCTCAAGATGCTAGGCCCTCGAGGAGTCATCATGGTCAACGGAAACACTGAACGCTCCCTCCGAACGGAGGAACACACAGCGGCTCTCGCGGCAGAAGTACAGAGCAGCTTCTTAAGGCAATTTTCGAGTCCGACCGTAAAGCGATTGGACACGGCCAAACGCGCTCGAAGCAACATACAACAAGACCACCTGGCATGTTCCGAGCACATGTAGCAATGCGGCCCCAACCCCATCCCTTGCATAATTGCAAGGCCAGTCCTTCGCGTACATCATTACGTTCTGGAGATACCATGGGCATAGGGGGAGGGGCACGACCACGTCAGGCCCAAAGTGCGGCTTAACCACACTAGGGGCTCCCAAGTACGTTGGTCTTTTCCTTTTTCTTTTTTTTCTTATCCACAGGACTCCGCTCACCAGAGGCCTTGTCCGGCAGTAGACCTGCCGAACTCACGATGCAACAGCCTGGGAAGGAGAAAGGCTACGACGAACACTAAGGTGGTCTCCATTACGAGCATTAAATCTGTTTAATACACCATTCCGCAGCCTACCCCTGGAGGGGGACATGTTTAAATAGTCCAATCTCTTGCTTACTGCACTATTTGTATCGCTCTGCATTCATGGCAGTATTTCTGAATAAACAATGCATCGCTTTTTGCTTATAGCCGCATTTCTTTCTTACATATGTTCGTTTATGACATGTTGCATCCGTACACTTTGGTACGGCCGAATACACTAGGGGCTTAAGTTCCCCGCATTATGGTGTGATAAGTCCGAACACTTTCACAAGTGCGGCACCCCGAACTTATAACATTATATGCATCGGCTCCGAATCATGTCTTGGGTCAATAGTTGGGTTTGCCCAGCTCCCATGTTTTGGTACCTTATGTTCCGTTTTATCGGCTAAGGTAGCACTGGGAGAACCACTGCGATTGCGCCCCGGTTGAGCTGGGCGAGCGCCTCAGTGGAGAAAGCTAAAACTGACCATCATGATAAGGCGAGAGATGGTCGCTGTTCGAGAGGTTTTTTTCGAGTCCCTAAAGACTTATGCCGCTTAGAGCGAGGAACCGGCTTTGTCCAGTCCAGGCGTGGATAGCGCCCTGAACTCGGTCTTCCGAACACTAGGGGCTTCGCCGAAATTTAAAATTATAGAATTCTATGGCTAAGCGAGAGTGTTCAAGCATTATAAGTCCGGTTGCCTCGTTCGTTGTGTTGAGCACCTCCCTAGATGGACCCAAGCATGGGAACAAGAACGCTCAAGTTTATCCCGAACACTCCAGCACTAGCGGCATGGGGGCTGAAGCCGACGACTTGCCATCTCTCAGATTTGATAAACGGCCGCACAGAAGGTAATATTTTAAACTAATAAGCGTTGCATAGCGCATATGAACACAGTTTTCAGCGCACAGGATAACATAATGCGATTCTACTCAAATATTACATCCTTGGAGCACTCATCCGCAATCATGCGGGCTCCCTTCAGGACACTCTTATAATACATTTCGGGCGTACGATACTCCTTGCCCACCGGCGGCGCGTCCGTCAGAAGCTTCTCAGCGTCCATCCTGCCCTAGTGCACTTTTGCACGGGCAAGGGCCCGGAGGGCACCTTCAATGCAGGCGGACTTCTTGACGACTTCCACCCAGGGACACGCATCCACCAGCCGCCGCACCAGGCCGAAGTAGCTCCCAGGCATGGCCTCCTTGGGCCACAGCCGAACTATGAGGCCCTTCACGGCCTGTTCGGCTACCTTGTGGAGCTTGACCAGCTGCTTCAGCTGGTCGCTAAGGGGCACCGGATGTCCGGCCTCAGCATACTGAGACCAGAAGACCTTCTCCGTCGAGCTCCCCTCCTCGGCCCGGTAGAATGCGGCAGCATCGGACACGCTGCGAGGTAGATCTGCAAACGCTCCTGGAGAGCTCTGAATTCGGGTAAGTAACAGGTAATTTACATTCACATGCTTGCTTTGCATGAAGAATGGCTTACCCGCCACTATTTTCTTCATTGCCTCAATCTCCTAGAGGGCCTTATGGGCTTCGGCCTTAGCGGCTTTGGCACTCTCAAGAGCCGATCCAAGCTCGGACTCTCGAGTCTTCGAGTCGCGCTGCAAACTCTCATGCTTTTCCACGAGAGCCTGGAGCTCTTGCTGCACCTCCGGCACCCGCGCCTCCTGCTTCTCTCTCTCAGCTCGTTCCGCAGCCACATTACGTTCGTCCGCGGACACGGCCTCCTTCAGGGTCGCCACCTCGTTCGTGGCCCCTGGAGTACCCACGTTATCCTTGTTATTTCTCTTGCAACCAAAATCCTTTTCTGTAAGGTACAAATCTAATACGGTGTCACTCACCTTCCCTGTCCTCGAGCTACTTCTTGGCACGGCCGAGCTCGCTCTCGGACCGCTCGAGGTTCTGCTTCAAAGCATCGACCTCCGCAGTCAGTGCGGCAGAGGTCAGCAGCGCAGCCTGCAATCCCATATTGACATATTTTTAGAACTCCTGCGTATATCTTTGTAAGATCCTCAGTCCGGATTTTCTTTCCCAACACCAAAACGAGCATCAGGGGCTACTGTCTATGCGGTATTATATTACATGTCTTAAAATTCTTACCTCAAAGCCTGTTAGAAGGCTGCTGCAGGCTTCGGTCAGCCCGCTCTTGGTGAGCTGAACCTTCTGAATCACCGCACTCATGACAGTGCGGTGTTCTTCTTCGATGGAAGCGCCGTTGAGAGCCTCCAGCAAGTTATCTGGCGCCTCTAGTTTGACGGTGGCCGCCGGTGCCATAGTCTTGCCCTTCTTACAAAGGGGCCGCCTACCGGACTCCGGAACCACTGCGGGTTCCGGTGCGGAGTCCGGTGCGAAGTCCGGGAGGTTGCCCTGTGGAACCTCCGGAGCCTCCCCCTACTGGTAGGTCCCCTCCTAGGATCCCACCTCAGTGTCATCAGCGCCACGAGGGGTGGAGGCGGTCGGAAGGGAATCCACATCCGATGGAGCCAAGGACCCGCTCGACGAAGCGGGAAGATCGTCCTTGGCCGGACTACAGGTTCTATGCGGCATTAGAAGGACACCACGTGGCAAAAAGAGAAATTGTAAATCATTCAGGAATTCGGACACTTACGATCTTGCCAGGGGCTTGGCCCTAGAGGGCCACTCCTCGTCACCGTCGTCGGCGTTGGCGGAGCAGTCCGGAGAAAGGGTCCGTCCTTTCTTGGACCCTTCGGCCGCCCCCGTTGGGGAGGCCTTCCTCTTCTTCTCTCCCCCCGCTGGGGAAGAGGCCTCTTTCTCCTCCTCCTCGTGGGAGGAGTCCGCCTCGGAGTCATCGGATGATGAGTCCGATATCACCTGGCGCCGGGAACTCCTTCGAGTTCCCGTGGCCTTTCTCTTGGCCTTCCTCTCCGGCACCACGTAAAGGGCTGGAACCAGCAGCCCCGTCAAACGGGTATCCGCTGGGTCTTCGGGAATGGGAGCCGACAGTTAACCTGTCCGGACGTCCTCTGCCAGTCCTGTTAAAGGCATTGGGAGTTTTAGATCCCACATAGAGTCAAACTATGAAAGAAATGAATGTCCCATAAAGGATAACATAGATTACCGCGCCGGCCGGGCGCTGCGTGCTGAATCCGCGATCTTTAGTTGCGGATGCGGGGGCTTCTCCGCCCTTGAACAGCACCCTCCAGGAAGCTTCGTACGTCGTGTCGAAGAGCCCGCTAAGGGTCCGGTGCTGTGCCGGATCAAACTCCCACAGATTGAAGGCCCATTGTTGGCAGGGGAGAATCCGGCGGACGAGCATGACCTGGATCACATTGACAAGCTTAAGCTTCTTTTTCACCAGGGTCTGGAGATAGGACTGGAGTCCGGTCAGCTCCTCCGAACTACCGCATAGCAAGCCCTTCTCTTTCCAGGAGGTGAGCTACATGGGGGTACCAGATCTGAACTCGGGGCCGCTGCCCATTTAGGGTCACGCAGCTCCGTGATGTAGAACCACCCCGATTGCCACCCTTTGATGGACTCCACGAAGGCGCCCTCGAGCCAGGTGACATTGGGCATTTTTCCCACCATGGCACCTCTGCACTCCGCCTGGACGCCCTTCACCACCTTCGGTTTTACATTGAAGGTTTTTAGCCACAAGCCGAAGTGAGGCCGGATGCAGAGGAAGGCCTCGCACATGACGATAAACGCCGAGATGTTGAGGATGAAGTTTGGCGCCAGATCGTGGCAGTCTAGGCCGTAGTAGTACATGAGCCCCCGGACGAAGGGGTGAAGTGGGAAACCCAGTCCACGGAGGAAGTGGGGAAGAAATACAACCCTCTCATGGGGCCTGGGGGTGGGATGAGCTGCCCCTCGTTGGGCAGCCGGTGCGCGATGTCGCTGGACAGGTATCCGGCGCCGCGCAGCTTCTCGATGTGCCCCTCCGTAACAGAGGAGGCCATCCACTTGCCTCCCGCTCCGGACATGGCTGGAGAAAGTTGAGGCGAGATGTGCGGACTTAGGCGCTGGATCTCGAGTGCGCGGAGATGGATAGGCAAAGGAGGAAGAAGGCGTAGGTAAAAACGGTGGATCCTTATCCCCTTATATATGGGCGGACGAAGACTATGCATCCCCACCGGCCTGGTAAAACTCGCCTATCTCCCAAGCGCCATAATCAATGGCCCGGTTGGGTTACCCACGTCCGTATTGATGGGAATCCCGGAATAAGGGGAACACGATCTCTGCTTCGACAAGACGTGCCAAGGAAACCACTTCGCTAAACGTGCTCAGGTGGAATAATAAAAACGATTCAAGTAAAGGCTTGGTAGTGGCGTGACGCCACACCATGAAATACGTCAGCAGATTGAACTTGTGTACATATTATTCTCTCTACGGTGGAACGTGGAATTTATTTTGCAGAGCCGGACACTATCCTGGTGTTCACAATCTTCTATGAATTATTCGGAGGAAGAACCCGCCTTGCAATGCCGAAGACAATACGCGCACCGGACTCGTTGTCATTGAAGCCTGGTTCAGGGGCTACTGAGGGAGTCCTGGACTAGGGGGTGTCCGGATAGTCGGACTATCATCATCGGCCGGACTCCAAGACTATGAAGATACAAGATTGAAGACTTCGTCTCGTGTCCGGATGGGACTTTCCTTGGCGTAGAAGGCAAGCTTGGCAATATGGATATGTAGATCTCCTACCATTGTAACCGACTCTGTGTAACCCTAGCCCTCTCCGGTGTCTATATAAACTGGAGGGTTTTAGTCCGTAGGACGAACAACCATTACAACAATCATACCATAGGCTAGCTTCTAGGGTTTAGCCACCTTGATCTCGTGGTAGATCCACTCTTGTACTACCCATATCATCAATATTAATCAAGCAGGAGTAGGGTTTTACCTCCATCGAGAGGGCCCGAACCTGGGTAAAAACATCGTGTCCCTTGTCTCTTGTTACCATCCGCCTAGACGCACAGTTCGGGACCCCCTACCCGAGAGCCGCCGGTTTTGACACCGACACAAGGCATGCTAATGTGCTGTACAACGGCGGTGACAGACTGCACAGTGCACAGGGTGAGGCTCACTTTGGTAACCCGAACACGCCGCCTGGACTAGTGTCAGGCGCAGGGTGTTGTCACTTAACTGTGAGGACCAGATGAATAGTATTTTGACCATCAAGTGTACCATAGTTGTACTACTACTACTACTACTACTACTACTACTACTACTACCACCACTACTACTAATAGGAACATGAGTACTCCAGTACTGTATAGCGGAAATAGGTCTCCCGTGCTAGCATGCCTGTTCACTTCATCCTCCAGGAATCATCCATATTGCAAGCAGAAACAAATTCTCGTGCATGCGGAAGCGCGAATATGGGCCTCTGATGAGGATAACCCTGTATTCCTTAACCAGAGAATGTTGTGTCTCCCACGCACGTGCCAATATCCATCTGAACCAGCTACGACATATTTTTTATCTGTTTTCATAGGTCCAACCTATCAGCAAGGATGGACACATACACGAACAGGTACGACTCCTTAGTCTACCTGCATAGCCTTTTCGTTTAGTCTACCTAGTCGTCTAATCAACTGGCTACACACCACTTCTCCCATTTACTTCTCCATCGGGAACTGATTTTCCTCGGATTTTTCACCTCCCCTTCGTCTTCATTTGCATCCAAACCCCACTGCGTTCACATTGTTTTAACCTCTTCACATACTCATGGAGTAATTCCAAAGCCCCTTTAAATAATCATCTACTACTTCAGTTAGACTAGCCATCTAATCCTAATTCTTCAAACCATAGCCCTCCATTGCAGTGGTTCCAAATGGCGAAAGAGATCGAGATGCAGGTTTTTAGCGTCCAACATGTCCTCGTCGAAGGCTCGTTGAGCATAGTTGCCACCGTCACTGTCCACCCAAGGGTTGTTCGGAAGTGGATCAACAATGTATCCAACTCCCATAAAAAGGTAGAGACAAGCGTCATCGGTCTCGACGCAGAGTACACGGAGCATGCCACTGGGAAGATCCAATGCGCCGCAGTCCTTCAGCTGTGCCTCGAAGATGATGTTTTGGTGTACCACATAATACACGCGCCCTCCATACCAGGTGAGCTTTACGATTTCTTGTCTCGGGAGGACATATACTTCTGTGGGGCAGCCATCGAAGGGGACAAACAGAAGCTGGAGCCGTACAACCTTGATTTGAAAAGCATCACTGACCTACAAATCAGAATCAAAATTCCTATAGAAGATTGTGATAAACAAACACCATCCCTATTCGATGTAGCAAATTTTGTGCTCGGTACAAATCTTCAGAAGGGTGACGAGAAGGTGGCATTAAGGTCGTCTGGATGGGAGAATTATCCCTTGACGTACGAGCGGATAAAATATGCTGCCCTCGATGCCCATGTGAGTTTCGAGATAGCTGCAAGGTCTTGTTGCGAACCCGTCTCCCACAGAAAATGAGAACAAGAAGAAGAAGAAGAAGAAGAAGAAGAAGAAGAAGAAGAAGAAGAAGAAGAAGAAGAAGAAGAAGAAGAAGAAGAAAAGGCTGCACCAGCAGTAGGGCATTATGGATGGATGAACTATCTCCTCCCTTGTAAAAAATATTATTCCCTCTTGGTTTATATTGATATAGATGGACTATTTCGATGATGTGCATGTCTTTGGAACAAGTAGTAGCATGGGTCCGCTTGACTATAACACTACAAAAAAATGACACATCCGTGACATTTTGGGCCGAATGTATTTTTTCCTATCATACTTATGACCCTTCTATGATGTTAATTTTGACAAATCCCGGTGTCATCATAGATGTGGTGAGCTCCTACTTCTATGAAAAAAAATCATGACAGAAAATGGGCATTTCTTCCTGGGCGGGCCGGAGACGCAGCTGCATGACATTCTTTGGGCCGTCCATGACAGAAACAACCGTGGTAGAAGCGAGGGCGAGGAAAATATCGACGAGTTCCCGGTTACGGTGGGTGGTCGGGGGCCGAGCGATGCATGTTTCTCTCGTACACATACGTGCATGTGTGTGAGGCATTGGTCTCCAACTAAACCCGAGTGAGGCGTTGGGCTCTAACTGAACCCGAGCTATTGCACTACCTATATTACTTAACTCGAGTGATTTATTCACTACTGCTGCTAACTGAAGCCGATCGAACCCTGCTGCCTCCTTCCGTTGATGAACAGCGAGCGTTGCTGGGGGGGGGGGGGGGGGGTTGGATGAACAGTTCCCGGTGGGGGTGGATGAACAGGACCTCGTGGTGTTGCCTCTGGATGAACATGACCCTGATCAATCGAGCCGGTAGGGGCTGGATGAACAGGACCCCGTGGAGGGCTCGATGAACAGGACGACCTCGTGGAGGTCTGGTTGAACAGTATCCGGTGGAGGGCTAGATGAACAATAGCCCATGCAGGGGTGGTTGAACAGGAGCCCGTGGAGAGGGCTGGTTGAAAAGTAGCCGGTGGAGTAGCGAGCGGTGGAGGCTGGATGAACAGGAGGCCGTGGATGAACAGTCGCATGTGGAGGCTGGAGTAGATCGACGGTGGATTAATAGTAGCCCGTGGAGGCTGGAGGAGGTCAACGGTGGAGATGAACAGTATCCCATGGAGTCCCGTTTTGCGGCACGCCACACCCCTCCCGATGAATAGGACCCCGTTTCGACAGTAGCGCTCCAACACAAGTCCGTTTCCTCCGTTTTGCGGTATGCCACACCCCTCCCGATCAACAGGACCCCGTTTCGACCATAGGAGGTCCAACAGAAGTCCGTTTCCTCCGTTTTGCGGTACGCTAGACCCCTCCCGATGAACAGTATCCCATTTCGAACGTGGCCTGTCGAACACAAGGCCGTTTCCTCTGTTGTGCGGAATGCCAGGCCTCGTTTCCATTAGCTATTCGTCCAAGCCCTCCCGATGAACAAGATCCAATTTCGAACATGGCCGGTCGAACACAAGGCCGTTTCCTTCGTTCTGCGGTACGCCAGGTCTCGATTCCATCGGCTATTCTATCCAAGCCCGTTGGCTCCCAGGCAGTTTCTTCGTTCCGATCCAGCCTTGTACATGAGCCCTGACCGTACGTATGCGCGTGTTGGCATTCAAGACCCCTCCTGTATGTACGTACATGGCCGTATTTACTTTCTTGCACCCTGTCCGCTGTATGTACGTGTACATGCTACATGCGCGCCCCTACTATGACATGTGCGCGCCTGTACGTCGACCAGTATGTACGTACACATTCGTGACAAGAATGACAACGCTATGTACGCTTCGATCAGGTGGGTCCCGACTGTCAGTCACTTCCTTGCGTGCGAAGATGTAGCTGGTGGGTCCAAGCAGTCAGGGGGGGCAAATCATTTTTTCCCCGTAATATGGAACCACTTCCTTGTGTGCGAAGATGTAGCTGGTGGGTCCCTGCAGTCAGGCAGAAACGTGTTTTTCATGAAATATGGTGCCCGTCCGGTGGGTCCCCGCTGTCAGGTGGAGGAATAATTATTTTGCGTGTAATAAGGAGGCACTTCCTTGCGGCTGCCGTGGACCCAGCTGTCAGCCTCTCCACATATAGTAATCTTCCGATGGAAGTCGGTCGTTGACCGCATTGACCACACCGCGCCGAGAGCACCAGGGCGATAGAGGACGGAAAGGCCTAGGAAGGGAACGACACGGAGCCGGGGAAGACGTGGCAGTGGAAGCCCGCGCGGAGAGGAGTACGAGGGATCACTGGTTTGGCTACGGTGTGAGGCTGCCGTCACCGCATAATAACGGGGGTGTGGGTGAGTAGAGGGATGGCCTGGCCAGCGGTGGGAGTAGTAGGGGTGGTGAGGCCTCTGCGGCATCACAGCTGGCCACAGTATGCAGGAGCACGCGGCACGACCGGCGCTGCTTTGGGCAGCTGGAGCAAGAAGACCAGAGGTTAAAGAAGCACTACGGCCGTTGGATGGACATTGTACGGTCACTGCAGCTAGAATCATTTATATTGACTAAGTTGACAAAGCCCTTGGTACGCGTCAACTTTGTAGGCCCACATGTCAGCTTCCGAAATGGTGCGCCCCAGATGTCAGGGGGAGCAATCATATTTTGGGCGGCTGAAGCAAGAATATCCGAGATTGGAGAAGAAGCGCGACATCCGTTGGATGGACATCCAACGGCCACAGCTACTAGAACTGTGTGTCGTTGACAAAGCCTTGCATACGCGCCAACGTAGTTATTTTAGGGGACACGTCTACTTAGAAGGCCCACAAGTGCGTGGCAGAGAACATATAGCCCATTTGTGATTTGTAAGAATGTACATCCCATTTTTTAATTCTAATGGAATTTAATACAGCCCATTTACAGTTTGTTAAAAGTACAACCCATTTTCTAGCTAGGACAATGATTAATAATTTCAACCAACCGCTCAAAATAGAATTAAAAAAAATTCCCACATTTTGATGGGATCCAAAATATTTTTATCCGAAATTTCTAGTCAGATTAAATATAATTTCAAAATAAAGTTGTGTTACGCTAAAATGCAACAAAATATTGCGCACGCAACAAGTAATGAAATTAAAATTTTCAAATTCCAAAAATAATATATTTTTCAAACTAATTACGCGTTTGGTGCATTTTTTATAGTTACTGCCCAGTTATTATAATTACATCCCATTTATTATTTCTTAAACTCCATTTTCTTGTTAAGCCTAATGCATACCTCCTAGGAAATTTTGCAGCCCAGCGGGGCGGAGAATAACAAGTTGACCCGGATATTGTGTACAACTGTCGTCCTAGTTGCATTGCTGAAGTTGAAAAAAAAGGCCTACGTAGTACAGTACAACCTAACATGGCTACTCATCCCACATTCAGCGACGTCGGAAAGGCCCAAACAAGGCTCACTACTAGGAAAAGGGCTATAGATGGGATGGACACTAATGGCGCACTGTACATGTGTTGCGCCAGTACTAAATACTAATGGCGCACCATGTGTTGGTGCGCCATTAGTGTGCAAATACTAATGGCGCACCACATCCCACGGTGCGCCATTAGTAATTTTTTTTTAATTTCTTCAAAACTACAAATGGCGCACCGTGGGAGTGGTGTGCCATTACTAGTTGACATAGTAATGGCACACCACACTCACCGTGCGCCATTAGTAGTTTTGAAAAAAATTTGTTAGTAATGGCGCACCTGTGGACAGTGCGCCATTACGAGTTTTAACTAGTAATGGCGCATTGTCCACTGGTGCGCCATTACTAAGTTGTTTTCAAAAAAAATTCAATTTTTTTTCTTTTTACCCACGGTGCGCCATTACTAGTTTAACTAGTAATGGCGCACCACCCCACGGTGCGCCATTACTAACTTGGCCCAAAAGTTCCCGAAGGAACCCCCCCCCCCCCCCCCGTGTACCGCCTTTTCAGTTTTTAAAAAAATAAAAGAAAATGATAAAAATGTCAAAAAAATAAAAGAAAATAAGTTTCCCATGTGAAATGTGGTCTAGTTGTTGGGAAAATTTACAAATATGAATTTCGACTTTATTTGCAAAATCTCTACGGAAATTAGTAAAATGGCCATAACTTTTGCATACGAACTCGGATTAAAAAGTTTTTTATATGAAAAATCATCTACTCGAAAAGTTACATCCGAATTTAACCGGGGGTACCCCATTAAACATTTTCGAAATCACCAAAAACCTAACAGAAAAAAGTTATGGGGCTTTCATGATCTAGAGGAAAAAAAATCAAAAAATTTCAAACTTACTAGTGGCGCACCATGGATGTGGTGCACAACTAGTAATAGAAAAAAATTGATTTTGAATTTTTTTGAATTGATTTTCAAAAAATGATACGTAATATGACCGGGAAGTTTGAAATATTTTTCAAAATTTCATCATAGTCATGAACATGAACAAAGTCCTAGACATCAACAAGGTATAATAGGATTGATATGCTAGATATATCAACAAATGCCTATGAAGTGGGCTGTAGCTGGGGTTGGATAGAACTCTGAAGTTAAGTGTGCTTGGGCTGGAGTAGTGTGAGGATGGGTGACCTTTCGGGAAGTTTGACCACGGAGTGCGATTTGACCCGAGATTAAGCCCTAGTGACCTGAGATTACGAAAAAATGAAAACAAAATTTGAAAAAAAAATAAAAAAAATTCTGAATTTTTTTTAGAAAAAAAGTTACTAATGGCGCATCTATGTGGTGCACCATTAGTATACCAGATACTAATGGCGCACCACTGGTGCACCATTAGTAAAAAATACTAGTGGCGTGATACTAATGGCGCACCAGTAGTGCGCCATTAGTAGGCAAAACTGGTGCGCCATTAGTAGGCCTTTTCCTAGTAGTGGCTTCAGTACAACTTTCTGAAGTCATTGAGCTCAATTAATAACTTCAGAAAAATGTTAGATTATAGTGGAACCTAATTAAAAGCTGTCACGAGCAAAGAAATAATTCAATGGGTCCCACTTGTGCTTGTGTGCGTGCGTGTGTGTGTGTGTGCGTGTGTGTGTGAGAGAGAGAGAGAGACCCATCGGTCAATGCTCGTAAATACATCTTTAAGCCATATGCATTGTTGATGCTCGGTAAAAACTTATATAGTTGACACAATCATATAGAACATCATAGCACACTGAACTTGCATACAAAAATTTCACCCAAGCGGCACAATCAGGATGGAAGCAGTGGATCGCTACGGGTAAGGCTATGTTGAATCCAACGAACTCGCACATAATGGTTCATTGTCTTTATCAATGACGGGGAAATATCTTGAATGTTGTGCAAAGAAAACAGACATACAACACAATAAGTTCTACCAGCACATTAAGTTGATGTACAACCCTTTGTAAAAAAAGTTCAGATACAAAATTAGAACAGGTCACAATCAAATGTACTGGCACATCAGTGCTTCACACCCATAGCTCGGATTTAACTAGTATCTGACAAGATTCAGTTGTTAGCGAAAATTAGAGCACATCCAGGCAGGTAGCCCTGCCTCTTCTCCAAAAGAAGTAGTGGCCTCCGTCGCGCGATGGAGTAGGCCCTATGCAATCCATCGTTCCGAGCAACATGGGGAAAGACTGAAGTTGACTCCTGTAATGGACGTCGTCGACGGACCCTGGCACCAGCGGTGGCGGCAGGACTTCGATTGATGAATTGACCACTTCTTCGACATGCACGAACACTCGATACAGGTACATCCCTAACGTGGTCTGCGGCGGCCTTGGTGGCGAAAAATAGTACAACCCTGGTTCCTGCACCGGTATCTCAACACCAATCACCGTCGGTATGGTGGACGACTTCTTCATCCATGCCATAATCATTAGAGCCCAGCTGTCTGGAGGAACAAACATACTTACGAGCTCACCTCCAAGGTGGTTGATTAGCTCAGTCATGGACTCGTTGTTCCAAGCACGTCGAGGTATGCCGTGGAAGGTAAGCTTTGTTAAAAACTCAATCTCAGAGGGCACCGAGCTCCATCCTGGGTGCCACCGATCAAAGCTCACTAGCGCGCCATCGCAGAACAAATGCTGGGAAGATTCGAACACACGACAGCAGTCGAAAGTTGTCCGGAACCTAACGAAGAAATCAGCCGGTGGCGGATAGACTTCGATGAGCAAGTCACTTATTTGGATTTCGTGTGCAATGCCAAGAGCTTTGACAAGGTCGTCCAACGAGATGGGAGGCCAGTCACCCTTGATGGTTATTGTCAGTGTCAAAACCGGCGGATCTCGGGTAGGGGGTCCCGAACTGTGCGTCTAGGCCGATGGTAACAGGAGACAAGGGACACGATGTTTTTACCCAGGTTCGGGCCCTCTCGATGGAGGTGAAACCCTACTCCTGCTTGATTGATATTGATGATATGGGTAGTACAAGAGTAGATCTACCACGAGATCAGAGAGGCTAAACCCTAGAAGCTAGCCTATGGTATGATTGTTGTTCTGTCCTACGTACTAAAACCATCCAGTTTATATAGGCACCGAGGAGGTTTAGGGTTACACAGAGTCGGTTACAATGGTAGGAGATTTACATATCCGTATCGCCAAGCTTGCCTTCCACGCCAAGGAAAGTCCCATCCGGACAAGGGACGAAGTCTTGAATCTTGTATCTTCATAGTCCAGGAGTCCGGCCAAAGGCTATAGTCCGGCCATCCGGACACCCCCTAATCTAGGACTCCCTCAGTAGCCCCTGAACCAGGCTTCAATGACAACGAGTCCGGCACGCATATTGTCTTCGGCATTGCAAGGCGGGTTCCTCCTTCGAATACTTCATAGAAGATTTTGAACACAAGGATAGTGTCCGGCTCTGCAAAATAAGTTCCACATACCACCGTAGAGAGAATAATATTTACACATATTCGTGGCGTGACATCACACCACGGCCAAGCCTTTATTCAAATAGTTTTTACTGTCCCACCTCAGCGCGTTTAGCAAGGCGGTTTCCTTGGCACGTCTTGTCAAAGCAGAGATCGTGTCCCCTTATTCCGGGATTCTCATTAATACGGGCATGGGTAACCCAGTCGTGCCCGTTGGCACATCTCCTCTATCGAAGGCGAGTCCCGAACGGTCACGGGGAAGGCTCTTGGTATTCAACCTCTTTATAAAGAGACCAAGGTTCCACTCCTTTCTTTCAATCTCAATTGAATCCGCCCCTCGCCTCGAGTTCCAACACCCAAAGCTCCAGATTCAGGTGCTTCGGACCTTCGATGATGTCCGGCTCCAACTTGCAAGGCCGGTAGATGCCTTCCTCCGTTACGGAAGAAGACGTGCTAAAGCTAAGAGATGCCAGGTATTTAACCGGCGAAATTTCGCATAGGTTGCCTGCCCAAGGGCAGGTTATTCCCACTCCCAAGCCTGGTGAAAGCATGGTGTTCGTGTCTCACTTCCTTCGGGGGCTAGGCTTCCCGATGGACCCCTTCACGAGGGGGCTCATGTTTTACTATGGGTTGGAATTTCATGACTTGGATCCGGAGTCCATCCTCCACATCTCATCGTTCATTGTCGTATGCGAAGCCTTCCTCCGCATTACCCCTCACTTTGGATTGTGCCTCAAGACCTTCAGAGTGGAGCCGAAGATGATCAAGGTGCAGCAGGCAGAGTGCGGAGGGGCTGTTATAAGCAAGAATGCTGATGCTCCGTGGCCTGAGGGCTCTTTTCAAGAGGAGCTCTGCTTATGGCAACAAGAGTGGTTTTATATCACAGCTCCCAGGGGCACGAAATGGGTGGCACCACCTGCCTTTCACTCGGGTCCTCCACCGCGGCTGGTGTCATGGGTCAATAAAGGACTTGACTGGGGGCCGTCCAAGGACGTGCCCTTGTTGCACGGCCGCATTCAAGATCTCCTAGAGAGAGAGAGAGAGATCACTTTGGTCATAGTGGCGCAGGTCATGCTGATTCGTCGCACCCTGCCTGCAAACGTCGCCCCCTCCGCCTGTGGGAATTTAACCCGGAGGGACCACGAGCTCTCCAACATTTTATGGGCGCAGCGCCCGTGGGGATGTATAAGCTTTTCTTCGGATCACAAGCGATGTGTTTGGACTTGACCGAGGATGCAGGTCTGAGCTACAATCGTTCGGATACTCAAGTAAGTAGCCCTATACCCGGACACGCTATCCCATATTTATCATGAATTTGCCGTCAATAGAGTTGTCCCTTGAACAGGAGTGGATAGCGAAAGCAAAGTTAATCAGGTGTCCGGCCCCCCTCCCTGAGACCACGCCGGATCCCGTGTTAACCAGGATGCTGGAGGTTGCGCCTTCGGAAGAAGGTGAAGGGGGGAACAAGGAAGCTACCGCCTCCGTGAAGGAGGCTGTCAGGAAAGGAGGGATCGAGAATCCCTCCATCCAAGGGAAAAAGAGGACCGCCTCTGAAAACCCGGAGACCATGGTCTCAAAGTGGGGGAAGAAATCTTCGTCAGAGGGTCCTGCGCCGAGAGATGCCTCGGCGGCATGGTGCCCCCAAGGGGATCAGCCCTCCACCGAGCCGTAAGTAAAAAGGGGAGTTAAAATAAAGGATATCCCTGCCTTATTTCTGATGAAGATAACCGAAATTTTACCTTGTAATTTGGATCTCAGCCCTTCTCAGTAGAGCTCATCTTCGGGGGATCTTCGACCGGAGATGATAGAGAGCAAAACGCCTCCCCCTGCCGTACCGTCTTGTGAGGCGGGCGACCCTGAGGTGTCGTCGCGGAGGGTTTTTCTGAGTCCGGCGGGGCCGGAAGGCAGTCATATGTCCCCCCAAAGCCCTCCGCATCTGGCCTCCGAAAAAGGCCATCAGGCAAATCCGGCACCACCTGGTGTATGGCCGGAGGAGCTGAAGAATCTGCTCGGGCGAGCATCTATCTCAGAAGATCACCGTGCGTTAATGGGTACGGTGATTGAAAGGATTTCATCCGCTGAGAGCGGATTGCACGAAGCTGTCAGAAGTTTACTGACAGGTTTTGAGGTACGCAAAATGATGTACCTTCTGACAGTTCCGCGTATAAAATGCACCCTTTGTAGATAGTAGCCCCTGAGGCTCGGTGTGTTGTCAAAAAATGACAGCACGCCGAGGATCATAATCCCAGGTATAATATGTCACCCGTCCTATGTAGGTGGTGAAGGGTCCGGTTGCTAGCTGGACTGATGAATTTGCCGAACTAAAGCGGCAACTTGACGTGGCGGATGCCGACATCGCGCTTGTCAATAAGCGACTTGACGAGTCACAAGGTACACAATTTCTCCGCGGACACCTGGTAAGGGAGCTTGATGCCCGTGCCTTACAACATGTATGCTTGATTTAGATGGTGCTGCTGCCATGGAGAACCTTTGGGTGGATCTCGCCCGAGCTAAGGAGCAGCCAGAAAGAGTGATGCGGCTGCCTTGAAGGCGGCTGAAGAGCTAAAAGCCAAACAGGCTGCTCACTGCCGAAGCAAGAATGAAATGGCCGAGATGGCCGTGAAGTTGAAGAATGCTGCCGACCGCTGCAAGCTTCCTGAAAAAGAAGATCGAGTGATACAAGAGGACCTGAAGAAGGCCACTACCGAGGCCAAGGATGCTCGCTCTATGGTGAGAACTGTGAAGGAGGAGCTGCGTCGGGCCGGAGATATCGCGGCTGGAAAGCCCTTTCTGCTACGGAGGAAATTCATGGATCCTAAATATGCTTAGTCGGACCAGCTATGGAATGCGGAGGATGCTTATCTGGACTTGGCGGCAAGTGCCGCGGACGTGGCCGAACACTTCCGAGATCAAAAGGATCACGAAATGGAAAAGGTTTTTTTGTCGTAGTTCCATAATCCAGAGTGCCCACTTCCATTAATCGATCGCTTTGGCCGAATGGGCGGAGCTAAATAGGTTATCCGGACTTGCCATGAAGGATGTCGTGAGTCTTTTGTGGCCGAAGAGGCCCGAGCCGAAGAGTTATTTTGGCCTGGTGCAACAGTTCCTTGGTGTGGTGCCGCATATCAATGCAATGAGGAGGTCGGCATGCATAGAGGGTGCGCGAATGGCTCTTGCCCGTGTCAAGACATACATGGAGGAGATGAAGGCCACCGAATAAAATGTATTATTGTGAAACAATGTTTTGAGGAAATATAAAAGCTTTTTATACTTGTGCCTTCAAGAATTAAAATACCTCCTGTGAGGCCGTTAATGTATATGTGTATATAACTTGAAAGATGGCAGTCTTCGGCTTCAGCCCCCATGCATATAATGCGGGGGTGTTTGCAAAAGGCGCATTTTCACACTTGATCCAACGTCTTGGTCCTATAAAGGAGGTGGTAGCGCGGCAAACTAGGCAACCAGACTGTAATGCTTTATCACTTTCACTTAGCCATAGGAATTTGACAGTGGGGCTACTACATAGCCCCTAGGGGCACCACGCTCACCCGAATTCGGGGCGCGTAAGTGCCTGACCAGTAAACGGCCATTCGTCAAAGTGGAGGAATCCTAAAGATTCCAGTGGGTCATCGAGTGGTTCACGAGTCTCACGCTATATCATGACAGTCAGTTTTTTGCTTTCTCTACTGAGGTGCTCGCTTGGCCGAACCGGGGCACAATCGCAGTAGTTCTCCTGGTGCCGCCTTAGCCGATAGAGCGGAATGTAAGGCAACAAAAGACAGGAGCCGGGCAAACTCAACATTTGACCAAAGACATGATTCGGAGCTGATGCATATAAGGCCTAACTCGAGACGCCGAACACTCCCTAAGGTATTCGGTCTTTATGAAAATAGGCCGAACAACGCCCTTGGTAATAAGCCACTGGTGTCCAGGTACGCGCAAAATTCTGACGTGGCCCATGCCAAAACGCCAGCCTCCTCCTCGGTCATAGCAAGAAACCTGGGGATGTGTATCAACAAGAGACAGTAAAAAAGGTTTACGCAGGGTCTTAATCTAAAAAGAATCCTTGTCACGGGTCCCTACTGCACGTCTGCGCCTGTGTCTCCGTTGTGCCGTATCCTGGACGGGTGTAGCACGGTGTTCATCTGTAAAGAGAGGAATTTAGTTGAAAAAGATCGTGCGAAAGTGTACGTTATGTTAAATAAACAAGGTACGATTCAAAAAAAGTGAATAAAATTGAGCTTTATTGTCTCTTGTTGTACATGCGTGGAGACCCTTGCACAGGGGTATGCAGCTGGTAAGCCCTTGTATGTTTACGCCGGACTCGTCTAGCCGTGTCCGGGGTCTGGATGACCCATTTAGGTGCTTTGATTGGTGAAGCCGGTTTAGTGTGTGGCTGTCAAGGCAGTCACACAATCTTCCGCGCTCGAGGAACACTCGGTATTTCCCTTTAAGGAGATGATCCCTCGCGGACCGGGCATTTTTAGTGTAAGGGATGCATAATGCGGTATTGCGTTAAAGAGGGCGAAAATTTCGCGTCCCAGTAGTGCTTGGTAGCTACTTGCAAATGGGGCGAGGTGGAAGTTTAACTTTTTGCGGTGGAAGTTGTCGGGTGAGCCGAACACAACTTCTAGCAGTAGAGAGCCCGTACAATGGGCATATGGGCCTGGCATTACCCCTTGAAAGGAAGTGTTGCTATGGCGAATTTTGGCTGGGTCTATCCCCATTTTGCGGATTCTGTCCTGATATAGCAGGTTTAGATCACTGCCGCCGTCCATTAGAACTTGTGTAAATTGGAGTCCGTCGATTATCGGATCTAATATCAAGGCAGTCCATCCTGCATTCCGGATACTTCTAGAGTAATCCTGATGGTCGAAGGTGATTGGTTTTAACAACCAGTGGCGGGACTCCTCTGGGATAGGCCGTATGGCGCATACCTCTATGGGCGCCTCTCTATTTTTCCCTTTTGTCACATGAAGTGAGTTAACTATTTTGACTTCTTGTGGGAAATTCTTTTGTTTTCCGGTGCTCTGCTTCTGGGGTTCGTCATCGTCCTCGCTTGGTGTGTCAAGCCCCTTGCGTTTGGCGTTGAGTTTGCTGGACTGCTTGAAGACCCAACAATCTCTGTGGGTATGGTTTGCAGGCTTCCCGGGAGTACTGTGGATTTGGCATATCTTGTCCAAGATTTTGTTTAAGTTAGATAGCTCGTCCCTATTATCCTTAAGGGGCAGTTTTTTATGATTCTGCCGAGAGCTTTTAAATCCGGCGTTGACTGCCGTGCTCTTCGGGCTGTTTCCCTTGGTCCGGTGCTGGTCCTTGCTGCGTCACGGTTTCCCGTTTCCATCCCTGACTTCGGATGTACTTGGGTCGCTGGTACTGCATCTTGCCATCCAGCTATCCTCTTCCGCGGAAAAGCGGGTCATGAGGCTTGTTAATGCGGCCATTGTTCTTGGCTTTTCTTGATCGAGGTGTCTGGCGAGCCATTCATCTCGGACGTTGTGTTTGAAAGCTGCTAAGGCTTCGGCGTCCGGACAGTCGACTATTTGGTTCTTTTTAGTAAGGAATCTGTTCAAGAATTTTTGGGCTGAATCTCCGGGTTGTTGAGTTATGTGACTTAAATCGTCTGCATCCGGAGGTCAGACATAGGTCCCTTGAAAATTTGCCCGTAAAGGATCCTCGAGCTCTTCCCAACTTCCAATGGTGTTTTCGGGGAGGCTTTTGAGCCAATGCCGGGCTGGCCCTTTGAGCTTGAGGGGTAAGTATTTTATGGCGTGGAGGTCATCTCCTCTAGCCATGTGTATGTGGAGGATGTAATCCTCAATCCAGACTCCAGGGTCTGTTGTTCCGCAGTACGCCTCTATGTTTACGGGCTTGAATCCCGCTAGAAATTCATAATCCAGGACCTCATCGGTGAAACATAGGGGCTGTGCGGCACCCCTATATTTAGGTGTACCGTAATATTCGGATATTTGATGTGTTGCATTGCTTACTAGAGCTTGCTTTCTTGGCCCGTAGATAGATCTAATTGGGCCATCTTTTTGATGCAAATCCGTGTGCGGATCTCGTGTCGGCTTGTGTGCGGCGCCGTTTGCCGCTCTATGCTTGCCATGGGGTCATCTATCCGACCGGGTGGTCTCTTTGTTCTTTGATTGCGGGGGCTCTACGGCCTACTCATCAAAATCGGGCAGTAGTTTTCGCTTTGGGTAGCTCTTTGTTCGGCGACTATCGCCGTATATGTCTGCGGTGTTGAGTACATTGCTCCATCTGATCTTGAGCGCATCTTCCGCTGTTTTGAGCTTCCGCTTCTGCTTTTTGAGGCTACGCACAGTGGCGACGAGCCTTTTGTGGAGGTTCTTCTGCTCCAGCAACTTGTCCGGCGTGAGATCGTCCGGACTGTTATTTTTGCCGGGGACAGATTGTTTAGCCAGGTTGTCCTGTTCAGACGGTTGCTCGATGGCATGTTCGTCGTCCACCAGTTCGCCCTACTCTAAGGCTGGGTCTGTATGGCTGCTGTCTTTGTCGAGGCGGGATTTTGAGCGGCGCTTACGTTGCCGTTTTGACTGCTTTTCGAGGGAATGATCCCTCGTGGCGTCCCGTTGTTCCTCGTCATCACTTCTTTTATGTGTGTCCACCATGTATACATCGTGAGATGAGGTGGCTGTCCAGTGCCTTATAGGTGCTGGTTCATGTTTATCTCCTACATTGTCGTCCATACCGTCGATGTCTTCGGAGTCGAAGTCGAGCACGTCGTCTAAACTTTCGACAGTGGCTACGAAGTGGGTGGTGGGTGGGCTTTGAATTTCTTCATCGTCCGCATCCCAACCTTCCTGACCATAGTCCGGCCAGGGCTCTCCTGATAAAGAGAGAGACTTCAGTAAATTCAGGATGTCGCCAAAGGGCGAGTGTTGAAAGATGTCCGCGGTGGTGAACTCTATGATCGGTGCCCGATCGGATTCGATTGGCAGGGGCGCGGAAGGCTCGGAGTCCGGAGAGGAGTCCGGCACCTTGGAGTCATGAGCTTCGCAAAGGACAGGGTTGGTGTTCGGCTCAACCGCCATAGAGATAGCTGCCCCCGAGGTGATGTCCAGCCACCCGTCCTCGATCGCCGCAGTCGGCTCCGAGCTAAGGGTCGGAGCGGACACTTGTGCGGCCTCCAGGGCACTGTCCGGTGGCAGAGCTAGATCATGCCCATCGGGACAGTGTGGTGCGTTGGCAGCGGCTTAAACCCGTCGAAAATCAAGTCTCCACGGACGTCAGCCGTATAGTTCACACTTCCAAATCTGACCTGATGGCCAGGGGCGTAGCTTTCAATCTGCTCCAGATGGCCAAGCGAATTGGCCCGCAGTGCAAAGCCGCCGAATACGAAGATCTGTCCGGGCGGAAAAGTCTCAGCCCGGACCGCATCGTTGTTGATGATCGGAGGAGTCATCGTGCCTAAAGATGACGACACAGAGGAACTCTCAATGAAAGCACCAATGTCGCTGTCAAAACCGGCGGATCTCGGGTAGGGTGTCCCGAACTGTGCGTCTAGGCGGATGGTAACATGAGACAAGGGACACGATGTTTTTACCCAGGTTCAGGCTCTCTCGATGGAGGTAAAACCCTACTCCTTCTTGATTGATATTGATGTATGGGTAGTACAAGAGTAGATCTACCACGAGATCAGAGAGGCTAAACCCTAGAAGCTATCCTATAGTATGATTGTTGTTCTGTCCTACGGACTAAAACCCTCCGTTTTATATAGGCACCGAGGAGGGTTAGGGTTACACAGAGTCGGTTACAATGGTAGGAGATCTACATATCCGTATCGCCAAGCTTGCCTTCCACACCAAGGGAAGTCCCATCCGGACACGGGATTAAGTCTTCAATCTTGTATCTTCATAGTCCAGGAGTCCGGCCAAAGGCTATAGTCCGGCCATCCGGACACCCCCTAATCCAGGACTCCCTCAGTAGCCTGGAGAGTCAGCCCGAAAATTCTGGAACATATTCCTTACTAAAAAGAACCAAATAGCCATGGTCCATCAACACTTCGCCGGTAAACTGGTCATCAAGTGCCGCCATTCCAATGAAACATGATAGTGCGCTAGAGTACAGGGTGTACGGAGGGGAGCAACAGCATGCAGCGACCGAAGGCAGGACGGACCTCAAGATCTCCGGCTCGGATATCCGCATTGACCGGCGACATGATAGTGCGCTAGAGTATTGGTTGTAGAGGAGGGGGATTTGGGGGAACTGGAGTAGGAATCAAGATTCTAGAGGTGGGGGAGGGGCGGGAGATTGGGGATGAATAGGTAGCATTAATTTCGAACACGTGCCAATATGCTCTCGGCGCACAAGCGCACGAGAACACCGGTGGCGCCCACATGTTGGCCTAAGAGTCCTTATTCTTTCTTTTTTGGAGAGCCCGACCTTTTTTTTGAAGATCTTTTAAGAGCCCGGCCTGAGAGTCATAATTGACCTGTTTGGCATTGCGTTACTACTCGGCCCATATTCAACGACACCTCAGCCCAAACAAGTGTACATCATCTAAAAGACACTGAGCTCAAATTATATAACATGAAAACAGGAGATATACTCTAAACACTTCAGAATGGTGATGCCCGAATTTTGCCCACCAATAGTTCGAGACAATAAACTGTTCGAAACAATGATATATACAACATTTAAACACTGACTAGTGACTACAACTGACATAAACAACAAGACAGGATAGTTCATAAGAAGTCTTGCTACACCACCAAAACACACCGATATGCAGCGCTCAGACTCTCGTGATCCAGACGAGAATGACATTCTAAGTAGAGGCAACTATTACATAGTAAGAGTGACATAGACGAGGATGAACAATTGACAAGGAATGTGCATAACAAAACAAAGAACTACCCATCCAGAACAAGCAGCAAAGGCAACAAAGTCATTCGAAGCGATGATCCACCACCATCATAATTAGCAGCCCCGCTTTAGCGACCAATGATCTGGAGACACCAGTACTCCACCCTTTCGATGCAACAGCCCAATTACCAATCAACCTGAAGCCTTGAACCACATCACTGCCTGTCGTAACTGAGACATCCAAAGGATCAAAGTTAATCCCGATGCCTTTGTCATTCTCACCTTCTTTTGGCTGCAGGCTGTATTGTTGACAATCAGGGGAGATTGCTCCTGAACTCCTATGGCTCGCCGTGTAGACACTGTTTTCCGTAGCAAACAGAGCCTCTCTGCCATCAAGGTCCTTGCCAACGGTGATCTCCTGGTTAATCGGATAATTGAGCCTGAGAAACAGAGAGTGTGAACCAAGGCTGGTTACCCTCCTCCAACTAAAAAATCCTGAAGGCCCCAACAAGCTGGTATCTTGCTCATAGACGTAACAGCCACTATCTGGATACCCATCTATTTCACGGTGCTTCTATATAGTCGGGTTTTTGCAATATAACTTTCCGGCTCATGTGTCCGAATGATCATCAGTCTTTTGTCGTCGTCTGATCGAGCGAGGAACCAGTTGTGCTTCTCAGTTTTTGGCAATGGTGGTGTGATTACAAAGGGCAGTAACTGTATGGACACTGCATCATATCAAAAAGGACAGGCATTGTTAATCTAAGATCAGCAATATTCAGAGTATGAGTAGGATAATGCAAGAAACAACATTGATATGTCCCTGTTGGAACTGGGAGGAAAATACAGCGAAATGTATACTGGGTTCGAAAATATAGAAGTGCCATGCATGGTTATAATCATGTTATCTCGCAATCGATTCTTCACAGGAAACTACCATGTCATGCATGTTATGTAATCATGTTCTGTCCTCAAAAGTAAATTCTTCAAGATAACTAACAGACCATGCATTGTTATATACTCGTGTTCTATGGGCAAAATTTTTGTGAGGATACTATTCTAGCCATTGATTGCTGAAGGGCGAATACAGGTATGTACTCATGGCAAGCATTACAGGATTTAACTACATCCAAATATAGAGTTCTCCATATGCACATTTACTTCCCTAATGTATGGTTAGATGAAACCAACAGTTTGGTGTATGTTTCTTCATCATGAAAATGATGAAACTAACATGGCCATTGATACACACTCATATTTAGTAGTAGTATATAGATTACTCCAAAATAAGGAGAATATCCATATATTCCTAATCGTTTGATTATTCTGGGGTTCAAATTGGCTGTAATGACATGGTCACAATCGCATGAATTAACTCATTCCAAATATAGCTGATTTACGGCGTCTCTAATACATTTCCATAGTTCTACTCAAATTCTGGTCAAACAGGGATATGCCAATCATCACAAGAATTTCAAACAATGTCATGACATCATCATTAACATGAGATGGAAACAACTTACACGCGCTGTCCCAGCAATACATGGTGCCATCTACTTTGTCGATTGCGTAGATGATGTCGTTGTGTTAAATAGCATCACAGAAGTGTGTATCAGCTTTGATCATGATCCACTACGAGCTGAGTTGTCTCAAGCTAAAGAAGGCACCGGCGTAAAAATAGGCGAGTCCGCGGTCGAACAAGGCAATTAGCTTGAAGTCTGCGTAGTTTGCATGTCGTGTGGGCACTTGGCAGATTACAATCTTCTGCAAAGCAAGGTCCATCCAACTGACTTAGTAATCTAGATGACTTGGACCGCGATGGTAAAACTCATGGGAGGTCTGGAAGTTCACGAGCACCAACTTTTTACCGTCTTCTCTGAAGGCAGCCATCCAGTGGGAGTTCATGCTGACCCAGTACATACCTGCCAAGAAGTTTCGGGCGATGGTGATCAAATCGAGTCGAGGGAAATGATGTATAGCGACCCACTACATACCTGCAAAGAACTTTCGGCTAACGGAGATCAGATTGAAGTCCAGGGGCATCATGTATGCCTCCTTATCATGGAGATCCAATCTTGCAAGACCAGATAGCGGCAAGCAGGGTGTCGTGAAAAGCTTAGGCCTCCCTTTGACGATGGCCGTGTGCATGTCCCTCGAGCATGCAGCCAGTCGCAGGGCGCTCAACATATCCATACACAAACAACAGAGGTCGAGGATGTCACTGGGGAGATTGCTCCAAGCGCGACTCATATGGATGTTGCGCGGTTCGCGTTCGGCCATGGTGGAGTTTGGAAGGTGGGGGTTTTGGGGGTTGATTTGCAGGGGAGAAGGATGTCGGTGATAGAGCAGCTAGCGAGGGAATAGTGGTACTAGGGAGGCAACCGAGGCGATGGTACACTGGGGCACAATGATGTAACGCCCCGGATTCGATGCGCCAGGTGTCCGCCAGTTATTCGCCGTCATTGCCATGTCATGTGCTTGCATGTTGCACTCTGCCATGTCATCATACTGCATTTCATATCAAGTCATCATGTGCATTTCTTTTTGCATACGTGTTCGTCTCATGCATCCGAGCATTTTCCCCGTTGTCCGTTTCGCGATCCGGCACTCCTATGTTATCCGGCGTCCCCTTCTTGCCTCTCTTCGTGTGCGGGTGTTAAACATTCTCGGAATGGACCGAGGCTTGCCAAGTGGCCTTGGTATACCACCGGTAGACCGCCTGTCAAGTTTCGTGCCATTTGGAGGTCGTTTGATACTCCAACGGTTAACCGGGTAACCGCAAAAGCCTCTTTCTCTTTGCAGCCCAACACCCCTTCCAAAGTGGCCCAAAACCCATCTAAGTCTCTTCCATGCTCTCGATCGTTCGATCACGATCGCGTGGCCGAAAACCGCACCTCATTTGGACTCTCCTAGCTCCCTCCACCTATAAATAAGTCTCCCCCTCCAAAAATCCCGGATCATTTCCACCCTAACCCTAGCCCCGCTCCTCTCCGCGCCACCGGACACGTCCGGACGGAGCCGAACGCGTCCGCCACCGCGCCCCCGGCGAATCGGGAGCCGCCGCGTGGCCTCCGCCGCCAGCCCCGCGCCGCCGGCCCGCGGAGCCCATCGCGGGCCCGCGCAAGCCCGCCGGCGCCGCCCGCGTCCCCGCGCCTTCTCCCGCGCCGTGGCGTCTCCCCGCCGGCCCGAGCTCGCCGGAGCCGAGCCCCCACGCTGCTGGAGTTCGCCGGACCCAGTGCCGTCTCGCCGGACCTGGCTCCGCCGCCGCCGACCCTCAGGCCAGTCGTCGCCGTCCCTTTCTCCCTTCTCCTCCTTCTCCCTCTTACCTTCGCCGGCCCTTTCTCTACTGCAGGAACCCACCATGGGCGCAGTCCCTCGAGCTCGCCACTGCCGCCGGGTTCTCCTCGCCGGGGCGGCCACTCCGGTCGCCGCCGACTACCTTCGACGCCAGATCCGGGGTCCCCAGGCCCGGATCCGTCCGTTCCCCTCGTCCGCTCGCCGTTCCGGCCACCGGAGACCCCAGCGCCGGTGCCCCTCTCCACCCCAGCGCCGCTGGCCTCGCCCTCGACCCGGCAGGAGCCGACGCCCTGCCGGCCTCCTGCGCCCCGCGCGGGCTCGGCCCACCGCGCCACGTGGGCCCCGTCCGGCCGTCTTCCCCAAGCTGGCCCAGCTCCCCGTCGGCCCGCCTCCTCTCCAACCTGGGCCGAGCCCGCTTGGTGAGCGCCCGCCTAAACCTCGCCCCGAGCGTCTTTTAGTGATCCCGCGCTCATCCTGTTTTTTTTTCTGAATTTGGCCAAGTCCCGAGATACTTTTACATAATCATGCCATGTTCATCGCATCGTATCTCTGCATCCGTAGCTCCGTTTTGTGCGTGTAATATGTCAAATTGTTCGACTCGACGAGTCCTTCATTTCATTCCATTGCATCATTTTCATTTGATCTCATCTTAATGCCCTAAATGTTGTTGGAAGAGTGCATGTTGATGTTAATCTGCTGAAACTGTTATAACTTGCTCATTTGTCATTTTTGCCATGATTGATGTGTGCATCCTATGAGTATGAACTCTAGATTTATGTTGATCTATGCCATGCCATCTTTCCAGGGGTGCCATGCATGTATTTTTGTGAGTTGTGTGTTGAGTGTATCGAGCTTGTTAAGGAGGGTACTTGCTGTTGCTGTTTTCTTGGCAGGTTCTGTTATATTTTGTTGCTATGTAAACATGTTGCTACTAATCATTCTATGCATAATGTGGAGATGCTCTATAAATATGTTTTGATCTACATGTCTTGCCCTATCCATCCATGCCCCTGGTTCCATTTATAGCTTGCTGTAGATTGTTCATATCTTGCTCCAAAGTTGCTTGATGATGTTGCTATCAACCTGTTAACATTAAGTTCAGTTGTTTCCATGTGTTTTCCTAGTGATCCATGAACCCTATGACCTTGCTATTGCCATGCTTAGCTTCACAAACATGTCTTCTTACTGTTGGTTGCCTTGCCATGCCATGTATTGCTCTGTAGTGGGTGGTTCAAGCTCACGAACATGCCTACTTATTGTTGTTCCTGCCATGTATGAATCTGTAATATAACTTGCCATGTTTACATGGGCGCCATCATATTTTCTATGCCTTTTTGGCTCATGGTCAGTAAGGGACTGTTGTTCTATGCATTTAGTAGTATCATGCCATGCCTTTGTTTGCCATGATATGTTCCTGTAACATGTTGTTTGATAGCTCTAAACATTGCAACCTGATGTTATTTACTGATAAGTCTGAAACTGTTATTATTTGCAATCTTACCATGTGTTTTGGAGCATGTTCTAGTGATTTCTGGAGATAGCTCAGTGTTCATGTTTTGTTATGCTTTACCTGTACTTCATGCCCATGCCTTTTGTTATTATGTTGGGGTGTTGTATCTTATTGTTTTGATGCTTGTAAGATGCCTAGTTGCTGTTATGGACGGATTGTTGTTAGGACTTGTATAGTGTGTGTGTGTTGAACCGTTGCTCCGTTTTGAGTGTTCTCTATATGAAACTTGCTTGATTTTTCATGTAGTTCCATATTATCATGGTGCATCCTTGTTTTGGTGTGTTTGCTTGATGTTTGAGTGCATTTTGCATCAATGCCATGCTTGACTTGTTTTGCTCATATCTTCTAGGCCGTAGCTCCGAATCTAATGAACTTTATATGTAACTTGACTAGAATCTCGTGTAGATCATCTTGGTGCATCTTAACTTGCTGTTTAACAACTTCAACTTAATGTTTATTCAGTTCTGGACCAATTTCGAAATATGCATATGAGGACTTACCGGAATTGTTATATGTTGTTCCCGGCCTCATTTAAACTTGCCTTGATGTGTTGTTCTTGTTTGCATCATCTCTTGCCATGAGTAGCTTCAAGTAGCCTTTGTCATGCATCATGCTTGTTGTGCATCATGCCTTGTCCATGTGTGGTGTGTTTACCATGTTGTGTGCTTCTTTTCGATAGTTCCCGTTTCGTTGCGATCGTGAGGATGCGTTCGTCTACGTGTGGTTCGTCTTCGTGGCTTCATCTTCTTCATGGACTCGTTCTTCTTCCTTGCGGGATTTCAAGCAAGATGACCTCTACCCTGGATCTCACTACTATCATTGCTATGCTAGTTGCTTCGATCTATCGCTATGCTGCGTTACCTATCATTTGCTCATCAAGCCACCCAAATTGCCATGAACCTCTAACCTTTGACACCATTCCTAGGAAACCATTGATTGGCTATGTTACCGCTTTGCTCAGCCCCTCTTATAGCGCTGCTAGTTGCAGGTGAAGTTGAAGATTTCTCCATGGTGGTCAGGATTTTGGTTGGGATATCACAATATCTCTTATATTATTAATGCATCTATATACTTGGTAAAGGGTGGAAGGCTCGGCCTTATGCCTGGTGTTTTTTTCCACTCTTGCCGCCCTAGTTTCCGTCATACCGGTGTTATGTTCCCGGATTTTGCGTTCCTTACGTGGTCGGGTGATTTATGGGACCCCCCTGATAGTTCGCTTTGAATAAAACTCCTCCAGCAAGGCCCAACATTGGTTTTACCATTTGCCTCACCACCACCTATATTTCCCTTGGGAGTAATTAACCCAAGGGTCATCTTTATTCAGCCCCCCCGGGCCAATGCTTGTCTAAGTGTTGGTACAAACTAGAGCCCTTTGCAGCGCCCCCTCAGGGAAACTTGAGGTCTGGTTTTAGTTGTATGGACTGCTCATCCAGTCGTGGCCTCAGACGAGATACGCGCGGCTACTATCAGGATGTCGGCACGCCGGGAGGTCTTGCTGGTCTTGTTTTACCATTGTCGAAATGTCTTGTAAACCGGGATTCCGAGACTGATTGGGTCTTCCTGGGAGAAGGTCTATTCCTTCGTTGATCGCGAGAGCTTGTCATGGGCTAAGTTGGGACACCCCTGCAGGGTATAAACTTTCGAGAGCCGTGCCCGCGGTTATGTGGCAAATGGGAATTAGTTAATGTCCGGTTGTAGATAACTTGACACCTGATTGGAATTAAAACGCATCAACCGCGTGTGTAGCCGTGATGGTCTCTTCTCGGCGGAGTCCGGGAAGTGAACACGGTCTTTGGGTTATGTTTGACGTAAGTAGGAGTTCAGGATCACCTCTTGATCATTGCTAGCTTCACGACCGTTCCTTTGCTTC